>JANUWF010000106.1:595000-1268750 GCA_026120185.1 Voacanga thouarsii
TTAAAAACCCTGAAGAATTAAGAAAAGGAAAATAATAAAGATAAATAAAAATTAAAAATCCTTATGAGCGCATCCCCAATAACAAAACATTTAACCAAACATGTTAAAAAAGATTTTAAATTTTAAGAGAAACAAAAATTACTTAATTTTGAAATATTCATAAGCAAGTTGTTTATCTAATTATTGTTATTAATTTTTACTTGATGTTTTTTGTTACAATACCATTCAATTTATTATTCTCCATGGCTAGAAAAAAAAAAAAATACTCCAATGATATTGTTGGGCCCAAGCCCATTACAATATCGCAACTAAAAATTTGTTTAATAGATGAATCATTTTTATTTTTATTTTTTGTAAAAGGGAATTTTTATTTATAATAAAGAAACAAAATACATGGAGGGGGACCTAAAACCTTACTTCCTGCTAACAAAGGATCAAGAAAATCATATTGAAGCATGGGATCTAACACGAAGTGAAGGAATTTGCATCCTATCTAGATTACATAAACCCCTAACTACAGTAGGAAGCGAGAAAAAAGAATAAA
This sequence comes from Voacanga thouarsii, assembly GCA_026120185.1. Lineage (NCBI taxonomy): Eukaryota > Viridiplantae > Streptophyta > Magnoliopsida > Gentianales > Apocynaceae > Voacanga > Voacanga thouarsii. The sequence continues at coordinate 595,545 of JANUWF010000106.1, forward strand.
AAAGCAACTCATTAGAAGTAGCACAAGCTAACTTAGCTAAACAATCTGCAACCCTATTGCCTTCCTAGTACACATGTATGAACTGACATAAAGAGAATAGCCTTTTTTGAGATTCGATTCTCCTAAACAAAGAAAGATACCTCCAATGCTTAGGAAAAACACCATTCAATTGATTTACCACCAATAAGGAGTCCGACTGTAACACAACATGTAATAAATATTTCCTAGAGCACCAAATCAAACCATAGAGAATGGCTAGAATTTTTGCCTTCACAGCCATTGAGAACCTAATACTCTTAGCATATCCAAAAATAAAACAGCCAGAAGTGTCCCTAATAACCACTTATAACCCAGACAAACCAGGGTTTTCTTTGGAGGCACCATCTACATTCATAATAAAACCATCTGTAGTAGACCTTGTCCAACAAACTGGAACAATATGCTGTACCGAAAGAGCTTTCCAATGGAAAGATAGATGTGTAACATCAAAAGTAGGCTTATGGAGAGAATGAATTGTAGAAAAATCCGCAATAGAGGTATAAACCCTCCTCCTCAACCTCCATAAAGAGAACCGTAGCTCCTTATAGATAACATCACTATGAGCCTTACAAATTTCCTAGAGCCATGTAAACCCTTGCATACTCTTTGACAAAAGAAAGTGCATACCACCAAGAGCAAATAAATGCCGGCAAGTCCACAGCCAAAATCTTAAGAGAGCAAGAAGAAGATTCAAGACTACATAACACAGCCACTGGTCCACAATCTTTGAATAAATACTCCACCATTTTATTTGACTACCATACAATCTGTAGTTTGAAGCCATAAAGATGCGGAAAGATGGTACCACCGAATCAAGAGGAAGATAATTATTAAACATCTTCCATATAAAAACCTTAATCTTACCAAGTAAGGGAGATTTCCATAAGGAATCCAAAAAAAGAACCTTAGTTCTTCTTAACCGAACCAACTCATAAGCTAAGGAAATAGAAAAATCACCTGATTGAGTTAAAGACCACAACTGTGCATCCCTCTCTGCTACAACAACAACCAGGGGAAGCCTAGATAAGATAGAAAAAGCAACTGAATGAGGTAAATACTTTGAAGAACATATTCCCTCTAATCACCATTTCGAACAATATCAGATAGTTGAAGATTAGGATGAAGGACATTCAAGCTCATTCCAGCTAGCCGTCCATAAGAAGACTAGCTGTCAAACTAAAAGGAAATTTGTCTAGAATGGGGATCAAAAACCAAATAATCCTCCACTAGATGAGATATAGCATGGACACAACGATAACTATGAGAAGAACTAAGAGGAACACCAATAAAAAGAGGGTGAACACTATCCTGATTATACTTAGCTCTCATGAACCAATCCCACATAGAATCATTAAGCTAATAACGCCACCAATACCACATTGCAAAAGCAGTAGCATGTCTAAGGATAGCAATCTAAGACCATTCTCCTTCTCTGGGTAACACAAAGCTTTCCAACTACACCAATGCCTTCTAAAACTGAATTCTGTCTTAACCCATAAAAATTTAGCCATTTCCTTCTCAATATTTGTAAAAACAGTGCGAGGAGGAACCATCGCTTGCAAAAAATAAAGTGGAATAGATGAAAGAACCGTTTTTTCCATAGCTAAACGCCCTGCAAGACTCAAAGACTTATAATGTCGACCTTCAAATTGATCCGTGATCTTCTCAACCAAAGGCTGATAAAAGACTCTTCTTTTTCGACCCTAAAAAATAGGACATCCCAAGTAAGAAAAAAGGCATAGATTTCTTGACAAAACCTAGATCCGAATAAATAGTACCATACTTACGTGGAGACGTTTTCTCAGGAACTATAATGAACTTTTCCCCTTGTTAACCAACTGCCCCGAGGCTAAATCATAAAAAGAAACGAATTCAGTTATCCTCCTCAAGTTTCTCTTAGAGGCAGATGTGAACGAGATAGTGTCATCAACATAGCTTAAGTAAGTTATGTTTAAACATCGCCTAGGTAAAGAATAAGGCACTAATCTCCCAGAATCCACATAGGAGTTGACACCTTGAGAATATCTCTTGGGAGAGGATATATAGATATGGAGATAAAGGATCTCCCTGTTGCACACCTTGTGTAGATTTGAAAAAAATCATATTGCCTCCCATTTACAAACATCGAAACCAGCAGTTAGACAGTATATTATGAATAAGATGAAACACATGGGGACAAAATCTAAATCTCAGCATAATAAGAAGTAGAGAAGACTAGCAAACTCTATCAAAATCCTTAGCCATATCAAGCTTCAAAATAATATTGCCTTACTCTTGTGCTAAAAGAACATTATCAATAATGCTCCACCCCTAAATAAAGCCACTTAGATTAGGAAAAATTATTCTTTGCAACAAAGGAGCCAACCAAACCACCAAAACCTTAGTGATCACTTTATTATAGAAATTACATAAGCTCAAAGGCCGAAAATATGCAAAAGAATGAAAATTAGTTTTCTTTGGGACCAACATGAGAAGGGTACTTATGAAGGACCTAGGCATAGGTACTCTTGCAAAAAAAAAAAAAAAAAAAAAAAAAACCTAACTGTCGATATAACCACAGCATCTACTATATCCCAACAATATGTGAAAAATAGCCCCATAAATCCATTAGAACCAGGAGCACTATTCTGGTTAAGAGAAAACACAGCAACCCGAACTTCATCGTAAGTAGGTAATACACACAACATGGCATTGTCTTTAACTGAAATTAGCTGAGGTATAAAGTTATAGAGCTCATTAGCTTTAGAGGTCACAAGAGAGGGATCTGGTGCTAATAAGTTATGAAAGAAATCCTCCGCCACAACACCTATATCAGATTGCTTTGAAAAGAGATTATCAGAAGCATCATATATTTGCGTAATCCATACTTGTTGCCTCTTCATTTGATAATAAGAGTGAAAAAAATTCGTGTTCTCATCCCCCCCCCCCCCAACCTTTTAGCCATTTTAGCCATGCCCTATCCCTCCAGAAAGACTCTTTAGCCTTGAGATAAAAAGCATATCTCACCCTAGCCTCATGTAATGCCTCTTGATCCGAAGTAACTTAAGAATCATAAAAAATGAGCTCTTTCCTAGCAACCTCATCCTCCCAATGATTCAAAAAAGAAAACATATTTTCAAATTGTGAGAAACTCCACTCTTTTAACGCAGCTTTAACCCGCAAAAGCTTAGCATGAAGTATCTGCATACCATTACTAAAAACATCCGTATCCCAAGCCTATTTTACCACGTCCTTCATGCTAGAATGCAAGTCCACATAGACAAAAAATTTAAATGGTTTCGGTTGAGACAATGGCCCTAAAAGAGAAACTGACTCCAATAAAGGACAATGGTCAGAGTCAATCCTATTAAGATAAGTAATGTGAGTATAATGAAAAAAATCCCCCCAATGCTGATTAAACATCACTCTATCTAAACGTTGCATAGAACATCTATCTCTATTACATTTCCATGTAAAATGAGTCCCTAAAAATGAGTGGTCCTGTAGACCACAAAGATTTCAGAAGTCCACGAAATCTGCAATAGTAGCTAAAGAAGGCTGACTAGAACCAATATACTCCTTTACCAAAGAAACAACATTAAATTCTCCCGCTAATAACTAGGGACCCTGTATCGTTTGGCCCATTTGCAAAAGTTCCTCTTATAATGGTTGCCGAGAGGCTCATGAACAAGCGACATAAACAAATGTACAACAAACTCATAAAGTCCCAACGAAGGTTAGAGATGTAGTAATGAAATACTCAGATGGAACAATGATATCATGTTCAAGATACTCCTTTCAAAAACACTACAACATACCTACTTTACTAGAAACAAACTAAGCAAAACCAAGTCTACAAGCATAAAACTCAATCTATGAAACTGTGACCAATGGCTCAATTACAACAAAAATATCTAAAGAGTGTTGCCATATTAATTTCTTAATACGTCGAAAAGAAAGAGGGTCAGCAATTTCTCTCACGTTCCAAATGAAACTACTCATTATTTATACAAGGGGAGTCGCGACTTGAACTTGACCTTCCGGTCAGGTTGCACCTTCCTGAGCAATTGCTTATGAGAGACAAAAGAAGATTTAACAATTTGACCCCTAAATGCACACATTATCTCAACTTGCTCGCGAAGCTCCTCAGCAAACGAAATACAAATATCCTTGGACAACCCCAATTTAGACCATCATCTAGGACAATCGGCACCTACGTATTGGCCAGAACAATATCATCTCTGATCACAGCAAGAGGAGGCCTGTCAAACATAGACATCAAAGAAGATCTTCGTAGAGAACTGTCCAGCGGCTTAGAAAGATCAACCACCAACTATAGCTCAGAACCACTATCTGGGATAACCCCTGGAACCCTACTAGAAGGCATAGGCAATGAAGCATCTTGAGGAGACTGCATATGTTTGGCCATAGCAATTGGAGGTGAGGGAGGGGAAGCCACACGTACTCCCCCTGCAGAGGAATGATGATCAGAAGAAACATGCTGAACTGAATCACTGAGAGGATTGACTAGCCCAGTATGAGTCTCCACACTATTAGGGTTTGCCACCACTTTCTTAGGCGTCCAATGCTGTTTATGTTTAGAAAATTTAGCTATTTTATCCTTGAGAGGCGGGTTCACATTCGAAGGCAATGCATCCTTCTGAATGAGACAGTCATGGCCTAACCACTTACAAGAAGTACAAAAGGAAGAGAGGTTTTCATAGATCAACTTCTATTAAAAGCCCTCCGTAGCCGAACCCAACCAAATATGAGCAGGAAGTTGTTTTCGCAAATCAGCCTCCACACAAACCTGTGTGACACTAGGTCGAGACAGGGTAGCAGTGGCATCATCCAACTTTAATGGATTTCTGATAGCAAAAACCATAGAGAAAAAAATAAACATCAAAAAGTATTCCAAAGTCAAAATTTCAAGAGAAACCTAGATAACTACAACTGATGGATCTTCCGATAAATGGAATGAATGAGTCCATTTAAGGACCTACATAGCAAATCCTGAAAGAAACAATTGACACTTCAACTATAGTCAAATCAAATCCTCCTCAAAGGTAGGACGATTAAGAATATGTTGATAATCTAGAACACCAAGCTTAATAGCTCCTTTCAAATCCATGGTAACAAAATCCTTGTGCAACTTGTCAATCAAGAATGACCATTCAGGAATTTACCAATGAGGGCAAATTTAAATGGCTCAGAAAGAACAACAATTTCTTCAGAAGTAAAATATAAAACTGGCTCTCCTTTATAAGTTGGAAGAGGTTAGATCAGAATAGATGGAGATGAAACAGAAAAAAAAAAAAAGGATGTGAAGGACTGTCTTCCCTGCTTAGAATCAAATGGACAAGGGTTTATCGGCAGCGGGGTAGCCGCCATAGTGGCACCCAACCAGAAGCAGAACTAAAATAAGAGAGAAGCAAGAAGTCTAGAGAGAAAAGAAGTCTGGAGACGATAAGTTAGATTCAGTTATAAGTTATGAATTTAGTAGATGCATCAATTAATTAAATATTTATTCAATTAAGTGCATTTTATCATATATATTTTAAGGGTATTAATGTGTGTGGGTGTATGTGTGTGTATGTGTGTAAGATTTTTATTATCATTTAATTTTTTAAGATTTTGTTAGAGTATATTATAAATTCTAAGAGTAATAAAAATTAATTAAGATTGAAATATCATAGGCAAGTTGTTTGTCTAATTATTATTATTAATTATTATTTTATTTAATAAGGTAATTTACAATTAGGATGGGGTTTCCTTGATGTTCTTCATCTAATCATGCACATAAGTTACTTGCTACTACTTGTTAATAGATATGACATAGGAGTTATGGCCATGCAGTTCCTAGAACGGTGATGAGGTTAAATTAACCCATTTATGACCAAGGTAAGCCAACATGATAGCTAATGACTCATTTCAAGTTCTTTTATGTTTACATACATTCATTTTTAATATATATATATTTTTTTGTTGAGATTCACCTAGACAGAATAACGTGAATTGTTACTACCTGCAGTCCTGTAGGGCGCTGATGAGAAGCACTGAAAATGAAGAACAAGAATTCTTATAGCATGACCTGAAGTTGCATCAGTGTGCCAACCACTGAAGATTTCCCCTACTAAATTGATTTGTTAGTTGTGTTAGATGTTTGTTAGTTATTAACTGAGGGTGAAGGCATTTTATTAGTTTGAGGATTTGCATTTTGTTGTTGAGTGATTTGTATTCATGTTCAAAAACCTAGGATTAGTTTAAGGACTTAAAATTGTATTATGTGTTGTTGAATATTTAATAGATATTTACCGAGCATGAACGTTTGTTGGTTATCGAATTTGTAGCTTCTTGTTGTTGATATTGTTGTTGATATGTTGGAATACTAGTGATAGATTATTGTCTGACTATGTTTATGTCTTTCTGTTGGGTATTAATGAACATGTATTATCAGTTCATATATTTGTGTGTTGAGTTAATCTATTCCCCCGTTTCATGTCAAGATCTTGTTGGATTATGTTAATGAGCATGTTTATGTGTTTTCGTAGTGCCATCCTTTTATAGGTCAATAATAGCCCATATACTTGAGGCCTGTGCTTATGTAGTTATATATAATGTGTTAATGTATTGGTGTCACATGTTTTCATGTATCTGTGTAGCTTGTTCATGTAATAACTAATGCAGGTTGATAGTAGCCAAGATGCTTGAGGCATGTGTTCATGTTGTTGTGTATAGTCATGTTAATTTATTTGTGTCACATGTTCATGTGTTTATAACGTGTGCATGAAGCAACTAGTGCAGGTTGATAGTAGCCAAGATGCTTGAGGCATATGATCATGTTGTTGTGTATAATGTTGATGTTTTAGTGTAGCATGTTCATGTTTTATGTGGCTTGTTCATATAGTAACTAGTGCAAATTGATAGTAGCCAAAATTCTTAAGGCATGTGTTCATGTTGTTATGCATAGTATTAATGTATTTGTAGCTTATGTTCATGTGTTTGTGTGGCATGTTCATGTAGTAACTAATGCAGGTTGAAAGTGGCTCATATGCTTAAGACCTATATGCATGTGGTTGTGTATAGCATTAATTTATTTATGTCTCATGTTTATGTGTTTGTGTAGCATGTTCATATAGTAACTAGTAAGTTGATAGTGGTTCATATGCTTGAGACCTATGTTTCTGTGGTTGTGCATAGTGTTAATGTATTTATGCCCCGTGTTCATGTGTTTATATAGCTTGTTCATTTAGTGATGCATGTTTTTTTAGTGTAGAAATATTACCAACAAAGTTCACAATAAATCAAACTTTAATTAAATTGCTAACCATTAAAACCACATATACAGACAAGTATACCTATCATATAGTATAGGAGTAGCAAGTAACGAATCCACAAGAACTTAATTAGTCTCCCATCTTACTTTACCCAAATTTTTATTATTTAGCTAACAAAGTAAGAAGATAGAATAAATAACCAACTAACCCAATATACTAGAGAATAAATCAAGTCCATACAAGAAATGTCAATGATAATCAAGGAGTTAGAACAAGGAGAAAATACATGTAATGAAGAAATATCTCAATTCTATGACGAGTGAAGAAAATATCTTTTAATCAATTGATTCCCAATCCTAAAATACCAATTTGAGTTTGAAAAGAAAATTCCAATCATTTTCAAAGTCATGAAATTTCTATTCTTAGTCTAATTAAAGGGTATACTCTACCTCTCTAATCAAAACTAAGAAGTATTAAGAACAACTCAATTAAACAATTAATGTCCCTATACTCTGGGCAACAATAACGTCTTTTGGAAGAAATAATACACCTATACTCTAGACGATATCAATCTCTCTTTGATTATCAAGTCTTTCCCTTAACTTCATTTCCCAAGTTTATTAAGAGATCACAAGATAGTGAATTAAGTAGTCTAGAATAATTAATTCAAGTCATAAAATCAAGTAATCAAATACTTAGAATTGGAATTCAAAAAGTCTAGGATTAATTCAACACAAAATCATAAAGTAAAAATATCCTCAACTACAATTAAAACATATAAATTCAACTTTAACAAAATAGAATTACAAAGAAAGAAAGAAGAAAAACTCATAGACAAGTGCAATCCCATTCTCCTTTGCAATCTTCTTGATAAAGCTCCTCTTCTTCTCCAAGATTTCTTTGATCCTTCTTGTTCTTGGTGTTTCTCTAGGAGTTCTATAAAATATTACAATGGAAACTCAAGAACTAAAACTCTCATTTGTACAATGTTATTCTCTTGTATTTATAGGAGATTAGGTTGCCAAAAAGTGGCCAGCTGGCCGTGCTTTCTCACGCAGACGAGCTTTGCCTTTTTTTTTTTTTTTTTTTTGCTTTATTCTGCATAAAATTACCAAAATACCTTTCCAAAGGTAATATGCCTAGTTATTTCATCAAATATATCACAAAAAAGCCTCAAATAACTAGGAAAATATAAGTGAATTTAGCCCCTATCATGTAGTTGTAAGTTTCAAAAAATAGAGAGCATGCTTACGGGAAACAAAAAAACGGAGAGAAAAACATGAACAAAGAACAACAGCAGCATGGAAGTGTTTAGACCATACCTCTGCATGCCTTAAACCTCTTAGGTTGTGGAAGAATAGATTGAATCACAGGGACAGCTTCTTCTACCCCGTTTGATGAAGCCTTCGGTAGTTCTCCTACCAATCTCCTACTTCTCCTCAGGTGCATTAATGCCAAACCTTTTAGCTCTCAGAATATGCCTCGCCCTAATTCTTGTTGGTGAACACAGAAATTGGGGTGAAGAGCATCGGTCTCATAGTTCTTGTTGGCTTCTTATGTATTAGCTAAAAACCAAAAACCAGTGAATGTAAAGTCACGAGAGAGAGAGAGAGAGAGTCACCAGAAAGAGAGAAAAACCTTAGGAAAATCAAAGGTTTTATTTTCCAAATAGAGAGCCGAAAGTAATAAAGCCAAAAATAGGTTCTTAATCAAACTGATAACAATATCCCTCGGGATTTAATATTTCAAACACTCGATCGAATATTATTAACAGAGTAAGTTTGGCTTCACCCTAAACTCTTCTGAACTGTATTTGGAAAAATCCTATGGTCCAAGCTATTGGGTCAAAATAATATTTATTATTTTTCTTGGACCCGAAAAGCCCAAAATGATAAATATTAATTATTTATTCCTTGGACTTAAATAAATAACCCAATAAATAATTAATGAGTCCAAATGAATAAAAAATAATTAAACTTTAATTATTTATTTCTTGAGCTTAAATAAATAACCCAATAAATAATTAAGCATTAATTATTTTCATCTAGTTTAAGCCCAAGTTAATTTTTCTAATTATTCAAACTGGGCCTAGGCCTTGAATAATTAATTAAGTAATTAAATCAGATAATAAATTTCTCTCAATTTATTTTATTCCAGTTTAATAATAAATTAGACTTTCTAAATAAAATAAAACCCTCTTTAACTGAGACCAATTCCTCAATGCAAAATTAATTTGGACTTATGGGCTATTTTGAGGACAAAAAACACATGTCGCCTTGGCTACTAAAAAGGCCAAAATACCCCTACTATATAAATAGTTGTATTTTACATTTTAAATATTTCCTAATATCACTATAAGGAAATATTGACCCCAAGGACAATGCTGCGTTAGCAAAGTCTCCGACCTACATGTGAAATGACTAAAATACCCCTCTTCACATCGCCCTGCATTTAGAGAGGAAGAAGTGTACTAACACCCCTCTAAATGACATCTACCATCATTAGGCTTCTAGTCCAATGATCCACGACTTCCTGGAGTGTTTTCGCTTTCCAAGGGAGCTACCCTAAAGTAAACATCCAAGTCATTTTCCCAGGGCCCTGGACATTTAGATCATTCAGACAACCACAAGGGGCAATATTATGTAGAAACTATCTTGTACAAGTCTGCCTTAACTAACTAGTTACATAAATCCAATATGCAAGTATATTGGTTCTATCATAGAACCTCAATTATAGCATTTTAAAGTATATGCTTCCTGCTTCGTCAGACCACCAACTCATACTCAAGTCGTAGAGTACTAGTCCATGCTGTAACGGTAGTAGTCTAGATTTCTACCATATAGTACTTTTAGAAACCACTACTGTAACACCCCACAACCTAGGCCCAGCAGGGCCGGGGATGTCGCCCCGTCTAAAGGACAAGGGGTCTTTATAACTAGAACAAATAACAAAAATAAAATAATACTTTGAAATTAAAACTTATTACAACCTAAAAATTCAAGAACAAATCCAAAATAAATTATTTACTCCCATCCCTCAAAGCATTACATAAAATAAATAACATAAAATCTTCCAAAACAGGCAACAACTAGCTACTCATTCCCACAGCAAGATCGACCTGAAATCATGGTAAAAAATGTGATGAGATGAAAATCTCAGTAAGTCCGTGTGTACTTTGAGTGTTCAGATAAAACGGTTCATGTATACAAGTTGAAACATTTCATAAGAGAAAATGCTGGCAAGCAATAATAAAGTTAAAATAAATAGTGGTGTTTTCCTTTTTTTTCAAACTATACAAGTGCACAATAAATACAACCACTCGAATAGGCGGACATGGGTACCACACATTGGGCCCCATGTCCATACAACGGTCAGAATGCCACACTTTATGCAGACTGACAAAAGGTAGGTGTACGGCCTACCGAGTAAGATACTCCTCATTCTCTACACCCAAACAAAACCAGTTGTCCACTCCGGCAACACCCAATCCACATGATTGAAACTTGCTAGCTATAACCAGCATGACTAAGTAGTACTGTCGCTTCTCCAAGTTGAGTTCATCTTTTGGAGGTGGTTTCCTGCCAGAAGACTCGCTCTTGCTCTTCAAAACTAGTACTACAAGCCTACTCTTATTGAGTACTCAACGTTAATTGTTCCACTTGGGAGAAAACTGATAAAACATTGCTTGAAAATGGAAATTAAGGATTTCTAAAGTTCGTGACAAAGCTGGTTTTAAAAAGAGTTTAGAGTTTGAGTAAAACTTCTTATAGGTTTTCAAATAATTTGTTTGATTGAAATAAGAAAGGAAACAGTCCTCAATTGCCTTTACAAAATCAATGTTCACATACTTCGTGTTTGGCTTGCCATAGTAACCTTTTAAGCAGGAGCTTACCTGATCATTTGCTTGAGGTAACTCAAAGATCTTCCAAAGCTGACCTAACCCCGCCTGGGGTAAACACAAGCCAAATTTGCTTCTATAAATAATCCTAGTTCGACTTCCTACAATCATGACCCTAATGTTCCAAACTTTTAGGCTAGATAATCAAAAGGATTTTATAAAATAAATCTAGTTTGATAATAAAATAACTAGGGTTTGTGAAATAGTTACTAATAAGTTGTAGGTATAAACCTTTGATATTAATAAATAAACTAGGGTTTATTTGATAAAGGGTCCTAAGTCCTAAATGTTATTATTAAAATAATAAACTTTTACTATTCTTGTAATTAATAATTAATAGTTAGAAAATAATTGATAAATAAAATTAATAATAAGTAAATTTTAATATATTTTGATTAAAAGATAATAAATAAATTTTAATAGTATTTATGAATATATGACTTACAAGATTAATATTTCACCTATCATGATTATTTATATAGAAGGCTTTGTTTAATATTATTATTATATATACTATTTTTATATTTTAATTTTAATAAAAGATATCATTTATTTGGCTAAAATTCCACTATTTCATTTAACAATCCAATTCCAAATCTTCCTAGGGTTTTTGAAATCATTAGAAGAAAATACAGCATTAATTTTTATTAATGTAATAAAATTAGCTAACTTAAATAGTTTAGGAACAACAAAGTCATGATCATAATTCTCCTATTGCTAACCACAATCACGAACATAGACTTTAACACCAATCCACAAACCATTCAATTCATGAATAAAAGCATAGATTCATATCTACCATCACATGATCTAAACTCTACTAAACATACTTATATTCATGGCTTCAACAAGAATACAAGAATATAAAACCCTATTCATCAAATGAGACATAATATCTACCATGCTTAATCATCCACACTAACTTATGACATGAAGAACATACAACAAACCCTAAAACATCATAAAACTCAACCATGACAAATTATCCTCATACTTCAATGCCAACTCCATCAGATAAACACATAATCAATCACCAATCATATTCCATCCTTTTCTAATTACATCTAAGAGACATGGTTTTAAAATTAAGGAGAGGGTTAAAGAGACATACTCGAATGATGACTACCTTGATAAAGTCTCAAGAGAGTCCACACGCTTAGCAGACTTGATCCGACCAAGAAGAAGAAGAGAAAATGGCCATGGTTGAAACAGCCATTTCGGCCGAGAGAGAGAGAGAGAGAGAGAGAGAGAGAAAGAGTATTAGTATATTTCATTAAAGATTGAAGAGGAAGAAAGATGAACATAATCGTTCATGTTGACCTTGAGAGTGTTCTTGAGTTTTCAAGAAAAATCTGATTTTTTTTAATCCGAAAGTAGAGTCTTGATTTAAGCGTTTGATGTTATAAGTTATAGAAATGGATTCTAGAGGATGAGTAGATGTGATCAGGAGTTTTTGGAGAAGATTGGAGGTGTTTAGAGTGGTCTTAGGCTTGGAGAATAGTGGTGTGTGTTCTTGGTATTCTTGGTGTTCTTTGGAAAAATGGAGAGAATGGAGGAAAGGCTGGATGAAATCTGTTGAGTGGTATTGGCCGAATGGTTGGAAGAATCCTTGTGATTGAATTTTCAGATTAGGGAGAAGAGGGAAAACAGGTTGTTTGAAATTCAAAAGAAATAATTTAGGGAGTGAATTAAGGTAGAAAATATGGTAAGAATAGCTTGGTTGATGGAGGTTCTTGGAGCTGCTATGGCCGACTAGATTGTGCTAGAGTTTTGCTGAGTTGAATGAGGTTTGAATGAGCTATAGGGTGGCCAAAATTCAAAGTGTAATAGTGGAAGATTTTCTAGTTGTTTGAAGCTTAATCCAAGGAGTTTTCATGGAGCAATTTGCTGGAATTTTGAATTTTAATTGGAAGTTTGATTGTAGTGATTGATGGAGTGATTTAAGGAGTAGCCATGGAGCTTCATTCGTGCAGATCAATGAAGAAGATGATGAAGTTTAGTGCATGGCTGACTAAGGTTGGTTTTATAGAAAATTAGAGTGAGTTTCGGATAGGGTTGAAGAGGGAATAAGGCTGGAATTTCTAGTTGTTCATTCAAAAGGTTTGCTGGAATTTTTGTGCAGATTTTTCTGTAATGTTCCAACCAATTTGCAGAAGGTTTGAAGGGGTATTGGAGGGTTCTTTAAGGCTGGTTTCCAGCCTTCTTTACGGAGGAAAGAAAGAGATGAATTACTGGTTTGAAGGCTAGAAGAAACAGCTTGGTTTTTGGACTGTTACACTGCGAATTCTGCCCAGAATTTTTTTCTAGTTTGCACAACTTTGTGCAGTCCGAATTTTGGCCAAAGTTTTTAGTCTTCAAGCTGATCAAGATGGCTATTTTTCTGGTAGTATTTGAGTGGGAAAAATGGCTGAAAATTTCAAAAGTTGGACCGGCCAAGAAGTTGGAAAAATTTTCCAAATTACTGCATGAAGAAGATGAACACTTATAGGGTAGAGTTTAAAGGTTCAACCATGGAGATTAATTCTCTTGGGAACCTTCCATAACCCCTTCCCCATTTTCAGTCAATATGCTATCCTCATATAGACATTTTCGAAACTCCAAGATCAAAGGGTCTTGCTAGAATTTTTTGGAAATAAAAATGGCTTGGATAAATTGAGCAATTTAATTGATAAAGAATTAAGGTAGGTTAGAGAGCAAAAAGGGTATGAATACCTTAAGAGTTTTTGTAGGGTACAAGAGTAGGATTAGGACATTCCTTTCATGTTTCCCCTAGGACAACAATCCTACTCCTTCTTATGGCCTACAAGGGACGAAAATATCCACCTATCTAAAATAAAATTTAATCATGCCAAACTTAAATGATGGGATTTGAACTCAAGACCTTAGAGATAAATTCCAAAGCTCTAACCACTAAACCACAACAACTCTTGCTCTTATTTTCTCTCCTAAATATTCTTCCTATTCAATTCCCAAGCTATCTCCCTATTTCCACTTCAAGAAAAATTACCATTTTGCCCTTCCTACTCAATAAGTAGAATTAAGCCTTCTAGACTATAAATCACGATTCCAAAACACATAAAATTATTCAAAAACATATTTATGCATGCAAAAAAATATGATATGCATCCCGACCCCCTTACTCTACGGTTAGTCTTAGATGGGGTTTCACAACTATTACAAGTCTTGTTCTACGTATTCGTAATACGCTTATGTCATAAAGGGATTAGACTACTCACTGGCTAAAGGTAAGCCATTCCCCATTTGGAATTCATAACATAATAACCTAAATATGATGAGATTCCCATTCTCATCAGTTAGTTAAGAACAAATGTTTATATATTTAAATAACCCATGATCCATACTTTTCTGTGAAAGACCACCATTCACATGGATTACTTATTAAAATGCAATGGGTCTTTTTCAAATGAAAATGTGCACAAACAAAAAGTAAATTCACAAATAATTTTTTAAAATAAATTCTTTTATTAAAATATTCGATATATACATTAGAAACTTAGTCTATGAGGGCATATATTTCAACAATCTCCCACTTGCACTCTAAGACTAGGTAAGTCTATTGGTGCCCAGCCCTATGGCATCTAAGCGTCTCTTGAAGACTCTCTCAGCCAAAGGCTTGGTGAATGGATCTGTTAGATTGTTTTCTGAGGCAATCTGTTCCACCATGACTTCCCATCTCTGGATGAAATCTCGGATCAGGTGGTACTTCCTCTCGATATGCTTCCCCTTCTTGTGGTTTTGAGGTTCCTTGGATTGTGATACTGCTATAGTGTTATCGCAATATATCACAATCGGTCTATCCATATGTGGCATGACTCCAGGTTTTGAAAGGAACTTTTGGAGCCAGACTACTCTCTTGGATGCCTCCGAAGCTGCTACATACTCAACTTCCATGGTTGAGTAGCAATGCAAGATTGCTTGATACTCTATGAAATTGCTCTTCCAGATAAGGTGAAGACATATCCACTAGTGGATTTTCTCTCATCCTTATCTGCCTAGAAGTTTGAGTCAGTGTATCCCGTAGGAACCAAATCATCAGCCCTATAAACTAGCATATAATCTCTCGTTCCCTTGAAGTACTTGAGAATATGCTTTACAACTTGCCAATGAACCTTCTCAGGGTTTGACTGATATCTGCTAACTAAGCCTACGGCAAAACAGATATCTGGCCTAGTACACAGCATGACGTACATGAGACTTCCCATAGCCGAAGCGTAAGGAATCCTACTTATTCTGTCTTTTTCTTCTTGAGACTTAGGATAGTCCCTTGAAGAAAATGACAACCTATGTCTGCAAGGGATTAGAGCTCCCTTGCATGAGTCCATGCTGTACTTGGCCAGTATCTTGTCAATGTATGCTGCTTGGGATAATCTTAACATTCTTTGCTTCCTATTTCTAAGAAGTCTAATCCCGAAAATGTAGTTGGCTTCTCCCAAGTCCTTCATACTGAATTAAATAGATAGCCAAACCTTTGTAGATGACAATGACCCTACATCATTTTCAATAAGTAGAATGTCATCCACATACAAGATAAGAAAAATCATATTAATGCCTTCAAGTTTCTTGTACATACATGGTTCATCCTCGCTTTAAATGAAACCGTAAGACTTTACAATCTCATCAAAATGAATGTTCCACGCTCTTGATGCCTGCTTGAGTCCTTAAATGGACTTCTTAAACTCCTTAAATGTTCCACTCCCACTTACACCCAATAGGTTTTATCTCTTTAGGTGAAGCTACAAGATCCCAAACCTGGTTGAAGTACATAGACTCAATCTTAGCTTTCATTGCTTCATGCCATAGATTTGCATTGGCATCAGTAATAACCTCATCGTATCTAGTGGGGTCTTGTTCCTGATGGTCGGAGACTAGCTCAAAAGCTTCTCCAGTCCATCTCTCTGGAACCCTAGACACTCTCCCACTACGACGAGGCTCCATTTGTACAGGCTCTTGAGGCTGTGCCTCTTCTTGTTCCACACTCGGGTCAGAAGAAGTTGATTCCGTAGATAACCTCTCCTCAAGTTCCAACCTAGTTGAACCTTTAGTGGAAGTACTTTGATCATCTTTTAAGTATATAGCATTGGCACTGACTAGTACCTTCTGCTCCTTAGGATGATAAAAGTAACCACCATTTGTACCTTTTGGATACCCAACAAAATAGCATAATTCTGATCTTGGTTCCAACTTACCTCCCTTGACCAGTACATAAGCCAGACAACCCTATATCCTGAGATGATTCAGACTTGGCTTACACCTAGTCCACATCTCATAGGTAGTCCTAGATACTGACTTAGAAGGCACCAAGTTCAGAATGTATACTGCTATTTTCAAGGCATATCCCCAAAAAGACACTGGAAGAGCAGCATGAGACATCATACTTCGAACCATTTCTATCAATATCCTGTTCCTTCTCTCAGCTACTCTGTTCTGCTGGGGTGTCCTCGAAGCCGAGAGCTGGGATACTATCCCATGATGTACCATATAATCCTTGAATTCACCTAGAAGGTACTCTCCACCATGATCCGATTGTAAGGCCTTGATTAATTTACTTGTCCGACACTCCACTTCAGCCATAAACTCCATAAATTTATCAAAAGAGTCAGATTTGCGTCTCATCAGGTAAATATAATCAAACCTTGTACAATCATCCGTGAAAGTAATAAAGTATCCAAAACCTCCTCTAGCTAGTGTAGATAAGTGACCACACACATCAGCGTGAACAAGATTCAATATTTCCTTGGCTCTATCCGCCTTCAGGGTAAATAACCTTTTGGTCATCTTTTCCATCAGGCAGGATTCACACTGAGGCTAATTTTCCAATCTCAATAAACCTAAAGGCCCGTCATGGATTAGCCTGTGAATTCTGGTTGAGTTGATGTGACATAACCTTAGATGTCAAAGGTATGAGTCATTGGCATTGGTCTTTCTCTTCTTAGTTAATGGTTTAGATTGAGCATTATTTGATTGATTGTTAATAGGGTTTAAGAAGAATAGATTTCCGTACATGTGCCCAGTGCATAAAATTTCCCCATCTCTACTGATAGAAATACTAGAATGGAAAGATATAGAATATCCTTAATTTATTAGTTTTGCAACTGAAATCACATTTTGACAAAAACTAGGTACATATAAAATATCTTTTAAAACTACTATTCTATTACAATAAAAAAATAAGATCCAGCTCTCCTACTGCAAGGGCCCAGACTTGTGCTCCATTTTCCACGCGTAGCCCATGTTCGCCCTTCTTGAGTCTTCTAATCTTTCTAAACCCCTGCAAGGAGTTACAGATGTGATCAGTGGCTCCTGAATCAACAATCCAAGTGGAAGTTGATCCAACTATTGATATAGACTCTAGATAGAAAACATTACCTGTGGGGTTTTTCTTGACTTGAAGATCTGGACACTCCTTTTTTCAGTGTCTTTTCTTCCCATATTTGAAGCACTTGCCCTTTAGTTTGTCTTTGGGCTGGGTCTTGGGCTAGGCCACTGCGTTTCCCTTCTTCCTTCTAAACTTTCTGGGCTTGGGCCCAGTTCTTGAGAAAAAAGCTTTAGTAATCATATCCTTTGATTGAGGCTTCATGACTTTCTCTGCCATCTGGAGTTCCTTCATTAATTTAGTTACATTCATGTTCAACTTGTTCATATTGTAATTCAACTTGAACTGAGTAAAAGAACCCGGTAGAGACTCGAGAACCATATCTACTTGGCTCTCGGGGTCAATAACAGCCCCTAAGATTTCTGCTTCCTCGAAAGTAGCAATCATCTTGAGCATGTATTATCTGACTGATGCTCCTTTAGCCATCTTAGTGTTAATTTTAGTTTGAAGAGCCTCCTGCCTTACGGGCCGGCTCTTGTCAGCGAACATAGCAGCCAATGATTGACTAATATCATACGCAGAAGCCATGTGCTCGTGTTTTGACTTGAGCACATTAGACATGGAGACTAGCATATAGCAATATGCCATTTCTCAACCTTCTTCCATGCCTTCTCAGCCTCTCGCTCTTCGGCGGTGGAACCTTCCCCGATCACAGGGTAGGTCTCGTAAATGACATACTTATACTCCTCGACTGTGAGTATTATGTCCAGGTTCCTCTTCCAATCTACATAGTTTGGTCCCATTAACTTATTCTCTAGGAGAATAACGGCCAAAGGACTAAAAGAACCTCTCACCATTTCTGAAAAATCGAAAAATAAAAGAAATAATTTAGTTTGTGAAAATAAATTTGTGCACCAAAATTAATTTGGCTCTTAAGAAAACTGACATAACTTCTTAGGAAGATTAACAGTTCCTAAGCTAAGTGTATTAACCTCCACAAATTAATTTCCCTTCTAGGTAATGATCTAGAGGATAACTTCATCGAGAGGATGGCCGTTTCCTCTCATTTCCTATGGACATACCTCATACTATAGCCTCCAACGTGGGCTGGCCGATTATAGTACGTGTCCCGGGTTATTAATTACATCCTTCTATTAGATCTAGATCCTTGTGGTATCCTCATCCTATACAGGTTCACTCCCAGGGTGATACGAGGGGACCCACGATCTCTAATGAGGATCGTGAAGGAAGCCGTGGGGCCGTTGGAACCCCTCTCCCACTTAGTCTTTTAAAATAAAAATTTTCTGAAAAATATCCTTTTGAAATTTCCATTAAGTTTTTCCTTAACTTAAAAAAGAAAATATCTAAATCCATTAAAACCTCTATGTCAAGGATTATATCATTTGAGAGATTTTTTCATGGACTAATTTTATTTAAGTTAAAACTTAATGATTTCAAAAATTTTCCAATTAAAACTTTCTAGAGACTTTGGTCACAAGTTTATTTGACAAAACAATTTTTCTTATGCAAAATAAAACAAAATGGCTTTCTATTTTAACTTACAAAATATCTAAATCCAATATTTATCTATGTCAAGGATTAAAACTTTTGAGAAAATATCTAAGGATTAATTTTTGTTCAAGTTAAAATAACTATTTAATTTTTAAAGAAAAATGTTTTACTTGTAAAAAATATTCTCAAAGACTTTGGTCTTTGAGAAAATGCGCACATAGGTACATAAAAATAGCATGCTAGAAAACAATAAACGTTTTCATGCTTTTCTATTTTTAAATCTAAGTGCCCAAATAATAGAATTAAACACATTAATTACTTAATTAATGGTCTTGTTTAATCCTAAAATCCCTTACTAATATTTTTCATGCAAATATATTCCAAGAATAATAACTATTGCAAAAATATTAACTTCGCCTAGTATGGGACCCAAAACAAAAAAGAAAAAAATGCAAAAAAAAAACGCCGGTCCATGTACACTTGCCGCACCGGATTGGAGCCCTTTTGCTCTGCGTTCCACCGCGACCTCAGTCCACCAGCCGCACCGGATCACCATCTGCTGCAACCTATGGAGCCTGCCCGCGTACCCGTGCCTGTCGACCCGCGTGTGCACCCATTTCTCTTATTCAACCCATGCACAACCCGATTGCAATTTGCAAATTGCATCGTGGCTCGGCTCTAAGATGCACGAACAGCAGCTCCAAGCACAGCAACAGCTCGGTGCGGCTCTGCTCCAGTGGCGGCGGCTTAGGAACAGTATTCATCTTCTCCGATTTTCTGCGCGAGAATTTTTTTTTCTACAATTTTTTTGCTTCTCTCCCGCGGCTTCTTTGGACATTTTTCATTACAAAAAACTCATCCAAACCAAAACTCGAGGAGAAGTTATCTTCGGAATTAACTTCTTCAAACTTGATTGTGGAACAAGAAAAGGCATAACCTCAAGAACTTGTACAAACGGAGCCTTGTCGTAGTGGGAGGGTATCTAGGATTCTAAAAAGATAGACTAGAGAGGCTTTTGAGCTAGTCTCTGACTATAAGGAACAAGATTCCACTAAATACAAGGAAACTATTACTAGTGCTAATGCAAATCTATGGCATATAGCAATGAAAGCGGAGATTGAATCTATGTACTTCAATCAGGTTTGAGATCTTGTAGCTTCACTTGAAGGGATAAAACCCATTAGGTGTAAATGGGTATACAAGAGGAAGAGAGGAGTGGATGGGAAAGTGAAAACCTTCAAAGCTAGTCTTACAGCGAAAGCGTATACTCAGAAAAAGGGAATGAATTATGAGGAAACCTTTTCCCCAGTAGCCATACTTAAGTCTATCCGTATCCTCCTTGCCATCGCATGTCATTATGACTATGAGATATAACAAATGGATGTCAAGACGGTATTTCTTAATGGTCATCTTAGTGAAGATATTTATATATCTCAACTAGAAGGTTTTATTACTAAAGGTCAGGAACATATGATTTGTAAGCTTCAGAAGTCCATTTATAGACTTAAGCAAGCATCTAGTGTATGGAACATTCGTTTTAATGAGACTGTAAAGTCTTACGGTTTCATTCAAAATGAGGATGAACTATGTGTGTACAGGAAATTAGAAGGCATAAATGTGGTTTTTCTTGTCCTATATGTGGGTGACATTCTATTCATTGGGAATGATATAGGAACCTTGTCATCTATTATGGTTTGGTTGTCTAGTCAATTCAGTATGAAGGACTTGGGAGAAGCTAGTTACATTCTTGTGATTAAGCTTCTTAGAAATAGGAAGCAGAGAATGTTAGGATTATCCGAAGCGACATACATTAACAAGATGCTGGCCAAGTTCAGCATGGACTCAAGCAAGGGAGCTCTAATTCCTTACAGAAATGGGTTATTTTTTTGTTCAAAAGACTATCCTAAGTCCCAAGAAAAAAAAGATAGAATGAGTAGGATTTCCCTACACTTCGGCTGCGGGAAGTCTCATGTATGCCATGCTGTGCATTAGGCCAGATATCTACTTTGCCGTAGGCTAAGTTAGTAGATATCAGTCAAACCTTGGGAAGGTTCATTGGCAAGTTGTAAAGAATATTCTCAAGTACCTCAAAAGTTCATTGTGCCAGTATTTATCTTTTGGGTTGTAATAAATTTAATTTCAAAGTCTTTTATTTTTTTCTATTTTCGTGTAACCTAGTTATAAAGGCCCCTTGTCCTTTGGACGGAGCGACATCCCCGGCCCTGATGGGCCTAGGTAGTGGGGTGTTACAAGTAGTATCAGAGCCTAGGTTTAGGCAAGTATTGATAGTATATGTTTTGATTTATTAAGTTCAAATCTTTTGTCTGACCTTCTTATTTGTGCTGTAGGATGGTTAGAATGATTAGAACAGCAAGGAAAGGACATCAATAGTACCCTCCCATTCCTATCTACCCGGAGGACCTACCTGTGCCTCAACCAGTGCCTCAGCCTGCACCTCAGCCTACACTACAGCCAATCATTGCCCTGGATGATAGTAGTGACGATGAGGTCCAGATTATTGAGCTACCTCCCATACCCGTGATCGACCTGGTTACTGATAGTGAAGACGAGGAGATAGACATGGATTATGTTCCCCTCCCTCCTAGTCCCATAGTTGATTTAACTGCTGACAGTGATGACCCAGGGGAGATAGATTATGAATCTCCACCTAGACCTTCATTTGTAACCCCACCCAATCAGTTTGAGACCGGGGAAAGTTCTAGGAGAGCTGGGAAGGAGGCAATAGGTAGGTTTGCCAGTGGGGCTAGGATAGACTTCACTAGGAATTCTGGGGGATGGATATATGATGCCGACATTGAAGACTCTGATGAGGATTAGGAAGGCCAAGTTTTGCTTTGTTTGAAACGTTTTATTTGCTATTTTTAATAAACTCCTAGGCTAGGAGTCTATTCACCTTTACTGCTTTATTTCAAAATTTATGCAAATAAGAGTACCTAGAGTACTCTAAGTTTTGAGAAAATTTATGTGTCATTCTTTGTACAAAATTGCATCCAATTTCCTTCCGCTTTAAGTTGAATGTGAATGCTTGCTCAATTTGGATATTTTCAACTTTGATGCATAAACTCATTATTTGGGGAAATGGTTTAGAATGGCACCCAAACGTCATGCAGCCACATCCAACGGAAGGGTTCCTAAGGCAGAGCCCGTGACACCGGAGATGGAAACAACTCAAAGGACATCACCAAATCAAGGGGATGAGAACGAAATGGGGCCATAAATGGGATCAGAAGAACTGGTTAGTGTGACTATGACGCAAGCATTCCACAAAATGACCGAGATTCTGCAAAACTTGACTGAGCGGAGGAATCCGAAAGGGGAAGATGAGACATTGGTGTGGTTTCTGAAATTTCAACCGCCTATCTTCTTGGGAGAGGCCGAACAAGACCAAAAAGCGAAACAATGGGTGGAACAAATGGAGGACATCTTTGCCACGCTCCAGTATACTGAAAGGCGTATGGTGAAGTTTGCCGCATTCCGACTAAGGGGTCCAGCCCGGGCATGGTGGCAAAGGGTTCAGGATGATTGGGAGATGATTGACCAAGACTGGTCGTGGGCTAATTTCGTGGAAGCATTCCGGGCAGAATATATCCCTCAGTGGATAGTCGAGAAGCGGGAAGACGAGTTCCAGAATCTGAAGCAGGGAAGCATGACGATAGCCCAATACGCAGCGTGGTTCACGCAACTATCAAAGTATTGCAAGAGGCTGGTGGATACTGAACAGAACCGAACGAGGCAATTTGTTAAGGGATTAAGGCAAGAGCTAAGAAGGGCGTTAGCACCCTCTCCACCGATGACTTATTCGGGGGCTGTAGACGCAGCCACCCGTACTGAGAATAAAGATCGCAACCGATTGGCTTCACGACCGTTCGTACCGACAAGACCGCCGCCAAGACCTTTTCAGAGGCAGCAACCTAACAAGCGTCCTGCCAACCAGCAATGGCAGAATCGGGGAAAGCAAGCCCGAACAACGCCAGTTGGTCCAGTGCAGAATCTTCCTTTATGCCGGCACTGTGGAAAAAGGGGCCACATTAAGAAAAATTATTGGTCCAAAGGAGGCGAGCGGAAGTGCTACCACTGCGGAGATCCGAGCCATCTACAAAACACCTACCCTAAGCTTCTCCGGATTGGACCGGGGAACCCAGCTCAGAACCCAGGGCCGAATCGAGCCAATACCTCAGGAGCTTCCGGGAGTGGAACGCAGAAGCCGCAAGTGAAAGCAAAAGTTTTCGCTCTCAACCGGGAGGAGGTTGGAGCTGATGCAGTGGTAGTGGAAGGTACGCTTGCTATCCAAGATCGTTCTGTTAATGCATTGATAGACCCTGGATCTACCCATTCCTATTTAAATAAGAATTGTGCATATCAATTGGGTTGGGATGGAGTAGAACTACCTTTTACCTTGTTAGTAAGTACGCCTTTGGGGAAAATGGTGCAAGCAGATCGGTATGTACAGAATTGTAAAGTTGAAGTAGGGAGAGAAAAGTTGGAGGGAGATTTAATAGTCTTAGCTATTGATGATTATGATTTGATTTTGGGCATGGATTGGCTAGCAAAGCATGGTGCTAGGGTAGATTATAAGAATAAGTCGGTTCAGTTCATTAGACCAGGGTGTGATGTGTTGGAGTTCAATGGCAAGAAAGTAAAAGAATTGAAGTTTTTGATAGCCGGGGCTAAAGCCCAGAAGTTGTTGAGGCAAGGATGTCAAGGATATTTGGCTTATGTGATAAACAAGCCGAAGGACCAGTGCACCCTGGAGGATACTGAGGTGGTAAAGGATTTCCCCGACGTATTCCCTACGGAACTCACTTCTCTACCTCCCAATCGAGAAGTTGAGTTCACTATTGATCTAGTCCCAGGAGCAGAATCAGTGTCTCGAACTCCGTATCGGATGGCACCGGCGGAGCTGAACGAATTGAAGGAGCAGCTAGAAGAATTGGTGAGGCAAGGTTATATCAAACCTAGCACATCACCCTGGGGAGCGCCTGTGCTATTTGTGAAGAAAAAGGACGAGACTCTAAGATTGTGTATTGACTACCGAGGCTTGAACAACCTGACTATCAAGAATAAATATCCTCTGCCGTTAATTGACGAGCTGTTCGACCAGTTGCAAGGATCCAGTTGTTACTCCAAGCTAGATTTGAGGCAAGGCTACTATCAAGTGAGGATAAAAGAGGAAGATATTCCTAAGACGGCCTTCAATACGAGATATGGTCACTATGAGTTTGTAGTGATGCCTTTCGGGGTAACAAATGCACCCGCGGTATTTATGGATTTGATGCATCGAGTGTTCCAGCCTTACTTGGACAAATTCGTGGTAGTCTTCATCGACGACATACTCATATACTCCAAGAGCCCGGAGGACCATGCAGAACATTTGAAGTTGGTACTAGAAAAGCTAAGGGAGCACAAGCTTTACGCCAAGTTTAGCAAGTGCGAGTTTTGGCTGGATAGTGTGGCATTTCTTGGTCACGTGGTGACCAAGGATGGGATCAAAGTAGACCTGGCGAAGGTTGAAGCTGTTTCGGACTGGAAGCAACCAGAGAATATCACCGAGATTCGAAGCTTCTTGGGATTGGCTGGCTATTACCGGAGGTTTATTAAGGGATTTTCAACACTAGCATCTCCTATGACTCGACTGCTGAGAAAGGACGTGCCCTTTGTGTGGGATGAAAAATGCGAAAAGAGTTTTCAAGAGTTGAAGCAGAGGCTAATGACAGTGCCTGTGTTGAGTCTACCAGAAGCAGATAAACCTTACGCTCTATATACGGATGCTTCGAATGAAGGCTTGGGAGCCGTTCTAATGCAAGATAGGAAGGTGATCACCTATGCTTCTCGAAAATTGAAGCCGCATGAAGTCAATTATCCCATGCATGATCTAGAGCTGGCTACCATTGTGTTCGCGTTAAAGAAATGGAGGCACTATTTGTACAGAGCAGAATATGAAGTGTTTACTGGTCACAAAAGCTTGAAGTACATCTTCACCCAGAAAGACTTGAATTTGAGGCAGCGAAGATGGATGGAATTTCTGGAAGAGTACCGCTGTCCTTTCAACTACCACCCCGGGAAAGCCAACATCGTTGCTGATGCCCTGAGCCGGAAAGTCAGAATGGCCAGGCTAAGAGTACAAGAGATTAAAATGGTTCAGGATGTGTTGGATAGAAGGGCAGAAGTGCAAGAAGAGAGGATCATTATTAGCAACCTGAAGTTGACACCAGATCTAAGGCGGGAAATTGTTGAAGCCCAGCAAAGTAATGCGAAATTTCAGCTTTTCAAGGATAAGGAGCTTAAACGGCAAGGCAGTGAGTTCTGACAGGACGGAGCGGGAGTATTGTACTTCCGAGATCGTTTGTGTGTACCCGAGGAGCACCAGTTGAGGGACAGAATTTTAGAAGAAGCGCATAAGAGCAAGTACGCCATTCATCCGGGAGAGGTCAAGATGTATCAAGATCTGAAAAAGTCTTATTGGTGGCCTGGGATGAAGCGGAATGTGGTTAAGTATGTCTCAACGTGTCTAACATGTCAGAAAGTCAAAGCGGAGCACAAGAAGGTGGCAGGATTATTAAAACCGTTACCAGTACCGGAATAGAAATGGGAAGAAGTGACCATGGACTTCGTCATCGAACTCCCTATGGCAAGGAACCAAAAAGACGCCATATGGGTAGTGGTGGATCGATTGACCAAGTCGGCGCATTTCATACCCGTGAATATAAGGGATTCAATGGAAAAGTTGGCTCAGACCTATGTACGGGAGATAGTCAGATTACACGGAGTACCTTCGAGTATTGTGTCCGACCGTGATCTGAGATTTACATCCCGATTTTAGGGCAAGTTTCAAGAATCGATTGGTTCTAGTCTGAAGATCAGTACGTCGGTGCATCCGCAGACCGATGGACAATCAGAAAGGGTTATTCAGATATTGGAGGATATGCTGAGAGCCTGTGTATTGGATTTTGGGGATAGGTGGATTGAAAGTGTACCGTATGCCGAGTTATCATGCAATAACAGTTATCAAGCTTCTATTGGAATGGCTGCGTATGAAGCTCTATATGGACGTAAGTGTCAAGTACTGCTATACTGGAGTTGGTCAGAGGATGGTCACATAAGCAAGTCGGGAGAAGTCTATGTTCAGGAAATGTCGGACAAGGTTAAGTTAATTAGGGAAAGGTTGAAAGCGGCCCAAAGTCGACAAAAGAGTTATGCAGACAATAGGCGGAGAATGTTAGAATTTCAGGTGGGAGACAGTGTGTTTCTGAAACTGACACCGAATAGGGGAATTCTGAAGCACCTGAAAGGGGGAAAGCTGAATCTGAGATATTTGGGTCCGTTTCCAATAAAAAGGAAGATTGGGCCGGTGGCGTACCGATTGGAGTTGCCAGATGGGTTGACGGGAATTCACGACGTATTCCATGTATCACAGTTGAAGAAGTACAATGCCGATCCCGAACATGTGTTGAATGATGAGCCGTTGGTGCTACAACCCGACCTGAGCTATGTGGAGAAACCCGTAAAGATATTGGACCGAAGTATCAAGACTCTCCGGAACAAGCAGATTCCGATGGTAAAAGTGCAATGGGAGCATCATGGCACGCAAGATGCCACATAGGAAACAAAAGAATAGGTAAAGCGGAAGTATCCCGGTCTGAGGTAAAGGTGCGTCTGAATTTCGGGGCGAAATTCTCCTAAGGAGGGGAGGATGTGAAACCCCACCTAAAACCAACCCTAGAGTAAGGGGCTCGGGAATGCATATCATATTATTTTGCATGAAATATATATTTTTGAATGATTTTATGCACTTTAGAATCGTGGATTATAGGTTTAAATGCTTGGTTATGCTTGTTGAGTAGGAGGGGTAAAATAGTAATTTTGCTTGAGGTCAGAATAGGAAGATAACTTGAGGAGTAGATAAGAAAAATATGTGGGTGAGAAAATAAGAACAAGAGTTGTTGTGGTTTAGTGGTTAGAGTCTTGGAATTAATCTCTAAGGTCATGAGTTCAAATCCCATCATTTAAGTTTTTACCATGATTATCTTAATTAAGTTTGAATTTTTTTTTCTTGCATTCCATGAAAATAGGAATAATTGTCTTAAGGGAGGATATGAAACCTCACCTAAAACCAACCCTAGAGTAAGGGGGTCGGGAATGCATATCATATTATTTTGCATGAAATATATATTTTTGAATGATTTTATGTACTTTAGAATCGTGGATTATAGGTTTAAATGCTTGGTTATGCTTGTTGAGTAGGAGGGGTAAAATGGTAATTTTTCTTGAGGTCAGAATAGGAAGATAACTTGAGGAGTAGATAGGAAAAATATGTGGGTGAGAAAATAAGAACAAGAGTTGTTGTGGTTTAGTGGTTAGAGTCTTGGAATTAATCTCTAAGGTCATGAGTTCAAATCCCATCATTTAAGCTTTTACCATGATTATCTTAATTAAGTTTGAATTTTTGTTTTCTTGCATTCCATGAAAATAGGAATAATTGTCTTAAGGGAGACATGAAGAGAATGTCCTAATCTTATCCTCATGTCCTAAAAGAATTCTAGAAGAATTCTTGTCCAATTTATTACCTCTAGCTTTGTCCTAGCATTTTCATAATTCAAATGAACTAAAATCCATTAAATCTTTTTCCTTGAATTCCAAAAAATTCTGTGATAATTTCTTCCCCTTGAATTTCGAAAATCAGCTTTGGGGAAGGGAGGTTGACCGAAAAATAGGAGGGGAAATAGGAAGGGTTCCAAGAGAAAATCAATCACCATGGAAGGACCTTCAAATCTATCTTCATGATGTTCATGCTTTACTAGTAAAAAATCTGGAAATTTTCCAAATTTTTTGCAGACCTTTTCTTCGAAAATTCAGGCCATAAACCCATTCAATTGCTGCCAAGAAAATGGTCATTTCAAGTGGCTTGGAAGCTGGAAAAATTGTGCAATTTTCGGATTGCACAAAACAGCACCAAACCAGAAAAATTTTCTGGGCAATTCGCAACTCTTCATCAAAGAAATGAAGCTGTTTTTAGTTCATCTTCAAGCCAGCAAACTCCTCTGTATTTATCCAGAAATGAGGCTGAAAAACCACCCTTGGAAGACCGTCAAACATCCCTGAAGAACCTCTGAAAAACCGAGCCAAGAGGGTGCGAAAATCCTGCACCAAAATTCTGCAATTTTCGGAAAGCCATGAACACTTGAGACCAGAATTTTCCAACCTTGTTCCTTTCTAGCCTAAGACCGAAAATCATCTTCAATCTCTGTAGAATTGAACCTTGCTCAGCTATACACTGATCACCATTAAACCCACACTTACCTTGAAGCATAAGGACTCCATAGCTACACCACAAAACACTCCTAAGATCACTCCATTCAAACTCCATTTGAACTTCAAATAATTTCAGCATTTCACTCCCATAAATCACTCTTGCATTAAGCTGAATTAACCAGAATTTCCTCTGCCTTTAAGGACTGAATTTCGGCCAGCCTTGAGCAACATTAAACCTCAGTCATTTCAGCAAGACAACCTTGCTTCAGCCGACACCATTAAAGTCCATAGACACCTCTCTTGATCAAACACCATAGCTGATCTTTTACCTTAAACATCTCCACCATTTCCTCCATTTAAATTTCAAATAAAATCTGATTTCTCTCTCTCACAAAGCTGAAAACCGAAACCCTCAATCACACCCTACCATTCGGCCAGCCTTCTAGCAGAAATCGTGCAACACTTCTTCTAATTTCTCTCCATTTTCACCTAAAACACCAAGAACACCAAGAACACACACTAAACTTCTTCAAGCCTAAACCTACTCTAAACACCTCCAATCACTCTCAAATACTCCAGATCATCTCTACTTAATCCCTAGACTTCATTTCTGCCATTTATAACACGAAATCTCGCAAACAAGAATTTTCAACCGGATCAAAAATCAGTTTTTCTTGAAGACCTCAAGAACATCAACAAGGTAAAACAAGAACAACCTTCTTGTTCATCTTCTTCCATTCAATTCTTAATACACCTATCTAATGCTCTCTTTCTCTTTCTCTTTCTCTCTCTCTCTCTCTCACTCTCTTCTAACCGAAATGGTTGATCAAACCATCAACCATGGATGTTGTTTCGTTGGACCATTCAAGTCATTCCATCGCGCATGGACCTTCTTTTGTCTTCATCAAAGGACTCGACAATCAAGCATTCATTCTTAAATTTCTCTTATTCAATTCTGAAATCATGTTTCCTAGATGATGATAGAGAAATGGAATATGATTGGGAGATTGAGTATATGCATGTGGATTAGGGGGATGAAGTTATGACATGATGATGGTTGTATTTGACTAGGATGTATGTGTTTTCCTTTCGAATCAATATATGTTCTTCATGCTTGATGAATTTAATGGATGTTGAAGCATGATTAGATATTATGACACCAAAGGTGATTAGGCTTTTATGATCTTATTTTCCATGGAAACCATGATTGATGATTATGCTTAGTAGGATTTTTGGCCATGTGATAGTATGAGATAGTTCAAGTGTTTGTTCATGAATAGATTAATTTCTTGTTTGATGATGGAGAATGGGATCATGAATCTTTTCTAGCAATAGGAAGACCATGATGTAAGATTATTTTCTTGTTAATTCTAAGTTATATTCATCAACAAATTTTATTACATGAATTAAAATTACTACTATATTTTTCTTCAAAAAATTCGAAACACTAGGGGATTTGGATTAGAATATTAAATCAAACTATTAATAATTTTATTAAAGGAAAATTTAAAATAATTTATTAATAAATTTTAATTATTATTAATTATTTATTATCTCTTCAAAATTAATTAAAAATTAATATTTATTTATAATAAAGCTATTTTTAAATTACCATTTCTTAATAGTAAATAAGACTTAATAATATTTAAAATTCAAACCTTGGTTTATTTATTAATAATAACACTCAAGAATTATTATTTGAGTCTATAATTTATTAACAATTATTTTAGAACCCTAGTTATTTCAACCTATCAAACTAGACTTATTTTATAAAATTCTTCAGCATCTAGCCTTAAAGCTTAGGACATTAAGGTCATGGTTAGACATGGTTGTCACTAGATGAGCTAAGAATTATTTATGTAAGGCAGGTATAGCTTGAATGTGACCTTATGTTTTGTGTTTACCCCAGGCAGGGGTTAGGTCAGCCTTGGAAGACTTTTGAGTAGAGCAAGCAAAGAAGCAGGTAAGCTCCTGCACGGAGTTTTGTGAAGACCAAAAGTTATTGTGGCAAGCAAATGCAATGTATATGGACATTATTTGTAAAGGCAATTAAGGACTGTTTTTCCTTTTTATTTCAGTCAAGCAAATCATTTGGAAATTGAACAAGCAGTTTTACACAAATCTAAACTTTTTCTAAAATCCAACTTGACTAGACTTTTGGAAACCCTTAATTGCTATTTCCAAATAAAGCAAAGTTTGATCAATTTTCTCCCAAGTGGAACAATCAACGTTGAGTACTCAATAAAGGTAGACCACCAGGACTAGTCTTTGAAGGGTTAGGGTAAGTCTCTCAGTAGGTGGCCACCTCTGAGAGGTGAGTCCTTCCTGGATAGGACGCCAGTCCGGTAGGTCATGCCGGTCCGAGCTAGCAAGTTTCAGTCATGTGGACTGTGTATTTCCGGAGTGGACAACCGGTAAGTTTGGGTGTAGAGATGGAGGAGTATCTCACCCGGTAGGCCGTACACCTACCTTTTGTCAGCATTGCACAAAGTGTGGCATTCTGACTGTTATTGGTCATGGGGCCCAACGTGTGGTAACCCATGGCTACCCATTTGAGTGGTTGTATTTATTGTGCACATGTATGATTTGAAAAGTGAAACACCACTCTTTATTTTCAACACTTATTTATTGCTTGCCAGCACTTTTCCCTATAAAACTTTTACAACTTGCATACATGAATTATTTTACCTGAAACACTTAAAGCACACACGGGCTTACTGAGATTTTTATCTCACCACCTTTTATGCCATATTTTCAGGAAGATCCTGCTGTGGAGATCATTAGCTAGAATGTTGCCTTGCTTGAAGATTCTTGTTATTTACTTTTAAGTATTGTTTGAGAGATTGTTGCAAACAATTTATTTTTTATTTGTGCCAGTATTTATCTTTTGGGTTGTAATAAATTTAATTTTAAAGTCTTTTGTTTTATTCTATTTTCATGTAACCTAGTTATAAAGACCCCTTGTCCTTTGGACGGGGCGACATCCTCGGCCCTGATGGGCCTAGGTAGTGGGGTGTTACATACGGGGGTAACAATATCTCACATACATAAAGATCTAGTGCCCCCAAAGTATAGAATTAAGTCAGATACAGGAACAAATGTAATTGACATTGTAGGAAATGTCAAAAAATTAGATGATAGATTGGTAGATTGTACAATAAAATTTAATGAAGAGAAATACTATCTACCCACAACATGGGTATCTTCCATGAATTATCAACTAATCATAGGAATGAATTTCATCAAAAATCTTCATGGTGGAATAATAGTTGAAGGAAATAAGGTCACTTTCTTTAAAAGAGCTGATACAATCCTTAGCTCACCTTATTCCAGAGAATTAAACTCTATAGCATCAGAAGTCACACAAGAAAGCGTGGTGGATGAAAATTTTGATGATTTTGAAAATTTTGAATATGAGTTGTATGAAAAAATTTAAACAACATATGACTCAAATGAAGTAAATTTTAATTTAGGAATTTTATATAACCATACAGAAATGGAACAAATTTTGTCTAAATTAGAGGCCATAAAAATAATTGGAGAAAACCCCACAGAACATTGGTCTAAAAACAAAATCCTTTGTAAATTAGACATTATTCATACTGAATTAATTATCAAGGATAAGGCGATGACTTATACTCTGAAAGATCTAGAAGATGTAAATATGCATATCAAAGAATTACTAGATCTCAAAGTAATTCGGAATAGTAATAGTCCCCATAGAACTCCTGCTTCCATAGTCAGGAAACATAGTGAAATAGTAAGAGGAAACAGTAGAATGGTCTTTAATTATAAAAGGTTAAATGACAATATCAGAGCAGATAGTTATATAATTCCAAATAAAGACCTATTGATCCAAAGAATAAAATGTAGTTTTATTTATTCTAAATTTGATTTAAAATCAGGCTTTTGGCAAATAGCTATGCATGAAGAAAGTGTTCCCTGGACTGCTTTTACAGTACCAAATGGACACTATGAATGGTTAGTCATGCCCTTTAGCCTGAAAAATGCCCTCTCTGTGTTTCAGAGAAAAATGGATAATATATTCAAAAAATATCCATTTGTAGTCTGCTATATTGATGATATCTTAGTCTTTAGTCAAAGCAGAAATGACCATATCAAGCATTTAAAAATATTATTTGATGAATGCATTAAAAATGGGTTAGTGCTATCGAAAAAGAAAATGTCTATTGGTAGAACCCAAATAGAATTCTTAGGAATTATTATAGGCAAAGGTCAAATTAAATTATAGGAACACTTTGCTAAAGCAATAGCTGAGAAAGAAATCATTGATAATGATATAACATCATTAAGATCTTTCAAAAGTATTATTCAGATCAAATAAGAATGAAACAGCATTTAGATTTCTTTGATTGGTATGAATTAGTTAAATATCAGAAAAAGAATGCATTAAATGTTATTACCAAAAAATGGTATACATCCAAAAATGAAGTTAAAGAGTCAGTCTTTCCTCCAGCAGAAGAAATCAAAATCCCAATTGTAACCCAGGATAAAATGCTGGATAGTACCGTAAAGCTGATTTATGGAAACTGTTTTTTCAGTTGTTTTGATTGTATAGCTTTGAACCAAATCAAACATTCCTTTTTCATAAATCTTATCAAAATTTTCTATTGGTAAATTCCAGTTCATTAACCTAGATTCAACTTTATCTAGTTGAGTGCTAATTTCTAAATCGTTAACTGATTCTATGTCGATATCTGAAAGATTGGATGTTATGGGTGAGAAGATTACTTTCTCTCTCTTCGTCTATGCAGTAGTAGTTAATACAAATTCTATTATTCCTTAGCATTATATCTTGATCTATGTTTCTTTAATTCTCCCTACGACACACCTAAACTCTGGACACACCTGAGTCATTACTATGCTTATGGTTGGCAGCTACGGGACCACCCCCGGGTCCGGGCATATCGCGCTCTCCTGCGCATTCTAGCCTAATCCTACGGTTCTAGGCTGACCAACGTACTAGCTACTCTCACAGGTGACTAACCAACCATCATAGTTAAAGGATATTTTCAAAGAAACATACAGGAAGATATAATGCTTAAGAACAAGAGAAAACGGATTAAACTACATCATGCAAGACTTAGAGAAAGAAAGTAAAGAGACTTACTCGGTCATGATTTGATTAATCATGGATGTTTTCATGATGAAGCAATTTGAGCACTTGGCTCTGATACCAATTGTAACCCATGATAAAATGCTGGATAAATCTGATTGATTTATTGACTTGAAAAACTATTATAAAGAGATCCTATTGATCTCGATCTATTACAAAGATTTGAAATTTGGAATAAGTATCACAAATATCTGAGTAGAGAGAGGTTTCAGTGTCTTATCTTTCGAGAGGAAGGTGAGATCTGTTAGATCTACGGTGAAATTTGGGTAATGGTTGAAATAAACGGGACTATTAGCTGTGTTAGATTCAAGGACTGCTAGCAAACTGTTTTGAAAATCTAGATGTCTACTATCACGTAGTAGAAGGTAGATTGGGGCATCGATTCCTAATCGATAGAGAGGTTTGATAGCTACTTGAACTAATCCAATATGAAGATATCGATATTTATTCCTTTTATGCTGTTCTAAGGTAACTAGATTTAGAAGCTGGCTCGAGGAGATTCATCGTGAGCGGAGATTTGCTCACTGAACTAGATGGCAAAGAAGGGAAAGAACTTAGAACTATGAATCTATTACCTTACGGTGGTCTGAACTTCGGAGTTTGATCCATGCTTGCTTTGAGCTGGTGTAGGTAGCTATTTATAGATGAATGAATGAGCTCCAGACGTGAGTCGGTACTCATCACAGTGTTGAATAATGTGTTAAAAAGCTATATTCGTCCTTGTAAGAACTCCCTGGTTAAGAAATCTGGTAGAGAATTGTTCTCTCCTTTGATGAATTCAATGTCAAAATCAAAACTTGAAAGTAGTTCTTGCCATTTGGCAAAAATTTTCTTAGCAACTAAGTTTTTAACATCTTTTTGCAAAACATCTTTTGCTACTTTACAGTCTATTCGAAGTAAAAACTTTTGATTGATTAAATCATCTTGAAATTTAGAAATACATAAAACTATTGCAAGTATTTCCTTTTTAATGGTGCTGTAATTCTTTTGACTTGAAAGCCAAATTCCTGAATGATACCTAACTAACTGTTCGGAAGAAGAATTAGGTTTTCTCTGTTTTAAGATACCTCCATAACCTAAGTTTGAGGCATCTGTTTCAACTATCATGAAAGCTGTTGGATCTAGAATACCTAAACAAGGAAGTCTTTTGACAATCTATTTAATTTTCTTAACTGTTTGAGTTTGCTCATCACTCCAAGGGATTGGGTCTTTTCTAAGACGCTTGTATAAAGGTTCACAGATGATTCTGAGATTAGGGATAAAATCTGATATATAATTCAAGCAACCTAAAAATCTTTGGAGCTGAATTTTATCCTTGATTTCATCGGGAAATTTGTCTGCAAATTCTATGGCTCTACAAATGGGTTTATAGGTACCTTGGGTTAGGTCATGGCCTAAGAAACAGATTTTGGTTTGGCAAAGGCGGAGTTTAGAAGCACTTACTACCAGCCCATTTTTCGTGATTATTTCACGAAAAGACGTAAATGTTTAAGATGTTGTTCAAAGGATTCACTAAAGATTAAAACATCATCAATGTAAACTATTGTAAATGCTATATATGGGTTAAAGATGTCATTCATAACCTTTTGAAATTCACTGGGTGCATTTTTTAATCCAAAGGGCATTACATTCCATTCATATTGTCCGAAAGGGACATTGAATGCTGTTTTATATCTATCTTCTTTTTTAATCTGGATTTGCCAAAATCCTGATTTCATATCAAATTTACTATAAATGACTGCTTTATAAGTTCTTTTCAATAAATCTCGTTTATTGGGAATTGGATATCTAATCCATTTTAAAGCTTTATTTAAAGGCTTATAATTAATAACTAATCAGGGAACACCTCTTTCTTTTTCTGCATTATTATTGACATAAAATGCAGCACAAGACCAGGGTGATCTAGATTCTCTGATTAAGGCTTTTTCTAATAAGCTAAAGATTTCCTGTTTACAATATTCAACTAATTACTGATTCATCTGAATTGGTCTGGCTTTGGTAGGTATCATTGATTCATCGAATTTATCAATGTACAGGAGACTGATTATATGCTTTTTCCTTTCCCAAAAGGCTGTGGGGACCTCTGAGTAAATTTGTTGTTTGAAATCTTTTCGAATAGATTCTATCTTATCTTGAATGTCTTTTAGCTGTAGCTGGCTTTGGATTCTAGTGTATTTGATATCTTCTTTGATAAAGGCTATTTGTTGTTCATGACAACGAATCTTTCTTTTCAGAAGGTTGATATCTTTTGTTAAAGGACTTTGCAAAAAGGAGAAAGTGACTGGTATGGATCCTATTTCAGTGTGAATACCGTTCTGATCTACATTGAAGGGATAGATCTGAGTAAGAAATGGGGTTCCTAAAATCAATTCTTGGTTTAAATCTTTAATGATTAAGAAGGAATTTGTGAAACAAAACTATTTATTGCAGATATGAGCATTGGACAATTTATATCTGATTTTTAGCTGTTCACCAGCTACAAAATATAATTTAGAACCTGTTTTTTTCTAAATATTTAGTAGGGATTAATCCTTCACAGATACAATTCTGATCTGCTCCAGAGTCCAGAAGGGCAACTAATTGAATTGAGAAATCTCCTATTTTGAGAAGAATTGGAATATACCACTTTTGAAAAGTTATCTACGAAATAGCTGAAATATAATCTGAATTATTTTTATTTTTTTCTATTTCTTCTTCTGATAAAAGAGTGGGATCTATTAAAGGTTTATGTAATTTTTGTTGAACTAATTCTGTATTTATCTTATTAATGTCTGTTATTCTTTGATCATTCTGTTCTTTTAACCATTTAACTTCTTGTTTAAGTTCTTTGATTTCGAATTGTAGATCTTGTAAAGAGTTAGTAGGTTCTTTTTGTTTACCTTTAAATTTTTCAAATACTTCTTTTAAATTATAAGGTTCTACTTGAACTTTTGGATTAAAAACTAAATCTTTAACCTTTAACAGATATTCTCTTTTAACTGTTTCATCCTGAATGTGATCTAATAGTTCGAAGAAAAGTTCTTTATTTGCTCTAGTAATTACATTAACTTGATTAGATGAATTATTGATCATACAGAGTTCTTCTATTGCACAAATACATAAACCGGTGCAATCGCAAGAAGACTGTTCACTTGAATCTGATTCAGAGGAATTTTCTTGGATTTCAAATATTTCGTCAGTTTCGCTATCACTATTATCTGTTGAAGAATCGTTTTGATCAAGAATTTGATTAATCTGTTCTAAAGTATTTTTTGATAAAGAAAGCTGATTTACTTTTTTCTTCTTTTTAGCTTTTATTTTACATTCATCTGCTTTATGTCCTCTTTTTCCACAAAAGTAACACTTAATGGTGTTATTAAAAGATTTATCTTTTCTTTTAAATAGTTTAGAAATTCTTTCTTTCTTTTCCTTTTAAATCTTCTTTTCTTTTCTTTCTTTAGCTTTTTAGATGGTGGAGTTATTGGTGAAACTCTGAATATTTCACAAAAGTTTCCTAATTCTTTTTTAGATTTCTTATGATAGGATTCCATCTGATTTTTGAGCTTTAGATCTGTGCAGAGATCTGCACCTGCTTGATTCACATAACTGATTAATTGACCATATGCTAGATAGTAATAGGGGATTTCATTTCCAAAATCTAATTTTAACTTTTGTCTAACCTTTTCTGCAAATATGGGAGGTAATCTTGAGATAAATCGTTCATTCCAGAACGCATGATGACAATCTGTTCTAAGCATGACTTTTTGTAAAAACATATCTTTATACCATCTGAAATCATGTAATTTAGGGGAAGTTAAGTTAGTTAGGATTTCTGAACTTCTATCTGCTAGCTGTTGAGGATTTCCTACAAAATGCTGAGTTAGGGTAAATATGAAGGTGTTTAGACAATCAGGAGTTGTCTCAGATACTTAAGTGGGTTGTCCGTTAGCATTTGGAACTATTTTTGTTAGGACTTTGGTGGCATTTAAGATTTCTTGGCGTTGTGGTTCAGTGAGGTAGTTGTTCCACCACCCCTGAAGAACGCCAGTAAAACCAGTTGTAAGAATATGAAGGATTGATTTATCTGTATTGTTGGGATTCTTACATTTAATGGCTGTAATTGCCATGGACATTTCTTGAATAACATTGAGAATACTGTGTTCAGACATACCATCAATATTCCATTCGGTAATGTCTTTACCAGTAAAAGCTGCTCGAGTATCTAAATGATGTTCTTCAAACTGAACATCTGGAAAGGATGGCCTAGGGTAATAATTCCTAGTATAAGGATTGGCAAACCAAGGGTATTTGGTTTTTGAAATTCTTTTACTTCCTCCTAATTTATTAAGCTGTTCAGGAGAAGGGTCAATGTCTATTAGAGAGACTGGTTGATGTATAGTTTGGAGATGTGTTTTAGAACTTGATTCTGGTTCATCTCTTGTCTTTAGATTTTTTAACTTTTCATTTATCTCTTTAATAAAATCTACTTCTTCTATATTCATGATCACATTATTAATCCTAAAAAGCATTATGAATTTAAAACATTAGGAAAAATAACAGAAACTCCAACAGGTCATATAGAGTTAGAATTCAGAAGAAAATCTTTTTCAGTTCCTTCTTCATCCTTCTCTTTACCCAGATCACTTAGCAGTAGACGATTTGGTAATATAGAATTTTCTAGAGAAAATCCCAAAGTAAACAATGTTGACTTTAGTGGAGAAATCCCTAAAGTAAATTATGAAGAAAACATTAGTGTTAAATTAGGAAGTCCTACTCAATCAGAAATGCATATGTCTTCAACTATAATGGTTCTAACTTCTGAAACTGACTTTGTTTTGAACAAAGATTATCTTCGTAAGCTATGGAAAAGACCATGTAACGAGTTAAAACGTAAATGGTATTTTGCTACAGTCTCTGAATCAGTTAATGCATTCATCAAATAATATTTTTAAATGCTTGATATGGTCACTTCTGCTTTGACTAAATACTAAGATATCATCAATATAGCAGACTACAAATGGATTCTTTTTTAATATATTATCCATTTTTCTCTAAAACACAGAGAGGGCATTTTCCAGGCCAAAGGGCATGACTAACCATTCATAGTGTCCATTTGGTACTATAAAAGCAGTCCAGGGAACACTTTCTTCATGCATAGCTATTTGCCAAAAGCCTGATTTTAAATCAAATTTAGAATAAATAAAACTACCTTTTATTCTTTGGATCAATAGGTCTTTATTTGGAATTATATAACTATCTGCTCTAGTATTGTCATTTAACATTTTATAATTAATGACCATTCTACTCTTTCCTCTTTCTTAGGATTACTAAATTGGTGTAGAGAATATATCCCCAATTATAGTAAACTAGTAGGACCAGTCTATGCTAAAACTAGGATTAAAGGTTAAAGGAAGTTTAATGACCAAGATTGGAAGTTAGTAGCTAAAATAAAAGAAATATTTAAAAATCTTCCACCATGAGATCTAGCCCCTGTTTCAGCTTACATAGTGATAGAAGCTGATGGATGTTTAGAAGGATGGGGAGGAATTCTTAAATGGAAGCCATTAAAAGAAGCCTCCAGAAAAGAAGAAAAAATAGCTGGATATTGTGGTGGCCTATATAAAAGCCCAGTGAGTGCAACAGATGCTGAAATCCTTGCATGTATTTATGTATTAAATAAATTTTCCATACATGTCAGAAATAACAAGGAATTTACATTATGCACTGATTGCAAACCTATTGTCGCCTTTTATAATAAAATGACTAACTCCAAGCTATCTCATCACAGATGGCTTAAGTTTTTCGATTTTCTTGTAGGGAATGGATTTAATGTATTCATTGAGCATATTAATGGAGATCAAAATTTCTGGGCTGATAAATTGAGTAGATTAGTCCAATCTCCTCAAAAGTAGTGGGTCTTTCAAAAGCCCAAATTTATGTAGTCAAGCCCTATGCTTGAAATTGACCATAGTACAGTATTCAACACTGTTCTGGGTACTAGGTTTACAACTTGGAGCCCAAGTATATTTGGATTGGTCATCCAAAAATAATAGTAGGCTTTAAAGTCTAAAATAGGATATATTATTTAATATTGGTTTGTTCTTTTTGCAGATGAATGCCCAAACCCAACAGAAAGGACCTTTAGAACATATAGCCTTTGGTCCCTATCTACTGCAAAAATTACCACCAAAGTTTATTCCAGATTTCCCCATTTCTATAGAACAACAATGTCTCCTTGATAATCTTTGGAAATATAGGAACCATAAATCTTTTGCTAACCTTTTTAAAGCCCTATCTGGACACCTAGCCCATTTAAATGGACAAATCCAGATGTTAGCAAATAAACCCAATTCTTCAAAGCCCAATACTAAAGAAGAAGAATTCAGGCCCAAATCCATTTCAACACTTGAAAACCAAATCTAAATGCTGAAAATTTCTCTCAAAGGAAAAGAAAAGCTTGTAGAAGAAACTACTGAAAACAGAGAAAAGTTAATAAAATTTGTAGAAGATGATCTTTTGGAAAAAGAAAAGATATGGAAAAGTTGCCCCTCCAAATTTCCTAAAGATATTAGAATCCAGATCTACAAATTTGTCCTGACAGATAGAATGACTGAATAACTGGCATTGCAACAGTTCTTGAGAAAAATATACAATAAGCCAGTCCAGCACTATGATGGCTTATCCTTCCGTGTTATCAGTTATAAATATGAGAAAGACCCTACCAAAAGTTTCACTTTTGTTGGTGGAGTCATCAAGCTATCAAAATGGACGGATAAAAAGATTCTTGGTTTAGATTTGTCTGTTAAGAATCTGATTCAGCATGGCATGTTAGCAAGGCTTTATATCCCTGATGGATTTTATGACCTAGCTAATAAAATACTTACCGACAGACAAATGAATCATGTGGTAACCCTACTTACAGAAATAGATGCTTATTCCAGAGGGTTCTTAAAGATGGATTTCTATGCAGTTCCCCTCTCTTTTAATATTAATTATCCTAATGACTGTAGAACAGAAATTCTATTTTCAGCTTTTCCTCATACTAAGTCCTTGATTCCTTATGTTCATGAAAATCTGATCATTATACCCGAAACCCATAATTCTATACTTGATCAGATTTATAATTATAGGGCATTAAAGCTTACCCACATGGCCACCACTTCCTTCGGTATAACTCATAAACAAATTTGTGAATCCAGACATTTCAAAATCTTTCTCAATACTTGGTCCCCCCTCAAGTATACCCAAATATATGTTCATTTCCCAAGTTTATTTATTGAAGACCCTGAATTAGTCTCTTATTATCAGAGGAACCATCTCCAGAGTATGATTACTATTCAAGGAAGTCTCGGTAATTTTAATTCAATGGAAGATGCTTGGATAGCAGAAGAAGACCTGGATGATAAGTTTGGCAATCTAGTAAATGACATGGAAATCTGAAAGTTAGAAAAGTTGTAAGTTGTGGAATATAGTCCCCACTGGGAAAAGTAAAAGTTGTGATTCTCACCTTTATCACTACCACTCTGTGGAAAAACTGTGTGAGAAGCATCAAAATTAGGAACAAGTTGTGTCACCTTTTTTTCTAAAAAGTCGTCTGAGTCGTTGGTGTCTTTTACTTTTCTAAAGAGTCGTTTGCTTTTCTTAAAGAGTCATTGGTGTCCTTTACTTTTCTAAAGAGTCATTTGCTTTTCTTAAAGAGTCATTAGTGTCTTTTACTTTTTTGAAGAGTCGTTTGCTTTTCTTAAAGAGTCTTGGGCAGTTTCTGCATGGCTATAAAAAGCCATTGCTTCTGAAGTTATGCACCCACACATACACTTCAGAGAAACTTGCTTTCATTTCCTCTAAATACTCCAAATTCCCCTTCTTCATCCTAATTTCTATTATACTAGTAACATACTTCCCTTTTCTTATTGCACTAGATCAGTAACATAGATCTTTTCTTTTAAATTATTAGGAATATAATTCTCAGATTTCTGGATACTATGTTTCTTCAGTTTTAGGATCATACTACAGGGTCACAATTGCCTCTCACAAGACTTACCAAAGACCACTAAGTTCTTTTTCCTTTATTGAGATTCTTTCTCCTTTCATCTGAGTATTCGTGATAACCAAAAGATCCCTATACTAGTTGATATAATGCAAATAAAATCAGTATGCTAGTTAATATAAACAAATCACATGAACAACTCATATATACATATATCTGAGGTACTGGTAGAGTGACTCTATCCATGCAATGGGTTACTTGCTTCACCCAATTTAAAAGAGTTTCATTGATCCTATGTATATCAGAGATCTATATACTTATGTCCCTCAAAGAATATTGAGAAGTGGAACATGATTATACAAGACAAGGCTAATAAAAACAACACTTCTTATTCATTATGCAAGAAGTCTTGAGAGACCAAAGGTCTCTACTCCATAGTTACCTTACAAAGAAGACAAACGATTTTACAGACTCTGTGACAGACTTTGCTCAGGTACTACCTCGTAACTATAAAACATGTACTCATATGTAATAGACTCCAATCACCCTACTCTAATAACACATTATCATAATTGTGTACCCATCCTATAGCAAATCATGTAATACAAATCTAAACGTAATGCATC
Source organism: Voacanga thouarsii (assembly GCA_026120185.1). Lineage (NCBI taxonomy): Eukaryota > Viridiplantae > Streptophyta > Magnoliopsida > Gentianales > Apocynaceae > Voacanga > Voacanga thouarsii. The sequence goes on from JANUWF010000106.1 coordinate 637,583, forward strand.
AAAGGAAACCATTTATAATAACTATACTCTAGGTACATTGATTCCTCGATATCTCAATCCTTTATGCACAAACATATCATACAGAACATAGTACCCCCATCTCTTACATAATATAATATCATGCTACTAAACCACATAGTCCCAAATACATCACCATCATTATATTAACAATTAGATCATATAAGTAAACAAAGACATAATTAAATTTCCAGCAATGTATCAAAGCTACGAATCAGAAAGTGACTATAAATCATACTAGCATAAGAAAGATAACCAGACCAGAACCCTACTCAGATTCATGCGCCTAATATACTATAACATTATATCCAAAGCATAAATGTCAGCAACAATGCATTACCTTCGAAATCTACAATAAACCAACATGACATGGTAGTATGACCACATAAACCTTAGATATACTATATCCTAGCAACTATATTGATTCATTGATCAAACAAATTCTTCAAAGTTTCTTCTTTTCATATATACTTATTAATAAATCAATATTGCCACTCAAGCCCCAGTACATACATAAATCCATTAGCCTCAAAAGAATTGAGAATACAATATAACTTATTAAGCAACCACGAAACTAAAAAAAGGAGGAAAAGAATCATGATCTACTTATAGAAGGGAAGTCTGTTGATTCTTACAAAAATGAAAGTAGTGGTATGAATTCGCTTGGTACCTTGGTTATTCAAGAAAGGGAAGAAAACTGCCTTACCTTGAAGGGAGAGGTGGGGCATGATCATGGGGCTTGACCTTGATGGAGAAAAGGTGAAGCTGAGAGGATGAGGGGATGTGCTTCAGTTCTCTTTTAGGAATAGAGGGAAAAGTGAGCAACTGAGAAAGTAGGACTTGTGCGCATGTGTCAATACCGAGTAAAAAAGAAAGAAGAGAAAATGATATAGGGAGTAAGAGGGGAAAACAGAGAGCAAATGGGAGTATTGTGTGTGTTCTTCAGTTTGGAAGGAAAGAATAAGGAAGAAGAGAATGAAGCCAAGAGTGAGATTTTGGGGGAGTTTGTTGTGGTTATCTTGATTGTCTTTAGTAAAGAAAGCTGAAATCGCGTGTGTGGTTTGTATGGCAAAGAGAGGAACCGAGCCTTTGGTGAGAGTGTTTAGCCTCTTCTTTCTTTTTTGGCTTGCCATGCTTTGGGAGAAAGAGAGTGTTGGGAGTCTTTTCGGGATAATATATGGAATATGGCTGATTTGGTGGGGAATGCTAGAATATTCCTAGGAAACCTCTTGGTAATTTCCATATTAGAAGGTTTGTTTGATTTGTTTTCAAATTTCAAAACTTTAAGGAGCTAAAATTCTGATTGAATCTAGCTGTATAAGAAGTAGCTTACAAGCCTTTCCGTGCACATAAGAGGAGGGTAATGGGGTGAAGGAAAGCTAAGATTGATGGGTGATTTTGAGGATTCCAAAAACGATAATTAGGGAGATGATTGAGTTCTCCTCCTTGCCATTATATTGTGCCCAAAATAAGGTGTTGCAAGACACCACAATATTGGCTAACATGTGGTTTAAAGGCTGGAATTATCTAGCTAAAAAAGGAAATAAGATAATGGATATTTTAAATTTTAGAAGTGTAAAATAGAAGGAAGGTTTCCTATGCTAGACAATTCTCTGCCATTTTTAAAGCCTAAGATAAAGAAATAAAAATCAGATTTTCCTTATTTATCATTGATGATGCTCAATCAAATGAATGAGGAGGTGTAGGTTGCTATAGTAAGAAGCAGAAAATATAAAAGAAGTTTGAATAAAATGAATAAGGGCATAATGGAAGGAGAAGAATTTGGAATCAATCTTCAATTAAAACTTTCCTTGATTGATTATTTCCCAAATTTTAGGAATTCAAATTTAAAGTGGCAGCTAGAAGGAGGTAGAAGCTAGCCAAGAAAGATAAGACAATTAGAAAAAATGTGAGAGTTGAGTAAAAAGTGGAATTTGAGTCTCAGTTGCGATACTAGCAGCTGAATACTTGATCCGTTACACCACACTAACTCCTGTGACTTTTTAAACACTCTAAATTATTTTCTCTCTTAGCTCTATTCTCAATATTCTCCAAAATAAAATCTTAAACATATAAATAAGATAGTTTAGTTCTACTCAAGCTACGCTATTAAGCTAGATATAAAAACATACAAGTATATCAAAACATCAAGGCACACATGTAATGCAATGTAATGTATGCCCTTTCTTATTCCTAAGGGTAATTTAGGGTAAGGTATTACATCTTCTCCCTCTTAAAGGAATTTCACCCCAAAATTCATGTGTCTTACTCTTAGAGTGATTCTGGGTAATCCTACATCATCCACTCTTTAGTCTCACAGTAGTATATGGTATGTTGCATTGAAGGATACCCATAAGCTATTGTTGTATGCCAATTCAGCAAATCAAACACTGTCTATTTTGCACCAAAATCCAACAGGTCTTGATATAGCTGAGTTAGTGGCATCACCTTGCCATTCTAATTACCGAGCATGAAAACATCCAAATTCCTTTCTGCAACTCCTTTTTATTATCCCCAGCAGAGAACCCACTATCATGGTAATTTTGATTCATCCCATCCCAAATGATATGTATAATCCGGATTATTATAGTAATATGTGAGATTTGGGTCAATCAAAACATTTACATTATAACCTTGAGATATTGGTGTACATTTCCTCTTTGTCGCGTCTGTTCCTTGCTCCTTTATATTCAGTGCAAAGAATCCAACTTTTACCTAGAGTCTTTATTTCTCACTTCCTGAAGTTCCTGCAGCAGTAGCTTGATTGGTTAGATAAGTAGGCAAGTCGATGTTTCCTTGGATGGCTCTTGGGATTCTCGGGCAATCGTTCCTCATGTGTCAAGGGTCTTCATAGTTGAAGCACCTCCTGTTCCCCTTTATAGGGTAGTAGTCTTCTTCGACATGCCCTCTTTTGCCACGATAGTGACAAGTCACTCATCCACAGTAGCTCCAGTGGGTGTAGTCCATGTTTGCTTTCCTATATTCCCTTGTGGTTGTCCTACAAGCCTCTTGTAGGTAGATTGCTTGGTCGAATTTTGTAGCTTTCCTATCAGTTCTGCTTCTGTCTTCATTCTTTGTTCATGTTGCAGCCTCCACGGTAGCAGCATAAGTCATTGGAGGAAAAGGTGTCAATTCCCTCTTTAGTTCTTATCTTAATCTTTTCATGAACTGTCGGGAATGGTTTTGCTCTATATCTATCAGCTGCCAGTAGTGTAACACCCCACTACTTATGTAGCCCAGACAGACCAAGGATATTATCCCGTTCTTTTAGACCAAGGGTCTTTTTAATGAGAAAATAATAAATAAAACATCGTAAACTAAATAATTGGATAAACCTCAAAGTTGGAAATTGAATTACTATCTGAATAAATCCCAATACTCAAAAACACAAAAGTTGAGCCTTGCTGGCAAAATTTCAATGTATCAAAAATAGAGTAATAGTATTAAAGTATCAATACCTAATTCTATTACAAAAGGATCTTCAACTCTAGGTCATGGCAATCTTATACCACCCTGAAAATCATGGTTAGAAAATTGCGTGTCAGATTATAAATAATCTCCTTAAGTCATGCTTCATATTTATGTACATGAATTAAATTGTGTAATTAGGTGCAAACATTGATGCAGGGCTCCTAATCATAACATAGTATTTCTTATGAAAAATTCTCTAAAATTTGTCATGCATAATTTTCATGTAAGAATCATAATATAAATAAGAGTGACACTAAGCGCAATAAAATGAATTATTCCAAAATATTCTTTTGATAAATAGTATGGAAATCATATCATAAGCATGAGCTTATTAGTGTCATGATCTAGTATGCATGATTATATGATTTTCTATGAAATTACTTTACATAAAAGAGTCAAGAGATACAAGGACTTACCTATTGTCCAAAGCTTAGCAAAATAACTTCAAGTTATCTTTATTGCTTCTTCCTCCTACGTCCAACTCCAAATCTAACACAAATTTCACAAGAATTAATCTCTTGTCCACAAGTCTATAAAAAGGTTTCAAATAAATTCCTAAGGTGATGAAGAGATTACTTATGCCCTAAGTAATTTCCTATTCATTAACGCTAATCTTAATCGCTTAAGATGACTTTAATAAACCTATATCCCTAATTAGTCAAACAAACCCCAATACAACTTAGTTTCCCTTGCAAGTTAAGAAAGGAAAGCATTTTGCAAAAAATTAAAATACTTTTGAAACTTTGTGTGTGTGTGTGTGTGTGTGTGTGTGTGTGTGTAATTAGGGTTTCATTTCTTCAAAATCAAGTAATTATTAGAAGCATAAAAATAATAAGAAATATATTTCTAATAAATCAAAATATCCCATAAAATTCATATAAGTTCATTTAATTCAATTATAGCAATTTCCAAGGCAAAAATTCACATGAATTATAGTAATTTCCAAGGTAAAAACTCACATTCTTAACTTTTAGGTTGAAACTCTGTTTTCAAGGCAAATTAGGAGTCTCAAAGATTAGCTTAATTTACAAAGAAAAACATCTTATTTCTTAATAAAAATTTTTAGTTTGACACCCTTGATATTAGGTAAATTACCATGCAATCATTTTTCCAAAACTCTTTTGAAAAGTAGGTCAAATGATTTTTGAAATGGTGTTTGCCGTAACGGTAACTATATTGGGGCAGTGACCTTCAAAAATCAATATCTCCCAATTTATAAGGAAATTTTCTGTAATTCTTCTCCTAAAATTTTTCTAACATCTCAAAGTTTATACTATGAAAAATTCATGCCAAACTCCAATAGGAAGGGTGTTTTCACAGTTTCAAAGATGGGTTCAGAAATAGGGGTTTTAACAGCTTACCTTAGTTCGTCAATGACATCAAAGTGTTTCAACACCGAACCTTTGCAAACACTCAAACAAGCTCCCAACAACCCCTAGATCATACAAAACATCAAACCCAAGTTTTTATGAGCATAGTTTAGTTTAAAACCCCAACACCCCAATTAAAGTCCCTAAATTCCAACAAACCTTTTTGTTTTTATGACAACTTTCCTAAGGCATTAGTGTCACTAAAACACATCATATTTGACAATAACAATAACCAACACATAGGGGCACATTTCCACAATATAAACGCAATCTCTCTCTCTTTTTTTTTTTCTCATCACAAATTGCAGCACTCAAAGCATATATTTACTAATCAAACTCACTGAATAGAAATTTGGTTCCACTGATCATAGATTCAGTTTTGATAAAAATAAATAAATAAATAAAAAGGAAAAAAATGTTTTCTTATACAAAGCTTCGTTTCTCAAATAACTCAACAAGTTCCGAAGCTAAACACATCATTTCTTCATGGAGACAACACACAAACATAGTGTCAAAGCCATTTTTTTTTTTTTTTTTTTGGGAAATCAGGCAGTTCACTCAATTTTTTTCTATTTTCAAGTACATCAAGTGGGAAAAATGAGTTCTTCACATAGAAGAGTTCATTGTCATATCATATACCACACCCCCAACATAAAGACAACAAGCTTGAATCACATATTCACCCCCAAATAGCATAGAACATTCGAATAAGCAAATTGTGCAGTAGAGCATTTTCTTTTGGTCAAGCGAAAAACAAGAGAAAAATGAGTTCTTTTACCTATCTCTTGAAGCTCTACTCTTCTACAATGAAAGGTAACAAGATGAAGGTTTGATCTTCAAGTCCTTGGCCCTTCTATGGAGTGTTTTTGCAAGGGAAGAATCAAGGAAATAAAATGGAGAAGGTGAGACTATGATCTTTTGGTCACAAGAGAAATGGAAAGAAAGATGGCGAAGTTAATTACCTTAGTTCTTTAGCTCAAAACCACTAAAAATGCCTCTTCTAAACTCCAACAAATGATGCTAGCTTGAGGAAGGTTTGATTGCAAGGCCTAGGAGTGAATGTGTGTGCAAGTGTTTTTCGGGTGGGAGAGTTGAGAACCAAGCTGCTGGTAGCTTGCTAGCAGGGGAAGAAGACTTTTCTTCTAGAGAGATGTTGGAGAGAACATTTTAGAGTGGTAGCCGGCTAGGGTGAAATGGAAGAGAAAAAATGGTTTTAAGCTAAGGTTTTGTGTATCCAAGGGTTGAGATAAGTCCATTTGAAATCACCCTAAATTCAAGGGTTGGGATGTAATATATTTTAATGAGTCAAGATAGGTCATAGGTCTTGGATTATCTTAGTCTTGTCTTGAATTTTGACCAAAACTTCGAATTAATTAAAAACCAAAACTAGTTTTGCAATAAAATTAAATTGTTCAAGCAATTATTTTCTCTAGCTAAAAGTCATTGTAATAATTTTATCATAGACACAAAATAATAATTAGTTAAGAATGATTCATTTACCATATATCAAGCAATAGTCATAATAACATCCTTTATTTACACCAAGAAGTATCATATAATTAAATGAAATAACACCAAAATAATTCAATTAATTCATGTGATAAAATTAAATTATCTAATTTTTTATAGTTGAATTTGTAGGGTATTACAGGCACTGCTTGGACAACTTGTTGAATTGGTCCGCATATTGGGCCACCATCATGTTGCCCTATTTTAAGTTCTAAAATTCATCTTCTCACTTCTCTACTACCCACCATGGTATGAATTTCATCTTAAATGCCTCCATGAAATTACTCTAGTTCCATTCCTACTCATTATCCTTCCATTCTTCTTATTTCCTTTGCCACTAGTCTTGAGCAAGTCCTCTAAGTCAGAAAGCGGCAAACTTTACCATATTCTATTATGAATAGTTTAGTGTGCTAAATATGTCTTCCATCCATTCTATCCAGATCTCAGTCTTCTGTTCCTGCTTAATATCTCCAAAGAATGTTAATTGTTGGAACTTCAGAAATCGTTCCAGAGCCTCATTTCCACCACCGAGTGCTTTCCTATCTAACATCGTCTGTAAGATTCAGCCATTTTTCTGAATGCCTGTCCAATGGATACCTCCACAAGCACTTCAGATCCTACCCCTAGCTCTTTTCCATTCCCTACTACATCGTCTTGTGCAAGGTCCTATTCGGGTTCATGTTCCGGGGTTACCAGCTCTAGGTTAGGGGCTCTTCTGCTGCGGGTCACCATTTTTTGCCTTAGTGGTATTCTTTCATTGCAAAAGTTATTCCCTTATTATGAATGTATGAATAAAAAATGTTTATACTCATAATACTATATGCAAGATAATTTACATATCACAAAGGAAGTGTAACATTTATCATATACACTGTTTACATACTACTTTAAATAGAAAATGAGAAAGTTTTCAAAGTTACCATTTCATAAATTAACATCTATTGCATCCATAAACATATATTTGATAAAGAAATAGATATCGAATCTGATATCCTTACTTCATAAAGCATAATATATAAGAAACTTGAAATTTCAAAATAAAGCAACATGAATATATACCCCATTACAGAAATACTTAAGACAATATCACTTCCACCACCCCAACTCTCTACTCATCACTAGAATCCTCAGAGTCGAATGGAAACAACTTCTTTGCATATTTTCCAGTTGGGTCTATAAGCTTAAGAAATTCCTTAGCTTCCTCAATAGTAGCCTTCACGGAGTCTTTAAGTTTAAGCTTATCCGACAATTGATCTCCAAGTGTTCTTAGTCAGGTCCACATGCTTAAGAAGCCCATACTAATCTATCTCCCCATAGAAACAAAGTTTAAGGTATACTAGCCCCCCCCCCCCCCCCTTCCCCAATCAGGTTCTTAGGGTTTTTCTCAACTTTTACGATGCTCTTCACATAAAAATTGTATCAAATCGTTATCTTTGTAGTAAACAAGTAGGGATCTAGACGAATCCCTCATCTTTTTGGTGGATTAAAAAAAATGCAAAAGAAGAGTATATACTACTCCCTTTGTCCCCTTTTATTTGTCTATTTTAATTAAGATTTTGTCCCAATTTATTTGTTCTATTAGTAAACCAATATGATATTAATTGTTATTTTTTCACAAGGACTAATTTTTAATGCAATGAGTATTGTGCACTTATAGTGAAACATGGAAGTAAATTAAATATACTTACAACACATAAAATTTTGAAATTTGATTACTCCTTAATAAATAGAGAGATTCTTTGAGGGTAAAATAGAAAATGTTAATTAATTAACCGAAAAATCTTATTTTTCTTAAAACTTGTGAATCAGTTAAAATGGATAGATAAAAAAGGTTGGAGGGAATATTAAATTTTCTTTTAATTGTTAAAAGTGACTAATGACCTGCTTGTTTGTTTTTGACCAAAATGGCATTTAATATTTCGTTTTTAATCTAAAGTTTGAATTGATGAGTTAGTTTTCTCAATTTTCCACTTGTTATGAGTTAATATATTAATTGCACTATAATTAAGTTGGGTCCACTAGACTATTAACCACTCTCTTCATTTCCAAAATAAGTGTCAATTTTAAGTTTTTTTAATTATTTGTCATTTTTAAATTTTAAATTATTTATTATCTTTTTAACTATATTCTTATCATTTACTATTACTTTACTAAATCATAATATTAATTGATTTTCAATTTTCAAAAAACTTTACAATTTCCAATTAGACAATTGAGTCTTTTTTATTGGAATTTTATATGTTTTAAAGTTTTTTAATCTATATGAATACTCGTTTCTAAAAGTGACACTTATTTAAAAATAAACAAGAGTTTTTGTTTGGAGAATGAACACTACCATCGTTTCTTGGGAAAAAAGAGGGGGAGCGGGCTGGTTGTGCGAAACCCTTAAATAAAATATTTCAAACATTGCCACCTATGAACATAGCGCAATCGACAATGTAGGAAGAGCATTGGATGCCATGTCGTGGGTTCGAATCCTGACACTAATACTAGGAACCTACAATGTGCTTTAGTGCGATCGAACTCAAAATTACCTGGTTATAGGTCTGGATTGGTGGTTCATTATCTCAGAAATAGTTGAGCAAAGTTTGTATACTTGGTTATATAAAAATCAAATAGTTGATGCCTCGAAGAGACAAAAGTGATATGCCCAAAGCTAAGTTTTTTTGCTACATATTTAGTCTTCATATACATCTTCAATGCGTTCCGAAGACGTCTTATGCGCATATATAGATGTACTGGCAATTGGTTTTCAGGTAGAAAGCATTGAAACTCAGTTGAGCTTCCTCTAGTCTTTTCTTTGTTTCACCAACTACGTTTTACTTAATTTGGTTACACCATGTGGGAACTAGATGATTATTGGACTAGTGAAGCCCATAGCCATTCAATAGCTTCACATCAAACGACCATCAGCCATGAGGTTCACGTGTTGTTGGTTGAGCATGTGAAGGAAAACCTTGTTTCCATGGCCAACAAGCTTGAGTTGTGTTCATACAAAGGTAGTCTCCAATTTTCTCCTAAAGTTAAAAGTTCTTGGTTTTTGGTACATCAATCCATATTGATTGAAAATGTTCAATCATTTTTCATCCTTTGACGGATTTCTTTCATTTGTTAAAATCTTGCATTATTCTACTGTGCGACATAAAGAAGTAAAAATGATTGTCAATGAAATATACAATGTACTATAAAACTATAGCATTTTACTAATGCACAAAGGACACCTTGTGTATGTTGTATTAATATAAACGTGAATGGCTACATGTTCTTCATTTCTCTATCATTTTATACTTGTTCTTTTGCCTCTCTAATCCCCTCTCCTCCCCCTCACACCCCCCCTCCCCCACCCCCCCACCCCCCCCGGTGTTTTCCTTTCTCCCTTCAGAGCTCATACTGGCTTTCTTTTGTCTGTCTTCATTGTTCTTATTCCAGTTGTGTCAAGTGCTTTTCTGATGATACAAGCGTACTCATCAAACTTAATGATTTATTGCATAAAATATCCCACTGCATCTAGTATATGGCTTTTCTTAGAAGACAGTTTTGACTAATCTTTTGGTCTTTCTTTAATCTTAAACTTTTCTGTCAACTTGGATACTTATTTCTCCACACAGTGTCTCCCCTCATTTGAAGAAAAATGTCATTGGGATTGAAGGTCGAAGTCAAATTAATTAGAAGAGCAAATGCCCTTGTCCTCATACCTTAATTTGTTTCATAAATTTTGTGTCCCATTAAGTAGCAAAGTGCATTTAGCTTCACAAAGTAATGAGCAACGTCCACCAACAATATGTAAATATATAAATTAGGAAATGAAGAGGTTAATTATATGGTTTATCATTGAATACTTTGATATGATTTGTATTTAGAAATCAAGAAAGCAAGTCTAGATGCAAGGACTTTGGCGTTAATGGCTTCTGGAAGTTTTATTGAGCTACTTCTGCTTGTTTAGATATTAATAGCTTGCTTAATTACAGCGCGTGGGCTCCGCTTGGTTGAGGGATAACATATTCACTAACCATTGAATTGTCAGTCTTCAGTAATAATGTTCAACAAAAAGGCAAGCTTGTTTAAAAAATATCTGCAGAATGGGCTTTGCATTTAGGTTTCTGTTTGTTTTGTCTTCTCTTTAACTCTTCTCCGTAATCGAAATAAATAGTTCATCAACTAAGGGCCCTTACAACTTTCCCTCGTTTGCAAGAAGTACTAGTAATTGATTAAAAGCTGTGTCACAAAGTTAATTAGCTATTAGCTAAACGGTTATATATATTTCTGACTTATCCTCATAATTCTGAATTCAGTTACCATGGTTGAACTTCCCTCCACTGCCATAGGCATGCTTGCAAATGGAGGAGGGCAATTTGACATTGTAATGGCAAATATCCATTCACCAGATTTCCAAGCGTTTAATCTTCTGGATGAAGCAGTAAAAAGGGGTGTCCTAGTAATTTGTGAGTACTTCTAATACAATAATTTTTTTCCTCGGATTTTAGTAATTGTTCTTTCCGTTTAACACTCAATTGATTAAAATTTTATAACCATGTGATTCATTCTTGGAATACTTTGTTGGAAATAGTCATGTCATCTGCCAATGAAGATGATCTCTTGGCAAGAAGGGCTCTGGAATGTGGAGCCACTCTTTATACAAAAATGCCTACATCTATGGAAGTGGTGAAGTGCCTTTGGCAACTTGTGGTGAAGGAAAGACTAAGAAACAAAGGTAAAAACACAAGTGGAGAAAGGGTAGATGGCAATGGAAAATTGGTTCATTCAAACCAAGAGACTTCATCTAAGGAAAATAATGCAGTTGATGGGAAGAAGAACAAGGGCAAGAGAAAATCAACTGATCAAAATGCCCACAAGAAAGGCGATCCATCTGTAAAACTTAAGAGGAAGGTTGGTGCACATTGGAGTAGAGAGCTTCATAGCAAATTCTTGGAGGTTGTCAATCAGCTTGGTGAAGGAAGTATGTCTTTATTTATTTATTTATTTATTTATTATTTATACTTATTTTTGCTCTGTTACAAGAATTTTATGTGCACATCCTTTGTATGTCGTGGAATATAGAATGTTACCCAAAGGATATTCTTCTGCGAATGAATGTTCCTGATCTTACAAGGATGCAAGTAGCCAGCCATCTTCAGGTCTGTCCCCAATTTAATTAGCAAAACTTGAACAAAAACTCTTACTTTATCATGAGAAGAATGTTACTCCATCCGTCTCTATTTATCTATCACAATTGAAAAATTTTAATGTCCCTTTTTATCTTGTCATATTGAAAAAATTTAGGTGTCATTAATGTTAATTTTACTATTTTACCATTGTATTAAATAGTTTTGAGAAATGAAAGTATAATAACTTTAGAGAGAGAATTGAACAAACAAACAAGAAAATAGTTGTGGAGAATATTAAATCTAAAGGTACTTTTAGAATGTATAAACAAAGTTGTATGAATTTAAAAGACTAATTAATTTTTTTAAAATTGTGTAAAGTAGTTAATTGTGACGGATAAACAATGATAGATGGAGTATTAAATAATTATACAGAAAAAATGTGAACATTAATTTGTGACATTTAATGTGCAATTTAGCAATATAAACTGTATAAGCATAATCTTGCTGAATATTATTAAGGGGAAAACTGGATATCCGTTCTTGACATTCAATTTACCAATTCAAGGGTCCATGTTAGATGGTGCCTGTTAGTCTTATATTTCACTAGAAGGGCAGGTAATTGCAGTCGCCTTTAAAACACAATCTTAAAGAAGACGTGTCGGAAATCTCTTAACATTATATCTGTTTCGTTGCTACGTCATAAAAAAGATTCTTGGTGTGTTCAAATTTCATCTGTGATTCTACACTGCAACATTTGTATTTGCATGCCTATGTCCAGAAATGTCGAAATGACAAATGGCGACCTCCTCGAGAGCGTGGCAATGAAGCACCTCCTGTGGAAAAGGACAGTTCGAGAAGATTTGGGTCGATTCCCCGCTCATGCATCCTTAGTTATCAGCGACAGCAACAGCAGAATCAAGAAAAGACTGCAAATAGTGGAATCAATTCAGAGTCAGAAAGTGGAATCCCTGCGAATGGGAGAGGGGAGAGTCCTAAGACCCAACCTTCAGTTCTGCTGGACTCTTCAGTTCCAAACTCTGGAATGTTTCCTGGGATTTCAACAGGGGGAATTAGGACTTGGAATGGATGCAGACATACATATTCTACTGCCGTGGAGATGAATCTTCACCAGCCTTATGGATCAAATTTGCCTACATTTCATGGTGCGACAACCAAGACAAATTCTCAGGCCAATCGGCCCAGCGCAAGTCAACCAGATAATGATTTCTTTGAGTTTCGATACATGGATTACCGTATGCTGGATTTTTCAGGATTGCAGCAGGAATCAAGAACTAATCATGCTCAAAGCCAAGAAGCCCACAGTTTAGAGGAAGTTTGCCATGACTAGGTTGGTCCTTCCAGATTACACATGTTGAAACATCTTTATGTTCTCACATTTTTCATCTTCATTAATCATCTTTATTTCCAGTAACCATGCATTCTGAATGAGGTTACAAATTTATTGCAGATCCCAATGACTACGAACATGGAAGAAGGATGGCTGCAGTTAGGAATGCATGAAGGCAGAGAATTGTGGCATGCTTCTTTATCATCCATGATAAAGATGACCATTTCTTTTTTCCTTCCCCACCCCCCCCCCATCTTTTAGGGGGATGGGAGTGATAAGTGGAGAGTCTTTCGTCTATTGAACTAGTGGATTCGAGTTCAACTGTGAGAGTTGAAAGTGCTATTTTAACTTGATGTATGCTATTCTAGTTATGAACAAGTACATGCGGTTTAATCAAGCAAATAACCAGCCTGGGTAATCTCATGTTGTTATAATTAGAGTAAATTTTAGTTGAATGCATGCTTATATGTTCTATTTATAGTGTTCTTTTAGTCATTCATCGCAGATGAAGTAGGTGACATTCACCATACTATGGTTTTCTAATCCTCCCAAAAGGCGGGAAGCTACCTTTTCCACTATTGAGTTAAGGATCGACTTTTTGTAAAATAGATTTTAGAAGATGATTTTTACAACGGAAAAACAAATTGCAGTGACAAAATTAGATAAAAATTAATAAAGGCTGAAGATACTTTGTTTTGCATTCAAGTGGATGCTCTATTTTACAAGGCTGTTTTTCTACTAAACTTTGAGGCTCACAAGCCCTATTTATAGGCTTATTTGAGTTGGTTAATTAAGGCAGCTAACCTCATGTAATAATTTATAGAGATGTCTAGAGAAGTTGACAAAAATTTTGATTGCCATCATCTTCTTCCATTTTCTAGATTTTTCTTCCACATGCAAGATATTTTTTGTGATCTATTCTATATGTTTCTCGGACAAATTAGTTAATATTTTCCCTTTATTTTGTAATGTTCATGTGTTCTCGAGTTAGCACATACTTTTCCATTGTTACCAGTTTGGTAAAGATATCAACTTGTTGCTGATTCGTGTTGACAAACTCCAATTGTATTTCTCTGATGAAATGGTGGCAGAGTTCATTGTGTTTGCATCTTCTATGAAAAACAAGATTTTGCGCTTTAATATTTCTGACATATTGTCTCAATAGATGATGGTCGGAGTCTATTGAGGTTAACTGATATCAGCAAGAATTCTTCTTAGTCAAATGGCTTCACATGCAAAGCTTGTAGCTGAGATGTACTTGGCTTCAGTTGAAAAACACACTATTTTGCTTATTCGTGCCCAATGCAATAAGCTTTGATCCCAATGTGAACATAAAATCAGAAGTGCATTATTGGTCATCCATTGAACTTGCCTAGTCACTATCACTATAGCCAATTAGCTTATTCATTTCCTGCTTCACATGCCTCATTCCCAGCTTCATTTTGCATTAGAGGTACCGAATAATTCATTTCACTATTGCAAGATGTAATTTGCTTGGCTTGTTCATAAATCTTGAAATGAAATTTACTAGATTTACAATTTCCGGCCTTGTATGACACACACACACACACATGTTGAGCTAATGAATCTTAGATAGAATGTGTAATAAACTTTCTACGTTGTATCATTTTGTTGTAATTTTTCATGTTGTGATATTAAGATTGGTTTGCAATTCTCCATCTATAGGCAAACAATAAGAAAGTCTTGCACATATGATCTTTTGACATAGAGTGATGGTTCAATGGGACTCATCTTAAAGTCACTTCAATAGAAATATTTGTTAATATTATTGTAACACCCTACTATATACGTAATTTTTTTTGGGTTGGGGATGTCATCCCATCCTTTGGATCGACTAGAAGTCTTTTTAATACAGTACAAAAATAATTACATAGGTAAAATTTGAACAAAAATTAACTTAGAAATATTAGTTTATTACAACCGAACAACTTTCAAATCCAAAATACAAAGTTGTAATTATGCAAAAATTTAAAAGATAAAATAATTGTTTTCTGGACCATTGTTAAATACAGAAATGATAAAATTCTAAATATCTCTCAGTCTTCCAGCATAACTTATTCTGAAGACATGGTGAGGTAAAAATTGTGTGAGATTATAAAAAATCTTTGTAAGTTCGTGGTGTATTTGTGTTACAGTTTAGAAAATCAATGTCATGATACATGACTGATGGTAATTTGAATAGATATAGTCATAGTTTGCATACTTTTATGCATTTTCAAAGCAAAATATTATTTTGGAGCAAATCTGACAAGTATAATTTTAGTATAATCCATAAATAAATTTTAGCCAGGTAAATTACTCACAACACTTTTCTGAAACATAACATTCATTTAATCCAATGTCTTGAACCCATTTTTTAACATTATGTATCCTCAAGATATTGTACCATGAAAATATTGTCATGGTGAGTATTTATTTTGTCTATATTTTTGGAGTTATTTGTGCGGTATTTGTTTGAAATTATATGTAGAAGACTACCCATTCCCACACTTCAATGTCGTTTTGTATAGATTTGATTATTGATCATTTAAGGAAGAAATAAAAATAAAATGGAAAAAATTTTGAAAAATGGAGATAAGCAATGCTCCTCAGTTCAAATGAACGTCGCCACCCACTAGGATGAACTACCAAACAACTAGAAATTAGCGGTGCTGCCTAACAAGGAATGAATGTCACCACTTAAATTGAATATTCAGTAAAATCGGGCTACAGTGAGTAAATGGCCTTGCTCTAGACAATTTGAACAATGCCGCTCAATATCGTAGACAAATTTGTTGATCTGTCTTGTGCATGATTTTTAGGGCTTCTTGGACGTTATAAATATAACATAATGAAGCCCTAGTAGGCAACAGGCTTGGAGAAAAACACTCGGTGCAAGAGAGAAAATCAACAAGAGTAATTGAGTGATTTAGGGAGGATTGAAGATGAAGATAAAGAGTCCTTGTCTATGAGTATTAACACTCAGTTAAAACACTCCACACCTTTGACAGAAGAAATTCTCGCAAAAATATGAGCATGAATCGTTCGATAAATAAATAACAATCATGACTTTTTATTCTAGACATCTTTCCATGTTTTAGGTCTACACACCTCCCCAAATTTGAAGCATAAACATCAAGAAGTCTAAGTTACTTTATCCATTCTAACACAAATCTCCTTTGCTCCTTTGTAGGCTTTTGGTTTTGCTCCCTTTCTTTGATCGAGGTATCAATGCATAATTCTAGATGACTATAATATCTACCTATGTTAAATACATTATCAAATATATTTTTCTCTTTGTGCATCACATCTGTATTATGTTGTATAAAATTTGTCTTCCAATATGACAGATCCCAAAATATACTGTGTTTTGCCCAATTTTGTTATTCACTTCTACCATCTTCCTTTGAAAGTTTAATGTAGTTTCCATGATTTTGGGAACAAATCGAAACGCATTCCACATTTGACCTCGAGTTAGGCATGAAGAAGGTAGTGACTGCTCAACACCTTTACGTATCTTAAAGACTTACAATCCCTTCTAAAACTATAACCATGTGGCGAGAATTGTCGATGGTAATTTAACCACGATTATTTACCTTCGGTGGCAATTGGAACGACTTTGTACGTTCCATATAATATAGACATGCTAGGATCCCCGATGTACTACACCCACATAGTATTTTGTACACTGGGAAGTCACTAATAGACTATCGAAGTGCAACTCGTAATAGAAAATTTTCTTTCTTAGAAATATCATATGCAGATACACCCTCTATTCACAGTGTGCTAACTATAAGCGGCTACAAGTAAACATCAAACTTTTGCTTTTAGATTTTTTGGATCAGGAATTATAGCTACTAAAAACATCATAGCAGTTTTCATGTACATCCAAGGTGGCAGATTATATAAAGTGACTATAACTGACTAACAAGAATACTGCTTCTTTGACAACTCAAATGATAAAAAAAAACCATCTGTATACAATCCAAGTCTAATATTTTGAAGCTCTTCTGTGAAATAAGGATATGTTCAATAGAAATGCTACCATTCCTCACCGCCTCATGGACGATTCATTATCCCATCTTTAGCTTGACTCTTTGCACGCTATCTCATGTGCTCATTGTTGTCTTAGATGTATAAAACTTTTACAGCCTTGGAGTGAGTGGAAAATAGTATACCTTTTTCAAAGTAATCTCTTCTGTTGTTTATTCGTCCATATTTTCTTCTTACGAGCATATCGAGAATGACCACAAAATTTGCATTCTCTGCCACTATTATCTTCTTTCTAATAGAGCATACAACTATCAACACATATATCTATGTTCTAAATTGTATATCAACTAACTTCTTCATTTTGTGAAATCATCGTCTTGTTATCATTTGGCATAACCTCTTTCATGCATTGTGCTACCTTGTTGAAGCATTTTTTTTATATGATATTCTCAGACTTGATGTTTAACAACCAAGCCACTATTGACAATTCTGAGTGATTTGTACATCCATCCCACAAAGGAGTATTTGTAGTCGTAAACAGATCATAAAATCTGGCACTGAATACTAGTGTAAGATGATTAGTTGGAATAAAAAGTCTACCATGACAAGTCCAATTGTAATGACCTTTCATAAACCTTTTACTATATAAATGAACTCTCACCATATTTGAAAGTTGAAACTTCTTGTTCATACACTTAGAATAAGGACATCTAATTTGATCAATATTAGGCTATTCTGAGTATGCAAGCACCCACTCAACAAAATGTTCAACACCTCTAATGAATTCTTCAAAAACTCCCTTTATCTCCGAAATACACATTCCATCTAAATATTTTTAATATGATATTGATATTCCATCTAAATATTTTTAATATGATTTAGAGATAGACATAAAAAATAATACAAAAGTATATATCACAAACTAACTTAAGAGTGATCACTCATTACTCACGGGCAATGATCATCCATTACTCATCGGGATCTAGTTATACAAATTAAACATAGGATATCATCATAAAAGTAGAAACACATGTACCTTTTAAAGAAATGATTTTATAAATTTGCAATCTTCAACTGCAATTATGACCCTCTACATTTTAGTAAATAACAATATGATCATTTGATATTAAGCATTTTGTCAAATATACAACTATCAAGAAAAGACAAATGCTAACCTAAGAAGACTCTTTAAGCATTTTAGGCAACAACAATATGACCTAGACATCTTTCATTATTATTTGACATATATAAATAAAATTTTTCCTCAAAACTTCTTTCCACACCTTACATGTAACCTCATTCAATAAAACAAAAAATAAGATTTAAAAATCATAATATAAATAATCAACTATCAAAATGATAGGTGGAATGGAATCCAATCCAAAAAAGATTGCATTCTTCCTATTTGACAATATTATTTTATAGCAGCAGGCTACAACTAATGTGAACTAATAAAACCTACAAGATGTGAAACATACTTGTTAATAAAGCTGCTTAAAAACAATCTAGCCAAACTTTCCATACAAAACAAATTATATTGGCAAGGAATTGTCAAGTGGAATCATTACAATTCTTCTCAAATTTTCCTACATTAATGACACCGAGGAATAATTCAAGATTCGTGAGGGCTTTTGTCATCAGTTCCAAAGTATTCAACAGAGACCACAAGTTCTTCTCGCAATTATGTTCAGTAATCCACTAAACTATCTCAGATTATCAAGAAACTCACTACAAAACCTAGCAACACATACTAAGATTTTTGTAGAAAACTACTAACAATAATTAAAATGACTAAAATTATGCTAGAATTTTAATATAGTGAAATGTACCGATTCAACTTGTGACTAAACAACATCAAAGGATATTCTAAAGATCAACTTCTCATGACGCGATCAAATATCTAAAAGATATATAGCTTCATATTTTCTTCATCCAAAAATCAGATATAACAGGTATAATTAGGAAAAGGTGAAAAAATGTAGAAAATACTTTCTGACATTAAAAAACTCTAGTCATCCACATATTTCATTTATGAGCATTGGTCAATCAGTTATACTATCATTTTCAATATATAAGAACATTTGCATACTTTAATTTATTCACTTATGTGAATATGTAACACCCTACTACCTAGGCCCGCCAGGGCCGGGGATGTCGCCTCGTCCAAAGGACAAGGGGTCTTTATAACTAGGTCATACGAATAAAATAGCAGAATAAAAATAATACTTTAACTTAAAATTTATTACATCCCAAGAATAAATCCATGAAATCCCAAAAGAAAAACAAATCCGTAAATAAAATTATCCACTCTCAACTCCCCAAAGCAATACATAAAAATAAATGACAACATTCTCTTCCAAGACAGATAACACTAGCTACTCATCCCCACAGCAGAATTGACCTGAAATCATGGTAAAAAGGTGATGAGATAGAAATCTCAGTAAGTTCGTGTGTGCTTTGGGTGTTCAATGAAAACAGTTCGTGGATGCAAAGTGTGAAATCTTTATAAGAGAAATATTGACAAGCAATAAACATTAGTCACTTTTCCAGCCACACATAATCAATAAAAATCAACCACTCAAAAGAAAGGGTTATGGGTTACCACACATTGGGCCCTATAACCTGTCAGAATGCCGACACTTTGTGCAGACTGACAAAAGGTAGGTGATCGGTCTACCGGGTAAGATACTCCTCCTTCTCTATACCCAAACAACAATCGGGTGTCCATTCCGGCATAACACAATCACTTGACTGAAATAAAAATGCTAGCTCGGACCGGCATGACTAAGTAGTACTGACATTTCTCTAAGTTGAGCTTATCTTCTGGAGGTGGCCTCCTGTCAGAAGACTTACTCTTACTATTCAAAACTAGTACTACTAGCCTACCCCTATTAACTACTCAACGTAACGTATCCCACTTGGGAAAAAGTGAACAAAACATAGTTCCACTTGAAAATGGCAATTAAGGATTTCCAAAGTCTTTGTCGAAATCAGTTTTAGAAAGAGTTTTGAGTTTTGAGAAAAATTGCTTATTGATTTCCAAATAATTTGTTTGACTAAAATGAGAAAGGAATCAATCCTCAATTGCCTTTACAGAAATGAGTGTCCATGCACTCTACACTTGGCTTGCCATAATAAACATTTGCATCAAACATGTTTTATGCAGGAGCTCATCTGATTCTTGCTCACAATAAGAGGTCTCTAATAGCCGACCTAACCCCGCATGGGGTAAATATAAACTACAATCAAACTCAAGCCAAAATTCACTTTCTCAATTTAAAACTAACTCAACTCACTACTACCATGATTCTAGTGTCCAAAGCTTTAAGGCCAAATAATAAAGGAAAAGGGTTTATAAGTTAAGGCTAATATGATATTTAAAATAATTAGTGTTTTGGGAAATAGGTACTAATAAGCTGAAGATTTAAATCTTACTAAGAAAAAAATAGAGTTTATTTGATGAAGAGACCTAGGCGGTATTAGGTAAAATAATGATTTATTAATAATTATTTGCTAGAAAATAATTGATAACTAAAATTAGTTGAAAATAAATTTTAACGAGTCTTGATTGAAAGATAATAGATAAATTTTAATAGGTTTTGATTAAAATATAATAATTAAATTTTAATAATAAATATTTTACTTATTATGATTATTTTCATAAACGGCTTTAGTTGATTTCATCATCTTATATAATATCTATATATTTTATTTTTTTTCTAGCAAAAGCTATTGTTTATTTGACTAAAATATCCTTATTATATATAATAATCCAAATCTATCATTCCTAGGGTTTTTTCAAAATTACTAGCAAAAATCATAATATTAAATATTTTATTGAAAGAATAAAATTAGTATAGGGACAACTAGATCATGATCATAGTTCTATTGCTAACCACAATCATGAATATATACAACCCTTCAAATCATCAAATCATCCAAGTCATGAATATAAGCATAGATCTAAATTTACTAAGGCATTATCTAACCTTTACTAGCATAAATATAACCATGGCTTTAATAATCACACAAGAATATAAATCCTATTCATCATAGATGGCATAATCTCTAGTATACTTAATCATGGAGACATGCATTAAACCCTAAAACACCATACAATCAACCAAGATAATGAACTCATGCATAAATCCCATCTCCATCATATTCATACATATATTCATGCTTCAATCTCAACTCATCACAACAATACATACTCAAACCCTATTCATAATCCATCTTCTATCAACATCATCCTAGAGACATGAATTTAGAATTTAAAAGGAGGGTTAAAAAGGCTTACTTGATTGTTGAATACCTTGAAGGAGTTTCGAATAGATCTCAACTCCTAGATGACTAGATCCGTCCAAGGAAGATGAAGAAAGCATGGCCATTGGTGAAGAAGCCATTCGGCCAAGAAGGAGAAAGGTTCGGCCGAGAGAGAGAGAGAGAGAGAGAGAGAGAGAGAGAGTCAATTAGCATGTTTATTCATATACATATTCATTAGAGATCAAAGATTAGAGAAGATGAAGTTGTTAGAACAAACCTACCTTGAAGGTGTTCTTGATCTTTCACAAAAATTCTGATTTTTTATCCAAAAGAGAAGGTTGGATTTTAGAGTTTGATGTAAAAAATGGTATGGATGGACTCACGGCAGTGAGTAGATGAATTTTGGAGTTTTTAGAAGAAGTTTGAAGTGATTTGGAGGGGTAGTAGGCGAAAGGAAGGAGTAGGTGTTCTTGGTGTGCTATTTGTTCTTGAAGGTTGAAGAGAGTAGAGAGGTTTTGATTTGAAGTTGCCGAATCTGAAGGATTAGGGTTGGCTGAATTGTTTGTAGGGTTTTGGTAGATGATTTTCTGGTTTGGAAGGGAAAAGGAAAGGCTAGTTGTTGAAATCCTAAAAGAATATCTTAAGGAATCAAATTTGGAAACTAAATATAGCAAGAATATCTTTGATCATTGGAGAGTTTTTGGGAAGCTGCTATGGCCGAATTGTTGTGCAGTGTTTCTGCTGGATGAAAACTGATTGAAAAGGGGTAACGGTGGCCAAAAAGATGGAGTGAAATGGTGAAGAATAAGTCTGGTTGTTTGAGGAACATTTTATGAAAGGTTGCTAAATTAATGTTACTAGAATTTTGGTATCTAATCAAAGCATGATTGCAGAGATTTGCTAGAGTGATTTTCGGGCAACCATGTCTGATTTTCGTGCAGGAGCTTGGGGAAGACAATGGATTTCTGATCATGGCTGTTTAAGAGTGGTTTGTGCAGA
Organism: Voacanga thouarsii; assembly: GCA_026120185.1. Taxonomy (NCBI): domain Eukaryota; kingdom Viridiplantae; phylum Streptophyta; class Magnoliopsida; order Gentianales; family Apocynaceae; genus Voacanga; species Voacanga thouarsii. The sequence goes on from JANUWF010000106.1 coordinate 659,662, forward strand.
AGAAAGCTTAAGTTTCGGCCAGGGATGAATTAGGAAACAAAGCTGGAAATTTTCCTGTACAGAATTTTTGCAAGGTGCTAGAATTTCTGGACAGTTTCGGCTGCTATTTTCCAGTCAGCTTGTAGAGAGTTTGGATGAGATTTCAGGGTCTTTCAAGGCTTGTTTCTAGCCTTTTTTATGGAGGAAAAACGTGGCTGCTGAGAAAAAATTGAAAGAAAACAACTTGGTTTCGGACCTCCAAAGCTGCGAATTCAACCAGAAATTTCTCTAATTTTGCATAGCATTTGTGTAGTCCGAAAATGGCCAGAAAAATTCAGATCTCAAGCTGATCGAAAGGCCATTTTCTAGCAGCATTTGGGAGGAAATAATGGCTAAGAATTTCGACACCTTGAAGGCACAAGAAGCTGAAAAAATTTCAGTTCATGCCATGAAGGAAAATGAACCTAGTTAGAGTGCAATTTTAAAAGGTTCACTGGAGGGATTTATTCTCTTGGAATCTCCCACATCTCTACCACATTTTCAAACCATAAGATGTCTTTCACTAAGACATTTTGAACCTTCAAAGCCACAGCACTTTACTAAAATTTCTGGAATGAAATTGGCTAGAACAAATTTGACCAATCTAATGAACTGAGAATTAAGAGAAATTAAAGATCAAGAAGAAATGAATTCTCTTAGGACATTTTCAGTAGGCACAAGAATAGGATTAAATTACTCCTACCATGTCTCCCCTAGGACAACACCTCTACCCTATGCTAAGGTACTTAAGGCCGAAAATACCCCTTCCCAAGCAAAAATAAAATTTAATCATGCTAAAGCTCCAATGATGGAATTCGAACCCAAGACCTCAAGAATTAATTCCAAAGTTCTAACCACTACACCACAACAACTCTGTTCTTATTTTCTCTCCAAAAATATTTTTCCTATTTAATCCTCAAGCTATCTCCCTATTTTCTTCTTAAGCAAAAATTACCATTTTACCCTTCTTACCCAATAAGCATAATCAAGCCCTCGAGGCTATAAAACACTAATCCAAAGCACATAAAATCATATAAAAATATATTTAAATATGCAATAAAATATGATATGCATCCCAACCTCCTTACTCTAAGGTTGGTTCCGACTGGGGTTTCACAAATAAGAGAGTAGAATATAAAGTTAGAAGACGAGGAGAAATCTCTCATTTAAAATATATAAGAGCATTTTCATTTTAAGATTTGTCACATTTTCTAAATTATTTTAATACTATCCTATTTTCCCCCTCTAGCAAGGAAAGAAAGAGCATAATATGTTTTTTTTTTAAACCATCATTATTACTCTATTTAACTACATTTCATTAGTAAAAAGCATTCTTGAAACTGTGCTTATTACTTGTAAAATAAATAGTCAATGTTAAAAAAAAAAAAATCAACCAAGACTCTAATAAATCACTTAGAAAGAAAGAAAAAGGAAAATGACTAAATGACATGGCAAAAAAATATGCATTTTAGTTTAGCCTTAGATTTTTCTTATTTTGGTGAAAATTTTCTCCATATATCTTTGTTTTGTGCAATATTTTCAAGATAGATTCAAACTAAATCAAACAATTAATCAAGAACATACATCTATGAACATTATTTGCAATGATAATTAGGATAAAGGTGAAACAAAAAAGAAAAACAAGTTAGAACCCAATCGAATATTTAAATAAAAGAAATTTAGAACTTACAAATCATTGAATAAAATTAAACAAACTAGAAAAAACTATACAAATTGTCCATAAATCTATTGATATAAATTAAGAACAAAAAATAATTAGCACTATACAATAGTGCAAGAGTAATTGATCCTAAATCAGGTCAAAGTTCAGCAATTTCCTTAAACTTAAGTTGGATAAAAATTTGATTTAAATAGCAAGAAAATATAACAAAAAAAAAAACATTTAGTAGAAAATTTAGCGTTAAAAACCTAACCAAAACCCAAATGAATACTCAAACTCAATAAAATCAATATCACTTTCATCAAAGCTAAAATGCATTCTTCAGCTAAATTCAACTCAACATTCCACATAACTCCAACCGAATAATCAAAACTCTAGCAAAACTCCAAGATACAATGTCTGGTTGTGTTTTGAGAGAGGCAATAGTCTTTTTCAGCAATGGCAGAATAAACCAAGATACAATATAGTCTCTCTCAGTCTCACAGTCTATGTTCTTAGTATAAAAAATCATAGTACAAAAAACCTAAATTAAACCAAATTAAACATTACTAAACATAAACTAAAATATATAGTGTGTTTCGATGACTTTTGTTTTTCGGCTATGATGCTGACAACTCTGGCATACTCTGTAACACCCCGTCACTTATATGACCCCATAAAGTCAAGGATATCATCCCATCCTGAGAATCAAGAGTCTTTATAACTAGGTACGAATAAAACTCAAGGAAATAATTAAAACCTAATACAAAGTTCCCAAGACTTATACAAAATTCAAAGGATATGGATAAATAACACACTCGACATGAAATAAATAAATACAATCAATCTTAATCTTCAAAACTCTAAGAACTCGTTACCTTGTCTAGACTGCATCCTTATGAAAATATGATAGAAATTGTGTGAGAAAAATTTCCAAATAAGTCCTATATGTGCTCTTAAAATTTGTTTAAATTCATTCATAATGAAAGTTTAGATAAAATACGGGGAAACGAATACAAGCTTTTCCATAAAAATTTCAAAGTCGTTAAGTAGATTATTTATATATTTTCAACTAGTTGAGTCAATCATATCATTGCTACAAATTTACCTCAAAAATAATTTCAAGAAAAATAAACCACTCTACATTTTGAAAATAAAAGGGCAGATTATGAAACCCTACATTATAACCTAATTAGGTTACCATGAAACCTTGCATGATGATAGGATAATGTGAAACCCTGCATCAAAATATCAATGGATGATTGGGCCACTGGGTGAGATACTTTTCTATCCTCACCCAAACTTTCTAGTCGTCTAAACCTAGATAACAGTCCCATTTGGAATTAAGTTGCTAGTGTGGACTAGCCTGACTCATTAGTTTGTCACCTTATCCAGAAAGAGTTCATCTTCAAGAGGTGGCCACCAGCTGAAGGAAGTGCTCCATCCTTCTAAAACTAGTACTAGTAGCATATCCTTATTTAGTATTCAATGTTTTTCCTATCCCTTTTTAGGGACAAGTTCAATCCAAAAATCTGCATGCTCAACTCATTTGCATTTTCCATAATTAGATAGTGGTTCATGTTCAAAATTGATATTGTAAAACTCAACATTTAAATCCGCGCAACAAAGCTTGTAAAATCAATGCTCAAAAGGTTTAGAGTAGAGTTCGTGAATTGTATGTGATGAGTGTTCATCATACACATAATTCTTACATAAATTGTAATATATTTGTTGTATAATAATACCTAAAACTTATTTCCTCATTTGTACATTATTTTGTGTAAGATTGAATAAAACTGATTTGAAGAATGAAAAGAATAAAAAAAAATGCAAAAAGAGTTTTGAAGGGCACCAATATTACCATCGTGTTTATACTCCATGCCACCGTGCAGCTTCAGAGATTTAGAGGTATCAAAGTTCTGGGAGCCAAAGGTATCGTGCAAGGTATACTCAATGCCACCGTGTAGGATTACAACACACAGAAGAACCAAGTGTCATGACATTGTTTAAAGCCAATACAAATATAGGAAAACATGCACGATGATATGCACACTCACGATGGCACTGTGTAACATCGCGATTAGATCTATTGGTCTTTTTCAGCCATGATTTTTTGGACTTCCTTGGCCCTATAAATAGAATTGTTGGACGCAATAACTGGTGGCCAACACTTGAGAGAAGCACCCATACACAGGAGAGAAAAACTTAGAGAGATTTGAGTGTTGATGGATGGAAGATTAATGATTGAAGGTCGAAGATGAAGATTGGCTTTCAATGAGTTTTCTTTATCTCTTCCTTTTGTTTTTCACTTTGTCAATTTTTATTTCATTTTTTTAATTGTATTTTGAAGGGATGAACCTTAATTTATTCTTGTGTTAAATCTACTCTTGATTTGTTGATTTTCAATTCCTAATAAATGATTAATTGATTTTAATTATGCCAAATTCATTGGAGAGTGGCTTCTGTGTGGCTCGAATAAAAGGAAGGTGGCTCAGTCAATGGAATTGAAGGAAAAATTGCTTGGATTGCATGACTTCAGTCAGTTCTTGTGACTCAGGCAAGCCGATGGCAAATGGAAAACGGCTTGGGACTTGGTAATTGGCTCGGGTGAAGCCGATTTCAAGAAAAGGAATGTGCTTCAGAACAAAAAGACAAAATCGAGTTTCCAATTCTTTCACAACTTAAATTGTGGACTTCTTTTATTTTTTTTAATTTAGAATTTTATTAGGAAACTACTACTTCTTTTTTATTTTGAAGTTTTAGGAAATTTGTAAGCCTATAAATAAAGGCCAATTACGTTAGAAAAAAAGGTGTTTGCTCAATGGAGACTTAGACATATTTTTTAGAGTGCACCATTAAAATTTTCTTTAGAGAAATTACTCAAGGAGCATTGATTCTTGGAGGAGTTTTCATTGAAAATTGAAAAGCTTGTCTATGAGTATTTATCTTTTTCCTTTGTTTTCTTTTTTTTGAACAATAACGAGACTAATTCTTTAATTGTATTTAGATATTATTCTTGGATTTATAATTTTGAATTTATTTAATCTTTGATTAAGTAATTATTTTTCTTTGTATTTGATTACTTGTTATAATTGGTTATTGATGCATTTTCTTCTAATTTACTTGTGAAACAATGTTAGGAGTTCATTAAATTGATTTCATATTTGTCAAATCTTAATGGACTTGGAAAACGAAGTTAATATTAACAGACTAAAGTGATCAAATATTAGTTTATTTCACCTCGAGTAAAGGGTCATTAGCTAATTTTATGTTTATGAGAAATTGAGTTCAATGCATCTTTTAGTTATATTGGTTTGATTGGAAAATCTACTAATTTAATCAAAAGATAGTGATTCCATGGATTGGAAAAAAAGTGAGGTCTATATAAGTAGATTCATTATTGGAAAACGATTGAATTTTACTTTATATTCCTTCATGATGCTAAAAAAATAATTGGTTATGATAAGTATTATGTGATTCATGCCATAATTTTGAGAATAACTATTTAATTACATGTTTTTCTCTCTATGAGTTATACATATATATTGTTTTTATTTTTATTTTTATTTTTATTTCTTTATTAATTTAATTGATAAGTTAAACAATGAATGAAAAATAATTAGTATATACTTGTTTCTTTGAGGATCGATACTCATTAATTCCCTATACTATACTTGTGATGAGTATACTTGTTCGTATCTATTTTTTGGGATTAATATTTTAATTAAAAATTTACTAATGGATGGATTTAAATTTGATGATTTTTATGCACCCAAAATTTACGCATCAAATTTTTGGCGCTGTTACCAAGGAACAATATCGTGAAAGCCTGAATTTTGTTCATTCAACAATATTTATATGTAAATATGTGAATATGTATATATATTCCTTGTATGAATTGGTGCCATATTTTGTTGTTTGTATAATTGTACTTTAATTTTACTATATGTTGTAAATATGTAAATAGGTAAATACATGTTAATAATTATTAACTTGTTCTTATATGTTTGTATATATATTGCATCTTTAGCTATTTAATTTTACTAACCTCATGTTAATGTGAAATCAGTGTATTAATTATATTCGACTATTTAATTGATGATTTCTACGTTAATAATTTTGAGTCAGTACTAGCTCTTTTTATTTTCAGGTTTGGACTTTTTGCTTATGTACACCAACACGATATTTTGTGTGAACTAATTTATTTTTATTTTTATTTTATTGTATTTTATTTATTACTATTACTATTATTATTATTATTATTATTATTATTATTATTATTATTATTATTATTTTAATTGTAGTCTAAATTTTAATTTATGCATTCTTATTTTAAATATACTATGTTCATGCATTCAATTAGGATAGTTTTTAATTATTTAAAAAAAAGAGAAAACGAGAAAAAAAAAAACACACAAGAACAATAATCAATTTCAATTTTCTTTTCCTTTAGTTTTTTTCCTTACTCTTCTTCCCAGATTCTTTCTATTTTGGCCTTTTCTTCCTTTTTCCTTTTTTTTTTTTTGGTTTGCTTTTCTTGTTTTTTTCTCTTGTTTGTTCACGTGAAGCATTGACCCCCCCCCCAATACCTCTGTTTGTGTTTTATTTCATTTGTTTATTTCTTCTTTTATCTTGTTTCTTCTATTTCTCTTTCTTCTTTGATTTTCCTTTCTCTAGTCCTCCAGAATGCTACTTTCATTTCTCTATGTTTTCCCCCCTTTCCCTTTGTCTTCTTCTTTCTTTCTTCTTCACACTACTTTATTTCTTCTACGAATTATCTCCCAAGAATTCAAATTTTTAAACCTCACCCATTGGGGAGTACATTGGTGCAAAACTCTCTTCATACTAAGATAGATTTTATCCTCTCGAAATTCTGGGCATTTTGTATCTGTATTTTTGAGAAAAATTTATTAAACATAGAAATCTCTTTGTTGAGTTTATTTGGTGGTAGAAAAATGTATAGCATGGATTGCGAGTCTTGTGGTTGCTTCTAAAAGTTGTCTATGAATTTTTCTGAAATTTTTGCAAATATGAAAATCTTGGAAAATTGAGCCTCCTTGTGATATATTGTTGTGTTGGTTGAAGTTGGTTGACATTGTACTTTTACTATGTACGTTGGATATTCCCCTTGCTTTTCTTGAGCATCAAAAGTTTGGAAAAGTTTTTCACTGAAAAGAGAACCATTTGCAAAGTGTGTTTGGTTGAGTCACAATGCCTAAAATAAGACAACTTTTCAAACCTAACAAACGCACTAAATTGTCCTTAACTTTTGACTCCTCTTTAGAGCTACCCTCTTTTCATCCAAAAAATTTCAATGATAAAAAAAGTGAGGAATTGTATGATGCTAGGACCTCGAATAGGATTATTATTGAAAAAAAAATCAAACCTTCTCTGGATCGATCTTTGAATATAACTGAAATGTTTGGAAGGATTGATTAGGGTCCTATTTTACGTTTGAGAAGTGACTTTTGTCCTGCCCAAATGAAGGAGTTTTATGCCAACATGAAAAACAAAAAGCAAGGACAGTTGCAACAAATTGAAACATTTGTAAAAGGCATCTCCATCATTTTGACTAGGATTCAACTAGCTACCATTTTAGGAGTGGATGACAGTGGTCCTTGGATAGAAATTGGCCACTACAATAAAATGATCTCTTCTGAACCAAATTGAAATTTTAATGGTGCTTTTCGACAGTTAGGTTTGGAACCAAAAACTTCTACACATGATTCTTATTTTCTCTCCAGTAATGATCTTGCTCCTCAATGGAGGGTTATTTTTAATATCTTGTGTTTAAAATGTTTGCCCTCTATTGAATAGTTTGCATGAAGTTCAACTCATTTATGTTTATATACTCTCTAAAATGCTTCATGGAGAACCAATTCCCCTTGTCCCTTTGTTACTAACTTCTATGCGAGAAGTGGCAACTTATGGCTTTGCCACCAATGCATTTGTCCTTCCTTCGGTGATTTCACAGGTTTTGCATGCTTTTGATATTTCTATGGAAAATGAACTCGTGGAACCTACCACTTCACGTAATATAGTCACCAAACAAGTCTTGGCTCATTGTGGTTATAAGTTTTATGACGCAACATCTACATGGTTAAGGCCAAGGGAGGTTCCCCAACATAATATTCCTAATCCTCTAGTTGAGCAAGAAGAGGAACCTTCGCAACCACTAAGGTATTCTGGGCGACCATCCAGTATCAGTGACAACATTCTAGCCAGCATTCACACATCTCTAGAGCATTTGAGGGATAAAATAGCTAGACTGAGGGTTGATATAGCTGATATGAGGGTGAGGCATGATCAAAGTTTTGATAGGATCGAGCACAGCAATGTCACACGGATATTTTGTGCAATCTAAGGCTTAATCAAGAAATTTAAGGGGATTATTGGAGATAATATTAGGAGAGACAAGAAGAACCTTGTGATCCATTTAGAGGTTGTGGTGGTCCATTTGGTGGTTCTTTTGGACAATCCAGAGGCTCGTTTGGAGGCTCTACTTCAAGGTGTCTCAAAGGCTTTGACTTTTTCTTTTTCTTTTCCTTTGATTTTTATTATTTTTTTATCTTATCTTCTTTCAATTCCTTTTTGGGCTTTTACTTGTGTGTGTTATTGTTGTTGTTGTAGGCTTATTTCGCTGGCAATAATTCTTCCAACTTCTTGAAGGATGAACTTCTCTTTTCTTGGAGCTAATCTTCCTTAGAGAGTATTATTTTCTTTTCCCTCTTTACATTCTTGGTCCCTTAGTTATGCTGTATTGTGATATTTTAGGCCATTGAGGACAATGTCCAATTTAAGTGTGGGGGAGAGATTTAATATTTTCTCAAGTGCATCTTTGTGATTTTCAATGATATTTGTTTGAATTTTTGAAATTGGGGTGCCTATGACAAGTTTATAATTTTCTCTTTCATTTTGGATATGATTTTGTCATTCAAATCGGTTGGATTTTATCGAGTAAAATGTGTATTAAGTTGAGTATGTTAAGTCTTGATAATTTAAGTTAATCTTAGTTATGCTATAGTATTTGAATTTTATTTTACTTTTCTTGTTTGGATATAGATGATGTGATGAACTATGGGAAGAATTGTTGATTACTTCTTGATTCATAGTTTTCTAAATTTGTTTAACTTGTGGTTGTGAATAAGGATGGTGAGAATTGAAAAAAAAAAAAAAAAGAGATTGCATTGTTCTTTTATTGAAAAAAAAAAAAGTGAAACAAATGCTTATTTTATTTGGAATGAAAATGCTTATCTCATTCGAAAATTGCTTAAGGGGGCTAATACGGTTAGTGGAAGAGAAGAAACAAGAAGCATCGCACTTTCTTGAGGCTAATTCCCGAAAAGCAAAGAAAAAATGTTAGGTGCTAATACGGTGCATGAAGGTAATGTTCATGCACTTGAGGCTAAAGAAAAAAAATGATGAAAAAATAAAAAACATGAGCGTTTCCTTATTTTGCTACTTAGAGTTTTGCAAATTTGATTTTACGAGTTTTGAAGTGGTTAAACAACTTGACTTGTATGATTCGTGTTATCCATATCTTGGCTTGAAGGGTGAAATAATTTTCTTAGACTAAAGTATAAACTTGTTTAACTTAATTTTGTGGGTCTTGATATATTTGATTTAATGCATGAATTTACAAAAATTTTTAAAGGGTTGAATGAATGACACAAATTTTTATCTAATATTGAAAATATATCTGGCTTTATTATAGATGAACTTAAGAAGAAATAAATTGTTTTGAGTGCTTTGTTTAAGTATGTACTTGAGGACAAGTAAGGATTCAAGTGTAGGGGTATGTGATCGGGGCTAAAAACATCATTAATTTTCTAGTTATTTGAGGCTAATTTGAGATACTTTTAATACAATAACTAGTCATATTCCTTCCTATTTGATATTTCACTTATAAAAATACATTTCTATGATTTTATGTAAAAATAGGTAAAATTTGGAGTTAATTGAGTAATTTTTCAGTGCAGACCCGGCACTAGGTCAAGAAGATGGACCTAGCACCAGTCCTAGAATGGAGGAATAGAGGAAAGCATAAAAAATAGATGAAACAATGGAAGGTGAAATTGGAAATTGAAAAAGAAACAATGGCTCAAAGGATAAAGCCGTAGCTTGGTCGGCTCAAAGGACAAAAGATAAAATGGGAAAAAGAAATAAAGCGATGGGCCAAGACAAGAAAAACAAAGAAAAAAAGCAAATGGGAAAAAGACAAAAACTTATCATGGGGAGGATGTTAGTGTTGTGCCCTAGAGGCAATCACTTGTACATAATAAATGACACATTTTATTTTAATAAAAGACGTTATTTATCTTACAGTTTCTTTTGTTTACTTTAAGTAATATAACTATTCGATAAAGTCCATAGTACAACACTATGTTAAGGAAATCATGATAGAGATCATGATATAAGATTCCTACTATACTGGATGGTGTTAGTACTTAAATAGTCCCTAGTTATAGTATTAATGAGACAGGATATCATTAATGCGTTAAGACTAGCATGTGTTAGACTTCTTGGTTTGATCATGCGGTAGTTCTCATAACCGTGAGTATTGAGATATTCAAAGTTAACACATGGATACTTATTAATGGAACAAGTTCATTGGATGACCTATCTTTGAGATAATCACATGGATAACTATTTAGTGCCAGTGATATAATCTTAATATAGCAAACGTCCAAGTATCCTTAAACTTGAGATCTCCAAGGTATTTAATTTGCTAAGCTTTGTACTTTGATTCCAATCTTCAAAGCTCGATCGAGGGCCGCCCATAGGATAGATATTGAGTACATTGTGAGGTAAACGAAAGTAGTTGAGAGGGTCAATAAAGGATTCACCACTCCTAATAGTAGGGGCGAATATCTCACGGCCACTTGTAGGAATTACTATTTGGAAAGTCCTTGGCCAAGACGACTGTGTATTAGAAATAGTTCCAATTGATACACATCTAGAGTAGTGGGTTCCTGGTACAAGTACTATTGTATTCAGGCCAGAATTAATTCTAGAGGGAGTTGGCACTAATTCCGTACTCCAAACCAAATGAGATATTGTATGGTGAAAGGAGTTAATTGCATGGTGTATTGCTAGATACCGCTCATGATCTGGGAATATGGGTTTGTTAATTGATGAATTAACAAACCAATCCAAATTAGAATTAATAGGATTAATTCTAATTAATTATGGATTATTAATCTCAAAGACGTTTGGATTAATTCATGTTCACTACCAATTGCCTAGGAAACCTAATAGGTCACACACAATAGAGGATTATATACTCAAGATATTATTTGATAACATAGTGGGGTTAATTGAGAGAAAGAGAAGTTATTATGGACAAATTATAATCAGTTATAATTTGTGGTTCAAGTTATAATTGTGAGAACATGATGTTTCCAATTACAATTAGAGAATTCAAATAGGATTAGAATTCTCAGTTTTGGGAAGGGAAATTTTGTGTGACATATTAACAAGACACTTAAAACCCTAGCTGAAAAGTGACACACGAAAAACCAGCAACACTCGACCTTCTCTTCTCTCTATTTCTCTCGATTGTCTTGAGAAATAACTCTAGCCGCCATCTTGTTTTTGCTAGCACAAGAAAGTTTGGTGCTTGAGTATTCCTCTGTGTGAATTACTGTTAGAGATAATCACACACTGTGATTATAGTAGTTAGACGTTCAACTCACGTGGAGGTTGATCACGAGGATTGCTGAATCGCGCCTCGACTTGAAAAAGAAATTTTGTTCTTCGGACGATCAAACAAAGGTAAAAGCTACTACATTTATTATCTTTATGTCTTATTTTCCACACATAGGTGGGTTCTAGGATGGTATCTCGTTTATTTTCTGCTGCGCCGTATAGGATACGAGCCAGAGATATCCAATAGAGGATGCAACCAAAATAAGAAGAATTGAGGTGGCTTCGTCGGCTAGAAAGAAGGAGATCGTAGCGGCTCAGCTCAGCAGTGCACAAGGAGAAGATAGGAAGACTGGCTCGAATGGTTCAGCGGAGGAAAAGTAGCTTCAGTAATTTCTGCTTGGATAAAATTCTCAGCTCTGCGAAAAGACAACATAAGAAGAAGCTTATTGGCTCGGCATAAAAGAATTTGGCTTGGGTGAGCCGAATTCATAGGAGAATGGCTTCAGTGTGGCTCGAATAAAAGGAAAGCGGCTCAGTCAATGGAATTGATGGAAAAATGGCTTAGACTTCATGACTTTAGTCAGTTCTTGTGGCTCAGGTGAGCCAAGGGCAAATGGAAAATAGCTTGGGACTTGGTAATCGGCTCGGGTGAAGCCGATTTCAAGAAAAGGAATGTGCTTCAGTACAAAAAGACAAAATCGAGTTTCCAATTCTTTCACAACTTAATTCGTGGGCTTCCTTTATTTTATTTAGAATTTTATTAGGAAATTACTATTTATTTTTGGTTTTGGAGTTTTAAGAAATTTGTAAGCTTATAAATAAAGGCCAATTACGTTAGAAAGAAAGGTGTGTGATCAATGTTGAGACTTAGGGCTAGTTTGCGAGTTTATGAGAGAAAAGAGAAAAGAAGAGAAATTTTAAGTTGGGAGAGAAAAGAAGAGAAGTTATATATGTCTAAAGTTGTTTAAGAGTTTAGGAAAGAAAAGAAAAGAAGAGTTCTTTTTTTATTCGGGAGTTTGGAAAGAAAAGAAGAGAAAATATGTGATTTTACAAAATTGGCCATTGCCTTCTATTGTGTCTCCACATCCCTCCAGAGTCATCCTTCATTTGAACTTCTACTTCTATACATTTCATTACCCCTTGCCTTCTACCATCGTCAAAGCTCAATTGTAGCCATTCCACCGTGTCTCTACATCCCTCCACAGTCATCTCCTTCCTTTGAACTTCTACTTCTGTAAATTTCATCACCCCATCAAAACCACCGCTACCATCTCTTCACTTCTTTCTCTTTCCAATCTCAATCACAAAATTTCTAAGCAATTTTCTACCTAATCAAGCACAAAATTTCACTAATTCTTTCATCCTCAATGCATTCAATTCTCTGTCTCCTTCCACAAGCCTCACTTAGGGCAGCGATGATGGTGGTGGCAGTAAACCCACAACAATGGAGGTAGCACGATAGGATAGAAGAGAAGGAAACGAGTTGTTATTGCAAGGAGTAAATTTGCCATTAAAAAAGAAAAACCTCAGGTCCAATTCTTTTCCATCCGTTTCTCTCCGATTTGGAGAGAAACCATTATGGCTGTAGGATCACTCCAATTCTCATCTTTTCTTTCCATAGAAATTTGGCCAAACAAGAGAAGAGAAGCCACTTCTCTCCACTTCTATTCTTTTCTCTCCTTTTTTAAACACCCAAACTAGGCCTTAGACATATTTTTTAGAGTGCACCATTAATATTTTCTCCAGAGAAATTACTCAAGGAGCATTGATTCTTGGAGGAGTTTTCATTGGAAATTGAAAAGCTTGTTTATGAGTATTTATCCATTTCTTTTGTTTTCTCTTTCTTGAACAATGATGAGATTAATCCTTTAATTGTATTTGGATATTATTCTTGGATTTATGATTTTGAATTTATTTAATCTTTGATTAATTAAATATTTTCCTTGGTGTTTGATTACTTGTTATCATTGGTTATTGATATGTTTTTTTCTAATTGACTTAGGAAACGATGTTAGGAGTTCATTGTATTGATTTCGTATTTGTCAAATCTTAATGGATTTGGGAAACGAAGTTAATATTAACAGATTAAAGTGATCAAAGATTAGTTGATTGCACTTTGAACAAAGGGTTATTAGCTAATTTCATGTTTATGATGAATTGAGTTTAATGCATCTTTTAGTTATATTGGTTTGATTGGAAAATCTACTAATTTAATCAAAAGATTGTAATTCCATGGATTGGGAAAGAAGTGGGGTCTATATAAGTAGATTCATGAGTTGGGAAATGGTTGAATTTTACTTTATATTCCTTGATGATACTAAGAAAATAATTAGTTATGATAAGTATTAAATGATTCATGTCATACTTTTGAGAATAACTATTTAATTACATGTTTTTCTCTTTATGAGCTCTCTCTCTCTCTCTCTCTCTCTATATATATATATATATTTATATATATAGTTTTTATTTTTATTTTTATTTCTTTATTAATTTAGTTGATAGATTAAACAATGAATGAAAAGTGATTAGTGTGTACTTTTTTCTTTGAAGATCGATACTCATTAATTTCTTATACTATACTTGTGATGAGTATACTTACTTGTATCTGTATTTTGGGATTAATGTTTTATTTAAAACTTGACCAAAGGATGGATGTAAATTTGATGATTTTTATACACCCAAAATTTATGTATCACTCTATAAATTATAAGTGTACTTAAAATTAATTTACAGTACTTTGACGGTCAAGTCAAAATTATTTAAACGGTTAAGTTAAGATAAGTCTTAAAGTCAAGGTCAAAATAATTGGATTCTAGCCAAACTAATTGAAGTCCAATCCAAATAATTAAAGGCCAATTAAAATAAATTGGTCTTGGGTTTACTAAGACCTTCAATTGGTCAAGAATAAAAATTATTCAAAAATAGGGCTTAAAAGTTCGTAAAAATTATTTTTCTCAATGAAATAATTGAAATAATATTTCTTTGCAAGTAATACTCAAATTTAATATAGAATTCATGCACCACTCATATTTGCAAAGTATTCACATTAATAAATACAAATTATTCATATTATTTCACAAGCACTTCTAACATTCTTAAAGAAATTAAATAAGCATGTCAGATGAACAAATTCCAATAAATATGATATGCTAATTAATTAATGTTAATTCCCTAATTTCGATAGTGTAAATGGGTAGGGTATTATACCCTCCCTCTCTTAAAATAATTTTGTCCCCAAAATTACCCATTACCGTACCTTATAGGAAATTCCCGTATTTTCTCCTCATCCATTCTTTAGTTTCCCAAGTTGCATCTTGTACTTTGTGATGTTCCTAGAAAACTTTAACCAATAGTAACTAAGTTAACAAAATCCATTGTAATGCATTTTCATTTCCATTTGGGATTAAGCAAGTGTTGCAACAATCCGACTGACTTCATATATTCCCTTTTTACTTTCTGACAAGCAAGACAAACTTATATAAACTCAGCAACTTCTTCCTTCTTTCGAGCTGCCCAAAATATCTTTTCCTTTTTTCACACATATTTATTTCTCGAGGTGAATAGTCTATTAAATTTTGAGCTCTTTTCTCCAAATCGTTTTCTACAGCAATTCCTCATCTTTTGGCACACGTAATCTCTCAAAAGAATAGTTACTCCTAGGTCATCCTCATGGAAATCTTAGTTCGCACTTCTTCTTTCCTTCTCTTTAAAATTTTGAAATCCTAGATTATTCCGTTGTGCATCAATGATATCTTGTTTCAAATCTGGCACTACACTTAGATCCCTTAACCAAATCTTTTCTTTCTCCACATTTGCTCCCAATGAAAACACTTCCTAAATTGCTTGCATCTTATGTGCTCAAAATCTTGTCATTCTTCTTATTTTTTTTAACTTAACATATTTTCTACATCATTAGCATTCCTAAGATAATAATTAATTGGGCATAGACATTATTCAAGAAACTCCATCCATTTCCTTAGTCTCTAATTCAATTCTCAAGAGTAATGCAAGGTTCAAGAATCCTTTAATGATGCCACGGTTATATTCTATTAGCCCCAAGTAACTTTGAAATTCTATGACGTTCTCAGACTACTTCCAATTGGAAACTGCCTCTATTAGACAAGTGTACATTAATTCTATCCTTAGTTACCTCATAAAAATAAAACGGTGCCTAACCAAAACTAAATTGGGTTTAGAATTTATGCTCCCTCAACTTGTCCAAAAATAACTTCAAATACTCCACATGTTCATATCTAGTTTTGAATGTAGTCTTAATAGTATCCTCCATTTCGATCCTCATTTAATAATATCCTTGTCTCGAATCTAAATTGGAATAACATGTTCCTTGTAACTGATCAAACAATTCATCAATGAGTAAAAGAGAGCATTTGTTCTTCATAGTTAAATTGTCTAATCCTCTAAGTTTCTTTCCACCTTCTTCAAAATAATACCAGGATTTCCCCACAACAATGTCCTAGACAAGATGTGGTCTTACCCAATCACTCCTTAATTACTGTGGTTTCCTCCAATTATTTTGGTCCCTGAGCTTATTGATTACTTCAACTCCTTTACTTGGCTTCTTATAAATTTTCAATACATCTCATCTCGTTCTGACAAGTTGTACTATTTTTCTTTTAAATTTTAACCAAAAATAATTATTTTGGCAACCAGTCTAAACCTAACATAAAGTCGTATCACCTCAAAAGTATCAAATTAAGATCTGTAGGTAATTATGAATCTTAATCCTTAATAATAAATATTCTAATCTTTCTTACACGTAGCCATATTCATACCAAACTTACAGAATTACACCATCCTTTCAAATTGTAACCTCATACTTGAGGTAAAGTCTATCGGTTCCATTTTCAAACCAAAAGGGAGTTTCTAACAATTTTATATACAAATTCCGTACTGTTATGATGCAAACAGCTATGCACTAAAGCCACAATAATATGTTTGGGACCATGGTCAATTAATGCATTATCTTCATGGAATTAACTAGAGAGCTTACCTTTACTTGCTTGTTGATTCCTAGGTAGTTTGGGACAATCCTTCACCAAATGACTTCTTTTCTATAGATGAAACACCTCTTATTATTATTATTATTATTATTATTATTATTATTATTATTATTATTATTATTATTATTATTATTATTATTATTATTATTATTATTATTATTATTATTATTATTATTATTTGATAATTCTTGGCTTTGTGATATGATCCACCACAAATAATGCATCTTTTACATTTCTTCTAGCAATCATTTTCTTCATGATCCTTCTTTGCACAAAAATTACAGGAAATGTGTTTTGTATTTGTTGTACTTAACTCCACTTGAGCTTGCTTGCCTTCTTTTATCTCCAAAATATGTCCAACTGGCCTTTTACAATTAGGGCCGGTAGTGTTGATATAATCTTGAGGATAACCCTATATTGTTATCCTCTCGCTGCTTCTACTGCTGCTTCATAAGTCACTGGTGGAAATAGTAACAATACCCTTCTTAATTATGGCCTCAGTCTTTTTATAAATTGTCGAGTTCTATTCATCTCTGTGTCAACTAGATGTGAGCAAAACTTTGAGAGACAATTAAATTGCGCTGCATACTGTGCCACTATCATATTTCCTTGAGATTTTGGAATTTATCTTCCTTTCGCTCTACTATGGGAGAAATTCCCTCTTGAATGTTTCCAAGAAGTTATCCCAACTCCAAACCTTCCCAGTTATTTCCTAGTCATTCTTGGTTCGAAGACACCAATCTCTAAATGAACTTCTCAACTTGAATGAGGTAAACTTAAACTTTCTTTCTTCTGAGTACAAAAAATGTTTTCCATCTACTCCATCCAAAGCTCAGCTTGCTGTTCTTGTTTAGCCTCCCCAAAAAAAGTGGATGGATGAAACTTCAAAAATCTTTCTAAGGTTTATTATCCTCTCTAGGATACCTTCATCTATCAATGGTTAGAGTATCTCAGTCATTTTATTGATAGCTTGGGCTATAAAGGCATCTCCAGGTACTTTAGGCTCGATCTCCTCCTCCCTTTCTATCCCTTCACCATTAGTATATAGTGTATTCTGTGTCAGCTCATTTTTATGAGTAGTTTCCTCTTCACTAGGAATAATATTAGGATGACATTGAGGTTGCATCTACTTCACTCGAATATTATCTTCTCTCAAAACCAATCTCAAAAGGCATACATATATTCCTCAATAGAGCATTTTTCAGCCAAATCATTCAGATTCAGAATTAAAGTGCAAATATGCTGTATAAAAAAATAAATAAATTCTTATATAGCATTCTCAATCTAATAAAATACATACAAAGATATTTCACGTAACATACATCACATGTAATCATAAGAGCATTCCAGACAATGTCCTCATCATACACTAACAAATCACAAGTATCCGAAGTACAAATGTTAAAAACCCAGGTTTCAACAAAAATCGCCGCTAAACTCTTACTCACAACCCTATCTATCAAATCAGGCAAGCATAGTAAAAATAAGAAGATTAGAAAGAATTATAATTCATCATCACACTTATCCTTCTTATACCTAATAAATATCATATAAGCATACTTATCAAATCCCCTAAAGGTACTTATTTATTCTGTCACAACAAGCTTTTCCTCAACAACCTCATCAAAACTATTATTATTACAAAAAAAATGTATAAAATTTGCCTCCCATATTCACTAACTCAACACAATTTTATGATTAAAGTCATTATCTGAAAAAGACCAAATTTAGATAGGTATACCTAAATTTTTTAAAACTCACAAAGCCATATTTATATCCTTAATAAATATCATAGTATTTAGAGATCTAAATCTATATATCCATATAAGCACAGCTTAAACCTAGTCTCAACCAAAGCTAGGATCAATTCAAACCTAAACTTATTCCAAACCTAAGCTTTGATTCTGATTATAATTCCCCACTACGTACATAACCCAAACGGGTTGGGGATATTGCCCCGTCCTTAGAACTAGGGGTCTTTATAATGGGCTAAATAAATTAACACCTCTCATAAATATCATACTGGAAGCATTCAAGAAACTTGGGTGTTACCTAATTCGGTTACCCAGACAAAGGGTCTTTATAATAATTCAAAGCCAAAATGGAAAGATAAACTTATAAATAATGCATCAAAGTTGGCCAAACTTAAGTCATTGTATACATTCAAGAGAAAAGATGAACTCACTGTGTCAATATATACTCCTCACAAATCACGAAAGTAGTGTACATAGAACTATCGGGTTTATGAAACTAACAGAGTAGAATTGTACTCAAGGTCTCCAGTGCTCGATCCCAAAACCTAGAATAACAGGGCAGAACATAGGTATGAGTGATTTACATTTAGTGACTCCTATTGGTGCTAGTGTTTTCTTATAAAAAAAATAAGTGTAGAAAAAAAGCATGTTATACTCTGGAGAGTTAGAGAAGGAATTTTGTCTCATTTACTATTGAAAACAACTCTATATTGAGTAGAATAAACTTTATTCAAGAATTGTTCAAAATCTCAAGCACATTTGAAAAATCAGATTTTATCAATATCCTTGCCCCGCATTTCGGGCATATTTGGAAAACCAAGTTTATCAGCATTATTGCCCCATATTTCAAAAAAGTAGGTTTTCCATCTCAAAAAAAAGTCGGCCTGCGTGCAATGCTCACAAGTCTTCGCCTTCAATTGAAATGCTATACAGTGCCAAATACAATCCTGACACAAAGCCATACTCAGCTAGCTCAGTAGAAGTGTCGCCATACTCTATCTAAATACATACATTCGGGTAGTCATTTCCCATTCCTCACGAAAGAGGGGCCAAATTTATAAGTCATTGCTTATGCACGGGGACCTATTCTTGTCTGTTCCTCACCAAAAAAAAAAAAAAAAAAAGAAAAAAAAGAGAGAGAGAGAGAGAGAGAGCAATGGGTCAATCAGGTACTTACCACCCAACTAGGTAAGTTGCCTCTAGCCATTTCCAATGTTATATTGCCTCATTTGGAGTAAGATAATCCCAAAATCTGATCGGATAACTTGGAGTCATCTAACTCTAATGTGAGCTAATATAATTAGAAAGGCCTATATTAAGTACTCAATGTCTTCATTGGTTCACAAGACCAATCTAATACTACTAGTTCACAAGACCAGTCACAAACCATATTTTTGGTCAAGAAAACCTAAAGGGCTCATGACATTCATATACAATATGAACACAACACGTTTTAGAAAACCACTAGCACAAATGGTACTTATAAAATAAGTGGAACTCACCTTAATCAATGCTATTACTTAATGACTTGTTGCCTTTTAAACTCCATCGAGTCCTCATGATATTCGCGCCTACATTAAAGGAGTATATCATCTTATCTTAGCATCTCAATTCTATAAAGTAATGCATTGTTAATAAATGCATTTCAAGGAAATACTAATTTCCTAAATTCACATTTCTCACAATTGAAAATAGAATCACAAGAAGTAATTAAAGGAACAATATTTCCTCCTCATATCCATTATTTCCTTTTTTCTTTTCACATGTTCATAATGCATATGCTTAGCCTTATAATAGCTCATAACTTCATTAAATCCAATAGAACAAAACATAAATATTACTTCCTCAACAATTTCTGCATTTCTCATAGCTTGGCACCTTTTCTTGTTTTTAGCATATCAATTGATTCACAGGTTCAATTGATGTCAAATTAGTTTCAAAATATCCCGAAGACATCCCTTTATCATTTCCAGTTCATAGAATGCCAATTCCATTCTTCATTTTGTTCACTTTTGACCACAAACTACCAAAATCCTGATCACGTCTTGGTTTGGCAATGTTTAGTATTTTCATCATAACTTTCTATTCACAAGTCCAAATGATGTCAAATTTGTGCCAAAATGCTCCTAGGAAAATTAGATACAAAATCAAAATCCATTCAAGGCATACTGAAACCGATGCAAAACTTCTGTGGCAGAAACCTCTCAGCTTTTCTATGGTCCATGCCTTGTTCTCACAAAATACATAGACTATATATTCTATATTCCTTTCAAGATTTAACCAACACTTGGTTCACTTCAATCTTCATATTAATGTCACAAAATCTCTGTAATTTCAGTGATGAAGGTGCAGAATGTTCATATAATCAACACCACAAAACAAGCAGCCTTGAAGAAAATATATCATGCTTTCATGTTATAAAAATCACAGCTATTGATTTCATTTCCTTTCTCTCTTTATTTCCTTATAACTGCAGCCATGAATAGCATTCCATAAATCCTCCAAAACTTCATCAAACGACATAAAAATTACATCAAAACAATCCCCAAGTCCACCAGTAGCCATATCTCCAACAAGAACAATATCACAATAACAATGCTTCACCAAGTATAACCATCTTCTTGCTGTTTCTCTACAAAATTCATATCAAAATAATCCTTGTAGATTGTAGAATAACTTTAATTCAAGAAATTAAGCCTTATACCTTATGTATAATGAATCCTTGTCTTCAAAAGGTCCAAGTTCTTACTATTTTTCTCTTTCCCTCTATTTTCTTCCTTTTTCTCTTATTTTCTCTCTCTTATTCTTCCTTTTCCTTTCTCTTTCCTTCTTTTTCCTTTATTTTTCTTGTTGAATTTTGTGGCCTAAATGGCCTTCCCTGCCCATTCTTCTTCCATTTTTAGACAATTACATCGCATGGTCAAAATAGACATTAGTTGGTCATATGGTGCATTAATTAGTCCAAGATATTTGTAGGATTCTTAATGGTTGATGGGTGCTTAGTCACCTTGTAGAATTCCTTAGAAACTAACAAAAGTTAAATGATTTCTCATGTGCCAAATCATATAGTGACACTTGGCTATCTTAACCAATCACAAAATAGCATTTGGTTCCTTTTGACCATACTCTATTTATTTCTTCAGAAAATCACTATATTTCTTCAGAAATAATCATATTCAAGTTACTATTCATTCTATTCAGGAAAACTTTTTATTTCAACAATACAATCCGCGCATTAAACTGAACTTCATGGTGTCTCTCAAAATTTTCGAATTCTTTCTCAGTTTTGAATAATTTGTGGTCAAACTTCCAACAATACCCCTAGAAATTTTTATTACACCAAAATGTTCATTTCATTACACCGATCAATTTTGTTCTGAACTTACAAACACTTGCTCTATACAAAGTAGTCGTCAGTCAAAGTACACAAGGACAGGGTATTACAATCTCTCCTCCTTCATTGAATTTTGTCCTCGAAATTAGGGTTACCTTCAAAAAACTTTGGGTATATCTTCCATATTTCCATTTTTGTCTCCTAGGTTGCATCTTGAACAGGGTGATGATTCCAAAGAACCTTAACAAGTGGCACTATAAGAAAAATGATAAGTAGCTGACGAATATTAAATTTGCGACAGAACATCAACAAGAGTAAATTTTGAAATTAAAATTATTTTTTTAAAGTCTATGACTAATCTGTCACTATTACCGATGGATTAGCAATGGACATTTAGCAACGGTTTTTTTTAATTATTCATTAGTACTAATTAAATTGAAAGCTACCACAAATCCATCTCTCATTAGAAATGGCTTTGCGATGACGTGTTTTAATATTTTATTAACACTAAAAAATTAAAATGCTGTCGCAGCCAAAATTCAAAAACAAATTAATTTTTTAAATTTTTAAAAAAAGCCGTTGCAAATCCCTTGTTAATTTGTGACGACCATCTAAAATTCGAAAATAAATTTATTTTTAAAATTTTTTTTAAAAAAAATGAGCCGTTGCAAATCCATTGCTAACTAGCGACGACTTTGCCATGGATATCCAAAATTCAAAAATAAATTTATTTTTCAAAATTTTAAAAAATTAGCCATTGCAAATTGTTGCTAATTAGCAATGGCTTTGCGACGGCCATCCAAAAATGGGAAATAAATTCATTTTTTAAATTTTGAAAAAAATGTTAATCGAATATTAAAAAATGCCATCACAAATCTATTGCTAAATAGGATTTGTGATGGCTCATTTTTTAAAATTTTTAAAAATAAATTTACTTTTAAATTTTCGATGGCCATTGCTAATTAGCAACAGATTTATGACAGATTTCAAAAATTTGACAATAAATTTATTTTTAAAAATTAAAAAATTAGCTATCACAAATCTCTCACTAATTAACTACGGATTTAGGACGAAAAATTGGGTCGTCACAGATCCGTCGCAAATCCCTTGCAAATTCGTCACTAATTCACAAAAAAATATACTATATAATTAATATATAGCACAATAAATCAGAAGAATATCAATAGCATATTTATGGAGTACATGTTATCCCACAACAAGGATTCCAGTTCGTGTCCAACACAATCTCATAATATTCTTGGCGGGTCGGGTGATAGCCAGGTTGGGGAGCTAATTAATTATTTTTTTAAAATAAAAATTTTTTGACATCACAAATTCGAAACTACGTTAATTATAAACTTAATTATAATATCATCAATTAAATGGCCGTCACAAATCTGTCGATGTTTGTGATTCATTCTGTCGCAAATTGGGATGTCTGTTTTACAGATAGTCGTAATATGTCACTAAACTCACTTAGTTACAATTTGACCGTCGCTAAATTGGTTTTATCTTGTAGTGTGGAATCCTCTTATGTCGCAAATCCTTCTCAACGTACTCTAGAATCTTGACCAGGCCCTTCTCATATGTTCGATCAATAGGTCCTTCATTCAGTACGTGTTTCGGATCAGCCACGTACTTCCAGAATTGAGAAATATGAAATACATTATGGATGTCTTGCAACTCTGCAGGTAAATCCAATCGATATGCCATATTACCAATCTTTTCTATAATTAGAAATGGTCTAATATACCGAGGCATCAACTTTTTCCTCTGTCATTTACTTCCCAAATGCCATTTTTTGTGTTAGCTTTAGGCTTTAGGAACACTTGATCTTTTTCCACAAATTCTAGTTTTTTTTCTACTCTAATTAGCATATCTTTTTTTTTTTACTGATTATGTGCAGCTTTCAGTCTTACCTTCAATTCGGCTTAAAGTAACATCCAACTCCTTACGGTTGACCAATTAACTTATCCTTTCTTGTTGATAGGCACTTCATTTTTCCTTATCAAAACACTTAATCTTCAAAAATCTATACTCTATTCTTATATTTGACAATAAAATAAAATCCATAAGAACTAGTAAAGTGGTTACATCATGTACAATCACAAAAATATAGCCAGAGTTGAGGCAACTGTGGATTACATCAATTCATTCATGTCTCCGTTACAATGGTTTCCGTTTTCTAATGTAGTACTATACTTGCTCGTAATACATCTGTGTCGCATCACTATGTAGAATTTGTTCTGCAAGTCTATATACTTCCATTTTCCCATGGACTGATGCTTCTTTCTTTTAGCTTATCTTAACTTCCCTACAATAAATTTCCCATATCAATAGTGAGTGGGTCTTCTTATATGGGACAATTAATTGCTATATGCCCCTTTCTACAACAAATGGCACACCTTTGGAATCTTTTCTCACATGCAGCAGTGGTATGTTCCCTTATATTACAAAACCTAGAATACGTGTCTTCTGCTCTTTTTGGAATCAATTTTATTACTGGTAACATCCTTTCTTTACCCGACTTACTTAAATTTGCTACCACTTTCTACTTCTGTCTATCTTCTTCCTCTAGACGAGCAGCTATTTCGACAGCAACATTGAAAGTGGTTAAGGATGAAGAAATTAACACCCACCTTAATTCAGATAGTATCATTTTTGCAAATTTTTAGGTTCAGTCCTTCTCTATCTGCACTAACAAGGGACTATATCAAAAAAGCTTTGTGAATTTCACGACATACCTTCTAACAGTCATCTCTTCTTGTGTAAGACTTTGAAATTTTTCTTCTTTTCTTTGAATTATCTAGCGGGGTATAAATTCTTTTCTAAACTCTTTAAGAAATTCCCTCAAAATCCAATCATTCCATCAGAAATTGTGATGCCTGTTTTAGAGACGGTCGTAATCTGTCGAAAAACTCGATTAGCAATGGATTTGACCATTGCTAAATTAATTTTATCTTGTAGTGTGGAATCCACTTATGTCGCAATTCCATCTCAGCGAACTCTAGAATCTTGACTGGGTGCTCCTCATATTTTAGATTAATATGTTCTTCATTCAATACGTGTTCCCGATTAGCCACGTACTTCCAGAATTGAAAATATAAAATACATTATGGATGTCTTGCAACTTTGCAAGTAAATCTAATCAATACACCACATTCCCAATCTTTTCTATAATTAGAAATGGTCTAATATGTCGAGGCATCAACTTCTTCCTCTGTCCTTTACTTCGCAATTGGCATTTCTGTGTTATTTTTAGGCTTAAGGAACACTTGATCTTTTTCCACAAATTCTAGTTTTGTTTTTCTACTATAATTACATATCCTTTTTGTCAATTATGTGCAGCTTTTAGTCTTGCCTTAAATTCAGCCTAAAGTAACATCTAACTCTTTACAGTTGACTAATTAACTTATCCATTCTCATTGATAGGTGCTTCAATTTCCTTATCAAAACATTTAATCTTCAAAAATTTGTACTCCATTCTTTTGTCTGACAATAAAATAAAATCCATAAGAACTAGCAAAGTGGTTACATCATGTACAATCACAAAAATATAGCTAGAGTTAAGGCAACTATGGATTACATCAATTCATTCATGTTTTTGTTACAATGGCTTCTGTTGTCTAATCTACTACTATACCTACTCGTTATACATCTGTGTCTCATGACTACGTAGAATTTGGTTAATACATGCTTAATAAGTAACCAATCCTAAAACCTTCTTAGTTCGTTAAACAACTTTTACTAGTTAAGTAAATAATTTGGTTCCTCCAAATTATAGTATCGTTTCCACATTAATTATCTTTGATTAATTAAACAAAAATGGCATGTGACTCTATGATTTTCATCAACCACTAGCGCTATATATATCATGGAAGGATTTTCCATAATACATTAACACTATAACATAAAGGGTTTTAACAGGTTATACAATACCAAGATAAGAGAAGCATGGAAGATGTAGAAGATTGAAGTAAGATTTGTAACCTACCATTAATATTATCAATGATTCCGTGAGTTTAGAAGACTAAAAAAAAAAAAAAAACGTTGTTGCTAAATTCACCAAAGCTGTTAACTATATCAACAAAACAAAAAAACCACCCCCATCCCAAAAGAAAGGATGACAGAAGGCAAAAATAAAGAAAGAAATAAATAAAATGTTGTGTTCAAAAAGCAAAGAAAGAAATAGAACAAAGAAAAGCTAATGAGCTCCGCCAATGCCCATTAATATGTCATGAATAATACATTGACACTTCCCCAACCAGGTAGATAGAATCAATTTTACAGCATGTCAAGTAAAATGGAGTTGCAAAAAGAATACCCCGAGCTAATAGTAGTCTTATCTCTAACCCACTCACCCCTAAAGCTCCATATTCATGTGATGAAATAGTATATGTATCATTTTACAAATGAAACAGTACATGCATTTCTCCTAAAATATGATCCAAATTGATTGCTTAATGCATAAATCGTGAGTTATGCATCTAGCAAAAAATCCAACAATAAAAATCCAGCAAAAATTGCAAGAAATAGTAAAAAAAATCCAACAATAAAATTTAAGCGGCCCCTACATTCTACCAGTCTTGGCCAAAATCAAATTAAAAACTCTAACAAATGATTTTTAAAATGACTGTCTAAAGGTAATAGATGAGTTTGTGCTAGAAGGATCTTATCATCTTCAAATAGGGTGCTTTATTACTTCATCTTTGTAGTTTTCTACATACCTAATGCTTTAACAAAACTGTTTAAAGAATACGAGCATTGGACTCAAAATAACTTGTTTCTACACTTCAAATCATAAAGAATTTGATATGGGACTTATTATCCTACTATCAACTAACCCATAACGCAGGCAAATATGGTTCTCAACATCCCTTGTAACATTTGTCATTATGATACCTAACTAGTCCTGTCAAGATTCCCTAACTTTGACACTGGATATGTAAAATGTTCCTTCAATAATGAGTTTAGTTGTTTTCATGTGAAGAAGATTCATTTGCCCAGAATCTTATTCTTATATTGTGGTGAACCAATACTCTTTTAACATAAAATATGATCTAAAATTATTGTTTAATGCATAAATCATGAATTAAGTATCTAGCAAAAAATCCAACAATAAAAACTACAGAACTCACAAAACACCTACATAACCTAAAGAAGAAAATCCATGAAACCAACTAAATTAACCTGATTACATGAAATTTTTACTCCAAAAGTTTTTGATAAAAACATTGTATAGAGTACCTTGAAAGGCATTGCCGGTGGACACTTGAAGCAGATGGAAGGCTAAGCCAGACCTCCTTTGCTAGAGAAGAAATTTTATTTTCTTCTCAAATGGACTATAGTTTAGAAGTAATCTCATGAACATGTCCAATATATTGCGTAACTCGTTCTCACAAATACACGAACACGAATATTAATCTAAAAATCAAGATTATATTAGAAGTATTTTCTTCAAAACAATACACATACTTGCTCCTTCTAAAAACAACGATAGTGACAAGAAAATTCTAAAGGAAACACTTACCTACAACTTTTCAAAGAAAGATTCAAATTTTGCAGTACAGTGGATGACCCATTTTGCTGCATCAACACTATGCTGATCAGATTTCCCGGGAGTTCATTATTGCTTCTGGGATTGGGAGAAAAGGCTTTTGTGTTTTGAAGAAATTACAGAGAAAGCCTTCTCTGTTTTGAAGAAACTAGAGAGAAATGAGAAAGTGGACGCATCCACGAAACATGGATGGCTTTTTTTTTTTTTTTTTTTGTTAATGCTTTGATTTTAGCGGGTCTTTGAAACTTTGGGAATTTTAAAAGTTAAAAAATAGTACAAGCCATTGGAGAGTGTGTCACAACTGGCTCAGAGCAAAGTCATTTGCTTAGAGAAGCTTGGGCCAAAACAACATCATTTTGGCCTTAATTTTGGACTTACGACGTGGCTTCTTCTCTACCACACAATTCGACTAATAACAAATCTTGGCCGCAAAAGAGCCGCACAATTTCTGTGCTGGAATTGCACGGCCCTAAATCCCTTCTATCCATGGCGGCATAAACTTTTAATAGTGCTACAATGTGCTATTCACATGATATATTTTAAGAATAATTCCGTCCAATCGCAAGGGAGTAAATGGGCACCATTTTATTACCTCCAAATTGGCACTACAAGAAAATTAGTCAATCTGACACAAAACATTTTCCCCGTTAAAATTTAAAATTTTATTGCTAAAAATTTTTGGGGATTAAAAAAAAAAGTTTCCTCACTATTCCTTTGTTGAAGCACCCTTGCCAAAGGGTTTAAGCGACAAAATTATTGATTTTGTGACTACTGAGAACACTTTTGCTAAGAAAATATATTAAATTTACTATGAAAATATATTATTTAACAAATTGTTTTGTATATTTATATAATTTTAAAAGTTTATATGATGTTAATTTTGTCATCATCTTTATTGAATGATTTATATGTATAGATCGATTTAAAAAAAACATATATATTTATATTTTCAAATATAACCAATACATAGCGCATGCATTTGATTAAGCGTATAATATTAAAAACTTAGAGACGTAAGTTCAATATTTATTATACATCATTGAATATGTTTAAATATAGTTTGGTGTTAATTAGTTAATTATACACACTAAGATTCATACAAATATTTGCCCAAACTATACATTTACATATTATAAGATAACTAAACAAACTTAAGATAAATTTTTTTTTTTATAATTGTATGTAAAATCTTTTAAACATAACTGTATGAAAATTAAAACTTTAAAATAAAACATATGTTATAAAAATTATAAATAATAATGATTCATAATGCGTAATTATATAGGTTATCGTTAAAAAACTATACATATTTGATAATTTTATATACTTAATTGCATAACATATATTATATACTAGTAT
The DNA here is from genome assembly GCA_026120185.1 of Voacanga thouarsii. NCBI lineage: Eukaryota > Viridiplantae > Streptophyta > Magnoliopsida > Gentianales > Apocynaceae > Voacanga > Voacanga thouarsii. The sequence goes on from JANUWF010000106.1 coordinate 688,013, forward strand.
ATTTACCTGTGTGAATAATAGTACCTATACTTTAAAATAAAACAAATTAGATGTGTTATCTATAAAAAAATTATGTTTTATACATTTTTATGTACATAATTACATAACATATATTATATATACTAGCACATCAATTTACATGTGTGAATAATATAGTACCTGTACTCTTGTTGTCTATGGAGATGTTTATTATTATTTATAATCTTGAGGTGGTAAGAATACGAGGGATTGGAAGAATTTGATATTGTAAAAAAAAGATGGTCTATTTGCCTTATTAGCTAACCATAAGTTATTGTATAAGATTATTGTTAGGTTTGATTTGTCAACTTTCTGTGATTTTATTAAACTTTCTGATAAAGTTATATTGAAAAATAGTAACGTAAGATGTCTAACAAATTCAGTAAATTGGTAATGCAGTTTAACTATCAATAAGCCTATGTCTGTGGATCCATGACCAATAAAAATGATCCACTAAATTTTTACAAAATTTACAATGGCAACACTTATTTTAATTCACTAAGTGTCCCTAGTGGATTCTAACAAACACAATACAGTGATCTTTCTATCAAATGTGTAAAAGACCATTTTTTAACTCAACCAAGCACAATTGATCGCCCATCAATCATCGTGGTAGTAACTCAACGAGTCTTCATTTGACATCCGAAAATCCTTTCCACCAGAAATGAAATCACTTTGAAGAGTTATTTTGATTCAAACTCCATCTTAAAAATAAAATGTGAAGAAGCAAATTAACTAAATCTTTGACACAAAACTGTAACGATGAATCTTAGAATCTATCATCAATGATGCTTGCATCAAACCATCTCAATGCATAAACACGAATCTTACTCTGTCTTTTTGCTCAACATTCCGCAAAGATTGTTTTTAGAAATTCTTGTTTTTTCTTCTCTTCTTTTTTCTTTTTCCAAGTTTGCTCTATATATACAACAGAGTTATTGAAATCTCATTGAAATAGAAGACTATTAAAATAGTGTTATCTTCACACGTTTCCTAAAAGAATTGCAGCTTCTTTTCCTTCTTGATTTTATCTTCTTCGAATTATATCTCCACCGGATTTTCATCCAAAGTCTTTTGCAAATATTCTCATGATTTTTGCCATATTTTCTTTCAAGAACTTTTGTGGATATTCGTTTCTAAAGTCACCTCAAACTCATACCGCATCAAACTATGCCAATAATGCTATTTCATAAACAGACTTCAACTCATCATCAATATGTCAAAGGGTCTTGTTTATGTTTCCGCAACATAAATCCTAACAATATCTGCCTTTAGCATTGTTTGATGCAAAACCATATGTTGCAATCTAGTAGCTCAACACATATGTTAACACATCACATCTAGTAGATAGCCAGTAAAGCTTGTAACTTGTAACAATGCATACCGGATATTGCGCCATAACTTTAGTAGAAATAGTGTCCCTCTTTACTATTACAAAAAACTTCAAAAATATAAAAGATGGTACATTATTAAAGAATTGTTCAGAAACACAAAAAAAAATATAGAATTTTGTTAGAAAATCAAAACGACAATGAAGATGGGTCTCCCCTTTTTGGATCAAAAAGAGTAAACAATCTGAGTTAGAATTTTGTTCTTGTGTACAAGTCATAACCTGGTAGTGGGTCATTTCATTAATTCAGACCTCCATCAAGCTCTTTTAGAACAACATCAACCTTAGCAAGCAAGGAGATCCATTGAGGAGGTCAATTGAGTAAGCTTTTCTATGAAAGTATGCAACTACTCCAAAATGCTCGTCGTAAATAAATGGAGAACCCCGAGGAACTGGTTTTGGAATAGATGATGTTGTAGCAAATTTAGCAGCCATAGATCTGTGCTGAGGCTTGCCCTTTAAGGTGCAATGATTTCCTTGTTGGGGTCTTGAGTTGAGCAGAAGAACCTGTTGCAGTAAGGCTTCATCAAAATTGGTTTGAGAACTTTCAAATCTCTAACAATTTTATCGGAAGAAAGCTAGATATGTCCTGGGACAGACACATAGATACTTAGTCAAGAGGCACGGATAGGGAAGTAGTAGTGTACTCGGCAGAGGATAGTACAACATAACGAACAATCTGTTGAAATATCAAGTCCCCTAAGTTAACCTTCATTCCTCCCCCAATCTTATACAACAATATTACTTTCTTCAATAGCACAATAAACAAATTGCTAGTCAAGTATCCAATTATAACAAGAAATTTTATAGGGTGAAAAATAGAAACCAGTTAGTCGAGAAGATTTCAAGTATGCTTTTGCAGGCCAACCAATAACTTTTCCATTTCTTAAAATATTGCACATATCTCGACATCAACTTTATCACCTTAACATTCAAAATCTTTAGAATAAGGGATTTCAAAAATTTCTGAAATTGATTCGGGACTAAAGGTAATAAGAGCTCCTCTCACAAACACACAGTGGTGGTAGGGTCATGTACTGCCTGTTATTGTTACTTTTAGATTGGAGTAGAATTCCCTAATAAGAGTATGATTGAACTTAACAGCAGAATCAACGAGTCCCTAGCAAACCAAAGCATCCAAGAGAACTTCTCTAAGACCAAATTGCATGAACTTTGACTAGTCAAATTTTCTCGCCCTCTAGCACTCTTTTGTCAACAACAATTTGGTACTGCGCTTTGCTAGCATCATCATAAAATAAATGCACCTCAGGATCACTCTTCTATGTCTTAGATTTCTTAATAGACACATGTGCTTCCTTACTTCTACTTGGTCTTACGTTTCTTTATTCTTGACTTAACTTCAACAACTTCAAGATTCACGTCTTTGTCAACTCCAGGCATATTTAACTCATGAATTTTCTTACCTTATCTTCACCAACAATTTCTTCAACTTTATCCTATTTTTCAAAACTTTTGCTATCTTCCAACTCGAACTCCTCTAGCTTCATCAGTGCTTCAAGAACATCCTCTGAAGATTTTGGTATAGATGTACTAGTATTAGCATATACAGTTTTATACTTTCGTACTGCAATAAAATTTTTTTTTCTTACTTCCAAAATATGTTGTACTTGCTCAGATGCTAAGCATGATTTAAGAGCATAAATCAATATAGGATCAGTAGAGTGAACATTATCTAGTAAGGCTTCACTACTCGACCCTAAAGACTTTTCTTGTTTTTATTTACTATTAAGGGTTTTTGGAATAAAAACTTGTATCCTATATAGATTGTAGCATTGTCATGATAAACACAATATCTAATAAAATTACAAATATCCCCAATTGAAACAATAATATCATGAAAAAATTTTTGGGGATTAAAAAAAAAAGTTTCCTCACTATTCCTTTGTTGAAGCACCCTTGCCAAAGGGTTTAAGCGACAAAATTATTGATTTTGTGACTACTGAGAACACTTTTGCTAAGAAAATATATTAAATTTACTATGAAAATATATTATTTAACAAATTGTTTTGTATATTTATATAATTTTAAAAGTTTATATGATGTTAATTTTGTCATCATCTTTATTGAATGATTTATATGTATAGATCGATTTAAAAAAAACATATATATTTATATTTTCAAATATAACCAATACATAGCGCATGCATTTGATTAAGCGTATAATATTAAAAACTTAGAGACGTAAGTTCAATATTTATTATACATCATTGAATATGTTTAAATATAGTTTGGTGTTAATTAGTTAATTATACACACTAAGATTCATACAAATATTTGCCCAAACTATACATTTACATATTATAAGATAACTAAACAAACTTAAGATAAATTTTTTTTTTATAATTGTATGTAAAATCTTTTAAACATAACTGTATGAAAATTAAAACTTTAAAATAAAACATATGTTATAAAAATTATAAATAATAATGATTCATAATGCGTAATTATATAGGTTATCGTTAAAAAACTATACATATTTGATAATTTTATATACTTAATTGCATAACATATATTATATACTAGTATATTTACCTGTGTGAATAATAGTACCTATACTTTAAAATAAAACAAATTAGATGTGTTATCTATAAAAAAATTATGTTTTATACATTTTTATGTACATAATTACATAACATATATTATATATACTAGCACATCAATTTACATGTGTGAATAATATAGTACCTGTACTCTTGTTGTCTATGGAGATGTTTATTATTATTTATAATCTTGAGGTGGTAAGAATACGAGGGATTGGAAGAATTTGATATTGTAAAAAAAGATGGTCTATTTGCCTTATTAGCTAACCATAAGTTATTGTATAAGATTATTGTTAGGTTTGATTTGTCAACTTTCTGTGATTTTATTAAACTTTCTGATAAAGTTATATTGAAAAATAGTAACGTAAGATGTCTAACAAATTCAGTAAATTGGTAATGCAGTTTAACTATCAATAAGCCTATGTCTGTGGATCCATGACCAATAAAAATGATCCACTAAATTTTTACAAAATTTACAATGGCAACACTTATTTTAATTCACTAAGTGTCCCTAGTGGATTCTAACAAACACAATACAGTTGATCTTTCTATCAAATGTGTAAAAGACCATTTTTTAACTCAACCAACGACAATTGATCGCCCATCAATCATCGTGGTAGTAACTCAACGAGTCTTCATTTGACATCTGAAAATCCTTTCCACCAGAAATGAAATCACTTTGAAGAGTTATTTTGATTCAAACTCCATCTTAAAAATAAAATGTGAAGAAGCAAATTAACTAAATCTTTGACACAAAACTGTAACGATGAATCTTAGAATCTATCATCAATGATGCTTGCATCAAACCATCTCAATGCATAAACACGAATCTTACTCTGTCTTTTTGCTCAACATTCCGCAAAGATTGTTTTTAGAAATTCTTGTTTTTTCTTCTCTTCTTTTTTCTTTTTCCAAGTTTGCTCTATATATACAACAGAGTTATTGAAATCTCATTGAAATAGAAGACTATTAAAATAGTGTTATCTTCACACGTTTCCTAAAAGAATTGCAGCTTCTTTTCCTTCTTGATTTTATCTTCTTCGAATTATATCTCCACCGGATTTTCATCCAAAGTCTTTTGCAAATATTCTCATGATTTTTGCCATATTTTCTTTCAAGAACTTTTGTGGATATTCGTTTCTAAAGTCACCTCAAACTCATACCGCATCAAACTATGCCAATAATGCTATTTCATAAACAGACTTCAACTCATCATCAATATGTCAAAGGGTCTTGTTTATGTTTCCGCAACATAAATCCTAACAATATCTGCCTTTAGCATTGTTTGATGCAAAACCATATGTTGCAATCTAGTAGCTCAACACATATGTTAACACATCACATCTAGTAGATAGCCAGTAAAGCTTGTAACTTGTAACAATGCATACCGGATATTGCGCCATAACTTTAGTAGAAATAGTGTCCCTCTTTACTATTACAAAAAACTTCAAAAATATAAAAGATGGTACATTATTAAAGAATTGTTCAGAAACACAAAAAAAAATATAGAATTTTGTTAGAAAATCAAAACGACAAAGAAGATGGGTCTCCCCTTTTTGGATCAAAAAGAGTAAACAATCTGAGTTAGAATTTTGTTCTTGTGTACAAGTCATAACCTGGTAGTGGGTCATTTCATTAATTCAGACCTACTCAAGCTCTTTTAGAACAACATCAACCTTAGCAAGCAAGGAGATCCATTGAGGAGGTCAATTGAGTAAGCTTTTCTATGAAAGTATGCAACTACTCCAAAATGCTCGTCGAAATAAATGGAGAACCCCGAGGAACTGGTTTTGGAATAGATGATGTTGTAGCAAATTTAGCAGCCATAGATCTGTGCTGAGGCTTGCCCTTTAAGGTGCAATGATTTCCTTGTTGGGGTCTTGAGTTGAGCAGAAGAACCTGTTGCAGTAAGGCTTCATCAAAATTGGTTTGAGAACTTTCAAATCTCTAACAATTTTATCGAAGAAAGCTAGATATGTCCTGGGACAGACACATAGATACTTAGTCAAGAGGCACGGATAGGGAAGTAGTAGTGTACTGGCGAGAGGATAGTACAACATAACGAACAATCTGTTGAAATATCAAGTCCCCTAAGTTAACCTTCATTCCTCCCCCAATCTTATACAACAATATTACTTTCTTCAATAGCACAATAAACAAATTGCTAGTCAAGTATCCAATTATAACAAGAAATTTTATAGGGTGAAAAATAGAAACCAGTTAGTCGAGAAGATTTCAAGTATGCTTTTGCAGGCCAACCAATAACTTTTCCATTTCTTAAAATATTGCACATATCTCGACATCAACTTTATCACCTTAACATTCAAAATCTTTAGAATAAGGGATTTCAAAAATTTCTGAAATTGATTCGGGACTAAAGGTAATAAGAGCTCCTCTCACAAACACACAAGTGGTGGTAGGGTCATGTACCGCCTGTTATTGTTACTTTTAGATTGGAGTAGAATTCCCTAATAAGAGTATGATTGAACTTAACAGCAGAATCAACAGTCCCTAGCAAACCAAAGCATCCAAGAGAACTTCTCTAAGACCAAATTGCATGAACTTTGACTAGTCAAATTTTCTCGCCCTCTAGCACTCTTTTGTCAACAACAATTTGGTACTGCGCTTTGCTAGCATCATCATAAAATAAATGCACCTCAGGATCACTCTTCTATGTCTTAGATTTCTTAATAGACACATGTGCTTCCTTACTTCTACTTGGTCTTACGTTTCTTTATTCTTGACTTAACTTCAACAACTTCAAGATTCACGTCTTTGTCAACTCCAGGCATATTTAACTCATGAATTTTCTTACCTTATCTTCACCAACAATTTCTTCAACTTTATCCTATTTTTCAAAACTTTTGCTATCTTCCAACTCGAACTCCTCTAGCTTCATCAGTGCTTCAAGAACATCCTCTGAAGATTTTGGTATAGATGTACTAGTATTAGCATATACAGTTTTATACTTTCGTACTGCAATAAAATTTTTTTTTCTTACTTCCAAAATATGTTGTACTTGCTCAGATGCTAAGCATGATTTAAGAGCATAAATCAATATAGGATCAGTAGAGTGAACATTATCTAGTAAGGCTTCACTACTCGACCCTAAAGACTTTTCTTGTTTTTATTTACTATTAAGGGTTTTTGGAATAAAAACTTGTATCCTATATAGATTGTAGCATTGTCATGATAAACACAATATCTAATAAAATTACAAATATCCCCAATTGAAACAATAATATCATGAAAAAATTTTTGGGGATTAAAAAAAAAAGTTTCCTCACTATTCCTTTGTTGAAGCACCCTTGCCAAAGGGTTTAAGCGACAAAATTATTGATTTTGTGACTACTGAGAACACTTTTGCTAAGAAAATATATTAAATTTACTATGAAAATATATTATTTAACAAATTGTTTTGTATATTTATATAATTTTAAAAGTTTATATGATGTTAATTTTGTCATCATCTTTATTGAATGATTTATATGTATAGATCGATTTAAAAAAAACATATATATTTATATTTTCAAATATAACCAATACATAGCGCATGCATTTGATTAAGCGTATAATATTAAAAACTTAGAGACGTAAGTTCAATATTTATTATACATCATTGAATATGTTTAAATATAGTTTGGTGTTAATTAGTTAATTATACACACTAAGATTCATACAAATATTTGCCCAAACTATACATTTACATATTATAAGATAACTAAACAAACTTAAGATAAATTTTTTTTTATAATTGTATGTAAAATCTTTTAAACATAACTGTATGAAAATTAAAACTTTAAAATAAAACATATGTTATAAAAATTATAAATAATAATGATTCATAATGCGTAATTATATAGGTTATCGTTAAAAAACTATACATATTTGATAATTTTATATACTTAATTGCATAACATATATTATATACTAGTATATTTACCTGTGTGAATAATAGTACCTATACTTTAAAATAAAACAAATTAGATGTGTTATCTATAAAAAAATTATGTTTTATACATTTTTATGTACATAATTACATAACATATATTATATATACTAGCACATCAATTTACATGTGTGAATAATATAGTACCTGTACTCTTGTTGTCTATGGAGATGTTTATTATTATTTATAATCTTGAGGTGGTAAGAATACGAGGGATTGGAAGAATTTGATATTGTAAAAAAAAGATGGTCTATTTGCCTTATTAGCTAACCATAAGTTATTGTATAAGATTATTGTTAGGTTTGATTTGTCAACTTTCTCGTGATTTTATTAAACTTTCTGATAAAGTTATATTGAAAAATAGTAACGTAAGATGTCTAACAAATTCAGTAAATTGGTAATGCAACTTTAACTATCAATAAGCCTATGTCTCGTGGATCCATGACCAATAAAAATGATCCACTAAATTTTTACAAAATTTACAATGGCAACACTTATTTTAATTCACTAAGTGTCCCTAGTGGATTCTAACAAACACAATACAGTTGATCTTTCTATCAAATGTGTAAAAGACCATTTTTTAACTCAACCAAAGACAATTGATCGCCCATCAATCATCGTGGTAGTAACTCAACAGGTCTTCATTTGACATCTGAAAATCCTTTCCACCAGAAATGAAATCACTTTGAAGAGTTATTTTGATTCAAACTCCATCTTAAAAATAAAATGTGAAGAAGCAAATTAACTAAATCTTTGACACAAAACTGTAACGATGAATCTTAGAATCTATCATCAATGATGCTTGCATCAAACCATCTCAATGCATAAACACGAATCTTACTCTGTCTTTTTGCTCAACATTCCGCAAAGATTGTTTTTAGAAATTCTTGTTTTTTCTTCTCTTCTTTTTTCTTTTTCCAAGTTTGCTCTATATATACAACAGAGTTATTGAAATCTCATTGAAATAGAAGACTATTAAAATAGTGTTATCTTCACACGTTTCCTAAAAGAATTGCAGCTTCTTTTCCTTCTTGATTTTATCTTCTTCGAATTATATCTCCACCGGATTTTCATCCAAAGTCTTTTGCAAATATTCTCATGATTTTTGCCATATTTTCTTTCAAGAACTTTTGTGGATATTCGTTTCTAAAGTCACCTCAAACTCATACCGCATCAAACTATGCCAATAATGCTATTTCATAAACAGACTTCAACTCATCATCAATATGTCAAAGGGTCTTGTTTATGTTTCCGCAACATAAATCCTAACAATATCTGCCTTTAGCATTGTTTGATGCAAAACCATATGTTGCAATCTAGTAGCTCAACACATATGTTAACACATCACATCTAGTAGATAGCCAGTAAAGCTTGTAACTTGTAACAATGCATACCAGATATTGCGCCATAACTTTAGTAGAAATAGTGTCCCTCTTTACTATTACAAAAAACTTCAAAAATATAAAAGATGGTACATTATTAAAGAATTGTTCAGAAACACAAAAAAAAAATATAGAATTTTGTTAGAAAATCAAAACGACAAAGCAGCATGGGTCTCCCCCTTTTTGGATCAAAAAGAGTAAACAATCTGAGTTAGAATTTTGTTCTTGTGTACAAGTCATAACCTCGGTAGTGGGTCATTTCATTAATTCAGACCTACTCAAGCTCTTTTAGAACAACATCAACCTTAGCAAGCAAGGAGATCCATTGAGGAGGTCAATTGAGTAAGCTTTTCTATGAAAGTATGCAACTACTCCAAAATGCCGTCGTAAATAAATGGAGAACCCCGAGGAACTGGTTTTGGAATAGATGATGTTGTAGCAAATTTAGCAGCCATAGATCTGTGCCGAGGCTTGCCCTTTAAGGTGCAATGATTTCCTTGTTGGGGTCTTGAGTTGAGCAGAAGAACCTGTTGCAGTAAGGCTTCATCAAAATTGGTTTGAGAACTTTCAAATCTCTAACAATTTTATCGAAGAAAGCTAGATATGTCCTGGGACAGACACATAGATACTTAGTCAAGAGGCACGGATAGGGAAGTAGTAGTGTACTCGGCAGAGGATAGTACAACATAACGAACAATCTGTTGAAATATCAAGTCCCCTAAGTTAACCTTCATTCCTCCCCCAATCTTATACAACAATATTACTTTCTTCAATAGCACAATAAACAAATTGCTAGTCAAGTATCCAATTATAACAAGAAATTTTATAGGGTGAAAAATAGAAACCAGCTTAGTCGAGAAGATTTCAAGTATGCTTTTGCAGTGCCAACCAATAACTTTTCCATTTCTTAAAATATTGCACATATCTCGACATCAACTTTATCACCTTAACATTCAAAATCTTTAGAATAAGGGATTTCAAAAATTTCTGAAATTGATTCGGGACTAAAGGTAATAAGAGCTCCTCTCACAAACACACAAGTGGTGGTAGGGTCATGTACTGCCTGTTATTGTTACTTTTAGATTGGAGTAGAATTCCCTAATAAGAGTATGATTGAACTTAACAGCAGAATCAACAGTCCCTAGCAAACCAAAGCATCCAAGAGAACTTCTCTAAGACCAAATTGCATGAACTTTGACTAGTCAAATTTTCTCGCCCTCTAGCACTCTTTTGTCAACAACAATTTGGTACTGCGCTTTGCTAGCATCATCATAAAATAAATGCACCTCAGGATCACTCTTCTATGTCTTAGATTTCTTAATAGACACATGTGCTTCCTTACTTCTACTTGGTCTTACGTTTCTTTATTCTTGACTTAACTTCAACAACTTCAAGATTCACGTCTTTGTCAACTCCAGGCATATTTAACTCATGAATTTTCTTACCTTATCTTCACCAACAATTTCTTCAACTTTATCCTATTTTTCAAAACTTTTGCTATCTTCCAACTCGAACTCCTCTAGCTTCATCAGTGCTTCAAGAACATCCTCTGAAGATTTTGGTATAGATGTACTAGTATTAGCATATACAGTTTTATACTTTCGTACTGCAATAAAATTTTTTTTTCTTACTTCCAAAATATGTTGTACTTGCTCAGATGCTAAGCATGATTTAAGAGCATAAATCAATATAGGATCAGTAGAGTGAACATTATCTAGTAAGGCTTCACTACTCGACCCTAAAGACTTTTCTTGTTTTTATTTACTATTAAGGGTTTTTGGAATAAAAACTTGTATCCTATATAGATTGTAGCATTGTCATGATAAACACAATATCTAATAAAATTACAAATATCCCCAATTGAAACAATAATATCATGAAAAAATTTTTGGGGATTAAAAAAAAAAGTTTCCTCACTATTCCTTTGTTGAAGCACCCTTGCCAAAGGGTTTAAGCGACAAAATTATTGATTTTGTGACTACTGAGAACACTTTTGCTAAGAAAATATATTAAATTTACTATGAAAATATATTATTTAACAAATTGTTTTGTATATTTATATAATTTTAAAAGTTTATATGATGTTAATTTTGTCATCATCTTTATTGAATGATTTATATGTATAGATCGATTTAAAAAAAACATATATATTTATATTTTCAAATATAACCAATACATAGCGCATGCATTTGATTAAGCGTATAATATTAAAAACTTAGAGACGTAAGTTCAATATTTATTATACATCATTGAATATGTTTAAATATAGTTTGGTGTTAATTAGTTAATTATACACACTAAGATTCATACAAATATTTGCCCAAACTATACATTTACATATTATAAGATAACTAAACAAACTTAAGATAAATTTTTTTTTTATAATTGTATGTAAAATCTTTTAAACATAACTGTATGAAAATTAAAACTTTAAAATAAAACATATGTTATAAAAATTATAAATAATAATGATTCATAATGCGTAATTATATAGGTTATCGTTAAAAAACTATACATATTTGATAATTTTATATACTTAATTGCATAACATATATTATATACTAGTATATTTACCTGTGTGAATAATAGTACCTATACTTTAAAATAAAACAAATTAGATGTGTTATCTATAAAAAAATTATGTTTTATACATTTTTATGTACATAATTACATAACATATATTATATATACTAGCACATCAATTTACATGTGTGAATAATATAGTACCTGTACTCTTGTTGTCTATGGAGATGTTTATTATTATTTATAATCTTGAGGTGGTAAGAATACGAGGGATTGGAAGAATTTGATATTGTAAAAAAAAGATGGTCTATTTGCCTTATTAGCTAACCATAAGTTATTGTATAAGATTATTGTTAGGTTTGATTTGTCAACTTTCTGTGATTTTATTAAACTTTCTGATAAAGTTATATTGAAAAATAGTAACGTAAGATGTCTAACAAATTCAGTAAATTGGTAATGCAGTTTAACTATCAATAAGCCTATGTCTGTGGATCCATGACCAATAAAAATGATCCACTAAATTTTTACAAAATTTACAATGGCAACACTTATTTTAATTCACTAAGTGTCCCTAGTGGATTCTAACAAACACAATACAGTGATCTTTCTATCAAATGTGTAAAAGACCATTTTTTAACTCAACCAGCACAATTGATCGCCCATCAATCATCGTGGTAGTAACTCAACAGGTCTTCATTTGACATCTGAAAATCCTTTCCACCAGAAATGAAATCACTTTGAAGAGTTATTTTGATTCAAACTCCATCTTAAAAATAAAATGTGAAGAAGCAAATTAACTAAATCTTTGACACAAAACTGTAACGATGAATCTTAGAATCTATCATCAATGATGCTTGCATCAAACCATCTCAATGCATAAACACGAATCTTACTCTGTCTTTTTGCTCAACATTCCGCAAAGATTGTTTTTAGAAATTCTTGTTTTTTCTTCTCTTCTTTTTTCTTTTTCCAAGTTTGCTCTATATATACAACAGAGTTATTGAAATCTCATTGAAATAGAAGACTATTAAAATAGTGTTATCTTCACACGTTTCCTAAAAGAATTGCAGTTCTTTTCCTTCTTGATTTTATCTTCTTCAGAATTATATCTCCACTGGATTTTCATCCAAAGTCTTTTGCAAATATTCTCATGATTTTTGCCATATTTTCTTTCAAGAACTTTTGTGGATATTCGTTTCTAAAGTCACCTCAAACTCATACCGCATCAAACTATGCCAATAATGCTATTTCATAAACAGACTTCAACTCATCATCAATATGTCAAAGGGTCTTGTTTATGTTTCCGCAACATAAATCCTAACAATATCTGCCTTTAGCATTGTTTGATGCAAAACCATATGTTGCAATCTAGTAGCTCAACACATATGTTAACACATCACATCTAGTAGATAGCCAGTAAAGCCAGAACTTGTAACAATGCATACCAGATATTGCGCCATAACTTTAGTAGAAATAGTGTCCCTCTTTACTATTACAAAAAACTTCAAAAATATAAAAGATGGTACATTATTAAAGAATTGTTCAGAAACACAAAAAAAAAATATAGAATTTTGTTAGAAAATCAAAACGACAGCAGCATGGGTCTCCCCCTTTTTGGATCAAAAAGAGTAAACAATCTGAGTTAGAATTTTGTTCTTGTGTACAAGTCATAACCTGGTAGTGGGTCATTTCATTAATTCAGACCTACTGAAGCTCTTTTAGAACAACATCAACCTTAGCAGCAAGGAGATCCATTGAGGAGGTCAATTGAGTAAGCTTTTCTATGAAAGTATGCAACTACTCCAAAATGCTGTCAGAAATAAATGGAGAACCCTGAGGAACTGGTTTTGGAATAGATGATGTTGTAGCAAATTTAGCAGCCATAGACTGTGCTGAGGCTTGCCCTTTAAGGTGCAATGATTTCCTTGTTGGGGTCTTGAGTTGAGCAGAAGAACCTGTTGCAGAAGGCTTCATCAAAATTGGTTTGAGAACTTTCAAATCTCTAACAATTTTATCAGAAGAAAGCTAGATATGTCTGGGACAGACACATAGATACTTAGTCAAGAGGCACGGATAGGGAAGTAGTAGTGTACTGGCAGAGGATAGTACAACATAACGAACAATCTGTTGAAATATCAAGTCCCCTAAGTTAACCTTCATTCCTCCCCCAATCTTATACAACAATATTACTTTCTTCAATAGCACAATAAACAAATTGCTAGTCAGTATCCAATTATAACAAGAAATTTTATAGGGTGAAAAATAGAAACCAGTTAGCTGAGAAGATTTCAAGTATGCTTTTGCAGGCCAACCAATAACTTTTCCATTTCTTAAAATATTGCACATATCTCGACATCAACTTTATCACCTTAACATTCAAAATCTTTAGAATAAGGGATTTCAAAAATTTCTGAAATTGATTCGGGACTAAAGGTAATAAGAGCTCCTCTCACAAACACACAGTGGTGGTAGGGTCATGTACTGCCTGTTATTGTTACTTTTAGATTGGAGTAGAATTCCCTAATAAGAGTATGATTGAACTTAACAGCAGAATCAACAGTCCCTAGCAAACCAGCATCCAAGAGAACTTCTCTAAGACCAAATTGCATGAACTTTGACTAGTCAAATTTTCTGCCCTCTAGCACTCTTTTGTCAACAACAATTTGGTACTGCGCTTTGCTAGCATCATCATAAAATAAATGCACCTCAGGATCACTCTTCTATGTCTTAGATTTCTTAATAGACACATGTGCTTCCTTACTTCTACTTGGTCTTACGTTTCTTTATTCTTGACTTAACTTCAACAACTTCAAGATTCACGTCTTTGTCAACTCCAGGCATATTTAACTCATGAATTTTCTTACCTTATCTTCACCAACAATTTCTTCAACTTTATCCTATTTTTCAAAACTTTTGCTATCTTCCAACTCGAACTCCTCTAGCTTCATCAGTGCTTCAAGAACATCCTCTGAAGATTTTGGTATAGATGTACTAGTATTAGCATATACAGTTTTATACTTTCGTACTGCAATAAAATTTTTTTTTCTTACTTCCAAAATATGTTGTACTTGCTCAGATGCTAAGCATGATTTAAGAGCATAAATCAATATAGGATCAGTAGAGTGAACATTATCTAGTAAGGCTTCACTACTCGACCCTAAAGACTTTTCTTGTTTTTATTTACTATTAAGGGTTTTTGGAATAAAAACTTGTATCCTATATAGATTGTAGCATTGTCATGATAAACACAATATCTAATAAAATTACAAATATCCCCAATTGAAACAATAATATCATGAAAAGTATTAATAAAGATATGTGAATCAGCAATATGATTCTGATATGGGCTAAATTTATCACTATTTTTTAGTTATTTGAGGTTAATTTGAGATATTTTTTATATAATAACTAGGCATATTCCTTCCTACTTGACATTTTACTTGCGGAAGGTGTTTTTGATGAATTTGTGTAAAATTAAGTGGATTTCAAGCAAAAAGTATAAAAAAAATAAAAAAAATTTAGAGCGTCCATAGCGCCCGGTCCAGCTAGTGCACCAGGCGCTAGGTCTACTCTGGAAGAACATAGGAAAATAGAGCAACGTCCAGACTAGAATGTACCTGGTGCTAGGTTGGTCGAAGGTACCTAGCGCAAAGTCTGATCTATAACTGACAAATTATGTGCATGAATTTGGTGTCTTCAAAAGGATTTTAGTATTTTTCGAATTCTAATGGGCCAAGACTTCTCAAGCCACGAATTTTGATATCAAGGAAGCTTATAAAGACGAGAAAAACACAAGAAAAAGTAGTTAATCCTTGGATTATAACTTCTAATCACTCAAATGAATGAGAGATTCATCGTTCAAGGAGCATTATTTAAGAAGGTTTCCAAAGAGAAAAATGAGGGCTTGTCTATAAGTTCTTTATTTTACCTTTGTTTTTTTTTTCTAGAATAATGATGTAATTAATGTTTTCATTCTAATTTGACATTGTTTTTGGGATTCATGATTTCTTGAGTTAATTTTGACTTTTGATCAATTAATTATTTGTCTTGGGATTTGATTACTTGTTTTTTATTACGAAGTTGATTGGTTGATTCTTGTTATTAACTTGCTTAAAAAGGGGTTGATAATGACTTCAACTAATTAATTTTATATTTGTTATCTCTTAACTTGTTTGAAAAAAGAGTCAATTGTTAAGAACTTAGGTAATCAAAGGTTTGTTGATGATTGCTAGAATATGGATTCATTGACTAATTTCATATTTTAAATCACCTACAATATAAAGGTTTGTATGAGAATTCATTTAAATGTATCCTTTGGATAAATTGGTTGAGACAGAATATGTTCGCTAATTTAACTACAAGACAATGATTCTATGGAATGCAAACAAAGTGGGTCTATTTTAAATCCTTTATGAGACCAAGATGACAATTGATTGTGATATTTCCTAAATGATTCATTATTATGTTTTCAAAAGCATTTGTCTAAATTATATATTTTTACATCCTTGAGTTGTATATATATATTTTTTATTATCTTATCACTTTATTAGGTCAGTTAAATAACGAATGAAAAATGATTAGTGTGTACTTATTCCTTTAAAAATTGACACTCGTTAATTCTCTATACTATGCTTGCGATGAGTATACTTGTTCATTGTGTAATTTGGGATTAATGCTTTAATTAAAACTTAACTAAGGGATGAATTTAAATTTAATAATTTTTATACACTCAAAATTTACGAATCAAGTTTTTAGCGCTGTTGCCGGAGAACAATATCATGAAAAAACTAGGATTTCATTGATTTAGCCATGTAAATATGTAAATAGGTGGATACATGTTAATAATTACTAACTTGTTCTTGTATGTTTGTATATATTGTATATTTAGCTATTTAATTTTATTAACCCTATGTTAATGTGAAATAAGTCTATTAATTGTATTCGACTATTTGATGATTTTTACGTCAATAATTTTGAGTCAATACTAACTCTTTTTATTTTCAGGTTTGGTCTTTCGCTTATGTGACACCAGACTAACACGATATTTTGGGTGAACTAATTTATTTTTATTTTTAATTTTAGTCTAATTTTTAATTTATGCATTCTTATTTTAAATGCATTGTGTTCATGCATTCATTAGGATAGTTTTTATTTATTTTCATGAAAAAAAGAAAATGGAAAAAAAAAACAAAATAGTTTTTAATCGGAAATAAAGGGGTAGCATTGACTGAATCATAAATAATGTAAATATGTAAATAATGTAAATGTGTAAATAATGTAAATGTATAAATATTTATATTTTTATACCATGTAAATAATTTTCTTGATGTGTTTTATATATTTGTTTATTACAGAAAAAAATATTGTGTATTTGTTGTGAGTAAACTAAATATTAGTGTATTATAAAAATTATTGTTGTATATTTGTTAGCTGCTAAATATTGCATATTAATACTAACACTAATACTATTTATATTTGTAATTAGACTGTATGGTTGTGTTTTACTCGCGTGTTGTAATTGTTTAATTGTTCCATACAATAATAATAATTGAAAAATAAGTGCTATTTGTAATTTGTGTTACTAATTGGTTTGTATCCGTGTCACGATGTTGTATATTTATTAGCTGCTTAATATTGTTTGCTTTCAGAATCATGCCATGTTGCGGATGCCACTAAAAAACAAAAAAAAATTGTTTATAGAAGCCAAGACAAGCTAAGCGACGGCTTGGCTAGCTTCGGTCAAAAGGTGGCAGACCCCACTACCTATGGGAATTTCAATTTCTTCAACGAAGTTGCTTTGATTTTAGTTTCTATTTTTCTTTTTCATTTTGTTTGTTTTATTTTCTTTTGTTAGTTTTCTTTTAATTTCTTTGAATACTTTTACTTGGTGCCTTTTTTTCTTTCTTTTTGTAGGTTTGTTCACCATTCTCTCCTAGCAATAAGCCTTCTAACTTTTAGGTTGCCGGTCACTTTACTTAGAGCTAATCTGCCTTAGGGTGTATTATTTTTCTTTCCCTCTTTACATTTTTGGTCCTTTGGCTATGCTTTATTGTGATAGTTTAGGCCATTGAGGACAATGTCTAATTTAAGCGTGGAGAAGAGATTTAATATTTTCTCAAGTGTATCTTTTTGAGATTCAATGAATTTTCAAAGATTCAATGGATTTTTTTGGATTTTTTGGACTATGGAAAAAATTTTGAAAATTGGTATGAAATTGTTTTTGTCTATAATAAGGTTATAATTTTCTTTTTCACTTTGGATATGAGTTTTCTCATTCATTTGGTGGATTTTTATGAAATTGTTTTGTTGGATAGGATATTTTTTAAGGCTTGAGAATTTGGATTAATCTTGCATATGCATTAGTGTTTGAATATTATTTGACTCACTAGATTGAATATGGAGGATGTGATGAATGTGGAGAAAGTTGTTGGCTAACTCTTGTATTATAGGTTTACACTTTGCTTAGCTTTGAGTTGTGATAAGGAATGTGAGGAGATAAAACATCTTTGAGTGGAAAGATTGTGCAAGAAAAAGAAATTTTGTGATTGAGTTGAAAATTGAAAAAAATGAGTTGATTGTTGTTTTCCTCTATGAAGGTGCGATTTTTTATTTTTTTTTTTTCTTTGATTATGAGGGCCAATATGGATAGTGAAGAGAAATCTACTTTTTTTAGGCTATTAATTCCTGAAAGAAAAAAAGAGAAAAATTTTGAAAAAATTAGGAATGATGACTAAAAAGGGGCTAATATAGTGCATGAAGAGAAATCTATACACTTGAGGCTATCAATTCCCTAAGTCATTAGAAAAAATTGAGAGGAAAAAAATGGAATGTTTTCCTTGAATCACTACTTGAATTGTGCATTTTTTAGATTTTTAGTGCTTGAGTTGATAGATAGCTTAACTTGCATAATTCATGTTATCTATGTTTTTACTTGAAGAGTGAAATAATTTTCTTAGAATAAGGTTTAAACTTGTTTAATTTAACTTTAAGAGTTTTGTGATATCTTATCAAGTGCTTCAAGTTGTAATTATTTTCAAAGGGTTGAATGAATGGCAAAAGTTCTATTTAGAGTTTGAAAAGAAGTTATAAGCCTTGTTATAATTTAAATTTTGAAAGGACAAAAGCTTGTGTTTTCTTGATAATTTTCTTGACTTAAGTGTTTTGTTTGAGGACAAGCAAAGGTTCAAGTGTGGGGGAATGTGATAGGGGCTAAATTCATCACTATTTTTCTAGTTATTTGATGCTAATTTGAGATACTTTTGATATAATAACTATGTATATTCCTTCCTATGTGATATTTTTCTTGTGAAAAGTGTTGTTGAAAAATTTGTGCAGAATTGAGTAGATTTAGAGTAAAAAGTGAAAAATTCCAGCATGTACCGGGAGCTAGATCAAGCTTGTGCACCAGATGCTAGGTCCACTCTAGATGAATAGAGTAAAACAAAGTAGCGTCAAGGGGCGAACCAGAATGTACCTGGCAAAAGTGACTCGGCGCCAGGTCCGATCAGTTATGATCGAATTCTGTGTATGAATTTGATATCTTCTAAAGGATTTTAGTATTTTTCGAAATCTAATGGGCCAAGGCTTCTCAAGCCATGAATTTTGGTATCAAGGAAGCTTAAAAAGATAAGAAAAACACAAGAAAAAGTATTGAATCCAAGGATCAAAACATCTAATCACTCAAAAGAAGGAGAGATTCATCATTCAAGAAGCATTATTCAAGAAGGTTTCCAAATAAAAGAAGGATGGCTTATCTATGAGTTCTTTCATTCACCTTTATTTTCTTTTTCTAGAATAATGTTGTAATTAATAATTTTATTGTAATTTGACATTATTTTTGGGATTCAAGATTTCTTGAGTTAATTTACTCTTTTGATCAATTAATTATTTGTCTTGGGACTTGATTACTTGTTTTTATTACAAAGTTGATTAGTTGATTGTTATTATTAACTTGGGTGAAAAAGTGGTTGATAATGATTTCAACTGATTAATTTCATATTTATTATCTCTTAACTTTCTTGAAAAATGAATCAATTGTTAAGAACTTGGGTAATGAAAGGTTAGTTGATGATTGCAAGAATATAGATCCATTGACTATTTTCATGTTTTAAATCACCTAGAATATAGAAGTTTATATGAGGATTGATTTTAATGCATATTTTGCATAAATTGGTTGAGACAGAATATGTTCACTAATTTAACTAGAAGATAGTGATTCCATGGATTGCAAACGAAGTGTGTCTATTTTAAATCCTTCATGACACCAAAAAGATAATTAATTGTGATATTTGCTAAAAGATTCATTGTCATGTTTTCAAAAGCATTTGTCTAAGTTGTATATTTTTACATTCTTTAGTTGTATATATTTTTCTTTTATTATCTTATCACTTTATTAGGCCTGTTAAATAATGAATGAAAAGTAATTAGTGAGTACTTATTCCTTTAAGGATTGATACTCGTTAATTCCCTATATTATGCTGCGATGAGTATACTTGCTCGTATGTGTAATTTGGGATTAATGTTTTAATTAAAACTTGACTAAGAGATGGATTTAAGTTTAATGAATTTTATACATAAAAAAATTTACGCATCAGATTCAGAGATGAAGCCATAGCTCCCAAATCTGTAGACTCTACGATATTTAGTGTTGAGGCATCTGGATTTGACAATGGAGGTTCCATGAAATCATTAGTAGGTAGTATGCGTCACAGTCTCTTTTGTGGTTTCTCGACTATAACTAGGGTTTAAAAAAGTCCAAGAAAATTTGTTGAGGCAGTAGAGAGCAAACAAGTTTTTGTAAATTGTTAAAGAAGAGAGTCACGACTTTTGTTCAAAAAGTTTCACTCTTTTAAAACCTTGCAACTTTTAGCCTTCTCAGAACTACCTTAAGTTTCGCTATCTATACTAATTGAGGTACAAATTTTTGTGACATGTAATTGGTGCAAGCATATTTTTCCCAACTTTTTGTAGAGTTTCAGTCATGTCATAACTCTTGCATATCTACAACTTATCTTTGGACGTATCACAAATAGTCCTTTTTTTATTTTTCTATTTTAACAAATTAAACAAAATAAATACCAAAAAAAAATTGCAATTACAGAGTCTGACATAGAGTGATTTGTGTCAGAGTAAACAAAGTCCTAATATTTTTTGTAATTCTTCAAATCACGTAGCATCAAGAGGTTTGTTGAAGATATCAGTAAGTTGTTTCTGAATTGGAATATATTCAATCTTCACAATTCATTGTTCAATAAGCTCTCCACTGAAATGCCGCCTTATGTTAAGATGCTTTGCCCTACTATGTTGAACTGAATTCTTTCGAAATATTAATGGTACTTGTGTTGTTACAATAAAAAATTACCTACTGTCTAACACCATAATCTTCCAACATCTATTTCATCCATAGCAGTTGAGTACAACAACTTCCTACTGTAATATATTCAATTTCTATATTTGATAGGTATATGTAGTTTTATTTCTTGCTATACCATGACATAAGATTGTTTCCCAAATAAAAACAACCCCCAGATGTACTTTTATGATTATCACAATTACTTGCCTAATCTGCATTACTATACCCAAATAAATATATGTTGGAACTCTTACTGAAACAAACACCCTACTTAGAAGTAATTGACAAACATATTTCAAAATTCTTTTGATAACTTTCAAGTGTGACTCTTTGGGACTAGTTTGATGTCTTGCATAGACACCAAAACTATAACAGATATGGAGACGACTTGTTGTGAGATATAACAATCCTCTAATCATACTTTTATACAAATGTTGATCTATCTCTTATCCTTTGTCATCCTTTGATAGCTTCAAATATTGATCTTTCCATGTTGAATTTTTTGACCAAGTTGTTGGCATATTTGGTTTGATATATAAAAATCTCATCATTCATCTGTTTAATCTGCAATGCAAGAAAGAATATTAGTTTACCAACCATGCTTATCTTAAACTCTATTTGTATGAGTTTAACAAAGTCTTTTGACAACTACCTTGATGTTGAATTGAACCTGATATCATCAACATAAATTTGTGTAGCAGTGAAATTTGTTCTCGGTTTCTTGACAAACTTCATCTTATTAGCAACTCTTCGCTTGTAAACTCGTCTAAGCAAATGGTTTGTAAGCTTTTCATATCATGCTTTGGGTGCTAGCCTCAAACCATAGAGAGCTTTCTTTAACCTGTATATATGATCTGAGAACTTAGGATAGCAAAACCTTTAGATTGTTCAACATATATACTTATTTCTATAGAAATCCATTCATGAATGCACACTTTACATCCATTTATTGAAGTGTAAAATTCTTAGCTCAAGCTACCACAAGTAATAGACTAACAAATTCTAACCTCGCTACAACAACAGATGTTTCGTTGAAGACAATACCTTCAACCTTTGTTTAATCTTGTGCAACTAACCTCGCCTATTTTTTTTTTTTTTTGTAATATTACCAATCTCATCTATTTTATTATGAAATAATCACTTAGTTCCTATCATATTGACTTCTTTTGTTCTGGGCACAAGTTCCCATACATCATTTCTTTTAGCAATCTAATGTTTATTTGTTAAGGCTTTTTTGACATTCTACACTTCAATGTTGAAAATAGGCATATTTGATCATTTCCTTGTAGTTAATCTTTAGTCGAAGATTCTTTTTTATTATGGATGATGATTCTTTCTATTGAACATCTTCTTGTTCTTTGCCAGAATCTTCTTCAACTTCTTTGTACACACATTTTGGAGTTGTGTGATTATCAATATATTGAACAATCTCATCATCATCTTCTCATGCTATCTTCTTCTTTAATTTTCTAAGGGGAATGTCTTCAACAAAAATATTAATCGATTCCGCGACAACTTGACTTCTTTTGTTGAACACTCGAAACACTATGTTATTGTTAGAATATCCAAAAAATATTCCTTCATCACTTCTTTCATCAAATTTTCTCAAATTTTCTATGTTATTTAGAATATAACACTTACTTCTAAACACATTGAAGTAATTTAGCTGAGACTTCTAACTAATCCAAATTTTATAAGCTATCTTGTTGGTGTGTAGTCTAAAGTATGTTCGATTTATGATGTGTGTTGCAGTTTCACCATTTCTGCCCACCATGTATATGACATCTTTTTAGCATTCAACATGACTTTTCCTATCTCTTATATGGTTCTGTTCTTCTTTTCAACAACATCATTTTGTTGAGGTGTTTTAAATGCTGAGAATTCCTATTAAATCCCACTCTTAACCTTACAGAAACACCATTTTCCATGCTCACTTCTTAATCTTTTGACCTTTACTCCTTTTTAAGTTTGTACTTTTAAATACAACTTTTGAAAAGCTTCAAAGGCATATGATTTTTTACTTAAAAAACTCATTTAAGTAAATCTGGAATAATCATTAATAAATACCATAACATATCTTTTCCACTAACACTTTCTGTTTGAGTTGGTCTAAACAAATTCATATGAATGAGTTCAAGAAGTGATATTATAATAATTTGTTAAACTCCTTTATGTGATACTTTGATTTGCTTACTATTTTAACATGCAACACAAATGTTTTTGGTAGACTTACCTTGCTTCAGTAATCCATGAGCAATTCCAGTTCAACTCAATATTTCTAACTGATTATAATTAACATACCCTAACTTCATTGCCATACTTCAGCTTTATTAGATTTGGATAATATGAAAGTGTAGGAGTTTGAGATACATATTTCATAGTAATTGTTAGATGTCTTATCTCCAAAAATCACATAACTCCCAAGTTTGTCTACAACAAGACACTTAGCTTTGTCAAAATTTACCAAAATATTAACATCACACAACTGACTAATGATTATCAGATTTTCTTTTAAACTATCCATGATAATAATCACCTAAGCAAAGAAGTACAAATATAAGAAAAGGGAGAGATAGAGGAGCAATCTTAAGAAAGTGAAGGGTTATGCAACTAAATGACCAAGGACCATTGACAAGGGCACGGGCTAAGAACTTTCAGGATAGTCTTCAAGCTTACATAGAAGCTCACTTGAGATGGGAAGAGCCTTGGACAATATTGGGAAGCCATCAAAACCACAACATGATGATCATCTAAGTGACTACTCATGATGGTAAATGATACCATTGTAATGAACTGATGCCAAGCTATAGGAGTGAACTGGAATCGGTTGTCTAGACAAGAGAGCACTGTTTGAATAGAAAGAAACCAGTGTCAAATAAAGAACAAAATCGACACCAGATGCAAAAGGTAACTATAAACATGTGGGTTTTACAGGTGCTTAATGGTCTACCAAGATACGCACCAAGTGAAATAGAAACAAACCGATGCTGATTCTGGCAGTTAACCTAGCATCGGTTATCTACATAGATAGCTGAAGTGTTTTATTCTTTTTTATGATATTAAGGCTAAATTCTACCCTTTTGAGCCCTAACTTTGGTATAGCTTGAAGAGACCTTTAAATGAAGAGGAACCTTAGTTTTGTAATTAAATACACTTTGATTGAATAGAACTCTTGCATTAGAGGCTAGGGCATAGAGAGTAGCTTGATACTCCTTGTTCATCCTATTTCAAAACTAATTAATGGATTAGTCCAACCTTAGGTGAGTTCTAAATTCTTGGATAATTTAACATTGCAATTTCAACATGGGTCTTAGTTGCATCTAGTTCTTCTATAGTTCTTGTTGTATGCTTTGTTGAGTGCCTACACTCCCTGTGATGCTTGTTCTTGATTTCTTGCTAAATTAAGGGTGATTGGGTGTTATGGGGGTGATTTTGCTACTAAATTTTGGGTTCTATTGGCTAAGCACTAGTAGAGTTCTTGATTTGTGCTTTAAGATATTTTATTTATGTTCTTGATGCGTAAATTTTAGGTGTATAAAAATTATCAAATTTAAATCCATCCCTTAGTCAAGTTTTAATTAAAACATTAATCCTAAAATACACATACGAGCAAGTATAATATAGGGAATTAATGAATATCAATTCTCAAATGAACAAATACATACTAATCACTTTACCGACCAAATAAAGTGATAGGACAATAAAAAGAAAAATAAAGAAATATGTGCAACTCAATGATGTGAAAACATACAATTTTGACAAAAGCTTTAGAAAACATGACAATGAATCACTTAGCACATGTCACAATCAATTATTATTTTAGTCTCATGAAGGATTTAAAATAAACCCACTTCGTTTATGATAGAGGCTAAAATCACCATTCTTTTCCTAATTATTTGAGGTTATTTTGTGATACATTTGTTGTAATAACTAGGCATATTCTTTTCAATTTGACATTTTACTTGTAAAAAGTGTTTTTGACAAATATGTACAGATTTGAGTAGATTTCGAGCAGAAAGTGCACAATTCCAGAATGCACCTAGCACCAAGCCCAGCCAATGGACCAAGCGCCGGGTCCATTCTGTTCCAACAGAAGAATTCGAGCCAATATTCAGGGAAAAACCAAAATAGACTTGACGCCAGGTTTAGCAAGAACATCTGGCACTAGATCCATTCTGTCTGAATGACGAAAATAGAGCAAAAATCTAGAGGAAGAACAGAGTGCACTTGGCGCCAGGTAGGTCGAAGGTACCCGGCACTAGGTATGCTCTGCAGGTAAATATTCTGTACACGAAATTAGAAAATTTCTAATGATTTTGGTATTTTCCTACTCCTACTCAGCCAAGACTTCCTAAACCACAAATTCAGTATCTAAGAGGCCTATAAAAGTACAAGAAAACACAAGGATTTGGAGAGATACATAGAGAGACGTGAATTCATAAGTAAAATTTCTTAAGGGTGAAGGAAGAGTTTACCCAATCAAGGAGGATTGTTCAAATAGAGTTTTCAAGGGTGAAGAAAGAGGTTTGTCTATGAGTGCTTTCTTTTATCTTTGTCTTCTTTTTCTTTAACAATGATGATTCAATGTTTTTATTGTAATTTTAACATTATTTTAGGATTCATGATTTGTGTTAATTCAGTTATTTGATCAATTCTTTGTCATCTTTGATGGTTGATTACTTTTTATCATTTGTTATTGATACAAGTTCTTCTAATTGACTTAAGACAACGATGTTAAGAGTTTCATTGCATTAATTTCGTATTTGTCTAATCTTAATGGACTTGAGCGACGAAGTTAAAATTATAGGACTAAGTATTCAAAGATTAGTTAATTTCACCTTGAGCAAAGGGCTATTAGCTAGTTTCATTATTATAAGGAATTAAGCTTAATGCATGTTTTGGTTATATTAGCTTGATTGGCAAATCTGTTAATTTAATGAAAATATAGGATTCCATGGATTGGAAAATGAAGTGGGATTTATTTAAGTAGATTCATGACTTTTGAAATGATTGAATTTTACTTTATATTCCTTCATGATGCCAAGACGATAATTAGTTGAGAGAATTGCTAGTTGGTTCATTATCATGTTTTCTAGGATAATTGTTTAATTTGCATAAACCTATATCATTGAGTTGTATATATTTCTTTATTTTTTTAGTATTATTTTCTTACTTTATTTGGTTGGTTAAACAATGAATGAAAAGTGATTAGTGTGTACTTATTCCCTTGAGAATCGATACACGTTAATTCCCTATACTATGATTTCGATGAGTATATTTGCTCACATATGTATATTGGGATTAATATTTTAATTAAAACTTAACTAAGGGATGGATTTAAAATTAATGATTTTTATACACCTAAAATTTACTCTTCATGTTTTTGGTGTCGTTGTCGGGGAACAATATTATGAAAACTTGGATTTTGTTAATTTAACCATTTCTATATGTTTATATGTCTATATATAAATATGCGAATATGTATATATGTTCCTTGTATGACTAGGTGCCATATTGTTTGTTTTCTTGTATACTTGTACTTTAATGTCTCTCTATACATTGTAATTCCTTGCAACTTAATTTGTAAATATATCCTAACTATCTAACTTGTAAATTTTATAATCTCATAATTTTCTATCTTGTATAGACCTTGCTCTTAGTTTATGACCCCACAATCCAAAGCCGAGATAGTCGACCTTGATCTGAATATAGAAAGAACTCTCACTAAGGTTCGAAAGGTTAGAAGCGAAAGGGTAAGGAAAGAGATGGAGGTAAATTAGCCCAACAATGGCGGTAATGGTGGAGCTAACAGGCAGATTATGAATGACTTTATAAAACCCGCAATCTCAAGTACAGGCTCTAGCATCACACGGCCTAGGCTAGAGGCAAAAATTTTTGAGATAAATCCCAACATAATCCAAATGATCCAGAATAGGGTCTAATTTGATGGGTTACCTAAGAAAGATCCCAATGCCCACCTTGCGAGCTTTCTAGAAATATATGACACATTTAAGATGAATAGTATTTCTGAGGATGCCATTAAGCTAAGACTTTTCCCCTTTTCCTTGAGATATCAAGCAAAATCATGGTTAAAATCTTTGCCCACTGGATCCATTACTACTTGAAATGTGTTAACTGAAAAATTCTTAGCCAAATATTTTCCACCAGCTAGAACATCCAAACTTATGATTGACATTTTTACCTTCCAACAATTAGAGGCCAGAAACTTTTATGAATGTTGGGAAATGTTTAAGGAAATGCTGAGAAAATGTCCTCACCATGGATCTTTTACAGTGGATTAAGCTTTGCTACGAGGTAATTAGTTGATGCATCTGCAGGAGGCTCCATCAATTCAAAAACTCTGAAAGAGGTATTTGATTTGATTGAAAATCTCGCTACGATTAACTATGCTTAGGGTAGTTCACAATCTAGAGCTCGTGTACATGGCGTACACAAGGTGAATGCAATGGCTGCATTAGAGGCAAAGGTGAAAGAACTCATCCAGAAAAATGGATGAATTGGTAATGCCATATTTCCAAGGGCAGATAATTAGTGTGAATTTTGATTTTTGTGTAGAAGGCCATCCAAACCATGAGTGTAAAAAATATGGGGTCTTTCACAAAAAGCATTGGAACAAGCGGCATTTGTAGGTAATGATCGGCAAGGTACTAATCCTTATAGCAATACTTACAACCTCGGTTGGAGGAATCACCCTAACTTTTCTTGGAATAGTCAAAACCAACCTTGGTAAGCTTCTTCAAACTTTAGGATGCAAAGGACTCAACCACCTCTGTGGTACAACACCCCACCAACTAAGTCATCCTTGGAGGAACTACTCACCCAACTGGTAAGTAGAAGGAAACACGATTCCAAAGAATCGATGCGACTGCGAGAAACTTCGAGGCGTCCATGCGCAATCTTGAGGGTCAAATTAGACAGTTAGCCAAACTTCTTGGTGATCGTCAACTGGTATCACTTCCAGGAAACACGGAGACCAACCCATGGGATTAAGATCGTGGGAAACGCTAATTTTGAACTGCTTTAGTTTTTTGTTGAACAATCTTTTTAATTCTCATTTGTTTTCATTTATTTGGCTATGAGACTGTATGCTTCTTATGATTTCATGTTCTTTTTTCTTTGTTTCCATTAAATTCCAATAATAAAATATTTTAATTTTTTGCCAGAGCTGCCTGACACCGGGCCCAACCCTTGTCCCGGGTGCCAGGTCAACACGGCCAGACAGTAAAGTGCGAACAGAGCAAGCCCAGTGCCAGGCCCAGTCCTTGGGCCCAGTGCTAGGCCCATTCGGCCGCAACACTCAAAACTGGCCCTCTTAGCCATTTTTTGTTCAAAAAACTTTCATCCCTTTTAAATTTTCTCTCAACCTATCGCTAGGTTCATCTTCAAAACATTGCCGGATCACTTTCTAAACCTCCAAAGCACTTCCCAAACACAAAATCCCCACTTTGTTCTTGAAAGTTTGGATCAAAACACGAAAAAATCCAATCTTTTAACCCAAAACCCATTTTTCAATGCTTCCATTGGGGGCACAATTTCTTCAATCTTTTTGCATACAATTATTGTCCATGCATTGGAGATCACTATGATATGAATTTTCTACACTTTCTACAGTTAAATTTTTTCTTATGAATTTTAGGTAGTTTTCTAAGCATTCTTGGGCGAAAATTCTTAAATATTTTCTTATGAAGGATTTGATTGTTAAAATTGCTTTCTTTAAGCTTTCATTGTCATGAGAATATCATTGAGACTGCTTTATGATTAATGCCATTGATATTTTACATCTTTTTGGAAGTGATTGAACATGCATTCTTTGTGAGTAAATTTGAAATAAAGGGTACTTGTTCATATTTTGCTTAGCCTTATGCTAATACACTTTGCATTGTGATATAAATGGTATGGCTAATTTAGCATTGTGATTCTGAGCTAAATATGGCTTCATGGGGGCACTATTGAACATTGTGGATTTGATCACGCTTGTTGATATTGTGTTTTCATTGGCATATGTCGATTTATCTTGCAGGTTTGTTGGAGGAAGTTGAGGGGTGTTTATTGATTATCTTGTGGTGTTTTGTGTTGAGTTGGTGGTGGTGCTGAATGGTGTTGTAATCGTAAGAAGGTTGAGAGTTGAGCATTTTTTGTAAAGAGTTATTGGGAGCATCATATTTTTCTGTTCTACCATCTTTCTTCATCATTCCATCATGTCTAGAAGACCTAGGGGGTTAGCACCAGGGGCTAAAGGGGCTCGAGATGTATCTTCTTTCACACATTCTTTCGAGCCTCTACCTATACAATCCACCCTATTTTCTGATCCTAGGTGTCAACTCTAGTATGACAGGCACCAACACAATAAAATTATAGTAGAAAAGTGATACAAGCCATCTTTAGACCATTCTCTAGAGCTTTCTACTATGTTCAAGCACTTGGGTTGGGAACCCATTGTTAGAATAGAAGGTCCTTATTGTCCTGTGTGTGTGAGAGAGTTTTATGCTAGCATGCAGGAGAAAAAGAAAAATAATTTCCAAGTCATCTCTACTATGGTCAAAGGGACCCCAATTGAGTTTGATAGGACTAGACTGGCCAAAATTTTGGGGGTCGCTAATAAGAGGCCGTGGATCACTGTGGACCATAACAACCAAAATGTTATATCAAATATTACATGGGATGTGGAAGCTGTAAGGGCTAGTTTTCATATGTAGAGAAAAGGAGAAATAAGTTAAAATCGGTATTACTCAAATAATGACCT
This sequence comes from Voacanga thouarsii, assembly GCA_026120185.1. Lineage (NCBI taxonomy): Eukaryota > Viridiplantae > Streptophyta > Magnoliopsida > Gentianales > Apocynaceae > Voacanga > Voacanga thouarsii. The sequence goes on from JANUWF010000106.1 coordinate 717,952, forward strand.
TGAGGATTAGTGGCGTACCTTAGTCTATATCTTTGCTTTCAATGTCTATCCCAAGGCTAGTGGCTTTAATGAGTCTATGGTCTTTGACCTTTATATTCTGGATAAGATGAGGAGCCGTGAGCCTATTCCTCTTGCGCCAATTATCATTCACTTTATGCGAAAGGTTTCTTCCTCTAACATTGTAGCCAAAGCCCTCAAATTCTCTTTGGTTATTATACATATTCTGAGAGACTTTGGAGTACAGCTGGAAGGAGAGTTGAGTGAGCCTACTACTGACCACGACCTAGTAACGGAGCATACTTTGGTTCAGCATGGGTATCACTATGATGAAAGGACCAAGAGATGGAAGAGGTCGTATGAGGTATAGTACCCTGAAAGGGAGGAGGAGGAAGAGGAGCCACATACTAGACCAGCCCCTTGTGCCACTAGCTCTGATTCATGCACTGATTTTGACGCACGAATGGAGGTACAGATGGAGAGCCAAATGACTATCCTCCTCCAGCTCCACAATTCTATTGCAGACATTTGTCACCACTAAGATGTTTAAGATCAAAAGTTGACCACTTTGATCCAACAAGTTATTGGTGCATCTTCCAGCCGCAGAGCTGACGATGATGACAATGATGATGATGAGGATGATTCTTGACCTACTTTTTTATATTTTATTTTATTTTATGTTATTTCTTTTTCTTTTAAATTTTAATGATCTTTACTATCTTTTAGGTGTCTTTTCTTTTATTTTCTTTTTCGCTTTCTTTTTCTAGATTTATGTTTTTCTTTGGTTTTGTTTCTTTTTACGTAGGTACTCTTGTAACTCTTTCTTGTGGTGGATTCAAATATGGTGGCACTACGATGCAATGGACATATTTTCTTTACTTTATTCTTCTCCTTTATTCCATTTTGGTCTTCTTGGCTATACTTTTCTTGTTATACTTTTTTAAGTGTGGGGGGAAGAATGCGGTTGAAGAAATACTTTTTCATATCATTTTTGTGAAAAGTTTCAAAAAATTTCAGTGGTTTTTATTATTAAACAAGTTGTAATTCTTTTTCGTACTTAGGTATGAGTTTTGTCATTCATTAGGTAGATTTTTTGTAAAATTATTTTGTTGGATAGGATATTGTGCAAGACTTGTGATTTTTGATTAATCTTATTTATGCATTGGTGTTTGAATATTATTTGACTCATCTAGTTTGAATATAGAGGATATGATGAATATGGAAAGAGTTTATTGGCTAACTCTTATATTATGAGTTTAAATTTTGCTAGATTTGAGTTATGATGAATAATATGAGTTGTTAAAAGATTTTTGAGAGGAAAGATTATGGAGATTTATGAAAAAAAAAGAATTGAGTTGAGTTGAGAAAAACAATGAGTGGAAACAACACTATTGTTAGGTGAATTGAAAAATGCTCTTATTGATTATCATTGAAGACCTTTAGCTGAAAAAGGGGGTCAATATGGGGAGAAGTAGCAAGTAAATTTGGTGCACTCTCTTGAGACTATCCCGAAGGCAAAAAGGCAAGAAAGAGAAAAGAAAGAAAGAAAGAATTGGTAAGAAAAAAAGATGAGTGATGACTATAAAGGGAGCCAATACAGTGTGTGAAGAGAAATCTATGTACTTGAGGCTATCAATTCCCAAAGTCATTGAAAAAAATTTTGAGAGAAAAAACTGTGAGAAAAAAAATTATTGGAGTGATTTTCTTACATCATAACTTGAGTTGTGTAATTTTTTAATTTATAATGCTTAAGTTGGTAGATGGCTTAACTTATGTGATTCATATCACCTATATTTTAACTGGAAGGGTGAAATAATCTTCTTAGACTAAGGTATACACTTGATTAATTTGACTTCAAGAGTTTTGTGATGCTTTGTCAAAAGTTTAAAGATTTCCATTGTTTTCTAAGGGTATGAATGACAAAAGTTGTATCTAAAGTTTGAAGGAAATTATGATTCTTACTATGATAAAGAAATTTTTGAATAAAAAAGAAGTTGTGTTTTCTTGATAATTTTTCTTGGACTAAAATGTTTTGCTTGAGGATAAGAAAATGTTCAAGTGCGGGGGTATTTGATAGGGGCTAAAATCAACATTCTTTTCCTAGTTATTTGAAGTTGTTTTGTGATACATTTGTTGTAATAAATAGGCATATTCCTTCCTATTTAACATTTTACTTGTAAAAAGTGTTTTTGGCAAATATGTGCATATTTGAGTAGATTTCGAGTAGAAAGTGCACAATTCTAGAATGCACCTGGCGCTAGGCCCAGCCAATGGACCAGACGCCGGGTTCATTCTGTTCTAGCAGAAGAATTCAAGCTAACATTTAGGGAAAACCCTGAACATACCTGGCACCAAGTCTAGCAAGTATACCTGGCACTGGGTCCATTCTTTCTGGACGATGAAAATAGAACAAAACTCTAGAGGAAGAACATAGTGCACCTGGTACCAGGTGGGTCGAAGGTACCCTGCACCAGGTCTGCTCTGGAGACGAATATTCTGTACACTAAATTAGGGATTTTCTAATGCTTTCAGTGTTTTCCTGCTCCTACTCGGTTGATATGGCCTAAATTAGTCATATATTTCATAGTTATTTGAGGCAATTTTGTGATACATTTTATACAATAACTGGTCATATTCCTTCATATTTGAGATTTTACCTTTGGGAAGGTATTTTGTGCATTATTTTAGATTTTAGGGGTAAAATAAGGCAAATCGTCGCTAAACAGACTAGAGGCAGTGCCAGCCATGTGCTGCTGGCATGCACTTCGAGATGGTAAAAAATCGGCGAAATCGGGATTGAATAGAACACAGTTGGCACCGGTTGGGAGCTTAGAGGCGGCATCGGCTACCCACTGGAAGACTTGGCACAAAATTTGAGAAAAATTGACGAATGGGTAGAGAGACAGAACACAACCGATGTCGGCCCTATGCAGGACAGATGGTGCTAGTTGTGCATTGGTGAAGAGGCGGTGCCTCGATTTTCGTGCATATTTTTTATAATTTACAAAGTTTTGGTATTTTTTTACTTCTATTAGGCCAGAAACCCTAGAGGGACAAATTTAGACACTTCTAAAGCTTATAAATATAGGAAAAACATAAGTCAATGGCATGAATTCAAGGAGAAAAACACACAATCGCTCAAGTTTAAAGAGGAATGCATCAAATCAAGGAGGATTGTACAAGTGAGTCTACGAAGGAAGAAGAATGAGGCTTGTCTGTGAGTGCTTTCTTTTAACTTTGTTTCTTTTCTTGAACAATGATGTATTAATTGTTTTATTGTAATTTGACATTGTTTTCAGTATTCATGATTTTTAGAGTTACTTTGATCTTTTGATTAATTGATTGCTATTCTTGGTATTTAATTACTTATGCTGATTACGAGATTAATTTCCTGTTTCTTTCTATTAACTTTCTTAAAAAAAGGGTTAATAGTGGTCGCAATTCATTAATTTCATATTTGTTGTCTATTAACTTGTTTGGAAAATGGGTTAATTGCTAAGAATTGGGTAATTAAAGGTTAATTGATGTCTGCTAGGATATGAATTCATTGGTTAATTTCATATTTTAAGTTTGCCAGGATATGGGGATTTAATCAAGGATTTTGTTTAATGCATCTTTTGGATGAATTAGTTGAGATGCTAATTTGTCTAGAAAATTGTGATTTCATGGATTGAAAAAGAAGTGAATCTATCTTAATCCTTCATGATGCCAAGAGAATGATTAGTTATGATAATGATTGGGTACCTTAAGGTCATGTTTGTCAAAATAATGGGTTGAGTTATCTAATTCTCCATCATTAACATTTGTATATATATTATATTATATTATTTAATTTAATTTTTCTTTTTATTCTTTTTCACTTTATTGAGTCGATTAAACAATGAAAGAAAAGTGATTTAATGCATACTTATTCCTTGAGGATCGATATTCGTTTTAAACCCTATGCAATGCTTATTGATGAGTACGCTTGTTCATATGTGTGATTTGAGGTTAACATTTTAATTTAAACTTGATTGGGAATGTGCTTATTTTTATATAATTTTTACACCTAAATTCGTACACATTAAGTTTTTGGCGTCGTTGCCGGGGAACAATATTATGAAAGCTTGGATTTTGTTGATTTAACCATGTAAATATATAAATATGTAAATACATAAATATGTAAATTTATACAATTGTTCTTTTTGGAAAAAGGTTCCATCTTTTGTATCTTGTGTATCTTTGTAATCTAATTTAATAACTTTGACTGATGTTTAATTGACTAATTTGTTCTTTTAACTTTGTTTGAATTGTGAATTCCATATCGAACTTTCTTCTTTTCTTTTCTAGGTGTTAGCCTTGGTACAAGATCCGACGATTTGAAGGCGATATAGTAGATTTCGATACTGAAATCGAAAGGACATTATCAAAAATTTGCCGGACAGTCAAAAGGAACTTACTCGCAGACATGGACGGTGCTCAAAACAACAATGCTAGAAATAACAGGAGGGTCATAGATGACTTTGTGAAACCTGGAATCTTGTGCCCGGACTCGAGTATCACTAGACCTAGGGTGGATGCGAATAATTTTAAAATAAATCCCAATATCATCTAGATGGTCCAAAATATGGTCCAATTTGATGGGCTACCTGAAGAAGATCCCAATGCCCACCTAGCTACTTTCCCTGAAATTTGTGATACCTTTAGGATGAATGGTGTTTTTGAAGATGCCATAAAACTAAGACTTTTTTTTTTTTTTTTTAGAAAGATAGAGCCGAATCCTGGTTAAAGTCTTTACCCACAAGTTCTATCACTACTCAGAATGCCCTAGCTGAAAAATTCCTTGCAAAATATTTTCCTCCAGCTAGGCTATCTAAACTCAGAAACGAAATTTTTGCCTTCCAACAATTAGATTCTGAATCTTTGTATGAAAGTTGGGAGAGGTTCAAGGAGATGTTGAGAAAGTGCCCACACCACAGATTTGAGCTAGGAATACAGATGCTCATCTTTCTTAATGGCCTTACATTTGCAATATGACAAGTGGTGGACTCTTCTGCAGGGAGTTCCATTAATCATAAGACCCCAGAACAAGTATTTAATCTCATTAAAAACTTGGCTTCTAATAACTATTCTTGGGGAAGTGCAAGGTCTAGAGCTTGTGTAGAAGGAGTGCACACAGTGGATGCTATGGCAGCTTTAGAAATTAAGGTGGAAGCTTTGACTCAAAAAATGGAACATATGGTGATGCCTCAAGGCCAAGTGCTAAAAGTAAGTTATGATTTATGTGGAGAAGGGCACCCAAATCATTAGTGCCAAAATATGGGTTCACTCCAAGAAACCATGGAACAAGCAGCCTTTGTAGGTAATGGCCGTCCAGCTAACAATCCCTATAGCTCTACTTACAATCCTGGTTGGAGAAATCACCCTAACTTCTCTTGGTGCAATGCAAACCAACCTAGGCAGGGCTCTTTCAACTTTAGGGGAAATTAAAAGAACCAACCTCCTTTGAACAACAATTCAGCACCTTCCAAGCCACAATTGGAGGAATTGATTGGCCAATTGGTAAGTACAACAAAGTCTAAGTTCCAAGGGATTGATGCTACAACAAGGAACTTAGAGGCCTCCATGCGCAACTTGGAGAGCCAAATTGGCCAACTAGCTAAATTACTTGTGAATCGTCAAGTAGGGATATTATCAGGGAACACCAAAGAAAATCCATGTGATCAAGGCCGTGGAGAGCATTGAAGTCTTTCTTGCTTTAAGTTTTTGTGATTTGGAACAATTTTTTATTTTCTTTGTTTTGTTTCATTTTTATTTATTGCTTCATGAATTGAATTACATTATCCATCACTGCTGTGTGTTCATTATTTTTTATTTCATTTTTCACAATAATAATAAATAAAAATCGTGGCCCGAAACCGGCACCGACTCCTGTCGGGAGGCACTAAAAACAAGCCAATTTGGCCATTTTTTCTTTCAAACTCTCAAAATCTCTCTCAAATTCTCTCTAACCCGCACTAGCTCCACATCCTAAACCTCTCAAATTTTAATTTTTCACCTTCCAAACACTTCTAGAGTATCAATCTATCAATCTTTTGTTGATTCTATGGATCAAAATCCTCTATATCTTCCATTTTTCACAAAAACCTAATCCTCAATCTTCCTTCAAAGAGCTTTGATTTCTGAAAAAATGATGCATATTTTGCTTGCCCATGCATAGGAGAATATAAAGGTACGTTTTTTCATGAATTCCCATAGTTAAAATGTTGTAGGTAAATTTTTCTAATTTTAGGTATATTTTTTGCTGAAATTTGGGATATTTAATATTCTCTTGCAGTGTGAATCAATTTGTGAGCTTTATGACATTGGATATATTATGAGTTGATGATTCTTGAGAACTTTATTCATTCACATGATCATTAAGGAGTTTGTGTATTCGCTTAAGGGTATGAGTATGGCTATATATTGATTGAGTAACTAGTTGCACATTAGCCTTGCATTATCTTACACTTGATCACTATAATGCCATGATGATTCTATAATTCACATGATCATGTTAAGAGCATCTAGATACATTGGGTTTGTTCAACACATTTGCGCTTTCCAGTGAGATATTATGCTTATTCTTGCAGGTTGTGTGAAAATCGTGGTGGATTGATTGAAGGAGGTCGAATTGGTTATTGTGTTGGTAAAAGGGATACTTTAAGGAGTTTGGAAATTGTCATGTGAGCTGGTTGAGAGTTGAGTGTGGTGTTGTGCATTGTGTTTGAAAAAGGGGAGATTATATTCTTCTGAAATCTTTGAGCTTCCTAGTACTTATACTCCTATCTTCACTATTATCTACTTTCTAATATGTCTAGAGTACGGGGCCAATCATCCAAAAGGGCTAGAGCTTCTTCTTCCTTAGCCCCTTCGTCTATAGACCCCTTGTTCCTTAGGCCAGCAGATTTCATTGATCTATCCTGTAAGGAGTGGTACAATAGGAGGTCCTCAAATAACATTATTATGGAGCATACCTTTGCACCTACCCTAGACTGTGCCCTTAAACTAGGAGTGATGTTTAGAAGACTAGGGTGGGGACCTATTGTACAGCTTAAGGGGGATTATTGTCCAGTGTTCATAAAAGAATTCTATGCTAATATGGTTGCAAATGACAATAAACATCTTCCACACATTGAGACACGAGTGAAGGGAACCCCCATTTTCATCACAAGAAACTATTTAGCCACTATTCTCCATGTGTATGATGGTGATTCTTGTCTAAGAATAGATACTAATCATCAAAAGATTCTTTCTGACCCTAATTGGAATGCTAGTGCAATTAGAGCTACTCTAGGGTTGCGTAAGAAAAATGCTTTACAAGCCAACAGCTTCTACTCTAACAATGATCTTAATGCCAACTTTAGGGCTCTAGTATACATGTTTGCTTTTAATGTCATACCCCGAGCCAGTGGATTCAATGGGACACGCACTATTGATATGTACATCTTGCATAGGATGATGACCACTCAACCTATCCCTCTTACCCCATTGATCATACAATTCATTAGGGATGTGGTTCACCATCATCTCTCGACCAAAGCCTTTGTCTTTCCTCTAGTAATCATGAAAATTCTGAGAGATTTTGGTATTAGTACTGAGGGGGAATTGATGGAAACCACCACTGAGCATGACTTGGTCACTGAGCAAACGTTGATGAGCTATGGGTACAAATATTGTGAAACCCCAGTCGAAACCAACCTTAGAGTAAGGGGGTTGGAATGCATATCATATTTTATTACATGTTTAAATATATTTTTATATGTTTTATGTGCTTTGGATTTGTGTATTATAGTCTCGAGGGCTTAATTATGTTTATTGAGTAAGAAGGGCAAAATGGTAATTTTTGTTTGAGGTGGAAATAGGGAGATAGCTTGAGGATTAAATAGGAAAAATATTTTAGAGAGAAAATAAGAACAAGAGTTGTTGTGGTTTAGTGGTTAGAGCTTTGGAATTAATTCTTGAGATATTGGGTTCAAATTTCATCATTGGAGCTTTAGCATGATTAAATTTTATTTTTCCTTGGGAAGGTTGTATTTTCGGCCTTAAGTGCTTTAGAATAGAGTAGATGTGTTATCCTAGGGGAGACATGGTAGGAGTATCCTAATCCTATTCTTGTGCCCTACAAAAAATTCCTAAGGGAATTCATCCCTTCTTGATCCTTAATTTTTCCTACTTCTCAGTTCCTTAGGTTGGTCAATTTGTTCTAGCCAATTTCATTCTAGAAAATTCAGTAAAGTGCTGTGACTTTAAAGGTTCAAAATGTCTAAGGGAAAGACATCTTATGGACCGAAAATGTGGAAGAGATGGGAAAGGTTCCAAGAGAATTAATCTCCATAGTGAACCTTCAAAACTTCACTTTAGCTATGTTCATTTTCCTTCATATAATGATCTGAAATTTTTCTAGTTTCTTGTGCATGCAAAGTGTCAAAATTCTCAGCCATTATTCGCTCGCAAATGCTACCAGAAAATGGCCCTTTTGACCAACTTGAAATCTAAAATTTTCTGGCCAATTTCAGACTGTACAAATGTTGTGCAAAACCAAAAAATTTTCTGGGCAAAATCACAGCATATATGAGCTTAAACCAAGCTGTCTTCTTCCAGTTTCCTCCCAACTCATTAGCTACGTTTTTCCTCCATAAAGAAGGCTGAAAACCAGCCTTAAAAGACCTCTGAATGCCCCTTCAAAATCTCTACAATCTGACTGGAAAATGGCAGCAAAAGCTACCCAAAAAAATTCCAGCATTTGCGAAACCTGTATAGGATTTTCTGTTCAGCTTTGTTTCCTTTTCTAGCCCTGGCCGAAACTTCATCCTTTTTCTACACAAACCTCTCTTGAACAGCCATGAACTAAACCCCATTGTCTTCCCCAACCTTCTGCACGAAAACTAGCCATGGCTGCCCTAAAATATCTCCCACAAATTACTCCAATCATGCCCTGATTGAAGACCAAAATTCCAACAATCCTAATTTAGTAAACTTCCATAAAATAACCCTTAAACAACCAGACCTTTCCTTCACCATTGCACCCCCTCTTTTCGGCCACCATTAACCTCCTTCAACCAGCTTTTATCCAGCAAAATCACTGAACATCAGTCGGCCATTATAGCTTCCAAAAAGCTCTGCATTGATCAAAGGTATTCTTGCTGTATTTTGTTTCCAAATTTGATTCCCAAAAATATTCTTTTAGGATTTCAACAATCAGCCTTTCCCTTTCCTTTCAAACCAGAAAAGTCATCTACCTAAACTACACAAACAATTCAGCCACTGCAAACATACAGAATTTTGGCAGCCTCAAATCCAAAATCCCTCCATTCTTTTCAACTTTCAAGCACACATAGAACACCAAGAATACCTACTCACTTCTCTCGCCTAATACCTCTCCAAACCACTTCAATCTCCTTCAAAAAAATTCCAAAATTCATCTACTCACTGCCGTGAATCCATTCATACCACTTTTAACATCAAACTCCAAAATCCAACTCTCTCTTTTGGATAAAAAAAAATCAGTATTTTTGTGACGGCTCAAGAACACCTTCAAGGTAAGTTTGTTAAATCAACTTCATCTTCACTAATCTTCAATCTCTAATGAATATAGATGTGTATAAGCATGCTCTCCTGGCCGAATACCCTCTCCTTCTTGGCCGAATGACTTCTTCACCAATGGCCATGCTTTCTTCATCTCTCTTGGACGGATCTAGTCACCTGGGAGTTGAGATCCATTAGAAACTCCTTCAAGGTACTCATCAATCAAGTAAACCTTTTCAACCCTCCTTTTAAATTCTAGATTCATGTCTCTAGGATGATATTGGTAGGAGATGGATTATGAATAGGATTTGAGCATGTGTTGTTGTGATGAGCCGAGATTGAAGCATAAATAAATGTGTGTATATGATGGAGATGGGATTTATGCATGAGTAGATTATCTTGGTTGATTGTATGGTGTTTTAGGGTTTAATGCATGTCTCCATGGCGTAAGTAGTATTTGTGATCAAGCATGCTAGAGATTATGTCACCTATGGTGAATAGGATTTATATTCATGTATGATTGTTAAAGCCATGATTATGTTTATACTAGTAGAGGTTGGATCATGCCTTAGTAAATTTAGATCTATGCTTTTATTTATGATTTGGATGATTTGATGAATTGAAGGGGAGTATATGTTCATGATTGTGGTTAGCAATAAAAATATGATCATGATCTAGTTGTCCCTAAGCTAATTTTATTTCATCAATAAAATATTTAATATTATAATTTTTGCTAATAAATTCAAAAATCCTACGAATGTAGATTTGGATTATTATATAATAAGGATATTTTAGTCAAATAAATGATAGTTTTTATTAAAGAAATAAAATATATAGATATTATATATAATAATAATAATAATAATATCAAATAAAGCCTTTTACATAAATAATCATAATAAGTAAAAATATTAATTTTGTAAGTCTTATATTTATAAATACCATTAAAATTTATTGTCTTTCAATTATTATCTTTTAATCAAAACCTATTAAAATTTATTTATTAGCTTTCAATCAAGACCCATTAAAATTTATTTTCAACTAATTTTAGTTGTCAATTATTTTCAAACAATTAATTATTAATAAATCATTATTTTACCTAATACTACCTAGGATTCTTCATCAAATAAACTCTAAATTATTCTTAGTAAGATTTAAACCTTCAACTTATTAGTACCTATTTCCCAAAACACTAATTCTTTTAAATATTAAATTAGACTTAGCTTATAAACCCTTTTTATTTATTATTTGGCCTTAAAGCTTGGGACACTAGGATCATGGTTATAGTGAATTGAGCTAGTTTATTTGTGAAAATGGACTTTGCCTTGAGTTTGATTATGGTTTATATTTACCCTAGGCGGGGTTGGGTTAGCTATTGAAGACCTTTATTTTATCTCAAGTTAAGGATCAGGTAAGCTCCTGCATAAAACCTGATTGATGTAAAATGTTTATTATGGTAAGCTAAATGTAGAGTGCATGGACACTCATTTCTGTAAAGGCAATTGAGGATTGACTCCTTCCTTATTTCAGTCAAACAAATTATTTGAAAATCAATAAGTAGATTTCCTCAAACTCAAAACTCATTCTAAAACTGATTTTGACAAAGACTTTGGAAATCCTTAATTGACATTTTCATGTGGAACTGTGTTTTGTTCATTTTTTCCAAATGGGATACATTATGTTGAGTACTCAATAAGGGTGGACTGCTAGGGCTAGTCTTTGAGGGGTTAGGGTAAGTCTCTCAATAGATAGCCACCTCTGAGGGGTGAGTCCTTCCCAGATAAGATGTCAGTCTAATAGGTCGTGCCGGTCTGAGCTAGCAGTTATTTTGCAGTCAAGTAACTGTGTGTTGCCGGAATGGACACCCAGTTATTGTTTGGGTATAGAGAATGAGGAGTATCTTGCCCGGTAGGCCGATCACCTACCTTTTGTCAGTCTGCACAATGTGTCAGCATTCTGATCGGTTGTAGGGCCCAACGTGTGGTAACCCATGATCATTTCTTTTGAGTGATTGATTTTATTGATTATGTATAGTTGGAAAAGACAAAACACCACTCTTGATTTTGACTACTGTTTATTGCTTGCCAGTATTTCTCTTATAAGGATTTTATACTTTGCATTCATGAACTATTTTCATTGGACACTCAAAGCACACACGGACTTACTAAGATTTTTATCTCATCACCCTGTTACCATGATTTTAGGTCGATCCTGTAGTGGGGATAAGTAGCTAGATATTGCCTGCCTTGCAACAGTTTTCTGATATTTAATTTGTGTAATGCTTTGGGGAGTTGACAGTGCATAATTTTATTCCGCTATTTTGATTGTATGACCTAGTTATAAAGACCCTTTGTCCTTTGGATTGAGCGACATCCCCGGCCCTAGCGGGCCTAGGTAGTGGGGTGTTACAAATATAGTCAGGAGATGAAGAAATGGCTAACTCCCTATGAGATAAAGTATCCTGGATAAGTTCGGCCACCACCTATGGAAGGGCAGCACCCACCACCACCATCGCGAGCATGAGCCAGTAGTTCACACTCCCAACCAAGGACTGACTTTGAGACCGCGATGATGGAACAGTTAGCCCAACAGATGGAGTTGTTGCTACACATATGAGACGCCATTGATTACCTTTCCTGGAGGCAGACTACTCAGGAGCAGCAATGGGCTCAGTGGATGCAGCATTTTTCGGGACTGCGTGACGACTTCTGCACATGATGATGATGATGATGATGATGATGATGGGGAGGACTGAGATGATTGTTCTGCACTTGTTCCTACTTGTCACTTTTTTTTCCTTTAAATTTTCATAACTTTTCTAGTTATTTCTTGTACTTTTCTTGTTCGTACTATTTTCTTTACTTTTTGCTTGTTTTTCTTTTCTAGTTTTTATAGTTTGGTGTGTTTCTTTTGTATAATTTTCTTTCTAGGTACTTCAACAATGCTCCTTTTTGCTAGAATTCAACTCTTTTGTAGGAGAATGCATAATGCAATGGAAGTATTTTCTTTCTTCTCTTTTCCCCTTTATTTTTGGTCCTGTGGCAATATTTTCTTGCTCTATTTGTTTGGCCATTAAGGATAATGTCCAGTTTAAGTGTGGGGGAGTGGTTAGAATGGGAATTCTTCTATGCTTCATTCTTCTTGAAATTCTTTGAACCGTGGAATTCTTCTATGCTTCATTCTTCTTGAAATTCTTTAAACCTTTTGAGCAAGTTTTTTTTTTTTAAAAAAAAAATTCTTGATTCTTTTGAGCTTTCAAGATGTATTTTTAATGCATGTCTTTGTGCTAGATCATAGAGCATATGTTCTATATCATTTGTGGCTTATGCATGACTTTTTTTGCACGCACTTAGACTAAGTAGTTATGGATCAATTGCTTTACATTGTTCTTAAACCTTTTTTTTGTTGCTAAAATTCATTGAGCATTCTAGAACTTACTGGAATACCTCTCGAGATGAAATAAGAAAGATATTCATGATTTAACTTAGGGATGACGGTAATAGGCCTTTTTTGGATAGTTTGAGCTTTTCAAGCCTACCTATTTTATATTATCCCTAGTACCTATTTTGAGACTAAATTGTTAAATTCTTTCTTAAAATCTATTATCATACTTTGTCCATAACTTCTTTCTAAGAGTTTGATTATTGGTGCTTCTTCTAGTCGCGTGGCTGACGATGATGACAACGATCATGAGGATGACTCTTGACTACTCTTTTGTATTTTATTTTTATTTTTTGTTATTTCTTTTTATTTTGAATTTTAATAACCTTTACTAGCTTGTAGGTATCTTTTCTTTTATGTTCTTTTCTCTTTCTTTTTCTAGATTTATGTTTTTCTTTGTTTTGTTTCTTTTTTTTTTTAAGGTACTCATATAATAACCCTTCCTTGAGGTGGATTCAAACATGGTGACACGACAATGTAATGAAAGTATCTTCTTTACTTTATTCTTCTTCTTTGTTCATCTTGGTCTTCTTGGCTGTACTTCTATTATTCTATCTTTGGCAATTGAGGACAATATCTAGTTTAAGTGTGTGTGTGTGTGTGTGTGTGTGTGTGTGTGTGTGTGTGTGTGTGTGTGTGGGGGGGGGGAGAATAGGGTTGAAGAAGTGCTTTTCCATATCATTGTGTGAACATATTTTGTGAATTTTTTTTGAAAATTTCAGTGGTTTCATTGTTAAGCAAGGTTGTAATTCTTTTTCTTACTTGGATGTAAGTTTTGTCATTCATTAGGTATATTCTGATGAAATTAGTTTTATTAGATAAGATACTTTTCAAGACTTGAGAATTTTGATTAATATTATGTTGTACATTGGTGTTTGAATGCTATTTGACTTATCTAGTTGAAATATAGAAGATATTATGAATATGGGAAAAGTTTATTGGCTAACTCTTGTATTATGAGCTTAAATTTTGCTAGTTTTGAGTTATGATGAACAATGTGAGTTGATAAAAGAACTTTGACAGGAAAGATTATGGAGAATTATGAAAGTATTTTTATTTGAGTTGAAAAAACAATGAGTGGAAACAATGCTATTGTTAGATGAATTGAAAAAAATACTCTTATTGATGATCGTTGATGACCTTTAGCAGAAAAAGGAGGCCAATATAAGAAGAAGCAGCAAGTGAATTCGGTACACTCTTTTGAGGCTATCCCAAAGGCAAAAAGGCAAGAAAGAGCATAGAAAGAAAGAATTGTTGGAAAAAAATGATGAGTGATGACTGTAAAGGGGGCCGACACAGTGTGTGAAGAGAAATCTATGCACTTGAGGCTATCAATTCCCTAAGTCATTGAAAAATTTTGACAGAAAAAAATTGGAGTGCTTTCCTTACATCATAACTTAAGTGTGCAATTTTTTTATTTATAATACTTGAGTTGGTAGATAACTTGACTTATATGATTCATATTATCTATATTTTTACTTGAAGAGTGAAATAATTTTCTTAGACCAAGGTAAGCACTTTATTAATTTGACTTCAAAATTTTTGTGATGTCTTGTCCACGGAATTAGGGTATATCCAATGAATTTGGTATTTTCCTACTCCTACTCGGAAAGACTTCCTTAGCTACAAAATTGGCATCCAAGAGGCCTATAAAAGCATAAGAAAATACAAAGGTTGGAGATATAAAAGAGAGAGAGGTGAGTTAAAGAGCAGGAATTCTGAATCTCTCGTTGAATGAGGAATTCACTCAATCAAGGAGGATTGTTTAAGAGAGTCTTCAAGAATGAAGAAAGAGGCTTGTCTATGAGTACTTTCTTTTCTCTTTGTCTTCTTTTCCTTCATCAATGATGTATTCAATGTTTTCATTGTAACTTAACATTATTTTGGGATTCATAATTATGTGTTAATTTAGTTATTTGATCAATTCTTTGTCATCTTTGGTATTTGATTACTTGATTTCATTGGTCATTGATGCGAGTTCTTTAAATTGATTTGACAAAATGATATTAGGAGTTTCATTGCATTGATTTCGTATTTGTTTACTATTAATGGATTTGAACGATGAAGTTAGGATTTTAGAACTAAGTGATCAAGGGTTAAGCTGATTTCGCCTTGACATAGGGTCATTAGCTAATTTCATGATTTTAAGGAATTGAGATTCATGCATGTTTTGGCTAGGATGGCTTAATTGAAAAATCTACTAATTGAATCAAGATATGAATGATTAGCTTAATGTATGTTTTGGTTATGTTAGCTTGATTAACAAATCTGTTAATATGAATCAAATATAAGATTGCATGGATTGACAAACGAAGTGAAATTCACCAAAGTAAATTCATGACTTGACAAACGACTGAATTTTACTTTACATTCGTTCATGATGTCAAGATGATAATTAATTGAGAGAATTGCTAATTGGTTCATTATCATGTTTTCATCAAGATCATACTAAAATAATCTCCAATGTATGGGCAATGATCCTATGCAAAAGGTTGCAGAAATCGTGCACCAAATGGAAGGATAAAAAAATGAGTTTTGGGAGAAAAAATAGATTTTTCATAGTTTTAATCCAAAACTTCAAGAACAAAATGAGGATTTTGTGTTTGGAAGGTGTTTTGGAGGTTTAGAAAGTAACCAGATGGTGTTTTGGGGTTGGACCCGGTGATGGGTTGAGAGAAAAATCGAGGGACATAAGATTTGTTTTAAAAAAATGGCCTAGAATGGCTATTACTTAGCTTTAAGCCGATTGGACTTGGCACCAGGCCCATTATGTCGGTGCAATTTTAGGTCGTTGATGTGTTTAGATTTATTTTGGTATAAAAATCATATAAAAACTCAGCATATTCCCCATCAAGTTAAATTATAACGTTAACCCTAAATTACACATATGAGGAAGCGTAGTCATCATTAACATAGCATAGGATTCAAACGAGTATTAATCCTCAAGGAACAAGTATACATTACTCCCTTTTCTTTCATTGTTTAACCGACTCAATAAAGTGAAAAAGAAATAAAAAGAAAAATAAAATAAAAATAAAAATATATACATGTCAAGGATGGAGAATTATGTAACTTAAACCATTGCTTTGACAAACATGACCTTAAAATACCTAACCATTATCTTAGCTAATTATTCTCTTGGCGTCATGGAGGATTAATATAGATCTACTTCTTTTCCAATCCATGAAATCATTATCTTCTAGATAAATTAGCATCACATTCCTGTCTTAACTAATCCACCCAAAAGATGTATTAAACACAATCCTTGATTAAATTTCCATTCCTGGCAAACTTAAAAAATGAAATTAACCAATGAATCCATTCCTGACAGACATCAATTAACTTTTAATTACCTTATTCTTAGCAATTAACCCAATGTTCAAGCAAGTTAAAAGACAACAAATATGAAACTAATGAATTAAAACCATCATCAACCCCTTTTCCAAGTAAGTTAATTGAAAGAAACAATCAATTAATCTCATAATACGCACAAGTAATTAAATACCAAGAAAAACAATCAATTAATTAAAAGATCAAATAACTCTAAAAATTATGAATATCTAAAAAAATGTCAAATTACAATAAAACAATTAGTACATTATTGTTCAAGATAAGAAAACAAAGTAAAAGAAAGAACTCATAGACAAGCCTTCTTCTTCTTCCTTTGAAGACCTTCTTGCATAACCCTCCTTGAATTGAAGAAGTCCTCCTTTGATTGAGTAATTTTCTATGATGATCTATGAATTCTCTCTCTTTTCTATTGTGTTTTCTATCTATTTATAGGCTTAAGAAGTGCCTAAACTCATTGATGTTATGAAACCCCACCTAAAGCCAACCCTAGAGTAAAGGGGTCGAGATGCATATCATATTATTTTGCTTGAATATATACATTTTTGAATGATCTTGTGTGCTTTAGAATTATGATTTATAGGCTAAAAGGCTTAGTTATGCCTATTGAGTAGGAAGGGTAAAATGGTAATTTTGCTTGAGGTCAAAATAGGAGGATAGCTTGATGCTTAAATAAGAAGAATATTTGGGTGAGAAAATAAGAACAAGAGTTGTTGTGGTTTTGTGGTTAGAGCCTTGGAATTAATCTCTAAGGTCATGAGTTCAAATCCCATCATTTAAGTTTTATCATAATTATTTTAATTAAGGTTGGATTTTTGTTTCTTGCATTCCATAAATAAAAATAAAAAAAAAAGAGTGTTGTCCTATGGGAGACATGAAGGGAATGTCCTAATCCTATCCTTATGTCCTAAAAAGAATTCTAGAAGAATTCTTGTCCTTCTATTACCTCTAGCTTGTCCTAACCTCTTCCCCAATTAAGCTTGTTCAAAATTTATCCAAATCCATGTTTTTAATTCCAGAAAATTCAGCAAGGATTATTGGTCTTTAAATTTTGAAAATGATTCTTAGAAGTTGGAGATTTGATTGAAAATAGGGAAGGAGTTAAGAAAGGTTCCCAAGAGAAAATAAACTCCATGGTTTAGCCTTCAAACTCCACTGCATAGTGTTCATATCCTCCATGAAAGAAACCTGAAATTTTTCCAGATTCTTGAGCAGCCTAACCTTTGAAAGTCTCAACCATCTTTCTTACTAAATTTCTGCCAGAAAAATGGCCAATTTATTCAGCTTGAAGACTGAAATTCTTGTGCAAAAATCGGACTGCACAAAACTACACAAACCAGGAAAAAAAATCTGGGCAGTTTCGCTGCATAGCAGCCTGAAATCGAAGCTGTTTTTTCTGCCTTCAAACCAGTAAATTACCTCTGATTTTCCTCCATAAAGAATTCTGGAAACCAGCCTTAAAGTACCCTCAAACACCTCTCAAAACCCTCTGCAAATCGGGCTGGAATATTGCAGAAAAACTGCATAAAAAATTCAGCAATCATTCGAACCATAACTAAAAAATTTCTAGCCTTGTTCCCTTCAAGCCTTGGTCGAAAACCACCCTCAAAACCTCTGTAAGTTAGCCCTTGTTTAGCCATCAATTGAACTCCATTACCCCTCCACTTACCTTGCACAACTGGACTCTTTGACCACACCTCAAATTCCTCCTACAATCACTCCAATCAAACTTCCATTCGAATTTCAGAATTTCTAGCATTTGCTCCATGAAAACACCCTTTGATTAGGCTTCATAACCAGAAATCCTTCTACTATTGAACTCAGAAATTTGGCCAGCCATAAAGCTCCATCAACCCTCATTCATTTCAGTAAAACACAACAGTCTAGTTAGCTCTATTGTAGCTCCAAGAAACCTCCATCAATCAAACACCATTACCATATCTTTTACCTCAAAACACTCCTTAAATTTCTCCATTTGAATTTCAAACAACCAGTTTTTCTATTACTCCCTAAACTGAAAACCAAAATCCCTGAACTCCCTCAATCATTCAGCTAGCCCTCTTTAGTAATTCATCCAACATTCCTCCTCTAGTTCTCTCCATTTTCACCAAAACACCAAGAACACATACTACCTTTCTTCAAAGCCAAAAACCACTCTAAACACCTCCCATCCCTCTCAAAAACTCCAGAATATGCCTACATCCTCCCTAGAGTCCATTTCTGGAATTTATAACATCAAATCTCGAAAACAAAAATTGGCATTTGGATCAAAACCAGATTTTTCTCTTGAAGTCTCAAGAACATCATCAAGGTAACCAAGAACAACTCATTTG
The DNA here is from genome assembly GCA_026120185.1 of Voacanga thouarsii. NCBI lineage: Eukaryota > Viridiplantae > Streptophyta > Magnoliopsida > Gentianales > Apocynaceae > Voacanga > Voacanga thouarsii. The sequence continues at coordinate 736,617 of JANUWF010000106.1, forward strand.
TTCATCTTCTTTCCTTCAACCTTTAACATATCATACTAATGCTCTCTCTCTCTCTCTCTCTCTCTCGCGTCCGAAATGGTTGCTACAAGCATGGCTATTTTCTTTCTCCTCTCTTGGACAATTCATGACTCTCAAGTGCGTGGACCTTCTTAAATCTCCATCGAAATAGTCATCAACCAAGTATTTCTCCATAACCTTTCTTTTAAATTCTAAATTCATGTCTCTTAGATATTGATAGAGAGGATAGAATATGAATGGGGGATTAAGTATATGCATATGTATGAAGGGGTTGAGATTGGAGCATGAGAATGATTGATCATGATTAAGTTTGATGAAATTCCTTGAGAATTGATGTATGCTTTCCACGTCTTAAGAAATTATGAATTTTTAAGCATGCTAGATGTTATGTCACCTTTGGTGAATAGGATGTTATGTTCTTATTTTCATTGAAGCCGTGAGTATGATTATGCTTAGTAGAGATTTGGCCATGTGATAATAGGATGGATTTAAGCATATGTTCATGAATAGAATAGTTTGTTGATTGATGTTGGAGTATATGCTTATGAATCTTGTTAGCAATAGGAAAATTATGATCATGACCTTGTTGATCTTAGGCTATTTTGATTAACAAATTTTATTACCCTAATTAAAATTATTACTGTGTTTTTCCTCCAAAGATTTTGATATTCTTAGGAAGTTTTGGAATTGGAATATTCAATGAAATAGTGATATTTTATTAGTCAAATAAATGATATCTTTTATTAAAAATAATATATATATATATATATATATAACCTTTTATATAAATAAGTAAAATATTAATGACCTTGTAGACCATATATTCATAAATATTATTTATATTTATTAATAAAAAAAAAGTTATTTATTATTAATAATTTTATTACATATTAATTATTAATTAAGAGAGTAGTAATAATTTATTATTTATTTTACTATTTAAGAATTACCATTTATTAATATCATCTAGGACTTATGATTCTCCAATAATTAAACCATAGTTTATTTATTAATAACAACACTCAAGATTTATTATTTGAATCTATAAGTTATTAGTAATTATTTTACAACCCCTAGTTATTTTAACTTATCAAGCTAGACTTATTTTATAAAATCCTTTATCATCTAGCCATAAAGCTTAGGACATTAGGGTCATGATTGTAAAAAATTGAACTGGGATTATTTATGTAAGCGAATATAACTTGAGTATAACCTTATAACTTGTGTTTATCCCAGGCGGGGTTAGGTCAGTTTTGGAAGATTTGTGAATTTGATCAAGCAAAGGATTAGGTAAGCTCCTGCATAAACTTATTTGAAGACAAAAGGTTACTATGGCAAGTCAGATGCGATGTGTATGGACACTCATTTTGTACAGGTAATTAAGGATTGTTTCCTTTTTAATTCAGTCAAGCAAATTATTTGAAAATTTAAACAAGTAGTTTTGCACAAATACTAAAATCTTTCTAAAACCCAACTTTGACAACAATTTTAGAAACCCTTAATTGCTATTTCCAAATAAAGCAATGTATTATCAGTTTTCTCCCAAGTGGGATAATCAACGTTGAGTGCTCAATAAGGGTAGACTACTAGGATTAGTCTTTGAAAGGTTAAGGTAAATCTCTCAGTAGGTGGTCACCTATGAGGGGTGAGTCCTTCCTGGATAGGATGCCAGTCCAGTAGGTCATGCCGGTCCGAGTTAGCAAGTTTCAGTCATGTGGACTGTGTGTTTTCGGAGTGGCCAAACAGTAAGTTTGGGTGTAGAGAATGAGGAGTATCTCACCTGGTAAGCCGTACACCTACTTTTTGTCAGTCTGCACAAAGTGTGGCATTCTGACCGTTACATGGTCATGGGGCCCAACGTGTGGTAACCCATGGCTATCCGTTTGAGTGGTTGTATTTTATTGTGCACATGTATGGTTTGAAAAGCAAAACGCCACTTTTTATTTTTAACATTATTTAATGCTTTCCAGCACTTTCTCTCATGAAAATTTTCCTACTTGCATACATGAACTATTTTGCCTGAAACACTTAAAGCACACACGGGCTTACTGAGATTTTTATCTCATCACCTCTTATGCCATGTTTTCTGGTTGATCCTGCTGTGGAGATGAGTAGCTAGATTTGTTGCCTGCTTTGAAGACTTTATGTTATTTATTTTATGTGTTGTTTTGAGAGATAATGGTAATTGTTATGAATTATTGGAATCTCCATTAATTAGTGGAGGCTCCACTAATTATGGATTTATGTGAATTATTAGAAGATTTTTATGGATGTCCACCATTTAGTGGAGACACCACTAATTGAGAATAGTTGAAGATGATGTATGCCATGGTGTATTTCACTAATTAGAGCTCTATAAATAGAGCTATGCTCTAAGCTTGTAATACACCATCATTTTGTAAAAGAAAGATTAGTGAAAGAAAGATTAGAGAAAGAATTGTGAGAGAAACAAAGAGAGAAGTTTGAAGAGAAATTCTTGTGCAAAGAATAGTTAGAATTTTCTTAGTGTGTAGTGTGTAGATTTTATTCTAACACTACCCTAATTTTATAACACGTTATCAGCACGAGTCTCTACCGGTACAAAAGCCAGAAGACTAAGCACGAGTTTCTGCCGTTACCAAAACCAAAAGACAGAAATGCATCTAAATGCTAAAAAAAGGAGATCCATATGTCATGTGGATAAAAAGAAAGATTTGACCACTTGAAGATGGTCGTACTACCCACTGCACGGTATGAATGGTTGCACCTGAAGTTGCAAGATTGTAAAACCGTGAACTCCGTGATGTATAAAACTACATCTTAGTTAAAAATTTTACAGAGAAAAAGTTACTGATGAAGTTATATTGGAGAAGACATTCTCCACTTTTCATGTCCTACAGTAACAATATCGAGAAAAAGGGTATCCAAAATTGACAGCTTTAACATGAGTTATTATTGAGAAATCATGAAGCTAGATGAATTGGCTCAACAGCACTCCCAGAAGTGAATGCTGTTGGCTCCAGCAGAAGCCATCGTTATAGTCGTAGTTGTGGCAGTGGCCGTGGTTATGGTCATGGACACACTCGATATTTCCTTATCACAGAGAAATACGGCCACCGAAGTGGAACAGAAAAGATAATAAGGGAAAAAGATATTTCCATTAATAATAAGCATCACATCTTTTATTCATATCACTAGTGTTCATATGAACTTGAGGATACATGCTTATAGTTGCTCTTTTGTAAATGAGCTCACAAATTTAAGATGAAGGTTTGTAATTGTTCTTTTTCAATATTTACATTAGAGGAAGACAAACAATTAGTAATTATGGACTTCAGCTCCTCTTTTTCGGCATCCTCCTCCTTTTCTTTCCCCTTTGAGCCAGCATCGAGACTAGCAGCAGAATTAGCCGTAAAATTACCGCGAAATGAGTCTTGGGATTTTATGATCTCCTTAAGTTTATTATAATTAAATTTCTTATTATATTTGGCCTTGAAGCATGCTTGTCTCAATTTCTGTGTTTGGTCCTCTAACTGCGTATTAGGACTTTCTTCCACAAATTGTTTTTCACATTCTAGTATCGCAATGGATTCTTTCAACTTCTTCTCAGCCATCTGTCCTCCTTCTTCTTTATTTTGCATCTCCTGTAAATCGAAGTGATATCATCGGTTATTTACTTATAAATCTTTCATAGTTTCATACTTGTAAATTATAAGTATATATGAGAGAGAACCTGAACATTCTTGATTATGGTCTCCAAGCTCACCAATTTCCTGTGAGGCCATCGATGAATTCCTAACTCCCTACATCTTTTCTTGAGACGGGTTATGCCAATATTCAATTCTTTGGCTGCGCTCTTGATTGGTAGGTAAAAGTATTGCGAAATTGTTTCTCTTGATAGTGTCTGGGAGTTATTGCCCTTCTTCTCTCTCTACCTCTTAATCATCTTCTTCTCCCCAGGAATTTTGTCTGCAATAATATCTTGAACTTCGATATTATGCATTTCATGAGTACTTACTCCAACTTCGTTGCCAAGACCACTCATTATTTCTCCTAGAAAAAGAAAATAATATAAGTAAAGGTAATACCATTCAAATTCCATATTTAAATGTATAATAACTTGGAAACATATTCTGGCTTCGTTCAAAATCCATTAGAGAGTAGAAAGGATCATGCACAAGCATATCCTCATTCAAAGGAATAGCATCAAGAGGAACAGTATCAAAAGTAGTCTCTTGTAGAGGCAGATCAACTTGGTCCAAAGCAGTATGTTCAAAACTTCCACTGATTTACATCAAAAACAAACCAAAAGAGAGTTTAATTTCATTATCAAGAATACTAAAAACAAATGGAAGCCCTCAAAGGTATCTCACCTGAAATTAGGAGGAAGCGGTTGGTATGGAAAGGAAAACATATCAAAATCTTCTGCGTTCGAATTAGGCAGAAGAGGTTGGTTTGGAAAGGAAAATACATCAACATCTGCTGCAGAAATCAAGTCAAAATTTGACCATGTCTCAAATGAATTACGAGTCTCCATATCTGCTTTGTGATTTTTGTTTTTGATGTTTACTAATGACTGATAACTGAGATATATATCTATATATATATATATATATATATCTGTATGAGGAAGAAGAAGAGGTAGATGGTAGGTAGAGGGTCGGAGGAGAAGAAAAGACAAGAGAGGAAGAGGAAAAGTCAGTACCGGGAAGAGTGAAAAAAAAAGGAGATATTTTTCTTGGCATTTCCTGCTTGTCATCATTTTCTTATATTTCTTTTCTTATTCTCTTGTGAAATCATTATTCCCTAAATTAGGGAGAGAACAGAAACAGTACAAGAAATATCGTGATTGGACAACATTATTAAATTATCTTGATCCGCATACAAGCGCGTGTGACCTTGAAGTTCAAAAGATAATTCATTTGTAAAGCATTGCAAATCAAATGCCAGACGCTTTTGTTGACTCTAGAAGAGTAACAAAATCGCATATGCCAGCTATAAATGCTCCTATTCTAATTGAAGTTCCAATAGAACAAAAGATTTTACATATAGCTGCTGAGCCAAAAGCATGCCAGAAGCATGGCCGACCTCTTGGTTCTAAAGATAAAAATCATCGAAAGAAAAGAGGATTAAATGATCCAGAAGATCATATTGAAGAAAAGAATGATAAAGACCAAGAGAGAACTGATGACAAAGAACCAGAAGTTGATGAAAGTAACACTGAAATTTCTATCAATTATACCACTTCCGGTAGAAGTTGGAATCGGATAGAAACTATTATTGATAATATATTTGCATACAATATATCTCTTGATGTTACACAGGATAATGATGATCCTGAACCAATATCAGTTTATGAATGTCGGCATAGAAAAGATTGGCTGCAATGGAAAGATACGATTCAATTGGAGTTAAATGCACTGACAAAACGTGAAGTCTTTGAACCTGCAGTCCGAATACCAGAAGGTGTAAAACCTGTTGGCTATAAATGGATATTTGTGCGAAAGCGCAATGAAAAGAGTGCAATCGTTCGATATAAAGCCCGATTAGTAGCCCAAGGTTTTTCACAAAGACCAGGTATTGATTATGATGAAACTTATTCTCCTGTTGTTGATGCTGTTACACTTCGATATCTTATCAGTTTGGCAGTACATGAAAAGATAGATATGCGCCTATTAGATGTTGTCACTGCTTACTTGTATGGAAATTTAAAAAATGATGTTTACATGAAAATCCCCGAAGGATTTCATATGCCTGAAGCATATAAACATTATCCTCGTGAAAATTACTCCATCAAGTTGCAGAAATCATTATATGGCCTGAAGCAACTGCGGCGCATGTGGTTCACACGTCTTAATGAATATTTATTGAAAGCGGGATTTAAAAATGACCAGGTATGTCCATGTGTTTTTATTAAGAAATCTGGTTCTAAATTTGTGATATTAGCTATATATGTTGATGATATTAATCTTATTGGAACTCCTAAAGAGCTCCAAGAAACAATTGATTATTTAAAAAGAGAATTTGAAATCAAGGATTTTGGTAAAACCAAATTTTGCCTTGGTTTACAAATTGAACATTTGGAGAGTGGAACATTTATTCATCAATCAACATATACAGTAAAAGTGCTAAAAAGATTTTACATGGACAAAGCACATCCATTGAGTATTCCAATGATCGTCCGATCATTAAATGTGGATAAAGATCATTTCCGACCTCAAGAAAATGATGAAGAACTCCTTGGTTCTAAAGTACCATATCTCAGTGCAATTGGTGCATTAATGTATCTTGCTAATAATACACGACCTGATATTGCTTTTGCTGTCAATTTATTAGCAAGATTTAGTTCTTCACCAACACGACGACATTGGAATGGAATTAAACAAGTCCTTCGATATCTCCAAGGTACAATTGATCTCGGATTATTTTATTCAAATAAAACCAGTCCAACATTGATAGGTTATGCAGATGCTGGTTATTTATCTGATCCACATAAAGCACGTTCTCAAACGGGCTATCTATTTACATGTGGAAATCTTGCTATATCATGGCGTTCTACGAAACAATCTATAGCAGCTACTTCTTCAAATCATGCTGAAATTATAGCCATTCATGAAGCAAGTCGAGAATGTGTATGGCTAAGATCCATGATTCATTATATCCGAGAAAGTTGTGGATTATCATCAATCAAAGATATTCCAACTCCTCTTTATGAAGACAATGCAGCTTGCATAGCTCAATTACGAGGAGGATATATTAAAGGAGATCGGACAAAATATATTTCACCAAAATTCTTCTTTACTCATGAACTCCAGAAGAAATGTGAAATTGATGTGCTACAAATTCGGTCATGTGATAACCTCGCAGATATTTTCACGAAGACTTTACCGACTGCAACATTTGAGAAGTTGAGATATAAAATTGGTATGCGTTGGTTTAAAGATTTAAAGGAATCAGCTCATCAGGGGGAGTAATAAACAGACATATAGAATAATGTACTCTTTTTCCTTCACTAGATTTTTTTTCCCACTGGGTTTTTATCTAGTAAGGTTTTAACGAGGCATATTCTTTATGTAATGGATGGACATCCAAGGGGGAGTGTTATGAATTATTGGAATCTCCATTAATTAGTGGAGGCTCCACTAATTATGGATTTATGTGAATTATTAGAAGATTTTTATGGATGTCCACCATTTAGTGGAGACACCACTAATTGAGATTAGTTGAAGATGATGTATGCCATGATGTATTTCACTAATTAGAGCTCTATAAATAGAGCTATGCTCTAAGCTTGTAATACACCATCATTTTGTGAAAGAAAGATTAGTGAAAGAAAGATTAGAGAAAGAAAGAGAGAAGTTTGAAGAGAAATTTTTGTGCAAAGAATAGTTAGAATTTTCTTAGTGTGTAGTGTGTAGATTTTATTCTAACACTACCCTAATTTTATAACAGTAATCAATTTTTTTTGGATTTGTACTTGTATTTCTGGGCTGTAATAAGTTCAATTTTAAGGTATTATTTTTATTTTCTTTTTTGTGACCTAGTTATAAAGACCCCTTGTTTTTTGGATGGGTGACATCCCTGGCCCTGCTGGGCCTAGGTAGTGGGGTGTTACAGGTGTAATGTTGTTGGCTGAGTAGAAGTAGGAAGATACTAAAACTCCACAGATTACCAAAAACCTCGTGCAAAAATCAAAATCCCATCTTTTCCTTAGAGCACAGCTGGCGCCGCCTTGGCTACTGGAGCCGGCGCCGGTTGTGTTCTATTTCTTCCGTTGTTCGTCAATTTTTTCTTGATTTCCACACACTGTAATCCAAAATGCAGCCAACGCCGCCTTGGATACTAGAGCCGGCACCGGTTTAGTTTTGTTTCAGTCCTATTTCAACAATTTTTTGTCACTTCGAAGTTCGTGTCATCAGCACATAGCTGATGCCAGTTCCTTTATCCTGGGTGGTGCCGCCTCTATTCTGTTTTGTGACGTTTTTGCTTCGTTTTACCCCTAAAATCTGAAATAATGAACAAAACACCTTTCCAAGGGTAAAATCTCAAATATGAAGGAATATAACTAGTTATTGAACAAAATGTATCACAAAAGAGCCTCAAATAACTAGAAAAAACATGACTAATTTTGCCCCTATCATATTCCCCCACATGTAGCTCTTTGCTTGTCCTCAAGCAAAGTATAAAAAATAAGTAGGAAAACACAAGATGTAACAAATCACTCAATCAATTTCAAAATAATATCTTCAATGCTTCCTTCATTCAAGAATATAAAACACATGCTACTACATCTTTCGCAACAAATGCAAGACTTGTGTAAGTGAATAATGACTTAGTAGAACCAGCTCAATACTTAACACTATTCTCAAACCATTGGAAAGAATTTAGTTCAAAAAGAATATGTATTCCATAAGCTTACTTTTCATATACTCTCTCCACTAATCCAAGAGATATCATGATTCTACTTAGGTCAAGTAGGACTTTTGAGCTTGTAATGTAGCTTATCAAACGAAGGATATAGGAGAATCAAATATTAAAGAAGCTGAAGTTCGCAAGAAAAGGATAAACAAAATGTATCAATAATTTCTAAACTCTTCTTACTCTCCTATTCCAAAATTAATCAAACCCCATAACCTTGTTTAGCAATTACAATTCAGTTCAACCAAATCTTGCATTTTCACTCTTTTTCTTTTCTTTTTCTCATATTTTCACTTCTTTTAGCAGCTCTTCTCTATTTTTCACAAGATCACTTAACTTTTCAGCAATGGTGTCCAGGATTTGATATGAACTCAACTTTTATAACTCAATCAGCATTCTTCTTGTGATCTTTCTTTTCTTTTTCTTTCACTCCCCTTTTATTTTTCAACTATTGCTTTTCTTTTCTTTCTTACTTTCTCTCTTTCTTCTTTTTCTTTTAGCAACTTTCTATTTTTCTTTCTTGTTTTTAATCTCTCTTTTCTCTTTCTTCTCTTTCTTTTCTCTTTCCAGCTCAACGCAACTATTGATACATGACTGAAAGCAACGAGTCATGATCTTTCTCCAAGTATTTTCCCTCAACATTCTCCTACATATACTTTCATCCATCAAGAGCATAAAGATTTAGAAAATTATTCAAACTCTCAGAAACAAGAAATGGACAAAATATGATAACGGGTTTTAAAGAAAGAAATCAACAACTTAGGCTCAAAATAGGCACTAGGGATAATATAAAAATAGGTAGGATTGAAAAGCTCAAACTATCCAAAAAAGGCCTATTACCGTCATCCATAAGTTAAACCATGAATGTCTTTCTTATTTTGCCTCAAGAGATATTCAAATAAGTTCTAGAATGATCCATGAATTTTAGAATAAAAACAGGTTTAAGAACAATGTAAAGCATTTGATCAAGAACTACTTCGTCCAAGTGCGTGCAAAAAGTCATGCATAAGCCATAAATGATATAGAACATATGCTCTATAATCTATCATAAAGATATGCATTAAAAATACAGCTTGAAATCTCAAAGAAGATCAGAAAAAATTTTGAAAATTTTTAGCTCAACAAGTTCAAAGAAGAATTCCAAGAAGAATGAAGTATAGAAGAATTCTCATTCTAACCACTCCCTCACACTTAGACTGGACATTGTCCTCAATAGCTAAATAAATAGAGCAAGGAAATATCACCATGGGACCAAAAATAAAGGGGAAAAGAGAAGAAAGAAAATACTCCCATACTTTGTGCTCAACATAAAATTATTTCTCAATTTCAAAATAGTTCAAAGGAGATCAATACTAAGAAAACACCAAGATAATTGATAAAAACTTGGATAAAGTATATCACCAAACTACTCCCCCACACTTAAATTGGACAATGTCCTCCATGGCAAAAAACACACACAAGAAAGCATCTCCAAATGGACCAAAAATAATAATGGGTTAGAAAGTTTAAGTAATACTTTCCAAGTGCAATAATGCTCCAATAGATATCCAAACTTGAGGTAAAGAGAAGGTGTGAAACCCCAGTTGAAACCAACCTTAGAGTAAGGGGGTTGGGATGCATATCATGTTTTATTTCATGCATAAATATATTTTTTATATGATTTTATGTGCCTTAGATATGTGATTGGTAGCCTAGATGGCTTATTTGTGCTTGTGGAGTAAGAAGGGCAAAATAGTAATTTTTACCTGATGTGAAAATAGGGAGATAGCTTGAGGATTAAATAGGAAAAATATTTGGGAGAGAAAATAAGAACAAAAATTGTTGTGGTTAGAGCTTTGGAATTATACCTTGAGGTCTAGAGTTCAAATTCCATCATTGGAGTTTTAGCATGATTAAATTTTATTTTTGTGTAGGAAGGCTATATTTCGGTCCTTGCATGATTTAGTGAAGAGTAGGAGTGTTGTCCTAGGGTAGACATGATAGGAATGTCCTAATCCTACTCTTGTGCCCTACAAAAAAATTCTAAGGGTTTCATACCCTTCTTGATGCCCTAGATTTCCTTAATTCTTAATCAAATAGGTTGATTAATTTGTTCAAGCCAATTTCATTCCAGAAAATTCCAGCAAAGTTCTGTGAGAATTAGGTTTCGAAAATGCCTGTGAATAAGTCATCTTGTTGGCCGAAAATGGGGAGGAGTAGTGGAAGGTTCCCAAGAGAATTAATCTCTATGGTTGAACTTTCAAACTCCAACCTAAGTATATTCATCTTGTTCATGTAGGAATCTGGAATTTTTCCAGCTTCTTGTTCAGTCCAAGTGTCAAAAATTTCAGCCATCATTCTCTCCCAAATGCTACCAGAAAAATAACCCTCTTGACAAGCTTGAAGTCTAAAATTATAAGGCCAAAACCGGACTACACAAATACTGTGCAAACCAGAACATTTTCTGGACAACTTTTGCAGCTTTGGTGATCCTAAACTAAGTTGTTTCTTCCAGTTTTTCACCCAGTATCTTAGCCACGTTTTTCCTCCCTAAGAAGGCTGGAAACCAGCCTTGAAAGACCTCTGAATACCCCTTCAAATCTTTTGCAAGCTGACTGGAAAATGGTAGAAAAATCTGCCCAAGAATTCCAGCAAACTTGCGAAAAAGCTTAATAGAATTTTCCAGCTTTGTTCCTTCTTCATCCATGCCCGAAACCTCCACCATTTTTCTGTACAAACTCCCCTTAAACAGCCATGAACTGAGTTTCATCATCTTCCCCAACATTCTGCTCGAAAACCAGTCCATGGCTGCTCCTAAAATATCTTCATCAATTACTCCAGTCAAGCCATTGACTGAAGACCAAAATTCCAGCAAATATATTTAGTAAACTACCATAAATCATTCCTCAAACAACCAGAAATACCTTCACCATTGTGCACCATATTTTCGGCCACCATTAAGCTCCTTCAAACAACTTTCATTCCAGCAAAAATCACAGACCAACAACCGGCCATTGGAGCTTCCAAAAGCTCTCCATTGACCAAGATTTTCTTACCATATTTTGTTTCCAAAATTGATTCCCTAAAATATTCTTTTTGGATTTCAAACAACCAGCTTTCCTTTTCCTTTCAAACCAAAATTTTCAGTTGCCAAAACCCCTCAAACAATTTGGCCACCCTAATCCCACAGAATTTCGACCAGCTCTCCCTCAATCCTCTCCATTCTCTTCAACCTTCAAGAACACCAAGAACACTAAGAACACACTAAGAACACCAACTAACCTTCTCTCGCCTAAGGCCACCAAAACCACTTCAATCTTCTTCAAAAAAAAAAAAAAAAATCCAGATTGCACCTACTCACTCCTGTGAATCCATTCCTACCACTTTTAACATCAAACTCAGAAATCAAGCCCTCTCATTTGGATAAAAAACCAGTATTTTTGTGAAGGCTCAAGAACACCTTCAAGGTAAGCATGATCAATCGATTCCATCTTCACTCATCTTCAACTCCTAATAAATATATGTGTATATATATACATACTAATGAACTCTCTTTTTCTCTTTCTCTCTCTCTCTCTCTCTCTCTCTCTCTCTCTCTTAGCCGAATGGTGACTTCAACCATGGCCATATTTTCTTCATCTCTCTTAGGCGGATCAAGTCTCCTAAGAGTTAGGATCCCTTCGAAACTACTCAAAGGTAGTCATCAATCAAGTAAGTATCTTCAAACTCCTCTTTAAATTCTAGATTCATATCTCTAGGATGATAATGGAAGGAGATGGATTATGGTTAGGGTTTGAGCATGTGTTGTTGTGTTGAGTTGAGATTGAAGCATGAATAAATGTGTGTATGTGATGGAGATGGGAATTGATGCATGAGTTGATTGGCTTGGATGATTGTATGGCGTTTAGGGTTTTGTTGCATGCTCTTCATTCGTGAGTGGTTTATGTGATCAAGCATATTAGAGATTATGTCACCTTTGGTGAATAGGGTTATGTTCATGTATTTTTGTTAAAGCCATGAATATGTTTATGTTAGTAGAGTTTGGATCATGCATTGGTATATTTAGATCCATGCCTTTATTCATGATTTGGATAATTTGATGAATTGGTGTGGAGTGTATGTTCATGATTATGGTTAGCAATAGAAATATGATAATGACCTTGTTGTCCCTAAGCTAATTTTATTTCAGCAATAAAATGATTATTGCTATATCTTCTTCTAGTGAATTTCGAAAACCCTAGGAAAATGTGGATTTGGTCTCTTATATAAAATAATGATATTTTAGTCAAATAAATGATAACTTTTATTAAAGAAATAAAATATATAAGTATTATGTAAAATAAGAATATCAAATAAAGCCTTTTTCATAAATAATCATAATAGGTAAAATATTAATTTGGTGAGTCTTATATATTCATAAATACTATTAAAATTTATTTATTAGCTTTTAATCAAAACCTATTAAAATTTACTTACAACTAATTCTAGCTACCAATTATTTTCTAACCATTAATTATTACTAGATTATTATTTTACATAATACCATCTAGGACCTAGGACCCTTAATCAAATAAACGCTAATTTATTTTTAGCAAGATTTAAACTTTCCACTTATTGTACCTATTTTCCCAAACTCTAGTTATTTTAATATCGAGCTAGATTTATTTTATAAACCTTTTATTTAATTATCTAGCTTTAAAGCTTGGGACACCAGGGTCATGGTTGTAGTAAGTTAAGCTAGGTTTATTTGTGAAAGTGAATTTCAGCTTGAGTTTAATTATGGCTTATATTTACCCCAGGCGGGGTTAGGTCAGCTGTTGGAGACCTTTGTTTTATCTCGAGCTAAGGACTAGGTAAGCTCCTACATAAAACTTGTTGTTGCAAAAAGTTATTATGGCAAGCTAAACCTGAAGTTTGTGAACACTAATTTGGTAAAGGCAATTAGGGATTGTTTCCTTTCTTGTTTCTGTCAAACCAATTATTTGAAAATCAACAAGCAATTTTATTCAAATACTAAACTATTTCTAAACTGATTTTGACAAAGACTTTGGAAATCCTTAATTGCCATTTACAAGTGGTACTATATTTTATTCATTTTCCCAAGTAGGATATATATTACGTTGAGTACTCAATAAGGGTAGGCTAGTAGTAATAGTTTTGAAGAGCAAGAGTGAGTCTTTTGGCAGGAGGCCACCTCCAAAAGATAAACTCAACTTAGAGAAACGTCAGTACTACTTAGTCATGCCGGTCCGAGCTAGTAGTTTTCAGTCATGTGGACTGTGTGTTGCCAGAGTGGAAAACCGGTTTTGTTTAGGGGTAGAGAAGGAGGAGAATCTTACCCGGTAGGCCAATCACATACCTTTTGTCAATCTACACAATGTGTGGCATTCTGACCGTTGTATGGTTGTGGGGTCCAACGTGTGGTAACCCATGACCACCTTTTCAGTGGTTCATTTTGTTGAACATATATGGTTGGAAAAGCCAAAACGCCACTCTTGATTTTGACTATTGTTTATTGCTTGCTAGTATTTCTCTTATGAAGATTTTACACTTCGCATTCACGAACTGTTTCCACTGGACACTCAAAGCACACACGGACTTACTGAGATTTTTTCTCATCACCCTTTTTACCATGGTTTTAGGTTGATCCTGCTGTAGGGATGAGTAGCTAGTGTTGTCTGCCTCGGAAGAGATTTTGTTATCTGTTTTTATGTAATGCTTTGGGGAAGTTGAGAGTGAATAATTTTTATTATGGATTTGTTTTGAATTCATGGATTGTAATGAGTATTAAGTTTAAAGTATTGTTTTTATTCTATTATTTTGATTGTGTGACCTAGTTATAAAGACCCCTTGTCCTTTGAATGGAGTGACATCCCTGGCCCTATCGGGCTTAGATAGTGGGGTGTTACAGAAGGACTTATCTAAGAGGACATTATTCCTGTAAAAACAAAACACAAATAAAAGCACAAGGCAAATAATAATAAAATGAAAACCTACCTAAATAAAAGAAAACAAACTAAAGAAAAAGACTCAAATAAAAAATATAAAACAAAAACTTTTCACACTCAACATGCTTCCTCATCAAATCTTTTGAAAAGAAATTAAAGCTCAATATAGAAGATAGGCATGATGAATATAGAATGGAGAGAGGTTTTTTAAAAATAAAAGGTTTGTGAAAATAATTTTTCTTACTAAAGCAAAACACATAAACCTCATTCTCTAACATTTATTTTGACACATAAATATTTTTGTCAACATATAAGTGCACATAGTTTCTAAAGAATGCATCAAGCTTGAAATCACCTTAACCCTTCAAAAGAATGTTCATAATTAAAATTCCCCTTTAAACTTAGTATTTGAGTTTTTAAAGATGAGATCAAGAAATCCTTACTTTTCAATGCTTCTACAAATACCAAGTTACCTCCCTAAAATTGCGGTGAAGGGTAGAATTGTTCTCCCTTTCCACATTGGACAATTGGTCCTCATATCCTCTCTCCTTTCCTTGGAGATTCTCTTGTACAAGCGTATGGGCCTTTATGGCATTCTCAACCAACTTTTCTAGGTGTGTTCTTTGATAGCTCAATCGTTGGGATACTTTTTTATGCCACTTAATGGAGGAATTTGAATTGGCAACAAAAGAATGCATTAAGGCTTCAAGTGACGTCTCACAAAAAGCATCAATTCGAGATTGCTACTTTGGAAAATTCTCATCATTGTAGCTCCTTTAATCATGTGCCTAAAAGTAGTTGTCCATGATGATGTCAATCTCGCGCTCAAAGAAAAACAAAAATCAAATCGAAAATAAAAACAAAGAAAAATAAACATAAATAAATAAATAAATAAAAGTTAAAAATAAATAATATATAAAAAAAAGAAAAACACACGCATTCCCAACCTATTTAAATATAAAAGTTAGTGGTATTTATAGTACAACAGGAAGTATGTTAGTCAATTAAGTCAAAGTTAGTACATTAGATTACAAAAGACAACATATACAAAAGATGGCACATTTTTGCAAAAAAAAAACAATTGTACAAATTTACATATTTACATATTTACATGGTTAAATCAATAAAGTCCAAGTTTTCATGATATTGTTCCCCGGCAACGGCGCCAAAAACTTGATGTGTTTGGATTTATTTGGGTATAAAAATCATATAAAAACTAAGCACATTCCCAATCAAGTTAAATTAAAATGTTAACCCCAAATTACATATATGAGCAAGCATACTCATCATTAACATAGCATAGGGTTCAAACGAGTGTCGATCCTCAAGGAACAAGTATACATTACTCCATTTTCTTTCATTGTTTAACCAACTCAATAAAGTAAAAAATAAAAATATATACATGTTAAGAATGGAGAATTATGTAACTTAAACCATTGCTTTAAAAAATATAACCTTAAAGTACCTAACCATTATCCTAACTAATTATTCTCTTGGCATCATGAATGATTAATATAGATTCACTTCTTTTCCAATCCATGAAATCACTATCTTCTAGATAAATTAGCATCATATTCCTGTCTCAACTAATCCACCCAAAAGATGCATTAAACATAATAATTGATTAAATTTCCATTCCTGACAAACTTAAAATATGAAATTAACCAATGAATCCATTCCTGATAGACATCAATTAACCTTTAATTACCTTGTTCTTAGCAATTAACCCCTTTTTCCAAGCAAGTTAAAAGACAACAAATATGAAACTAATGAATTGAAACCACCATCAAACCCTTTTCCAAGCAAGTTAATAGAAAGAAACAATCAATTAATCTCGTAACATGCACAAGTAATTAAATACCAAGAAGAACAATCAATTAATCAAAAGATCAACTAACTCTAAAAATCATGAATATCTAAAACTCAAATTACAGTAAAATAATTAATACATCATTGATCAAGACAAGAAAACAAAGTAAAAGAACTCATAGACAAGCCTCCTTCTTCTTCCTTTGAAGACCTCCTTGCACAACCATCCTTGAATTGAATAATTTCTCCTTTGATTGAGTGATTTTCTATTATAATCTATGAATTCTCTTCCTTTTCTCTTGTGTTTTCCATCTATTTATAGGCTTAAGAAGTGCCTAAACTCGTTGGTGTAATGTTCTTGGCCTAGTAGAAGTAGGAAGATACTAAAACTCCACAAATTACCAAAAATCGTGTTCAAAAATCAAAATCCCATCTTTTCCTCAGAGCACAGTCAGCGCCTCCTTGGCTAATGGAGCTGGTGCCAGTTGTGTTTTGTTTCTTCCGTTGTTCGCCGATTTTTTCTTGATTTCCATGCACTGTTGTCCAAAATGTAGCTGGCGCCAGTTCGATTATGTTTCGATCCTATTTCAACAATTTTTCATCGCTTCAAAGTTCGTGTCATCAGCACTGTTACATACATACCTCGTGTTGGAATTCATTCATGCATCAGATATGCACAGCGGAAAGAAAAAAATGAATTCCAATCATGAGGATCACATGTATGTGTTGATACAGATAAAAAATAGAAAAATCATACTTTTGCTGAGTAGCTGCAAATCGAAATTTCCAGATATGATTGAATGTTTAGTTGAGACACGATCCAACAACGCCAAACAGATGAACAATCGCACGTCTTGCTTCTGCAATCTAAGTGTAGGATTGTCACTAACTAGTCCACACGAGAATGATTACTCAAGACGCCGAATATTTTCTTACTGGCAGAAAACTAGAAGGCGACTAGGGTTCTATTTTTTTGCTCTGTGCAGAAGAGAAATGAGAGAGAGAGAGAGAGAGAGAGAGAGAGAGAGAGAGAGAGAGAGAGAGAGAGAGAGAGAGAGAGAGAGAGAGAGAGAAGAAGAAGAAGAAGAAGAAGAAGAAGAAGAAGAAGAAGAAGAAGAAGAAGAAGAAGAAGAAGCTATGTCTATTTAGAGATTCATTGAGAGAACAATGGTCTCTGTGATATTCAAGTGATCAATCACCACGGCGTTATCTCTGGAATATTCCCACAGAAAATTTGTTTTTGTGAATTCTAATCAAGTTAGAATTCAACAATTGTAATTGAAACAGTTAAGTTATCACAATTACAATTTGGCACAGAATTTATAACTAATTATAATTTGACCACAATAACTTCTATTTCTCAACATTAACCCCACAATGTAATCAAATAACATCTTGACTACTTGATCCTCTATTGTGTATGATCTATTAGGTTTCCCAGTCTATTAGTAGTGAATATGAATTAATCCAAACGTCTCTAAAATTAATAATCCTTAATAATTTAGAATCAACCTATTAATTCTAATCAAGATTGGTTTATTAATTCATCAATTAATAAACCTAAACTCAGCAGATCATGAGTGGTATCTAGCAATACATCATGACTACCCAAGAGTCCAGGAAGTCAAGTGGCTTGACATGAACCTTCCAATAACAAACTATAGGGCAATGAACTCATTTTACCATACAATATCTCATTCGATTTGGAGTACAAAATTAGTGCCAACTCCTTCCAGAATAAATATTAATTCTAGCCCGAATATATTAGTACTTGTACTAGGAATCTACTACTCTACATGTGTATTAATTGGAACTATTTTCAATACACAATCACCTTGGCCAAGGATTTCACGAGTAGTAATTCTAACAAGTGGCCGTGAGATAATCACCCTTACTATTAAGAGTGGTGAATCTTTTACTGACCTTCTCAAATACTTTCATTTATCTCACATTGTACCTAATATCTATCCCATAGGCAACCCTTAATTTGGATTCAAAGATTGGAATCAAAGTAAAATGCTCAACAAACAAAGCACATTAGAGATCTCAAGTCTAAGGATACTTGTATGTTTGTTATAGCGAGATTCTATTACTGGTACAAAATAGCTATCCATGTGATTTTCTCATAACTAGGTTATCCAATGTACTTGTTCTATTAACAAGTATTCACGTATTAACTTTAAGTATCACAATACTCCCGGATATGAGAAGCATTGCCTGATCAGATGAGAAAGTCTAACATATGCTAGTCTTAACACATTAATGATGTCTTATCTCATTAATACTATGACTAGGGATTATTTATGTACTAATATAATACAGTGTAGTAGGAATCTCACATAATGATTTTCTCAATACAGTGTTGTAGTAGGGACTTTATCTAACAGTTATTTTACATTAAAGTAAAGACGACAAACTGAAAAATAAATAATGCCTTGCATTATAAAATAAATGTGTCATACAGAAAGTACAGATGATTACCTCTAGGGCACAATACTAACAAACTCCCACTAGAGCCAATCATTCATGTATCTAATACTGAATGACTCAACATGCCTATCGTGTTTCTTCTAGGATAGTGCTTTTGTAAACGGGTCAACTACGTTCTTCTCCGCGAAAACTCTCTCTATCTTTACATCATTTCTATCTATGATCTCCCAAATCAGGTGATAGCATCATAGTACATATTTGGATCATTGGTGAGACAGTGACTCCTTTGCTTATGTAATGGCTTTATTGTTGTCACAATGCAAATATATTGGACTATCAACGCTAGGGACCACATCCAATTCCATCACGAACTTCTTGATCCAAACGGCTTCCTTAGCTGCTTCAGAAGTGGCTATGTACTCAGCTTGAGTCATAGAGTCAGCAATAGTCCCTTGTTTGAAACTCTTCCAACTTATTGCCCCTCTGTACAACACAAACACATAGCCAGATTGTAATTTGAAATTATCTTTTTCAGGTTGAAAACTGGCATCAATATACCTGTTTACTTTCAAATCACATTCTCCATATACCAAGAACACATCCTTAGTCCATCATAAGTACTTAAGGATCTTCTTTACAGCCGCCTAATGATCCTCACCATTGTCAGATTGGTATCTGCTCATCAAACTGAGAGCACAGAATATATCTGACCTTGTACATATCATATCATACGTGATAGATCCAACTACCGAAGTATATGGAATCTTACTTATGTGATCCTTTTCAACTTGTGACTTAAGTGACATCGACTTTAAAAGACTTACTCCATGCATTATGGGTAAGAATTCTTTTTTGGATTAATCCATGCTAAACCTCTTTAGTATTTTATCTATGTATATAGACTATGAAAGTCCTAGCAAACTTTATGACCTATCTCTATAGATCCTTATTCTAAGAATGTAGGTTGCTTCTCCAAGGTCTTTCATAAAAATTTTCTTAGACAACCAAACTTTAACTAATTGAGGGATAGGTACATCATTTCCTATTAATAATATGTCATTTATATAAAGCAATAAGAAAATGATTGCACTCCTACTAGCCTTCTTGTACATACAAGGCTTATCTATGTTTTAAATAAAGCCAAACTTTTTGATTGTTTCATCAAAACAAATATTCCAATTCCTAAACGCTTGCTTAAGTCCATAAATGGATCTTTGCAGCTTGCACACTTTTATGCTATCATTAGATATGAAACCCTCAGGTTGTGTCAAATACACTTTCTCAGTCAGATTTTCAATTAGGAAAGCTGTTTTTACATCTATTTACCAGATTGCATAATCATGATGAGCGGCAATGGCTAGGAGTATCTTGATAGATTTTAGCATGGCTACTAGTGAGAAAGTTTCATCATAGTTAGTACCATATTGTTGACGATAACCCTTAGCCACCAGCCGTGTTTTATAGATAACTATGTTTTCATCCATGTCAGTTTTCTTCTTAAAACCCCATTTGCATCCAATAGGTTTGATTTCTTTGGGTGGATCAACTAAAGTTTATACTTGATTGTCGTACATGAAATCCATCTTTGACTTCATGGCCTAGAGCCATTTGTCAGATTTTGAACTGTTCAGAACTTCCTTATAGGCCCATTTTCATTTATGAGCAATACATCATTGTAATCACTTAAGAGAAATCTATATCTCTCAGGTGCCATACGTATCCTACTCAACCTACAAGGATCTTGTGTAGTAGAAGGTTCATCTATTCTCTCAATAGATGTGGGATTAGACGATTGATACTTGTTTGTTTGTTCTTCTTGAACTTCACTATGTTAAATTTTACTTCATCTTTCCCCTTTGAGCATGTTCTCATTCTCTAAGAAGATAGTATGCTTTAAAACAAATATATTTTTTTTTAAGGGGAGGTAAAATTAATAACCGAAAAGATTCTTTTGGATATTCCACAAACAAACACTTGTCGGACTTACTATCATGTTTGTCTGACTGTGGCCTTTTGAGAAAGGCAGAACAACCCCATACTCTCAAGTGAGATAACTTTGATTTCTTGCCAAAGAACATCTCAAACGGGGTAGTATCAATTGTTTTTTTTATGAAACTTTATTTAGAATATAAACAGAAGTCTTTAGTGCATACCTCCAAAATGGTTTTGGCAAGTCTGCATAAACCATCATGGTCTGTGCTATGTCTAGAAGGGTTCAATTCTTTCTCTTATATACACCATTATGTTCAGGTGTATATGGTGAAGTTCATTGAGATTATATCCCATTATCTCTAAGATAACCCTGAAACTCTTAGCTTAAGTATTCACCTTCTCGATCATATCTTAGAGTTTTAATACTTTTTTGAAGTTCTTTATCTACTTCATTCTTGAAGTCTTTGAACTCTTCAAAAGCTTCATATTTTCATTTCATTAAATACAAATATTCATATGGTGAATAATCATCGATAATAGTTATGAAGTAGTGATAATTTCCTTTTGATTGTATCGACATTGGGCTATATACATCAGAATATATTAGTGTTAATGACTCTTTAGCCCTTTCTCCTTTTCTAAAAAAATGAGTTTTAGCCATTTTTACCAAGTAAATAAGATTCGCATGTGCTATATGATTCATAATCAAATGACCCTAAGTCACCTAACTTATGTAACTTAGAAATGCAATTCTCATTTACATGGCCTAAACGACAATGCTATAAATAAGATGGGGTTGAATTATTTATCCTTGGTTTCTTATTATTTATATTGAGGTTTGGATTATCCATGTCTAGAACATATAAACCATTAACCAAAATTGTAGAACCATAATGAATATCATTCAATGAAAAAGAACAACATTTATTCTTAAATATTAAATGAAATTCACAGAATTCTAAACACACAACTGATGTGATGTTTTTCAATAAAACTGGTACAAAATAATAGTTTTAAGTTCTAAAACTTATCCCCAAGGCAGGCTTGTTAGGTATCTCATGCATATCATATATGGCGCAGCAAAAATATAAGAACGAGATACTGTTAGTATTGTTCCCTAGAGGCAATCACTTGTACATTGTATATGACACATTTTATTTTAATAAAAGATATTATTTATCTTACAGTTTCTTTTTGTTTACTTTAGGTAATGTAACTGTTCGATAAAGTCCCTAGTACAACATTGTGTTAAGGAAATCATGATAGAGATCATGATATGAGATTCCTAGACACTGGATGGTGTAAGTACTTAAATAGTCCCTAGTCATAGTATTAATAGGACAGGACATCAATAATGCGTTAAGACTAGCATGTGTTAGACTTCCTGATTTAATCAGGCGGTAGTTCTCATAACCGTGAGTATTGAGATACTCAAAATTAACACATGGATGCTTGTTAATGGAATAAGTTCATTGGATGACCTAGCTTTGAGATAATCATATGGATAACTATTTAGTGCCAGTGATATAATCTCAATATAGCAAACGTGCAAGTATTCTTACACTTGAGATCTCCAAGGTACTTTATTTGCTAAGCTTTGTACTTTGATTCCAATCCCCAGAGCTCGATCGAGGGCTGCCTATGGGATGGATATTGGGTACATTGTGAGGTAAACAAAAGTAGTTGAAATGGTCAATAAAGGATTCACCACTCCTAATAGTAGGAGCGAATATCTCACGGCCACTTGTAGGAATTACTACTCGGAAAGTCCTTGGCCAAGGCGATTGTGTATTGGAAACAGTTCCAATTGATACACATCTAGAGTAGTGGGTTCCTGGTACACGTACTGTTGTATTCAGGCCAAAATTATTTCTGGAGGGAGTTGGCACTAATTTCGTACTCCAAATCAAATGAGATATTGTATTGTGAAAGAAGTTAATTGCACTGAAGTTTGTTACTGAAGGGTTCATGTCAAGCCACTTGACTTCCTGAACTCTTGGATGGTCATGATGTGTTGCTAGATATTGCTCATGATCTAGGAATATGGGTTTTTTTAATTGATGAATTATTAAACCAATCCTGATTAGAATTAATATGATTAATTCTAATTAATTGTAGATTATTAATCTCAAAGACGTTTGGATTAATTCATGTTTTCTACCAATTGACTAGGAAACCTAATAGGTCACACACAATAGAGGATTATATATTCAAGATGTTATTTGATAACATTGTGAGGTTGATTAAGAGAAAGAAAAGGTGTTGTAGACAAATTATAATTAGTTATAATTTATGGTACAAGTTGTAATTGTGAGAACTTGATGTTTTCAATTACATTAGAGAATTCCAATAAGATTAGAATTCTTAGTTTTGGGAAGGGAATTTCATGTGATATATAATAGCTAATAACACACGAAAAACCCTAGCCAATAGCTGAAAAACACACAAAAGAAACAATAGCCACGAACTTTTTCTCTTCTTCTCTCTCGATTTGATCTTAAAGAGGAACCCTAGCCGCTACTTAGAATTTCTACTAGCACAGAAAACTACGTGCTTGAGTATTCCTCTGTGTGGATTACTATTAGAGATAACCACACACTGTGATTATAGTGGGTAGAAGTTCAATTCACGTGGAGGTTGATCACGAGAATTGCTGGATCACGTTTCAACTTGAAGAAGAAAATTTTGTTCTTCGCACGATCACCCAAAGGTAAAAGTTGTTGCCTTTATTGTTGTTATGTCTTGTTTTCTACACATAGAAGAGTCCTGGGAGGGTATCTCAATTTATTTTCTGCTGCGCCGTATGGGATACGAACTTGAGATACCCAACACATACTATCCCAGGACTCGCATACGTGTGGAAAACAAGACATAAAGAGAACAAAGGTAACAGGTTTACCTTTCTTTGAGCGTCTAAAAAATAAAATTTTTCCTTCTTTAAGTTGAGGCGCAATCCAGCAATCCTCTTGATCAAACACCACAAGAGTTGAATGTCCAACTTGTTAGGCATCTTAGGCTCATATCCTATATGGCGCAACGGAAAATAAACGAGATACTATCCCAGGACCCGCATATATATGGAAAACAAGACATAAATATAACAAAGGTAAGAGCTTTTACCTTTCTTTGATCGTCCGAAGAACAAAATTTTCTTCTTTAAGTTGAGGCGTGATCCAGCAATCCTCTTGTGTAAACTCCATGAGAGTTGAACATTTAACCACTATAATCATAGTATGTGATTATCTTTAATAGTAATCCACACAGAGGAATAATCAAGCACCAAAATTTCCTATGCTAGTAGAAAAAGATGGCGGCTAGGGCTATTTTTGTTTTTAGCAAAACGAGAGAGAGAGAGAGAGAGAGAGAGAGAGAGAGAGAGAGAGAGAGAGAGAGAGAGAGAGAGAGAGAGAGAGAGAAGACGTTTATTTTATGGCTCCTATTTTCGTGTGAATCACCCTTAGATTAGGGTTTCGAGCATATCCATTATATGTTCCAAAATCCACTGAAAATCTAAAATTCTAAAACAATTAGAATTTCCTAATTGTAATTTGGAAACATCAAGTTCCCACAATTACAACTTGGACCACAAATTATAACTAATTATAATTCGTCCACAACAACTTCTCTTTCTCGCAATTAACCCCACTATGTTATCAAATAACATCTTAAGTATATAATCCTCTATTGTGTGACCTATTAGGTTTTCCAGTCAATTGGTAGCGAACATGAATTAATCCAAATATCTTTGAGATTAATAATTCTTAATTAATTGGAATTAATCCTATTAATTCTAATCAGGATTGATTTATTAATTCATAAACCCATATTCTCATATTATGAGCAGTATCTAGCAACACATCATGACCACCCAAGAGTCCAGGAAGTCAAGTAGCTTGACATGAACCCTTCAATAACAAACTTCAGTGTAATTAACTCCTTTCACCATACAATATCTCATTCGGTTTGGAGTACGAAATTAGTGCCAACTCTCTCTAGAATTAATTCAAGCCTGAATACAATAGTACTTGTACCAGGAACCCACTACTCTAGATGTGTATCAATTGAAACTGTATCCAATACATAATCGCCTTGGCCAAGGACTTTACGAGTAGTAATTCCTACAAGTGGCCATGAGATATTCGCCCCTACTATTAGGAGTGGTGAATCCTTTATTGACCCTCTCAACTACTTTCATTTACCTCACAATGTACCCAATATCCATCTTATAGACGGCCCTCGATCGAGCTCCAGAGATTGGAATCAAAGTACAAAGCTTAGCAAATAAAGTACCTTGGAGATCTCAAGTCTAAGAATACTTGCACGTTTGCTATATTGAGATTAGATCATTGGCACTAAATAGTTATCCATGTGATTATCTCAAAGTTAGGTCATCCAATGAACTTGTTCCATTAACAAGCATCCATGTGTTTTTAAAGTAAACAAAAGTAACTGTAAGATAAATAATGTCTTTTATTAAAATAAAATGTGTCATATACAATATACAAGTGATTGCCTCTATGGCCCATGTTGGGTATCTCATGCGTATCATATACGGCGCAGCGAAAATTTTAAAACGAGATACCATCCCATGATCCGCATATGTGTGAAAAACAAGACATATATATTTAAAACAAAGAAATAAAGATAACAGCTTTTACCTTTCTTTGTTTGTGTGGAAAACAAAATTTTCCTTCTTCAAGTATGATAATTGTGGCGCAATTCAGCAATCCTCTTGAAGAATCACCACAAGAGTTGTATGTCCAACCACTATAATCACAGTGTGTGATTATCTCTAATAGAAATCCACACAGAGGATCTCACTCAAGCACCAAGATTTTCTGTGCTAGCAGAAAACAACAATGGTGGCTAGGGTTTTTCTTCCTTGTTCTACTTCATAAGCAAAACCAGAGAAAAGAAGAAGAAGAGTCTTGGATTCCCTATTGGAAGAAGTCACACGAGAGAGAGAGAGATGTTCATTAGAGAACATGAAGATCATATCCCCATTATACTCTTGAAAGGATGGCCCAACACACTTTATTTCATGTATGTTGATAAAAAGGAGTTTTGACACCCATTCCATCATGTGTGCCCTTTTGTTTGTTTTTATATGACTTCTTGTTCAACAATAAAACCAATTTAATTATATATCTCATATGACTAAAAGCCTCTACAAAAACCACATCTGAGAATTCCAAACAATTCTCTAATTGCAATTGGAACCCATCAAGTTCTCAGAATTATAAATTGGCCTATCATTTGTAATTAATTATTATTTGGCCACCTCAACCTCTCTTTCTTGTAATAAACCCCACTATGTAATCAAATAACATCTTGAGTATATATTCCTCTTTTGTGTGTGACCTATTAGGTTTCCCGGTCAATTGGTAGCGAACATGAATTAATCCAAACGTCTTTGAGATTAATAATTCTTAATTAATTAGAATTAATCCTATTAATTCTAATTAGGATTGGTTTATTAATTCATCAATTAATAAACTCATATTCTCAGATCATGAGCGGTATATAGCAATACATCATGACCACCCAAGAGTCCAAGAAGTCAAGTGGCTTGACATAAACCTTTCAATAACAAACTTCAGTGCAATAAACTCCTTTCACCATACAATATTTTATTCGGTTTGGAATACGGAATTAGTGCCAACTCCCTCCAGAAATGATTCTGACCCGAATATAATAGTACTTGTAATAGGAACCTACTACTCTAGATGTGTATCAATTATAACTATTTTCAATACACAATTGCCTTAGCCAAGGACTTTCGAGTAGTAATTCCTACAAGTGGCCGAAAGATATTCACCCCTACTATTAGGAGTGGTGAATCCTTTATTAACCCTCTCAACTACTTTCGTTTACCTCATAATGTACTTAATATCCATCCCATAGGCGGCCCTCGATCGAGCTCCAGAGATTGGAATCAAAGTACAAAGCTCAGCAAACAAAGTACCTTGGAGATCTCAAGTCTAAAGATACTTGCATGTTTGCTATATTGAGATTATATCACTGGCACTAAATAGTTATCTATATGATTATCTCAAAGCTAGGTCATCTAATGAACTTGTTCTATTAACAAGCATCCATGTGTTAACTTTGAGTATCTCAATACTCACGGTTATGAGAACCACCGCCTGATCAAGATCAGGAAGTCTTAACACATGCTAGTCTTAACGCATTCATGATGTCCTGTCTCATTAATACTATGACTAGGGACTATTTAAGTACTAACACTATACAGTGTAGTAGGAATCTCATATCATGATCTCTATCATGATTTCCTTAACACAGTGTCATACTAGGGACTTTATCCAATAGTTATATTACTCAAAAGTAATCAAAAGAAACTGTAAGATAAATAATGCCTTTTATTAAATAAAATATGTCATATACAACATACAAGTGATTGCCTCTAGGGCACAACACTAACAGCACAACACTAACACTTTATCTAACAGTTATTTTACATGAAAGAAAAGAAAACAAATTGAAAGATAAATAATGTTTTGTATTATAAAATAAATGTATTATATACAAAGTACAAGTGATTGCCTCTATGGCACAACACTAACAACTCGAACCCATGATGAGGACACTTTCTAAGCATCTCCTTAAACCTCTCCTAACATTCATAAAGATTCAGAGTTTCAAACTGTTGGAATGCAAAAATATCGGTCCTAAGCTTAGATGTTCTAGTTGGGGAAAAATATTTTATTAAAAATTTTTCTGCCAAAACATTCCAAATGTGATGGATCTAGCTGGCAAAGATTTTAACCAAGATTTTGCTCTATCTATCAAAGAAAAGGGGGAAAGCCTTAGTTTGATAGCATCTTCAGAAACACCATTCATTTTAAAAGTGTCATAAATTTCTAAAATGCTCACAAGGTGGGCATTAGGATCTCTCTTAGATAGCCCATCAACTTGTACCATGTTTTAGATCATTTGGATTATGTTGGGTTTTATTTCCAAGTTATTAGCCTCTATCGTAGGTCTTATAATACTTGATCTTGTACCCGAGATTGTGAGTTTCACAAAATCGCCTATAGTCCTCCTACCATTACTACAGTTATTGGGTTGATTAACCTCCATATCTTTTCTTACCCTTTAGCTCACAACCTTTCAGACCTTTGCAGAATTTGTTCAACCTCAAGATCAAGATCTTCTATGTCGGCTTTAGATCTTCGGGTCATATACTAATGGCAAGATCTATAGAGAACATAAGATAGTGAGATTATAGAATTTACAAGTTAAATAGTTACTATATATTCACAAATTTACAAAAATTACAACATGCAATGAAATTAGGAAACTACAAATATACAATCAACAAAATATGGCCATAATTGTACAAAGAATATATATACATATTCACATATTTACATATAGACATATAAACATATAAATATGGTCAAATCAACACTATCCAAGATTTCATGATGTTGTTCCCCAGCAACGACGCCAAAAACTTAATGCGTAAATTTTGGGTGTATAAAAATCATCAAATTTAAATTCATTCCTTAGTCAAGCTTTAATTAAAATATTAATCCCAAAATATAAATACGAGCAAGTATACTCATCACAAGCATAATATAGTGAATTAACGAGTATCGATCCTCAAAGGAACAAATACACACTAATCACTTTTTATTCATTGTTTACCCAATAAAATAAAGTGATAGGATAATAAAAAGAAAAATAAAGAAATATGTACAATTTAAGGATTTGAAAATATGTAATTTAGACAAAAGCTTTTGAAAAATGATAATGAATCACTTAGCACATATCACAATCAATTATTATCTTAGACTCACAAAAGATTTAAAATACACCCACTTTGTTTGCAATCCATATAATCACTATCTTCTAGTTAAATTAGTGAACATATTCTGCCTCAACCAATTTATCCAAAAGATACATTAAAATTAATCCTCATATAAATTCCTATATTCTAGGTGATTTAAAGCATGAAATTAGTCAATGAATCCATATTCTAGCAATCATCAACCAACCTTTGATTACCCAAGTTCTAGACAATTAATCTATTTTTCAAGCAAGTTAAGAGATAACAAATATTAAATTAATTAATTGAAGTCATTACCAACCCCTTT
Organism: Voacanga thouarsii; assembly: GCA_026120185.1. Lineage (NCBI taxonomy): Eukaryota > Viridiplantae > Streptophyta > Magnoliopsida > Gentianales > Apocynaceae > Voacanga > Voacanga thouarsii. The sequence goes on from JANUWF010000106.1 coordinate 765,250, forward strand.
TTCAAGCAAGTTAATAACAAAAATCAATCAACCAACTCCGTAAGAAGAACAACTAATCAAATCCCAAGATAAATAATGAATTGATCAAAAGACTAAATTAATTCAAGAAATCATGAATCCCAAACCAATGTCAAATTGCAATGGAAACATTAATTACATCATTATTTAAGAAAAAGAAAACAAATGCAAATGAACAAACTCATAGACAAGCCTCATTCTTCTCCCTTAAAGACTTTCTTGAACAACCCTCATTGATTTGATGAATTCCTCCTTCAATGAGTGATTTTCTGATTTGATCATTGAAATCCCTTATTTTCTCTTATGTCTTCCTTGTTTTTTATAGGATTCTCTGATGCTAAAATTCATTGCTAGAGGAATCTTGGCCGAGTAGGATTTGAAAAAAAATACCAAAATCCTTTAGAAAATACCAAATTCGTGCACAGGATTTTCATGACCAGAGCGGACCTGGCGCCAGGTCCAATCGACCCACTTGGTGCCAGGTATGTTTTGTTCTTGCCTTGAATTTTACTTCATTTTCACTATTTTTCTGGATTGGACTTGGCACTTGGTACCTTAGTTGGACCTGGCACTAGCTGCATTCTGGAAATTTCAAATTTTTGCTCGAAATCAATTCAATTCTACACAAATTTGTCAAAAACATTTTTCACAAGTAAAATGTCAAATAGAAAGGAATATCCCAAGTTATTACAATAAAAGTATCTCAAATTACCCTCAAATGACTAAGAAAATAGTGATAATTTTACCCTATATCAATTCTCATTTAGGTTATTATTTTATAGTTCTTCTACCTATCTACTTGTTCTACAAAATATCTCTGGTCTTTTTTCCTTATATTTGAGCCTTTACGAACATTACCCAAGAGCCACATCTAAACCACCAAAATATATGCCCTACCAAGATTATATCAAGTGGTATCAGAGCATGGCTAAGCTTTGATTCTTATTAAAACTTTTAAATATTGAAAAAGCCACCCAAAAGGTGCAATCCCGTAACTAAAAAAAAAACACCCAAAATAGGTTAAGATTTTCTTGCCATTTCTTGTGTTTTTATGTAAAAACTTGATCCTTGATAATATGTTAATGATTAGGGATGCAAAATTTCTTATCATTGTGATTATTTGGCTTGAAAAGAGTAGAAAATATGGAATTATTGAACTACAAAAGTGTGCCCACCAAGTGTTTGACAAAAGTCCTAAGAGGGATTGTGCGGCTTACTTAAAGGTCTTTAAGTACATGAATTGTTTCGTTGTGAATCTTATCACTAGTATATATTAAACTCATACCAAACTTGCACCTTAATTTATTAAGATGATGTTAGCTTTTGGGTATGTCATAGTCATCTCTATAAACTTGTTCCTAGTGCTAGTTTAGTTTTAGCTACCTTTGAATTCTTGAATTTTCCCTTGTCTCTTCTTTGTGTCTTAACTGCCTACATTCTAATTACTTGCTTGTGTGTTGGGCATTCTAATTCTTTAGACTCTTATATTTATCATGCCTTGAAATTGTTGCGTTCACCAATTATTCTATAAAATTCCTTAAGACCTCTAATTAAAGAATCCTAAAAGTTTAAGTTAACTACAAGTGAACTAAACCCTTAATAATTGGGAAGAAATTGGTTGAACATTGGAGACTTGAGAGATATTAAAAGGCAACAAGGGGAGATTTTATTTGGAAAAGCCAAGAAAGGAGAGCAAACATGAATATTAAGCAAAGCTTAGAATTGAGTGAAAATACTAAGGATGTGTGGAAAGGAATTATTTATCGTTAACCCATTTTGTAGGTACAACTCATTCCTTGACATCCACTATGGAGCAAGGTGATACAGCTATAAAGAACAATCAAGTCGGAGGACAAAGGCCACAAGATGGATTTCATACTAGATAGGCCTTTGAGTATATGCGAGAAGTATGGAGGCTATACAAAGGAAGTTAACCGAACTTTAAACTCGTGCAGGAGAGGCTTCAACCATGGGCTAAAGAAGAGGTTATGAAAAATAAGATTTGCCTAACCCTAACTTGAGTAGGGATATGACACACCACAAGTGGATATACAACCGGGAAATGAATGGAGTGAGCATTCAATTGGAGGATTCTAACAAGCGCTAATAAAATGATGTAAGAATGGATTGAGAGAAGGAGGAGGTGGAGTAGGAGAAAGATTTGGTAGCAACAATCTAAACAACATGAGATCTTTAGAGAGGTAGTTTGAAATGTGATTAGATTGGGATGAAGGTAAATAATATGAGGAATGCATAGCACAAAAAAATTAAAATAGGATGAGAGCTAAGAGGTGTGAAAAGCAAGAAAATAAAAGGGAGATGAAAAATATCAAGATAAAGGTGCCTAACTTTTGAAAGAAGAGTGATTTGGAGACATACTTTGAGTTGGAAAGAAAATAGAGATACTATATAATTGCGAAGAGTCTAGTAAAAGGAACAAGGTGAAGCTTGTAATTTTGGGATTCTCTAATTATGCAATGGTATGGTGGAAGTAAGTTATTGCTAAAAGAGGCAGATGGGAGAGAAAATGGTTGGGACTTGGAAAGTGTTGAAAAAATTGATGAGAACAAGGTTTGTGCTCCTTCACTACTACAACGAGCTTTACCAAAGACTCTAAGTGCCTAAACAAGGTAGTAAAACCGTTGAAGACTACCATAAGGAATTGGAGGTATTATTTTTTGAGGGCTAACATGAGTGAGGAACCCTAGGCTACCAAAACAAAGTTTATGGGTTAACTAAATTGAGAAATAGCCAATGTGGTAGAATTATATTCATATAAAACCTTGGAGGAAATAGTCCATATGGCAATGAATATGGAGAAGCAAGTAAGAAGGAGGACATTTGTAATACCCCGCCCAAAACCACCTTTGACTATGGGAAAAAGTCATGCATTGCATAGCATCTTGCATTTTATGTGGTAGCTAGAATAATTTTATTTGCATGGATGCATGTGAATTTTTCCGTTACTCTTGCATTTGAATTAATTGATGTGAAATAGTTGTGTTGTTAAAGACTTGTTTAAGGGAGGTTTGGTCGAAGACTTGGAAGGATGAGTATTGGGGTGGTAAGAACTTCTTGTAGAAAAATTAGCATTTGAGTTGTTTTGGAATAGCGGGGAGGTTGGTGATTTCCTTTGGTGACCCGAGTTTGAATCCTACCTTTTGTGAAGTAAGTTTCTCTTCTTGAAATTCTTTTCTTTAGACCATTTCTTGTCTTGGTCGAAAAAGAACCTAGCTATCCTAGAGAAATTTTAGTATTTTTACTCCAAGGAAATAAGTCTCTATATTTATTTCCTAAATTCAAGGACTTTGATGTGAATAAAGTTCACCGTTAATTTTCAGCTTGTGTTCCTTAGGATTTTCGAAAAAACCCCTAGCTAGGAGCCACTTTGAAGAATTTCAAGCAGTATAAAACTCTTCTTGATGAATATTAGAGTTAGGGAATATATTAGGGAAAAACCTTATTTTATCTCTTCAAGAATTCTAGCCATAATCCTTTTATTTATTTAATTGTTTTAGAGAAATATTTTAACTAAAGTCTTAGATATTTTCTTTGGGTTTAAACGCCACTTCCATAGGAGTAAGACTCTATATTTAACTCCTAAGTTCAAGGATTTTAGCTAAGGATGAAATTTGTTTTATTTTCAGCTTTTGTTCCCTTGAATTTTCGGAAACCATAAACTGGAAATATTCTGGAAATTTTTCCAGATTTTGTTCGCCACCTTGGAGCACCTTTAGCTCAATCCAAATTCTTCTAGGACTAGAGGAAATCTTATCCAAATCCTTGATAAAACCAGATTTTATTTCAATCCAAATTCAACTAGGATTTCTTCATTTTCCTAGCTGAATTTCGGCAGCTTTGAATCTACATAAGCTGTCCGAAATTCCAGCCATCTTTAGCTACAATCCAACTCTGAAAATCCTAGCTCAAACCACCTAGAATACTCCTTAATAATTCAACTACCTTATCTTCACAAAACCAGAATTTCTATCACCAAAAATTACTGATTTTCGGCAACTTGGAAACCAGAAAAATTCGGTCAGCTTGCACAGAATTTTCGTCCAGCTGTGCACTCCAAAACACACAAAATTTTGCACTCCAAAACCTACCAAAACTCCTTGTTGATTAAGCCAATTTCAGCACCCAAAACCCCCACCTTTTCCCTGGAAATTTCGGTAGAATTACAGCCTGAACAATCCAGAATTTCTTCTCCTTTTGTTCAGCGATTTCGCACAGCTTGCACAGGATTTTTTCAGTCATCAAAACTCACTCAAACTCTTCCTTGTTTGGCCCAAAATTCTGAACACATTTAGCCCTTCCTTTGAGCAGTATTTCGGCCAGCATAGAGGAGCAAATTTCAGAATTTTTCCTTCCATAGAACTCCCCTAAAATCGGCAGCAAGGAGGCGCGCGCAAGCTGGAAATTTCGCCTTTGCTGTCCAAGAAACCTAAAGCCATTAGGAGTCTGTCTAAGCATCTAACCCTAAACCAATCTTCTCCAACTTTAAATCATAACCACCGTTTACCCTCTCCATTCTACATGAAAATTTCAGCAACTTCTCTCTGCAAAATTTTCGAAACCACAAGAGTTATTTCAAGCAAAAATCGAACACACCCTAAGGTAAGCACAAATCCTTTCAACCTCTTGATGCCGTTTTCTCTAATGATTCTTTTCTCTTTCTTCTACCCTTAAATCACGCCCTATGGAGGCTGATTTCCTCTTCTTCCTTAATTTTCGGTCAAGTGCAAAGGAGGTAACTTCTCTCTTCTTCTCAAGCGAACTCGGGACGATCACCATAGGAGCATCGAAACCTCATTACCCGGTAGTTGCAAGGTAACGGAATACCCTCCCTTGATGTCGAAAGTAAAGTGTAACGGTGTTTATTAGCGAGATAAACATGTGGTCGTAGTATTTGATCTTTGGGGATTGAATAGTTTACTTGGAATTAAATAGGATATTGCGAATTGTTATGGAAATAAATGGGATTAGAGCATGTTTGAATTAATTGAGACCCTGATCATGATATTATATGGTTTAGATCAGGAGGATAATTGAGGAAAGCCAGCTGTGAATTTATCGCATTTATCTGAGGCATATCAAGTAAGTCCTTGCATAAACTCTTTTATTAAATGTTGTGATGGTAAGTCCTTCTATAAACTGTTTTGTTAAAGGTTGTGATGGCAAGTCTATGTTGTGAAGCTTTGTAAAGCTATTGTTAAACTGTGTTTGCTTGGGTTGTAAACGTGGATATTTATTCTTTAAACGATTTTGTCAAACTAACGGTTTTTAGCAAGAAAACTATTCTTTTCCTTAAATTTTTAGAAATCTCTTTTAAAGAAAACCATGTTTTGCAAAGCCAAGGTTTGAAAATATTTTGAATCAGGAATTGACGGATATGTTCGTTGAGTACTCAATAAGGGTAGGCTAACAATACTAGTCTTGGAGGGCTAGCGTAAGTCTTCTGGCAGGAGGCCACCTCCAGAAGATGAACTCTGCTTGAAAAGGCGACAGTGTTGGTTGGTCAGGCCAGTCCGAGCTAGCATTATGCTTGAAAGGTATTATTTATATTCCCGGCATGGACACCCGGATGGTTTTGTTGGGTGTAGAGATGGAGGAGCATCTCACCCGGTGGGCTGTACACTCACCTTGATCAGAATGCCCAATGTGTAGTAATCTGGTCCGAACAAGGTGCACAAAGTGTGGTGCCTTGGCCAATTTGTTCTCATGGAGCCCAACGTGTGGTGACATGACTTTTATCCGAGTGGAGGATTTATTTTGTACAAAGTGTGACATTGAGAAAAATCCACTCCTTGTGAAAAGAGATTGTTTATGACTTGCCAAATTATTTTTACAAATGTTTTACACTTTGCATACACGAACTATTTAAAAACACCATGTGCACACACAGGACTTACTGAGATTTATTCTCACACCGTTTTACATCATGTTTTCAGGGGATAGACTGTGTTGAGTCAGCGGGGCATGTAATAGTTGGAGCTTTTGCTATTTTCTCTATTCGTTCTAGGAGACATTTATTGCTTATGCTTCTAAACAATATTTTGTTTTATTCCGTTTTGCTCCAAGTTGAGCCTGATGTAATAAGAATATTTCTTTATTTATCTAAGTTGATCCTTTTGGAGATTGCCTTTATATTTTATACCTCGTTCTAAAGACCCCTTGTCCTACGGGACGGGGTGACATCCCCGCCCTTTTAGGGTACGTAGTCGTGGGGTGTTACAACATTTATCAAGCTACCCACAAGCAATAGCCCTATACCTAGCAAGACAATATCTAAGAAAGAAAGAACTACAAAATCACTATCTAGGGACTTCACTAAACCTAGAGAGGAATGAAACAAGAATAAGGGGAAGGCCATTGAGAAAAACCAAAGGAGCCGAGATATCAAGTGCTTCAAGTGTCTTGCTGTGGTCATATGGTATATGAGTGCCAAAGTAAGCGAACCATGTATACTAATGCCTTTGGAGAAGTGTCATCCAAATATGAGGAAGGAAGGCATATGAATGAAAAAGAAGACGAAGAATGAGAGGCCATTAGTGGAGAAGGTGAAGAAGTAGGGCAAATGGGTACCTTATTAGGAGTTTCTAGGACGTCCTGGAGTACTCAAGCTAAGGATGAGCAATACCAACAAATAAAGAACATTTTCTATATTAGGTGTTTCATTGCAAAAATACTATGTAGCTAGATTGTGGATAGTAGAAGTTGTACCAATGTGATTAGTGCAACATTAGTGGATGAGTAGGGATTGGAAACTAGAAAACATCCATGTCCCTATAAGCTCTAATGGCTTAATAATAGAGGAGAGATGAAGGTGAATAAGCAACCATTAGCTACCTTCGATATAGGCAACTACAAGGACGTTGTTTTGTGTGACATAGTAGCCATGCAAGCAGGCCATCTACTCCTTGGTAGGCCATGTCAATATAACTAGAATGTAGTACACAATGGAAAGAAGAGTACATATACTGTGAACAAGGAAGGAAGGATATTTACCCTCCTACCCCTAAGTCCTAGTAAAGTAAGCATAGATCAAAAGATTATGGGTAAGTAGGGGAAAAAAAGGAGCTTTCAAGAGAGTGCAAAAAAGGAGAGTGAAAAGAAGAAAAAGAAAGAAGAGGGGAAAGAAAATAGCGCAAATGAAAATAAGGAGAGTCCAAAAGAAAAAGAAGTGCAAACAACAAGGGACAGGAGATAAGAAAAGAGTGAATTTCTTTGCCAAGGCGAGTGAAATTGTTGATGCTATTGAAGCAAACAAACCGGTGCTAGTTCTCTATTGCAAGGGAGCTTATATAACTACTATTGATGCTACACTTATTTTTCCATTTGAAATTGCAAGGATCATTAAAGAATTTAAGAAATTTTTCCACAAGAAGTACTCAAACGACTACCACCACTTAGAGGAATCAAGCATCAAATTTACTTTTTGTTCAGAGCCATTATTCCCAATTGACTAGCCTATAGATGCAACCCAGAAAATGGCAGCCCAAAATTGCCCAGAAAATTCCAGCCATGAGAAAATTCTGTGCGGGAAAACATTCCAACTTTGTTTCCTAATTCATCCCTAGCCGAAACCTCAGCTTTCTTCTGCACAAACCCTCCTTAAATAGCCATGAGCTGAACTCCATTGTCCCCCCCCCCCCAAGCTTCTACACGAAATTTAGACATGGCTACCCGAAAATCTCTCCAACAAATCTCTACAATCATGCTTGATTAGTTACCAAAATTCCAACCACATAATTTAGCAACCTTCCATAAAATATTCCTCAAACAACCAGACCTTTCATCCACCATTATACTCCTTATTTTCGACCACCCTCAGCCTCTTTCAACCAACTTCCATCCAGCCGAAATACTGCACAAGCAGTCGGCCATGGCAACCTCCCAAAAGCTCTCCAATAATCAAAGATATTCTTCTCATACTTAGTTTCCACATTTGCTTCTCAAAAATATTCTTTAAGGATTTCAACAACTAACCTTTCCTTCTTCCTTCCAAACCAGAAAATCATCTTCCAAAACCCTACAGGCAATTCAGCAGCCCTAATCCCTGCAGAAATTCGATAGCCTCCAATCCCAAAAACTCTCTATTCTCTTCAACCTTCAAGAACACATAACACACCAAGAACACCTACTCCTTCCTTTCACCTAATACCTCTCCAAATCACTTCAAACTTCTTCTAAAAACTCCAGATTTCATCTAAACACTACCGTGAGTCCATCCATACCATTTTTAACATCAAACTCCAAAATTCAACTCCCACTTTCGGATAAAAAACAAAAAATTTTGTGAAGGCTCAAGAACACCTTCAAGGTAGGTTTATTCAATCAACTTCATCTTCGCTAATCTTCAATCACTAATGAACATATATGTGTTTAAGCGTGCTAATGGACTTTCATCTTCTCTTCTCTCTCTCTCTCTCTCTCTCTCTCTCTCTCTCTCTCTCTCTCTCACTCTCTCTCTCTCTCTCTCGACCGAACACTCCCTCCCTCTTGGCCGAATGATTTCATCAAGCAAGGTCATGCTTCCTTCATCTTCTTTGCACGGATTTAGACATCTAGGAGTTGAGATCCATTCGAAACTCCTTCAAGGTATTCATCGATCAAGTAAGTCTTTTTAACCCTTCTTTTAAATTCTAGATTCATATCTCTAGGATGATGTTGATAGAAGATGAATCGTGAATAGGGTTGAGTATATATTGTTGTGATGAGTTGAGAGTGAAGCATGAATATATGTATGAATATGTTGGAGATGGGATTTATGCATGAATGGATTATCTTGGTTGATTTTATGGTGTTTTAGGGTTTAATGCATGTCTCCATGTCATAGGTAGTATTTGTGATCAAGTATGCTAGCGATTATGTCACTTTTGGTGAATAGGATTTATATTCATGTTAGATTATTGAAGCCGTGATTATATTTATGCTACTAGAGGTTAGATCATGTCTTGATAAATTTAGATCTAAGCTTATATGCATAATTTGGATGATTTGATGAATGGAAGGGTTGTATATGTTCATGATTGTGGTTAGCCATAGAAATATGATCATGATCTAGTTGTCCCTAAGCTAAATTTTAATTCATTAATAAAATATTTAATAATATGATTTTGCTAGAAAATTCGAAAAAACCCTAGGAAGTGGATTTGAATTACTAAAAAGATATTTTAGCCAAATAAATGGTAGCTTTTATTCAAGAAATAAAATATATAGATATTACATACAATGATAAAATGAACTAAAGCCTTTTATTAAAATAATCATAATAAGTAAAATATTTATTATTAAAAATTTAATTATCACCTTTTAATCAAAACCTATTAAAGTCTATTTATTATCTTCCAATCAAGACCCATTAAAATTTATTTTCAACTAATTTTAGCTAGCAATTATTTTCAAACAATTAATTATTAATAAATCGTTATTTTACCTAATACCTAAGACTCTTCACCAATTAAACTCTGAATTTAGCTTAGCAAGATTTAATCCTTCAACTTATTAGTACTTATTTCCCAAAACATTAATTATTTTAAATTTCAAATTAGGCTTAGCTTATAAACCTATTTCTTTATTGTTGGGCCTTAAAGCTTGGGACACTAGGATCATGGTAGTAGTGAGTTGAGTTGTTTTAAATTGAGAAAGTGAATTTTGGCTTGAGTTTGATTGTGGTTTGTATTTGCCCATGCGGGGTTAGGTCAGCTGTTGGAGACCTTTTATTGTGAGCAAGAATCAGGTAAGCTCCTGCATAAAACCTGATTGATGTAAAATATTTATTATGGCAAGCCAAATGTAGAGTGCATGGACACTCAGTTCTGTAAAGGCAATTGAGGATTGACTTCTTTCTTATTTCAGTCAATTGAATTATTTGAAGATCAACAAGCAGATTTACTCAAAATTAAAACTCTTTCTAAAACAGATTTTGACAAAGACTTTGGAAACCCTTGATTGCCATTTTCATATGAAACTATGTTTGTTCATTTTCTCCCAAGTGGGATACGTTACGTTGAGTACTCAATAAGGGTGAACTGCTGGGGCTAGTCTTTGAGGAGTTAGGATAAGTCTCTCAGTAGGTGGCCACCTCTGAGGGGTAAGTCCTGCCCGGATAAGATGTCAGTCCAGTAGGTCGTGCCGATCCGAGGTAGCAGTTTATTTTTCAGTCAAGTGACTGTATTTTGCCGGAATGGACACCCGGTTGTTGTTTGGGTATAGAGAAGGAGGAGTATCTTGCCCGGTAGGCCGATCACCTACCTTTTTGTCAGTCTGCACAAAGTGTTGGCATTCTAACTGATTATGGGGCCCAACTTGTGGTAACCCATGATCATTTCTTTTGAGTGATTGATTTTATTGATTATGTAGGGTTGGAAAAGCCAAAATACCACTCTTACTTTTGACTAATGTTTATTGCTTGCTAGTGATTTTTTTTATAATGAATTTTATACTTTGCATACACGAACTATTTCCACTGGACACTCAAAGCACACACGGACTTACTGAGATTTCTGTCTCATCACCATTTTTACCATGATTTCAATTCGATCCTGCTGTGGGGATGAGTAGCTAGTGTTATCTGCCTTGGAAGAGAATTTTGCCATTTATTTTTATGTATTACTTTAGGGAGTTGAGAGTGGATGATTTTATTTATGGATTTGTGTTTCTTTTGGGAATTTGTGGATTTATTCTTGGTTTTAATCTTGATTTATAATAAATTTTAAGTTAAAATATTTTTTTATTTTTATTCCGCTATTTTATTTGTATGACCTAATTATAAAGACCCACTGTCCTTTAGACGGGGCGACATCCCCGGCCCTGGCGGGCCTAGGTAGCGGGGTGTTACAAGTGGTATCAGAGACTAGGTTATAGGCAAATATTGATAGTGTTTGTTCTATTTACTTAAGTTTAAATCTTTATCTAACTTATCTTGTTGATGCTGTAGGATGGTTAGGATGCTTAGGACTGCGAGGAAAGGGTAGCAGTGGCACCCGCCTATCCCTATATACCCGAAGGGCGTTCCAATTCCCCAGCCTGCCCCTCAGCCAGATATCCCTTTGGAGTATAGCAATGATTATGAGGTCCAGATCATTGAGCCACCCCCAATTCCGGTGATAGACATAAGTTCTGACAGTGAGGATGAGGTGATGGTAGTAGAGCATGTACCCCACCCTCCTAATCCCGAGGTGGACTTAGCAGCAAATATTGATGACCCAGGGGAGATAGACTATGAGTCTCTACCTAGGCCTTCTTTACTTCCTTCTTTCAACCGAGTTGAGCCCGGAGAGAGTTCTAGGCACCCGAGGAAGGAGCCAATGGAGGGATTTGCTAGCGGGGTTGGGGTGGATTTTTCTAAGAACTCTGGGGGATGGTTATATGAGGTTGATGATTAGGATTCTGATAAGGACTAGTGGACTAGAAGTTATTTTGAACAGGATGTTTATTTGTTTATTTTTTTTTTTTTCGAGAACTTTTATGTCAAGGATTTTAATTCTACTTTCTATAAAAATTTCGAATTTATGCAAGTCCATTTTTGAAAGAGAATTTATTCCTTAGGCAAAATTTACCTCCGATTTCTGTTTACATATATTTGACTGCAAATGCACGTGCAACTAAAATGATTTGAACCATAAATGCATACACTTATCATTTGGGGTGTGATTTATAATGGCACCTAAGCATCGTACAGCTTCAGCAGGTGGAAGGGTTCCGAAAGTCGATCAAGGGGCACCGGAAGTAGAAACAGCCCAGATGCAAGCACCCAACCGGGGTGAAGGGAATAGTCTGAATATGGGATCGGGATCTGAAGTTGCAGTTGATGTGACCATGGGCCAGGCATTCAGCAAGATGGTCGAGATTTTGCAGTCTATGACCGAGCGACGGAACCCAAAGGGTGAAGACGAGGCCTTAAAGCGGTTCCTGAAGTTTCAACTGCCCGCCTTTATGGGCGGAGCGGAACAAGACCAGAAGGCAGAGCAATGGGTTGAGGAAATGGTGGATATATTCGCAATGCTCCAGTACACCGAGGAGTAGATGGTTAAGTTTGCAGCTTTCCAATTGAGAGGACCAGCTCGGGCATTGTGGCAACGGGTCCAAGACGATTGGGAGATGGTCAAGTAAGAATGGACGTGGTCCAACTTCGTTGAAGCCTTCAGCGTTAAGTACATCCCACAGTGGATTTTGGAGAAGCAAGAAGACGAATTCCAAAATCTGAGGCAGGGAAGCATGTCGGTGGCCCAGTACGCGGCCCGATTCACCCAGTTGTCCAAGTACTGCAAGAGATTGGTGGACACTGAACAGAATAGGACGAGGCAGTTCGTCAAGGGGCTAAGGCTGAAGTTGAGGAGAGCATTAGCACCTACTCCACCAACAACCTATTCAGAGGCTATAGACGCAGCTATGCGAACGGAAAATGAGGACCGCAGTAGGATGGTGGCAAAGCCCTTCCAGCCACCAAGGCAGCCGCAGGGACACTTCCTGAGACTGTAACCCCATAAATGCCCCGCCAATCACCAATGGCAGAATCGGGGAAAGCAAGCTCGGACAGCACTAGGTGGACCTGCCCCGAATCTCCCATCATGCAGGCAGTATGGAAGGAAAGACCACACCGAGAGGAATTATTGGTCCAAGGGTGGTGAAAGGAAATGGTATTACTGTGGCGACTTGAACCACCTGAGGAACACCTGCTCCAAGTTGCATCGAGTCGGGCAAGGAAACCCGACTCAGAACCCGGGGCCCAACCGAGCCAACACCACGGGAGCATCCGGGAGTGGAGCACCGAAGCCGCAAGTAAAGGCCAAGGTATTCGCTCTCAACAGAGAGGAAGTTGGGGCCGATGCAGCGGTGGTAGAAGGTACGTTCACTATTCAAAGACGTTCCGTTAATGCTTTGATTGATCCTGGCTCTACTCATTCCTATATAAATAAGTTATGTGCATGTTATTTGCGTTGGGATGGAGTGGAGCTACCTTTCACTTTAGTGGTGAGCACATCTTTAGGGAAAATGGTGCAAGCGGATCGGTATATGAAAGATTGTAAAATTAATGTGGGGAGAGAAAGTTTGGAGGGAGATTTGATAGTATTAGACCTTGAGGATTATGACTTGATTTTGGGGATGGACTAGTTAGCCAAGCATGGGGCTAGGGTAGACTATAAAAATAAGTCAGTCCAGTTCGTCATATCGGATTGTGAAGAAGAAGGACGGAACTTTGAGGCTATGCATCGATTACCGAGGGTTGAACAACTTGACGATCAAGAACAAGTATCCCCTACCGTTGATTGATGAGCTATTCAACTAGTTGCAAGGATCCAGTTGCTACTCCAAATTGGATCGGAGGCAAGGGTACTACTAAGTGCAGATAAGAGAGGAAGATATCCCCAAAACGGCCTTCAACGCTTGATATGGACATTACGAGTTCGTGGTGATGCCGTTCGGGGTGACTAACACCCCAGCAGTATTCATGGACCTGATGCACCGAGTGTTCCGACCCTATATGGACAAGTTTGTGGTTGTCTTCATCGACGACATTTTGATCTACTCCAAGAGTCTGGAGAAACATGCGGAGCATCTGAAGCTCGTACTGGAGAAGCTTCGGGAGCACAAGCTGTACGCCAAGTTCAACAAGTACGAATTCTGGTTGGACAGTGTGGTGTTCCTTGGCCATGTGGTGACCAAGGAGGGAACTAAGGTGGACCCGACAAAGGTTGAAGCGGTATCAGATTGGAAGTAGCCGGAGAGTATCACCGAGATCCAGAGTTTCTTGGGACTGGCTAGTTACTACCAAAGGTTTATCAAGGGATTCTCGATGCTCGCATTGCCAATGACCCGACTGTTGAGAAAGGATGTTCCATTTGTGTGGAACGAGAAATGCGAGAAAAGCTTTCAAGAACTAAAGCGAAGACTGATAACAGCACCAGTATTGAGTCTACCGGAGGAAGGGAAACCTTACGTGCTGTATACCGACGCTTCGAATGAAGGACTAGGAGCAGTGTTGATGCAGGACCGGAAGGTGATCGCTTACGCTTCTCGGAAGCTAAGACCTCATGAAGTCAACTACCCCACTCATGATCTGGAGCTGGTAGCTATAGTGTTCACCCTAAAAAAAATGGCGACACTACCTGTATGGAGCCGAATATGAGGTGTTCACCGACCATAAGAGTCTGATGTATATCTTCACTCAAAAGGATCTAAACTTGAGGCAATGAAGGTGGATGGAATTCTTGAAGGAATACCGTTGTCCGATCAACTACCATCCTGGGAAGGCCAACGTTGTAGCGGACGCCCTGAGCAGGAAAGTTGGAATGGCCAGACTAAGGGTGCAAGAAATGCAAGAGGTTCAAGATATGTTGGACAGAAGGGTAGAAGTGCAAGACAAAGGAATTGTCATCAGCAATTTGAAGTTGGTGCCGGATTTGAAGAAGGAAATCGTGGAAGCTCAGCAAAGCAACGCCGAGTTTCAGCTTTTGAAGGACAGGGAGCTTACGCGACCGGACAGTGAATTCCGTCAAGATGAGACGGGAGTTCTACATTTCGGAGATTGATTGTGTGTACCTGGAAAGTGGCAATTAAAGGACCGAATTTTGGAAGAGGCACACAAGAGCTAGTACGCCATTTATCCGGGAGAAGTCAAGATGTATCAGGACTTGAAGGGAGCCTATTGGTGGCCCGGACTGAAGCGGGATGTGGTCAAGTATGTTTCGACCTGTCTCACCTACCAGAAAGTCACAGCAGAGCACAAGAAGTTAGCGGGACTATTGCAGCCATTACCAGTACCGGAATGGAAGTGGGAAGAGGTGACTATGGATTTTGTCACCGAGCTTCCCATGTCAAAGACTCAAAAGGACGCCACATGGGTAGTGGTGGATCGACTAACCAAGTTGGCCCATTTCATACCGACGAATGTGAGGGACTCGATGGAGAAGCTGGCTCAGACTTTTGTTCGAGAAATAGTCCGACTGCATGGAGTGCCTTCGAGCATAGTGTCAGACCGAGACCCGATGTTTACGGCTCGTTTTTTGGGAAAGTTTCAGGAAGCAATGGGGTCGAATCTGAAACTCAGTACAACGGCGCATCCGCAGACCGATGGGCAGTTAGAAAGGGTTATTCAAATATTGGAAGATATGCTAAGAGCCTGTGTCCTGAACTTCGGGGACAAGTGGATAGAGTGTGTACCGTATGCCGAACTGTCATATAATAATAGCTACCAAGCCTCAATTGGGATGGCACCGTTTGAGGCTTTGTATGGGCGCAAATGTCAGGTACCGTTGTATTGGAGTTGGTCCAAAGACGGTCATGTGAGCAAAATCGGAGAAGTATGTGTCCAAGAAATGCTGGATAAAGTGAAATTGATCAGGGAAAGGTTAAAGGCGGCACAGAATTGGCAGAAGAGCTATGCGGACAACCGGCGGAGAGAATTGGAATTTCAAGTCGGGGACAGTGTATTTTTGAAATTGACGCCGAATAGGGGAATTTTGAAGCATCTGAAGGGCGAAAAGTTGAATCCGAGATATTTGGGGCCGTTTCCAATTAAGGAAAGGAATGGACCGGTAGCTTACCGATTGGACCTGCCAGATGGGTTGACGGGAATTCATGATATGTTCCATGTGTCACAATTGAAGAAGTACAATGCTAATCCCGATCATGTATTGAATGATGAACCGTTAGTGTTGCAGCCAGACCTAAGCTATGTGGAGAAGCCTGTACGAATATTGGACCGCAGTGTCATGACTCTCCGGAACAAACAAATACCGATGGTCAAGGTTCAGTGGGAGCATCATGGAATGCGAGATTCCATGTGGGAATCAGAAGAGTGGATTAAACGGAAGTATCCCGAGGTGAAATAGAGGTATGCTTGAATTTCGGGACGAAATTCTTCTAGGGAAGGGAGGAAGTCAAACCCCAGTCGAAACCAACCTTAGAGTAAGGGGGTTGGGATGCATATCATACTTTATTGCATGTTTAAATATATTTTTATATGATTTTATGTGCATTGAATTTGTGTTTTATAGTCTAGAGGGCTTGATTATGATTATTGAGTGAGAAGGGCAAAATGGTAATTTTTGCTTGAGGTAGAAAAAGGGTGATAGCTTGAGGATTGAATAGGAAAATATTTTTAGAGAGAAAATAAGAACAAGAGTTGCTGTGGTTTAGTGGTTAGAGCTATGGAATTAGTTCTTGAGGTCTTGGGTTCAAATTCCATCATAGGAGCTTTAGCTTGATTAAAATTTATTTTTACTTTAGAAGTGTTATTTTCGGCCTTATGTGCTTTGGAGTAGGGTAGAGATGTTGTCCTAAGAGAGACATGATAGGAGTATCCTAATCCTACTCTTTTGCCCTACACAAAATTCCTAAGGGGAATTCATTTCCTCTTGATCCTTAATTTTTCCTATTTTTCAATCCATTAGGATGTTCAATTTGTTCAAGCCAATTTTATTCTAGGAAAATTCCAGCAATGTGCTGTGGCTTTGAAGGTTCAAAATGTCTAAGAGAAAGACATCTTATGAACCGAAACCATGGAAGAGGAGGAAGGATTTCAAGTGAATTAATTTCCCTAGTGAACTCTCTAAAACTTCACTCTAGCTAAGTTCATTTTCCTTCATGCATAGAACTGAAATTTTTCCAGCTTCTTGTGCCTTCAAGGAGTCGAAATTCTAAACCATTATTCCCTCCCAAATGCTGCCAGAAAATGGCCATTTTGATCAGCTTGGAACCTGAATTTTTCTAGCCATTTTCAAACTGCACAAAAGCTGTGCAAAACCAGAAAAATCCCGGGGCAAAATCGCAGCTTTGGAGGTCTGAAACCAAGCTATTTTCTTTCAATTTTTGTTCAGCATCTTAGCCACGTTTTTCCTCCATAAAGAAGGCTGGAAACCAGCCTTGAAAGACCCCTAAAAACCCCTTCAAACTCTCTGCAAGATGACTGGAAAATGGCAGCCAAAAATTTCCTAGAAAATTCCAGCCTTGAGAAAATTCTGTGTAGGAAAACTTCCTAGCTTTGTTTCCTAATTCATACCTAGCCGAAACCTCAGCTTTCTTCTGCACAAACCCTCCTTAAACAGCCATGAGATGAACTCCATTGTCCTCCCCAAGCTTCAACACGAAATTCAGACATGGCTACCCGAAAATCTCTCCAACAAATCTCTACAATCATGCTTGATTAGTTACCAAAATTCCAACCACATAATTTAGCAACCTTCCATAAAATATTCCTCAAACAACCAGACCTTTCATCCACCATTATACTCCTTATTTTCGACCACCCTCAGCCTCTTTCAACCAACTTCCATCCAGCCGAAATACTGCACAAGCAGTCGGCCATGGCAACCTCCCAAAAGCTCTCCAATAATCAAAGATATTCTTCTCATACTTAGTTTCCACATTTGCTTCTCAAAAATATTCTTTAAGGATTTCAACAACTAACCTTTCCTTCTTCCTTCCAAACCAGAAAATCATCTTCCAAAACCGTACAAGCAATTCAGCAGCCCTAATCCCTGGAGAAATTCGATAGCCTCCAATCCCAAAAACTCTCTATTCTCTTCAACCTTCAAGAACACATAACACACCAAGAACACCTACTCCTTCCTTTCACCTAATACCTCTCCAAATCACTTCAAACTTCTTCTAAAAACTCCAGATTTCATCTAAACACTACCGTGAGTCCATCCATACCATTTTTAACATCAAACTCCAAAATTCAACTCCCACTTTCGGATAAAAAACAAAAAATTTTGTGAAGGCTCAAGAACACCTTCAAGGTAGGTTTATTCAATCAACTTCATCTTCGCTAATCTTCAATCACTAATGAACATATATGTGTTTAAGCGTGCTAATGGACTTTCATCTTCTCTTCTCTTCTCTCTCTCTCTCTCTCTCTCACTCTCTCTCCCTCTCTCTCAACCGAACACTCCCTCCCTCTTGGCCGAATGATTTCATCAAGCAAGGTCATGCTTCCTTCATCTTCTTTGCACGGATTTAGACATCTAGGAGTTGAGATCCATTCGAAACTCCTTCAAGGTATTCATCGATCAAGTAAGTCTTTTTAACCCTTCTTTTAAATTCTAGATTCATATCTCTAGGATGATGTTGATAGAAGATGAATCGTGAATAGGGTTGAGTATATATTGTTGTGATGAGTTGAGAGTGAAGCATGAATATATGTATGAATATGTTGGAGATGGGATTTATGCATGAATGGATTATCTTGGTTGATTTTATGGTGTTTTAGGGTTTAATGCATGTCTCCATGTCATAGGTAGTATTTGTGATCAAGTATGCTAGCGATTATGTCACTTTTGGTGAATAGGATTTATATTCATGTTGGATTATTGAAGCCGTGATTATATTTATGCTACTAGAGGTTAGATCATGTTTTGATAAATTTAGATCTAAGCTTATATGCATAATTTGGATGATTTGATGAATGGAAGGGTTGTATATGTTCATGATTGTGGTTAGCCATAGAAATATGATCATGATCTAGTTGTTCCTAAGCTAAATTTTAATTCATTAATAAAATATTTAATATTATGATTTTGCTAGAAAATTCGAGAAACCCTAGGAAGTGGATCTGAATTACTAAAAAGATATTTTAGCCAAATAAATGGTAGCTTTTATTCAAGAAATAAAATATATAGATATTATATACAATGATAAAATGAACTAAAGCCTTTTATTAAAATAATCATAATAAGTAAAATATTTATTATTAAAATTTTAATTATCACCTTTTAATCAAAACCTATTAAAGTCTATTTATTATCTTCCAATCAAGACCCATTAAAATTTATTTTCAACTAATTTTAGCTAGCAATTATTTTCAAACAATTAATTATTAATAAATCGTTATTTTACCTAATACCTAAGACTCTTCACCAATTAAACTCTGAATTTAGCTTAGCAAGAGTTAATCCTTCAACTTATTAGTACTTATTTCCCAAAACATTAATTATTTTAAATTTTAAATTAGGCTTAGCTTATAAACCTATTTATTTATTGTTGGGCCTTAAAGCTTGGGACACTAGGATCGTGGTAATAGTAAGTTGAGTTGTTTTAAATTGAGAAAGTGAATTTTGGCTTGAGTTTGATTGCGGTTTGTATTTGCCCATGCGGGGTTAGGTCAGCTGTTGGAGACCTTTTATTGTGAGCAAGAATCAGGTAAGCTCCTGCATAAAACCTGATTGATGTAAAATATTTATTATGGCAAGCCAAATGTAGAGTGCATGGACACTCAGTTCTGTAAAGGCAATTGAGGATTGACTTCTTTCTTATTTCAGTCAATTGAATTATTTGAAGATCAACAAGCAGATTTACTCAAAATTAAAACTCTTCCTAAAACAGATTTTGACAAAGACTTTGGAAACCCTTAATTGCCATTTTCATGTGAAACTATGTTTGTTCATTTTCTCCCAAGTGGGATACGTTACGTTGAGTACTCAATAAGGGTGGACTGCTGGGGCTAGTCTTTGAGGAGTTAGGGTAAGTCTCTCAGTAGGTGGCCACCTCTGAGGGGTGAGTCCTGCCCGGATAAGATGTAAGTCCAGTGGGTCGTGCCGATCCGAGCTAGCAGTTTATTTTTCAGTCAAGTGACTGTGTTTTGCCGGAATGGACACCCGGTTGTTGTTTAGGTATAAGGAATGAGGAGTATCTTGCCCGGTAGGCCGATCACCTACCTTTTTGTCAGTCTGCACAAAGTGTCGGTATTCTAACTGGTTATGGGGCCCAACGTGTGGTAACGCATGATCATTTCTTTTGAGTGATTGATTTTATTGATTATGTACAGTTGGAAAAGCCAAAATACCACTCTTACTTTTGACTAATGTTTATTGCTTGCTAGTGATTTTTTTTATAAAGAATTTTATACTTTGCATACATGAACTATTTCCACTGGACATTCAAAGCACACACGGACTTACTGAGATTTCTGTCTCATCACCATTTTTACCATGATTTCAAGTCGATCCTATTGTGGGGATGAGTAGCTAGTGTTATCTGCCTTGGAAGAGAATTTTGCCATTTATTTTTATGTATTGCTTTGGGGAGTTGAGAGTGGATGATTTTATTTATGGATTTGTATTTCTTTTGGGAATTTGTAGATTTATTCTTTGTTTTAATCTTGATTTGTAATAAATTTTTAGTTAAAGTATTTTTTTATTTTTATTCCGCTATTTTATTTGTCTGACCTAGTTATAAAGACTCATTGTCCTTTGGTCGGGGCGACATCCCCTGCCCTGGCGGGCCTAGGTAGCGTGTTGTTATAATGCATGTGGAAAAGGGTAGGTATAAGAGCCGTTTTGACACAAGATCCAAAACCTATAGCCTAGTTTAGTGAGAAGTTTTTTGGAGACACTTTGAATTATTCCATGTATGACAAAGAGTTGTATGCCCTATTCCATTGGCAACATTATCTTTTACTGAAGAAGTTTGTCATTCACACCAATCATGAGTCATTAAAATATCTCAAGGGCAACAAAATCTAAACAAAAGGCATGCTAAATGGATGGAGTTTGTGGGAGCATTTTCTTACGTCATTAACTACAGAAAAGATAAAGAAAATATGATAGTGGATGCTTTGTCAAGAAGGTACGCACTTTTAAACTCCCTTGGTGCAAAATTTCTTTATTTTGAATTTCTTAAAGACTTGTATAAAAATGATGATAAGTTAGGCAAAATCTATCGTGCTTGCAAGAAGAGTTGATTTGACAATATTTGCAAGCACAATGGATTTTTTTTTTTTTTTTAGAGAAAAGAGGCTTTGCATCCCTTAGGGATTCATGATATAGTTGTTGGTGAAGAAAGCTATGGTGGAGGTTTAATGGGATATTTTGGGGTCACCAAAAACTTGAGCATTCTCCAATAGCATTTTTGTTGGCCAAACATAAGGGGAGATGTTGAGAAGCATTGTGGCCTTTATTTTACTTATAAGAATGTTGATAGGGGCAAAATTCATCTATATTTTTCTAATTATTTGAGGATATTTTATGATACATTTAGTGCAATAATTAGATGTATTCCTTCATATTTGATATTTTACCTTTGAAAAGGTGTTTTTGATTTTTATTGCAGAAAACGATGAAAAAATAAAAAATCTGTCTCCGTCAAAGCACGGTCGGCACTGGTCGTGGCCCACGGAGTCAGTGCCGGCCCCATTCTAGAAGAAACAAGGAAATTTTGGGAAAAAAAAAATAGAGCATGACCGGGCCGACTAGAGCACAATCGGCATCGGTCGTACCAAACGAAGCCTACACCGGCCCTGATCTGCCCAGTGTTGGTGAACTTTTCCAACCATGCGTGAATTTGGTAATTCCCAAGAGTTTTAGTATTTTTCAATCTCTACTCGACCCAGAACTCTTAGGGAACGAATTTTGGCCTATTAGGAGCCTATTTAAATAAGAAAAACACAAGACAAAGGTGTAAATCCAAGGATCAAAGCTTCCAATCACTTAAAAAATGAGGAGATTCATCATTTAAGGGGCATTATTCAATAAGGTTTTCAAATAGAAGAAAGAGGGCTTGTCTGTGAGTTCTCTTTTTTACCTTTATTTTCTTTTTCTAGAATAATGATGTAATTAATATTTTCATTGTAATTTAACATCGTTTTGGGATTCATGGTTTTTGGATTAATTTAGCTATTTGATTAATTTTATATTATTCTTGATGTTTGATTACTTGTAATTATGGAAGAGTTGATAAAGTTAAATTTGTTTCTAATTAACTTAGAAAATAATGTTAGAAATTGATTTAATTTTATTAATTTCGTATTTGTTATTTCTTAATAGAATTGAAAAACGAAGTTAAGATAAAGGACCGAAGTAATCACATATTAGTTAATTTCACCTAGAGTATAGCGTTGTTGGTTAATTTCATGTTCATTATCACCTACAGTATAGGGGTAATTGTTGAAATATGAATTTTATGCATCTCTTTGGTTATGTTGGTTTAATTGAAAAATCTACTAATTTAATCATAAGATAATGAGCTTATGACTTGGGAAACAATTAAACTTTATTTTAATTCCTTCATGATGCCAAGATAATAATTAATTGAAATAGTTGCTAAAATGATTAATTGTCATGTTTTTTAGTACAGTTGTCTAAATTGCATATTCCTATATCCTAGAGTTGTACATATTTTTTATTTTTCTTTTTATCATCTTATCACTTTATTAGGTCAGTTAAACAATGAATGAAAAGTGATTAGTGTGTACTTGTTCTTTGGCGAATCGATACTCATTAATCCCCTATACTATGTTTGCGATGAGTATACTTGCTCGTATGTGTAATTTGGAATTAATGTTTTAATTAAAACTTTGCTAAGGGATGTATTTAAATTTAATAATTTTTTATACACCCAAAATTTACCCATAAAGTTTTTGGTGCCTTTATCAAGGAACAATATCATGAAAGTTTGGATTTTGTTAATTTAACCATATTTATATGTTTATATGTCTATATGTAAATATGTGAATATGTATATATGTTCTTTGTGTAATTAAGTGTCATATCTTATTGTATGTATACATATACCTTAACTAACTAACTTGATTTAATATTTTAATATATGACACTAACAAGCTATCCTATGTAGGTAACATGGCCAAGTACAACATCAGACAATACCCTAACATGTCCCAAGAGATGACACCTCAGTCATCCGACTCTACTACCTTAGAAGGGGTATTAGGAAAATTTGCCACCCATGTGACCAAACAATTTCACGAGAAAGATGACACATTGGCAAAATTTGAGGAAATAATTTGAAATAAGGAGAGACAATTTTGGTTTTTAACGGATCTAGTAATAAAATCACCATTGGGTGTGGAAACATAAGAAGATTCAACTGCCATTACATTACAAAGTGGTAAGGAGCTACTCGATTCTAGTACAGAACCGACACCATCTAAAGAAGATGGGCTGACGCCTTGAAAAACATGCTAAAAATCCAGATTTTTAGGCACCAGTACCTTACCCCACTTGAACACAAAGAGTAAGAAAAGATGCATAATTTGATAAGTTGTTACAAGTGTTCAAACAACTGCACATAAACATCCCACTCAGTGAGGCTTTGATACACATGCCCAAATATGTAAAGTTCCTCAAAAGTATGCTTGTCAACAAAAAAATGTTAGAAGAATTATCCACTGTGGTTTTAAATGAAAAATGCTCTGCCATCTTGCAAGACCAATGTACTTTGCCACTTAAAGAAAATTATCCAAGAAGTTTTTCTATTATGTGTCTTGTTAATACTCTTACATTTTGTAATGCATTAGCCGACTTAGGTGTTGTCATTGATCTTTTACCATACAAAACTTCCAAAAAGCTAGGCCTAAGTGAGCCCAAGCCTACTAGGATGAGTATTCAACTAGCAGATATATCTATTAAAAATCCTAGGGGAATAGTTGAAGATGTATTGGTAAATAGGATAGATTCATATTTCCTATGCATTTGGATATCCTGGATATGGATGAAGATTCTAAAGTTCCTTTAATCTTAAGTTAACCCTTCCTAACTACTGCCAAAGCAATAATTGATGTTCATGAGAGAAAATTAACACATAGGGTTAGGAATGAAGAAGTCATTATCAAAATCTACAAATGTATGCAACATCGTATATCTTCTGATGATTCTTGTTTAAGAATTAATATTCTTGATGAATCTATCTTTGATTTTATGTAAGAATCATTTGTCAATTTTCCTATGGACTTGATGGAATAATCAATTATATATTTGGAGGATTCAAATAAGGGCTGTGAGTTGAGAGAATTTGAGGAAATCGACAAAAGTAGTTTGGGAAGAATGAAGTCAACCATTTAGGAACAATCGGAATTAGACCTAAAAGACCTCCCTGAGCAATTGGAATGTGCATTTTTGGCTAACGGAGGAAAATTTCTAGTGATCATCGCAAAAGACCTCACTTGTAAACAAAAGACCAAATTGGTAAATCTATTGGGAAGATATAAAGAAGTCATAGCATGAAAAATCATAGATATTAAGGAAATTAGCCATTCCTTTTGCACTCACAAAATTTTGTTAGAAAAAAGAGCAAAGCCCGTAATGCAACCCCAACGTAGGTTGAACCTAAGTATGAGCGATGTGGCAAAAGGTGAGGTGATTAAACTCTTAGATTTCGACATCATTTACCCTATTTCTGATAGTGTTTGGGTAAGTCCAACATAAGTGGTACCAATGAAAGGAGGAATGAGGTGAGTCCAAATAAAAAAAATAAGTTGATCCCAATGAAATTAGTAACCAGTTGGAGGGTTTGCATTGATTATAGGAAATTAAATGAGGTAACTAGGAAGGACTATTTTCCTCTCCCTTTCATTGATCAAATGTTAGAAATATTAGACGGACATGAGTTTAATTACTTTTTAGATGATTTTTCTGGTTACTTTCAAATTCCAATAGTCCCAAAAGATCACGAGAAAACTACCTTTACATGCTCTTTTGTTACTTTTGCATCTCGTCGTATTCCTTTTGGTCTTTGCAATGGTTCAGGAACTTTCCAAAGATGTATGATAGCTATCTTCGAAGTACTTGTGGGAGACCTCATGGAGGTATTTATGGATGATTTTTTGTTTTTGCTATTTCTTTTGACTTATATTTGGCCAATTTAGAAAAGGTGCTTCAAATGTGTGAAGAGACCAACTGCATGCTTAATTGGGAAATGTGTTACTTCATGGTGCAAGAAGGTATTGTATTGGGACACAAGATTTCAAGGAAAGGTATTGAGGTTGATAGAGCAAAAATTGAGGCAATTGAGGAATTTTCTTCTCCCACTTTTGTAAAAGCTAGCTGAAGCTTTCTTGGTCATGCAGGTGTTTATAGGAGGCTTATCTTGGATTTCTCAAAAATTTCTAAACCTCTTACTTCCCTACTTGAAAAAGATGATGTTTTTTATTTTGATGAAAAATGTCTCAATGCTTTTAATGTGCTTAAAAAGAAATTGATCAACTCACCTATTTTTATTACACTGGATTGGTCTCTTCCTTTTTAATTAATGTGTGATGCAATAGGCGTAGTTCTTAAACAAAGGAGGAATAAGCATTTTCAACTAATCTACTACGCAAGAAAAACTCTTATGGTAGCACTAGAGAACTACAACACAAAAGAAAAGGAATTGCTTGCCATAGTGTTTACTTTTGATAAATTTTGTAGTTAACTTGTTTTTTTCCAAAATCATTGTGTATATGGACCATTCTGCCTTTAAATACTTACTAACCAAGCATGATTCTAAACCAAGATTGATATGATAGGTTTTATTGTTCTAGGAATTTGACTTAGAGATTAGGGATAAAAAGGGAGTAGAAAATTTGGCTGTGGATCACTTATCTAGGTTGAAAAATCCTAATTTAGAACTATTAGCCGAAGGGGATATCAATGATAGCTTCCCAGATGTACAACTTCTACTTATAGATGGTGAGGTTTCTCAAACACCTTGGTATGCGGATTTTGCTAATTAATTAGTTCTAGGAATTATTCCTAAAGAATTCACATCGCAACAAAAGAAAAAATTCCTCTCCAAAGTTAAGCATTACTTTTGAAAAAAAATCCTTACCTATTCAAGTATTGTACGGATCAAATCATTCGGAGGTGTGTGGATTCCGCGAAAAGTGCAAACATTTTAAAACATTGTCACGAACGACCCGCGGGAAGCCACTACCAAGCTAACAACACTGCAAAAAAGGTGAGTCCAGATTTTATTGACCAACAATCTTTAAGGACTCTCACAGGTTTGTTCAAAATTATGATAGGTGTTAACGTGTAGATCATATTTCTAAATCTAATGAGATGCCATTGCAAATTTTTCAAGCTTATGAAATTTTTTAATATTAGGGGATCGATTTCATAGGCCCTTTTCCTAATTCTTTAGGTAAAAATTACATCTTGGTTGTGGTTGAGTATGTGTCTAAGTAGGTTGAGACACAAACCTTGCCTACTAATGATACTCGGGTTGTAGTCAAATTTCTTAAAAAATATTTCACCTGTGTTGGTGTACCTAAGGTACTCATTAGTGATAGGGCGACACGATTTTGCAATACCCAATTGGACAAAGTTCTCAAACATTTAGGGGTTACTTATAAGTTTGTTAATCCATATCACCTCCCAAACAAGTAGCAAAGTTGAGGTGGTAAATCGAGAGTTAAAAAGAATTTTGGAAAAAAATGGTTAATCATATGAGGAATGATTGGAGTTTGAAATTCGATGATACTTTTTACACTTATAGGACTGCTTTCAAAACTCCTATTGGCACAACCCCTTATAGATTAGTGTATGGGAAGTCATGTCATCTACTAGTGGAAGTTCAACATAGGGTTCATTGGGTAATTAAACTTGACAATTTTAACCTTCACTTTGCAGGACAATGAAGATTACTTCAAGTCAATGAGTTGGGGAGTGTCATAATGATGCTTACCACAATTCTTGAATTTACAAGGATAAGATGAAATGGTGGTATAATAGGCATATTCATTCCCCTCAAGAGTTCAAAGAAGGAGATAAAGTGTTATTATTTAATTCTAGGCTCTAACTTTTTCCGGTAAGTTGAAGTCAAGGTAGTCGAGACCGTATGAGATACATCGAGTTTGTCTATTTGGGGTTAATGAGGTTTCTCATCCAACTAAGAGGATCTTTAATGTAACTAGAAGTATAGTAAAACTATATTTGGGTGAAGAATTTAGCACTATAGAACATCTCAATGTTACCCTCTATGATTCATGATTTTCCTTTGGTCATTTTTACTTCTTTTTCTTGTCTTTTCTTTTATTTTGATTTTCTTTTCCTTTTCTATAGTTATGTTTTCTGTTTTTGTTTCTTTTATTTTTTTTCTAAGAACAATTTCCCCAATGACTCATTTTGGTGGATTCACATTTATTGGTACTAATCTGCAATGGAAGTGTTTTCTTTTTTTCTATTCTTCTTCTTTATTTATTTTGGTCCCTTGGCTTTACTTTCTTTGTTAATATTTTTTTCCATTGAGGGACAATGTCCAATTTAAGTGTGGGGGGAGAATTTAGCATTGAATATATTTTCTATATATACACATTTTTGTGCTGAAATTTATCAAAATTTTTTGTGGTTTTCATTGCTTTAGCAAGGTTAAAATTATCTTTCTTACTTAGATATGAGTTTTTATGAGTTGAGAATTAGGGTTAATCTTGTTTATACATTAGTGTTTGAGTATTATTTGATTCATCTAGTTGGAATATGGATAATGTGATAAATGTGGAAAAAGTTGTTGGCTAACTCTTGTATTATGAGTTTAAACTTTGCTTGACTTTGAGTTTTGATAAGGAATGTGAGGAGAAAAAAAATCTTTAAGTGAAACGATTGTGAAAAAAAAAAAACAAT
This sequence comes from Voacanga thouarsii, assembly GCA_026120185.1. Classification (NCBI taxonomy): domain Eukaryota; kingdom Viridiplantae; phylum Streptophyta; class Magnoliopsida; order Gentianales; family Apocynaceae; genus Voacanga; species Voacanga thouarsii. Next base: position 792,612 of record JANUWF010000106.1, read on the forward strand.
GATTGTGAGTTAAAGATGGAGAAAAATGAGTTGATTGTTGTTTCATCTTGGAAAGTGAGAAAATACTTTTGCTTGTTTATGGGGGTGAATACAGATAGTGAAGAGAAATTCACATTCTTGAGGCTATTAATTCCTGAAAGCAAGAGAAAGAAAGAAAAATTGTTGAAAAAATCATGAGTGATTACTATAAGGGGCGTCAATACGGTGTGTGAAGAGAAATCCATTCACTTGAAGCTATCAATTCCCTAAGTCATTGAAAAAATTGGAGTGTTTTCCATAAATCATGACTTGAGTTGTGCAATTTTTGGACTTAATGCTTGAGTTGGTAGATAGCTCAACTTGTATGATTCATGTTATCTATGTTTTTTCTTGAAGGGTGAAATAAAATTCTTAGACTAGCGTATAAACTTGTTTAATTCGACTTCAAGGGCCATGATTTATCGTTTTTAGTACTTTATTTTGTGAATGTTTTCAAATGGTTGAAAGAATAGCAAGGACATATCTAAAGTTTGAAAGGTAATTGTGGCTTTGTTCTAAGTGAACTTTTTGAAAGATTATCTTGTTTTTCTTTGTTTCAAATAGCATGGCTTAAGGATAAGCAAAGGTTAAAGTGTGGGGGATTGTGATAGGGGCAAAATTCATCTATATTTTCCTAATTATTTGAGCATGTTTTATGATACATTTGGTACAATAACTAGTCATATTCCTTCATATTTGATATTTTATCCTTGGAAAGGTGTTTTGAATTTTTATTGCAAACAATGACGAAAAACTAAAAAACCTATCTCCGTCAGAGCATGACTAGTGCCGACCCTATTCTAGAAGAAACAGGGGAATTTCGGGAAAAAAAAGCAGAGCACAACCTGGTTTACTAGAGCATGGTTAGCACCAACCATACCAAACAAAGCTAGCACCGGCCCTGATCTGCCTAGTGTTAGCGAACCTTTGCAATCATGTGCCGATTTGGTAATTTCCCAAGAGTTTTGGTATTTTTCAATGTCTACTTAGCCTAAAACTTTCATCGAATGAATTTTGACCTCTTGGGAGCCTATTTAAACAAGAAAAACACAAGATAAAAGTGTGAATTCAACGATCAAAGCTGCCAATCACTCAAAAAATGAGAAGGTTCATCATTCAATAGGCATTATTCAAGAAGTTTTTCAAAGAGAAGAATGAAGGCTTGTCTATGAGTTCTTTCTTTTACGTTTGTTTTCTTTTTCTAAAATAGTGATGTAATTAATATTTTCATTGTAATTTGACATCATTTTAGGATTCATGATTTTTGGATTAATTTAGCTATTTGATTAATTTTCTATCATTCTTGGTGTTTGATTACTTGTAATTATGGAAGAGTTGATGAAGTTAGATTTGATTCTAATTAGCTTGGGAAATGATATTAGGAGCTATTTTAATTTTATTAATTTCATATTTGTTATTTCTTAATGGACTTGGAAAACGAAATTAAGATAAAGAATCGAAGTAATCAAAGATTAGTTAATTTCACTTAGAATATAGGGTTATTAGCTAATTTCATATTCATTATCACATAGAGTATAGGGGGTAATTGTTGAAGATGAGTTTTATGCATCTTTTTTGTTATGTTGGTTTGATTGGAAAATTTGCTAATTTAGTCATGAGATAGTAAGTTTATGACTTGGGAAACAATTAAACTCTATTTTAATTCCTTTATGTGTTGGAAAGTATGCCCTCAAAAATTATGTATTTTGTATAAACATATTGCAATAACATATTTATTTATTCAATTTAGTTTGTTTCTTATATTATTACACATTTAAAGGTCCAAGTGTGATAAGTAATAGTCTATGTGTTGGGTCATTCTTCATAGTAAGGTAGAGACCGTGGTACTTGTCATACAAGTAAAATTGAGTTCTTAATCGTTTGATGGAACTGGGCATTTCATCAAGGTAAGACTATTGTGCCATAATTTCAAATGAGGAATGGTTTACCTTGATTCAGTGAGTAGTTCACTCACATCATTGGCATAAGCGTATTTCGAATACGTAGAACTGGACCTGTAATAGTGGTCTCTCTTAAAGTACTATAATTATAGAGACCAGACTATTACTGCTATAGCATGGATGAATACCTTCATACTTGAGTATGAGTTGGTAGTCTGGCGAAGCTAGGGTTTTATACTTTGATTTTTGTTAGGTGAGATTTCTATTGTGAGATCAATATCCTTGTACGTTGGGTGTATTACTCTAGTCAGTTAAGACGAACTCATGCAACGGAGTTTCTATGCTTCATTTAGTGAGGTTAAATCACCACCTTGTGATTGTCCAAGATAATCAAATGATATTGGGCCCTGGGAACGTGACTCTAGAATTTGTGCTTTTGGGTAGCTTCTATTGATAAGCAAGTATATTTAAGCGAGTCATGGATTATTGGACTAGAGATCTAAGAATGGTAGATGTCTTTGAGATGGATGTTAGTACATTTATCCTGTCTCATTGATGAGTATTACATAGAGGGGTATTTCCGTCATTATACCTGTAGGTCGGAGACATTTCTTTAGCAATATTATTCTTGGTGTCAATATTTCTATATTGTGATAAATAGAAATATTTAAAATGCGGCTATTTAATAGTAAGGGCATTTTGGCCATTTTAGTAGCTATAAATAATATGACTTTTGGTCCCTAGAGTAGCTCAAGTTACCTTGGTGTTGTTTAGACACAATTTGGGCTTGATGGATAATTATTTGAAAGAAAATTTATTCTAAGAGTCCAATTATAATTAATTAATTAATCTTGAATTTTAATAAGGCCCAGAGAAGATAATTAATTAATCAAGATAATTGGACTGGAATAAATTAATTAATTGGCTTGATATATGTTGACATATATTAAGAGTCCAATTAGAATTAATTAATTAATCTTGAGTATTTAATGAAGCCCAGAAGAGATAATTAATTAGTTAAGAGGATTGGGCCAGTCTTGCGCTGTTTTTTTAGCACAACACCTAGCCCAATTGGGCTTGGTGATTTCGGCCATTAAGGCTTTGGAAGCCCTAAGGCTGGTTGAAATATGTAGGGAAAAAAAACAAGCGTTATGTAATTTTTGAGTGTGCCGCCTCCTCTTGTTTTCTCTTCCACGTTCTGTCTCTGCCTTCTTTCTGGTAGAGTGATTTTATCCAAGAAAGGAGCTCTCACCAAGCTAACGCCTAGAGCAAGGTAGAGTCATACTCTAGAAGACAAAGAGAAGAAGCTTGGAGACGCTTAATACGTAGGAGTAGAAAATTGGCAGGAGTTCTAGTTGAACAATAGGCGCCTCCTTCTCCCATACCAATGCAAGAGGTTCCAGTGCAACCCGGCACCTTGTTGGTTAATCCGCGACCAACAAAGAGAAAGTAAGTACTCTCTCTTAGATGTGGCTCGAAAAACTAAAATATTTTCCTCTGTGTTTTCTTTGACATTTTCCGTTTTGATCCTTCATTATGATGCCAAGATGATGATTAATTGAAATAGTTGCTAAAATGATTCATTTTCATGTTTTCAATGATAGTTGTCTAAATTGTATATTCTTACATCCTAGAGTTGTACATATTTTTTATTTTTTATAATTTTATTACTTTATTAGGTCAGTTAAATAATAAATGAAAAGTGATTAGTGTATACTTGTTCCTTTGAGGATCGATACTAATTAATTCCATATACTATACTTGTGATGAGTATACTTGCTGTTATATGTAATTTAAGATTAATGTTTTAATTAAAACTTTGCTAAGGGATTGATTTAAATTTAATGATTTTTTATACACCCAAAATTTGCCCAGCAAATGTTAAGTCCAAATCACTGCGACAAGTCTTATACACATATTTACCTACCCCTAGTGCACATTGGCTTGATATATCTATAGATTTTATATTAGGACTTTCTAGGTTAAAGGGAAGAAAGGACTGTATATTCGTGGTTGTTGATAGGTATTCAAATATAGCTCATTTCAGAGCTTGCAACAAAACTAATGATGCATCTCATATTGTAGGGTTATTTTTTAAAGAAGTGGTAAGACTACATGGAATTCCTCAAAACATGGTGTCCTACCGATAAATAAATTTCTTAGTTATTTTTGAAAGGTATTATAGGCTAAATTGGGGACTAATTTTTTTCTTTCTATAGGTTTTTTTTTCTCCCTAAACAGATGGGCAAACTTATCCCAACTCTTGAGGACAATTATCAAGCAAAGAAAACTTAGGAAGAGTACATTCCTCACATAGAGTTTGCCTACAACAACATAATCCATTCTACTACTTCCTTTTCTCCATTCCAAATTGTTTATGACTTCAATCCACAAACCCCTTTGGATTTATCTCTTTTACCCATAGATGAGAAATTGAGCCCGATACAAATGGAAGGCGAAGATTGATGCATAAATTTTAGGTGTATAAAAATAATTAAATTTAAATCCATCTCTTAGTCAAGTTTTAATTAAAACATTAATCCTAAATTATACATACGAGCAAGTATACTCATCGCAAGCATACTATAGGGAATTAACGAGTATCAATCCTTAAGGGAACAAGTAAACACTAACCACTTTTCATTCATTGTTTAACTAATCTAATAAAGTGACAAAATAAAAAAAATAAAGAAAAATATATACAAATCAAGGATGTTCAAATATGCAATTTAGACAAATATTTTTGAAAACATGACAATGAATCATTCAACAAACATCATAATCAATTATCATGTTAGTCTCATGAAGGATTTTAAAATAGACCCACTTCGTTTGTAATCCATGGAATCACTATCTTCTAGTTAAATTTGTGAACATAATCTGTCTCAACCAATTTACCCAAAAGATGCATTAATATCAATCCTAATATGAACCCCTATATTCTAGGTGATTTAAAATATAAAATTAGTCACTGAATCCATATTCTAGAAATCACCAACTAACCTTTGATTACATAAGTTCTTAACAATTAACCATTTTTCAAGCAATTTAAGAGATAAAAAATATGAAATTAATTAATTAAAGTCATTATCAACCCCCTTTTCAAGCAAGTTAATAACAAAAAATAACCAATCAATTTCGTAAGAAAATCAAGTAATCAAATCCCAAGACAAATAATTAATTGAGCAAAAGTCAAATTTAATTCAAGAAATCTAGAATCCCAAAAAAAATGTCAAATTATAATGATAATATTAATTACATCATTATTCTAGAAAAATAAAACAAATGTAAAAGAAAGAACTCGTAGCCAAGCCCTCATTCTTCTCTTTGAAAACCTTCTTGAATAATACCCCTTGAATATTGAATCTCCTCCCTTTTAGAGTGATTGGCAACTTTAATTCTTGGATTCACATCTTCCTCTAGAATTTTTCTTGTCTTTATAAGCTTCCTTAATACCAAAATTCATGGCTTGAGAAGTCTTGTCCAAGTAGAATTCAGAAAATACAAAAATCCTTTGGAAGATACCAAATTCATGCACAAAATCCACCCCTTACAGATCAGACCTGGCGCCAGGTCACTTCATCCCACCTAGGGCCAGGTGTATTCTGGGTTGCTCTTGGACGTTTGCTTTGTTTTTCCAGAGCAGACCTGGCACCTGGAGCATTGGCTTAACGTGGCGGTAGGTCAAGTCTAGAAATTTATACTTTTTGCTCAAAATCTCTTGAATCCTGTACAAATTCATCCAAAACACTTTCCACAAACAAAATATCAAATAGGAAGGAATATGCCCAGTTATGACATTAAAAATATCTCAAATTAACCTCAAATAACTAGGAAAATAATGATAAATTTAGCCCCAACCACATTCCCCCACACTTGTGTTAGGATATATGCCCTCTTAGACTAGATTTCTGATGTAAACATTGAATATTTTAATAAGAGAATTTTTTCTCAAAAATTATTTGTGAATTTACATTTTATTTGTGCACAATTACGTTTGGAAAATACCCATTGTGTTTAAATAAGTAGTCCATGTGAATGGTGGTCTTTCACAGTAAGGTATGGATCAAGGGTTACTAAACACATAAACATTTGTTATTAACCAATTGATAAGAATAGGAATCTCATCATGTCTAGGTTATTATGTTATGAATTCCAAATGGAGAATAGCTTACCTTTAGCCAGTAAGTAGTCCACTCACTTCATGACATAAGCATATTTCGAATACGTAGAATAGGACCTGTAGTAGTGGTTTCTTAAAGTACTATATGGTAGAAACCTAGACTACTCCTGCTACAGCGTGGACTAGTACTTTACGACTTGAGTATGAGTTAGTGGTCTAACGAAGCTGGACGGATGTACTTTGATATGCTTTAGTTGAGGTTCTATCGTAGGACCAATATACTTGTACATTGAGTATATGTGACTAGTTAGTTAAGACAGACTTGTACAAGATAGTTTATATACTATATCGCCCCTTGTGGTTGTCTGAATGATCTAAATATCCAAGGCCCTGGGAAACATGACTTAGATGTTTGCTTTAGGGTAGCTCTCTTGGAAAGCGGAAACAATCCAGGAAGTCATGGATCATTGGACTAGAAGCCTAAAGATGGTAAATGTCATTTAGAAAGGTGTTAGTACACTTCTTCCTCTCAAATGGCCGGCGATGTGTAGAAAGGTATTTTAGTCATTTCACCAGTAAGTCAGAGACTTTGCTAATGCGGCATTGTCCTTAGGGTCAATATTTCCTTATGGTGATATTAGGAAATATTTAAAATGTAAAATATAGCTATTTATATGGCAAGGGTATTTTGGTCATTTTAGTAGCTAAGGCAGTGTGTCTTTTGGTCCCCAGTATAGACCGTAAGTCCTAATTATATTCAGGCTAAGGAATTGATCTTAAATTAAATTAAAATAATTTTATTTTATTTAAGTAGCCTGATTTAATTATTGAATTAGAATAAAATAAAGGTCCACAAAGAGAGAGAATTAATTAAATTAGTTTGGTGGGTTAATTAATTGTTCAGGGCTTTAGCCCAGTTTGAATAATTAAAAATTGACCTGTGACTAAACTAATATAGTCTTGTTAATTGGACTGGTTTATTTAGGCTGAAAAATTAATTATTTATTGGGCCATTTATTTGGTTCTGATTAGAATAATTAATTTGGTTCAAAATGGTAAACTAAGAGTCCAATGGGCTAAATTAAAGTCCAATTTTACCTGAGGCTTTTTTTCAGTTAACAGGAAAAGGGGAGTCACATTTGTTCAATATTCTGAAATTCCTAGATATTAGCCTGGGATAAGAGTCATGGATATACTATGATGCTTTAAGGTTATCAAGTTTTTATGGGACTGGCAGATAAAAGAACAAAATGTGTGTGATATGTGGATATATCGAGACACGTTTTTTCTTCTTCTAAGAGCACTTTTGTCTTTGGTAAATTCTTCTCTAGGCATCATTCTTTTTTCATACAGAGACAGAGAATTGTTTTTCTTAATACTGCTCTATAGCATATTGTTAAGGAAAGGTTTAAACCATTCTTTAGTCCTATAAGTCTTCACCACCAGTGGTTAGGCAGAGCCTTATATTGGAAGATCAAGAGTTTGGCATTTATATACATGCATAGACGTAGTAGGAGGCTTGCAGGAATCAGACTAGAGGTTTTTACTAGTGCACCTATCCTAGTATCGTTAATCCCACTGCAGCCAACTTTTACAAAACGAAGAGGTAATTTTTTCACGCTTGAGCCTCTGTTTTTCTGGTTTTCTATATTTGCTGTGATTTTGTTTGCCATTTAATCTTCAAGTGGTATCAGAGCCATGAAGATTTTGTACAAATATAGGAACCATGTAGGCTAGTTAAATAAAACTGGACAATTTTGTGTTGAATGCACTGTGATCCTTCGCTATTCTTTTGGTATAGATAGGCACTCTGTTCACCTCATGGATTGAGGTTTAGGTTCATATGTAATTTACTATTTTCCTTAGCAAATCGTGTAAGCCTAATGTTAATGGGTATAGGTGGATGTTAGTTTTTTATTTCATTCATTTTAGGTTGAAATCTGACAGCCACAACTGTCGAGAGAGTTGCAAAGAAGAAAACAGAGGAAAATTCTGCAGAAAGAAGACGCAGGAAAAAAAAACGAAGACGAATAGCTATTGATTCGCTCTGCTCAAAAAGCCGAGCCACCAACAGTCTTCTATACCTGGAGCCAAGGGGCGGCTTAGCTTGGCATTGATCAGCTCAGTGGAATGCAATTTGCAATTGCAAATTGCAATTCATCTGCGGATCGGCACTAGAGCGGGTCGAGCAACATAGGTTGCGGATCATGGATGGGCCAATGAGGTGGTTGTCCCATGCAGCGGGTGTTGTGGACCACGGTTTAGATAGGCCATATTCCAGTACGGCGGCTGCAGTGGACTAAGGAGAAATTTTTTATTTTTTCCTTGTAATTTTCTTGCATTTTCTTTTTCATTTTAGGTTTCATACCAAGTGAAGTTAATATTTTTGCAATAGTTAATATTAATGGAATATTTTTGCATGAAAAATATTAGTACGGAATTTTAGGATTAAACAAGACCAATAATTAATTAATTAATGTATCTAATTCTATTATTTGGGCACTATGATTTAAAAATGTCTACTATTTTCTAGCATGCTATTTATTTTGAGTACCTATATGCACATTTTCTCAACAACCAAAGTCTTTGGGATTTTTTTTTCTGACAAGAAAAATATTTTTCTACAAATTAAATGGTTTTTTTAACTTGAACAAAAATTAATCCTTAGATATTTTCTCAAAGGAATTAATCCTTGACATAGAAAATATATTAGATTTAGATATTTTTGTAAGTTAAAATGGAAAGCCATTTTATTTTGTTTTATTTTTGCACAAGAAAAATTGTTTTGTCAAATAAACTTGAGACCAAAGCCTCTAGAAAGTTTTAATTGAAAATTTTTGAAACCATTTTAACTTTAAAAAAAATTAGTCCATGGAAAATTCTCTCAAAGGATATAAACCTTGACATAGAGATGTTAATGGATTTAGGTATTTTATTTTTTGAGTTAAAGAAAAACTTAATGGAAATTTTCAAAAGGATATTTTTTAGAAAGCCCTTATTTTAAAAGCCTAAGTGGGAGAGAGGTTCCAACGGCCCCATACTTCCATCACGATCCTCATTAGAGATCATGGGTCCCCTCGTGTCACCCTGGGAGTGAACCTATATAGGATGGGGATACCACAAGGATCAAGATCTAATGGAATGAAGTAGTTAATAACCCGGGACAAGTGCTATGATTGGCCAGCCCACGTTGGAGGTTATAGTGTGAGGAATGTCCATAAGAATGCCCCCTTGATGGAGTTATCTTCTAGATCATTACCTAGAAGAAAATTTAATTTGTGGTGGTTAACACCCTTAGCTTAGGGAACTGTTAATCTTCCCAAGAAGTTATGTCAATTTTCCTAAGAGCCAAATTAATCATATTAAAGATAATAGTGATAGGGTTAACTATTATCAGTTTTAATATGAGGATAAAGTGCACAAATTAATTTTGTTTTTTCACAAACTAAATCTTTTCTTTTATTTTAATTTTTTTTTTTAGAAATGGTGGGAGGTTCTTTTAGTCCTTTAGCCGTTATTCTCCATGGAATAAGCTAATGGGTCCAAACTATGTGGATTGAAAAAGGAATCTGGACATAATACTCACAGCTGAAGAGTATAAGTATGTCCTCTACGAAACATGCCCTGTTATCGAAGAAGGTTCTACTGCTGAAGAGCGAGAGGCTAAGAAGGCGTGGAAAAAGGCTGACGAAATGGCACGCTGCTATATGTTAGCCTCCATGTCTAATGTGCTCCAGTCAAAACATGAGCACATGGCTTCTGTATATGATATTAGCTAATCACTAGCCACGATGTTCGCAAACAAGAATTAGCCCGAAAGGCAGAAGGCTCTTTGAACAACAATTAACACTAAGATGGCTGAGGGAGCATCAGTCAAAGAGCACATGCTCAAGATGATTGCTGCTTTCGAGGAAGCAAAAATCTTAGGGGTTGTCATTGACCCCGAGTGTCTAGGGTTCTGGATAGATAGACTGGAGAAGCTTTTGAGTAGGTCTCTGACCATCAGGAACAAGGCCCCACTAGATATGAGGAGGCTATTGCTGATGCCGATGCAAATCAATGGCATGAAGCAATGAAAGCCGAGATTGAGTCTATGTACTTCAATCAAGTTTGGGATCTTGTAGCTTCACCTGAAGGGATAAAACCTATTAAGTGTAAGTGGGTATACAAGAAGAAGAGGGGAGCGGATGGGAAAGTGAAAACCTTCAAAGCTAAGCTTGTGGCGAAAGGGTATACTCAGAAAAAGAGAATTGATTATGAGGAAACCTTTTCTCTGGTAGCCATGCTTAAGTCCATCCGTATCCTCCTTGCCATCGCATGTCATTATGACTACGAGATATGGCAAATGGATGTCAAGACGGCATTTTTAAATGGCCATTTTAGGAAAGACATCTATATGTCCCAATCGGAAGGCTTTATTGCTAAAGGCCAAGAACATATGGTTTACAAGCTTCCATTTATGGACTTAAGTAGGCATCAAGAGTATGGAACATTCATTTTGATGAGACTGTAAAGTCTTATAGTTTTATTCAAAACAAGGATAAGTCATGCGTGTACAGGAAACTTGAAGGCATTAATGTGATTTTTCTTGTCTTGTATGTAGATGACATTCTACTCATTGGAAATAATGTAGGGGCATTGTCATCTACAAAGGTTTGGCTATCTAGTCAATTCAGTATGAAGGACTTTGGAGAAGCCAGTTACATTCTTGGGATTAAGCTTCTTAGAGATAGGAAGCAGAGAATGTTAGGATTATCCCAAGCGACAAACATTGACAAGATGCTGGCTAAGTACAGCATGGACTCATGCAAGGAAGCTCTAATTCCTTACAGACATAGGTTATCTTTTTGTTCAAAGGACTGTCTTAAGTCTAAAAAAAAAAAGACATAATGAGTAGGATTCCCTACGCTTCGTCTGTAGTAAGTCTCATGTTTGCCATGCCTTATACTAGGCCAAATATCTGCTTTATCGTAGGCTTAGTTAGCAGATGTCAGTCAAACCCTGGGGAGGTTCATTGGTAAGATGTAAAGCATATTTTCAAGTACCTCAAGGGAACGAGAGATTATATGCTGGTTATCAGGTTTTTATAGGATTGGCAGATAAAAGAACAAAACGTGTGTGATATATGGATATATCGAGACACACGTTTTTTCTTCTTCTAAGAGCTCTTTTCTATCTAGTAAAATCTTCTCTGGGTATCATTCTTTTTTCATACAGAGACAGAGAATTGTTTTTCTTGACACTGCTCTATAACATATTGTCAAGGAAAGGTTTAAACCATTCCTTAGTCCTATAAGTCTTCACCACCAGTGGTTAGGCAGAGCCATATATTGGAAGATCAAGAGCTTGGTGTTTATGTACATGCACAGACGCAGTAGGAGGCTTGCAGGAATCAGACCAAAGATTTTCACTAGTGCACCTATCACAGTGCCGTTAATCCCACTACAGCCAACCTTGAGAAAACGAAGAGGTAAATTTTTCACGCTTGAGCCTCTGCTTTTCTGGTTTTCTATATTTGCTGGGATTTTGTTTGCCATTTAATCTTCAACTTGAACATTTGCTTGTCCTCAAGTAAAACACTTAAGTCAAGAAGAAAATAATCAAGAAAACACAACCTTTTATTGTTCCAAAATTTGAATCATAACAAGGCTTATAACTTTCTTTCAAACTTTAGGTAGAACCTTGCCATTCATTCAACCCTTTAAAAACAATCACAATTTGAAGCACTTAATAAGGCATCGCAAAACTCTTAAAGTTAAATTAAGCAAGTTTATACCTTAGTCTAAGAAAATTATTTCATCCTTCAAGTAAAAATATAGATAACATGAATCATACAAGTTAAGCTACCTACCAACTCAAACATTATAAATCTAAAAATTGCATGACTCAAATAGTGATTCAAGGAAAACACTCCATTTTTTTCCTCTCAATTTTTTCAATGACTTAGGGAATTGATAGCCTCAAGTGAATGGATTTCTCTTCACGTACCGTATTAGCCCCCTTTTAGTCATCAGTCATTATTTTTTTTAACATTGTTTTTCTCTCTTTTGCTTTTGAGAATCAATAGCCTGAAGAAAGTGGATTTCTCTTCATTATCCATATTAGCCCCCATAATCAAGCAAAAAGTATCCCCTCACCTTCAAAAATGAAACAACAATCAACTTATTTTTCTCAATCTTCAACTAACAACCAAAATAATTTTTTTTTTTTTACTCAATCTGTCCACTCAAAGATTTGTTTCTCTATATTTCTTAACATAACTTAAAGTTAAGTAAAGTTTAAACCCATAATACAAGAGTTAGCCAACAATGTTTCCTACATTTATCATATCTTCCACATTCAAACAAGATGAGTCAAATAATACTCAAACACTAATGCGTAAACAAGATTAACCTAAAATCTCAAATCTTAACATATCCCATCCAATAAACCAATTTATGAATAAAAATCCACCAAATGAATGACAAAACTTATATCCAAGTAAGAAAAATACTTACAATCTTGCTAAAGCAATAAAAACCAAAAAAATTTTGACAAAAAAATTTAGTCGTTCAATGCCACAATGTACACAATGTATATGGAAAATATCTTCAATGCTAAACTCTCCCCCATACTTAAACTGGACATTGTCCTCAATGGAAAAAAAAATATAACAATGAAAGCAAAGCTAAAGGACTAAAATAAATAAAGGGAAAGAATAAAGAAAATAAAATACTTCCATTGCGAATTAGTTCGAACACATATGAATCCACCACAAGGAGTCATTGGGGAAATTGTACCTAGATAAAAACAAAACAAACAAAAAACAGAAAACACATAACTTTAGAAAAGGAAAAGAAAATCAAAATGAAAGAAAAGACAAAAAACATCAACTAAAAAGAAATCCTAGGAAAAGTTATGAATCATGGAGAAAAATATCCACATGATCCAAAGTGTTGAAAGTCTCATCAAAATAATGTTTCACCTTATTTCCATTGACTTTGAAAGTACCATTAACCAGGTGAGAAACTTCAAGAGTACCAAAAGGAAAAACCTTATGCACCAAATACGGCCCAGACCATCTTGATTTCAACTTACCCGAAAAGAGTTGCAAGCGCAAATTAAACAACAACATTTGATCACCTTCTTTAAACTTCTGGTGTCAAGCAATATGTTTATCATGCCACCATTTCACCCGCTCTTTGTAGAGTAGAGAAGTATTGTATGCAGCAATGCGCAATTCGCCTAATGCATTCAAATGAAGTAACTTGGATTTTCTAGCATGCTCAAGATCAAAGTTAACAAGTTTGATAGCCCAATATGCTTTATGTTCAATCTCTATAGGTAAATGACAAGATTTTCCATACACCAATCAGTAGGGGGTTATACTAATAGGAGTTTTGAAAGTAGTCATATAAGCCCAAAGAGTATCATCTAACTTCAAACTCCAATCCTTTCTCATATAATTAACCACTTTTTCCAAAATTCTTTTTAATTCTCTATTGACCACCTCAACTTGGCCACTAGTTTGAGGGTGATAGGGAGTCACAAATTTATGGATAACACCTATATGTTTAAGAACTTTGTCCAATTAGGTATTGCAAAAGTGTGTTCTCCTATCACTAATGAGTACCTTAGGTACACCAAAACGGGTGAAAAGTTTTTTTAAAAATTTGACTACAACCCAAGCACCGTTAGTAGGCAAGGCTTGCATCTCAACCCACTTAGGCATATATTCAACTACAACCAAGATGTATTTGTTACCCAAAGAATTAGGAATTAGGTAACGGCGTCAAAAACTTAATGCATAAAATTTGAGTGTATAAAAATTATTAAATTGAAATCCACTCTTAGCCAAGTTTTAATTAAAATATTAATCACAAATTACACATATGCGCAAATATACTCATTGCAAGTATAGTATAGGGAATCAACAAATATCGATCTTCAAGGGAACAAGTACACATTAATCACTTTTTTTTCATTATTTAACTAACCTAATAAAGTGATATGATACTAAAAAGAAAAAAAAAGAAAAATATATGCAACTTAAGGATGTAAAAATATGCAATTTACACAAATATTTTTGAAAACATGACAATGAATCATTTAGCAAAAATCACAATCAATTATCATCTTAGTCTCATGAAGAATTTTAAAATAAACCTACTTCGTTTGCAATCTATGAAATCACTATCTTCTAGTTAAATTACTGAACATACTTTGCCTCAATTAATTTATCTAAAAGATGCATTAAAATCAATCTTCATATAAACCCCTATGTTCTAGGTAATTTAAAATATGAAATTAGTCAATGAATCCACATTCTAACAATCATCAACTAATCTTTGATTACCCAAGTTCTTAACAATTAACCCCTTTTTCAAGCAACTTAAGAGATAACAAATATGAAATTAATTAATAGAAGTCATTATCAACCCTTTTTTCAAGTAAGTTAATAACAAAAATCAACCAATCAACTTCGTAAGAAAAATAAGTAATCAAATCTCAAGATAAATAATTAATTGATCAAAAGTCTAAATTAATTCAAGAAATCATGAATCTCAAAAACAATGTCAAATTACAATGATAATATTAATTACATCATTATTCTAGAAAAAGAAAACAAAGGTAAAAGAAAGAACTCATAGACAAACCCTCATTCTTTTTTTTGAAAACCTTCTTGAATAATGCCCATTGAATGATGAATCTCCTCCCTTTTTGAGTGATTGGCAACTTTAATCTTTGGATTTACACCTTCCTCCTGTGTGTTTTCTTCCCTTTATAAGCTCCATTTATACTAAAATTTGTGGCTTGAGAAGTCGTGTCCAAGTAGAATTTAAAAAATACCAAATCTATACACAAAATCCACTTCTTACAGATCAGACCTAGCGCCCAATCAATTTGGCCCACCTTGTACCAGATGCATTCTGGTTTGCTCCTAGATGTTTGCTTTGTTTTTCCAAAGCAGACCTGTGACTTGGTGCATCAACTTAACCTAATGCCAAGTCAAGTTTGGAAATTTATATTTTTTGCTCGAAATCTCTTGAATCCTGTACAAATTCATCCAAAATACTTTTTATAAGTAAAATATCAAATAGGTAGGAATATGCTAGTTATTACATTAAAAGTATATCAAATTAATGTCAAATAACTATAGAAATTATGATAAATTTAGGCCCTATCAGAGATGGTGATGTCCTTGCATGAGAAGGTCAAAACTACCATTTGAAGGCTAATAAGGATATTTCTCACAAGCACAATAAAGGAAGAATGTGACCTTTAAA
The DNA here is from genome assembly GCA_026120185.1 of Voacanga thouarsii. NCBI lineage: Eukaryota > Viridiplantae > Streptophyta > Magnoliopsida > Gentianales > Apocynaceae > Voacanga > Voacanga thouarsii. The sequence goes on from JANUWF010000106.1 coordinate 807,920, forward strand.
CCAGACGATTAGGTACGGATTCATCTACTTAAGAAGAGGTTTCCCATTCTTAGGAAAATAAAGCTTGACCCTTGCAGAGATAGCCCGTTCCAAGTGTTGGAACGTTATGGCAACAATGCTTACAAGATAGATCTCCTGGGTGACTATAACGTAAGTGTTACTTTTAATGTAAGTGACTTATCTCCCTATGATGTAGGTGATGATTCAAGGATGAATCAACTTCAAGAAGGGAAAAATGATAGGAATCACCCAAGCAAAGAGGCACAAACACAAGAAGAATGAGAGATAGAGGAGCAATCTCAAGAAGAGGGAAGGGTTGCACAAGTAAATAACTAAGAACCGTTGATAAGAGCATAGGCTAAGCACTTTTGAGATAGTCTTCAAGCTTATATTAAGCTCACTTGAGATGGGATGAGCCTTGGACAATATTGGGAAGCCATTAAAACTACAATATGATGATGATCATCTAAGTGACTACTTATGATTGTGAAGAACACCGTTGTAATGAACCAGTACGAAGCTAAAGAAGTGAATCAGTGCCAATTATCTAGTCAAAAGAGCCTCAATTTGAAAAGAAAGAAGTAGTGACAGATGAAGAACATAACAAGTGTCGGATGCTAAAAGCAATTGTGACCATTTGGGCTTTACAGGCACCAGATAGTCTGCTAGGATAACGCCGGGTGAAACAAAAATAAACCCGTGCCAGTTCTAGCACTCAACCCGATGCTAGTTATCTACACAAATAGCCGAAGTTTTTTATTCTTTTTGATGGAATTGAGGCTAAATTCCACATTTTTAAGCCTTAATTTTGGTATAGATTTAAGAGGCCTTTAAATAAAGAGGAACCCGAGTTTTATAACTAATTATTATACTTTGATTAAAGAGAACTCTCTCATTAGAGGCTAGGGCATAGAGAGCAGCTTGATAATTCAAGCTACTCTAAAATCTTGGATAATTCAATATTACATTTTCAACATAGGTCTTAGCTGCATCTAGTTCTTCTATGGTTCTTGTTGTATGCTTTGTTTAGTGCCTACACTCCCTATCCTACTTGTTGTTGATTTCTTGATAAATCAAGGGTATTTGGGTGCTGTGTGGTCAATATATGCTACTAAATTTTGTGTTCTATTGGCTATTCTCCATTACGATTCTTGATTTGTGGCTTAAGATATTTTCTTTGTATTCTTAGTTGGGTTAAAATTCATAATTCTTCCATTTATCTACTTGTTCTACCAAATATCTCTTATCTTTTTTTCTCATATTTGAGCCTTTGTGAAGATTACCCAAGAGCCATATCTAAACTACTAAAATAGATGCCATACTATGATCATATCAATCTACATGTAAAATTTCTAAGTTTTGGCGTACATTTAATGTTCAACATACCAATTTCGATTACCTTAATCTTTGAACCATCACTAAATGTGTCAAATCTAATACTTTTGCATTCATAATTCACAATAAAATCCTTCCTTCCTATTATATGTTTGAGCAACCACTATTAAGATACAATATGTCATCCATTGTAGCTTTTAGAGAATGTGAAAAATTTATGCTTTGATTTCAGCCTTCCTGAAACACACTTTGTCTTTGGAGATTTCTTAACTTTGTTAAATTCAAGTTTGACAGAATTTCAGCCATGTTAAGAATCCTTGAATATTTTCAAATAATTCTTCTATCTATGTCTTGCAAAAGAATAGTAATCACAGTAAATAGGAGGTTTCTTAGGCTTTTGTCTGAATTTTCTTAATTGTCCATTATTTTCTGTAACTGTCAAATTTGTATAGTGTGTAACAACAGTCTTGTTGGACTTGTCATAAGCTATACCAATTTTGTCAAGTGGTGATTTTCGAATAGAAAACACTTTGTCTAGCTTTTCCTTTCATGTATTCAAACTTTTGATGGCTAATTCTACTTCAATTAACATTTAACTTAATTTCTGCAACCACTCCCTTTTTGCTCAACTTCCTTTTCATACAACCTTATTACTTGTTGTTAAATACCAAGCATTGTTCATGTTCTTCAACCTGTTTCTTTAACATTTTGATATGCTATACACATTCTCTCCATTTTGAGTGTAACAACTCATATTCCTTTATAAATGTTTTTGGTGAAATTTCCCCATCATCATTGTAAGATACATCCCTACTATTTTCAATTGCTTCCACTAGAAATTCAATTTCTAGAATTAGATCTTCCTTAACCATCACATTAAACTCAATATTACTTGATTGACAAAATCATCTCCTCTGCCAGAACTAAACTCATCGATATAATCCTAAGAATCATCCTCATCATCACTTAGAGTGCTATTACAAGACTTGTTTTTCAACATATTCTTTAAATTTCCACAATCAATTTGAATATGACTAATTCCATCACATTTATAACATTTTGGTCCTTTCGGAGTATTCTTAATATCTATAGATTTTTTCTCTGTATTTTCCTTTTGTTGAACTTTAAGCTTTTCATTAGATGGTTTGCTAAAGGATTTGTTCATCTGCTTACGTTTTCTCAACATTTTGTTAAACCTTCTTGTCAGCAAACTAATTTTCTCATTAGAATCTTTGTTCTCATTAGACTTTTCTTTGGCTTTCAATGAAACCTTTTTCTTTGTATTTTGTTTGAGACTAAAGATTCATCTCATAAGTCTTCAAAGAACCCATCAGCTCATGTAGTCACATTGTTGACACATCTCTACATTCTTTGATGGTAGCTGCCTAAGTGGTAACCGATCTTTGTGTTTTTCAAATCAACCTTTCTTTTGAGTATTCTTTCCCAAGTTGATGAGTTTGATTGGCAATGTCCCTTAGTTTGTTACTAAGTATGGCAACTGTCTCATTTCACCTATTTTCAATTCATTAAACTGAGTTGTCAAAAGCTGTCGTTTTAACATTTGAATAGTATTTATACCTTTGAATATTGTTTGCAATTTATCCCATTTCTCTTTGGCAGCACGATATGCTGAGATTAACTTAAAATTTTCTTGTCCAATAGTACCAATATTATATTTATTGCCTTAGCATTGGCATTGTTAAGACGACATTCTTCTTCTATCCATTCATTAATTCATTTCAATTCTACTTGACTAGCACTAGTACCTATATTCGTAAGAGGTTTTCATTCTTTCAAAATAGCTTTCCAGGTTGTAGCGTCAAGATTTATGATGAACATTTCCATTCTGATTTTCTAATATGCATAGTTTGTGCTTTTCAATAATAGTGGTCGAGTGATAGAGGCTCCATTATCTACTAGTTCAAACATCTTCTTTTCAAATTAACTTCCCAAACCTCACCTGCTACATTAATAGAAACTCCAATATGATGAACCACTTTGATACCACTTGATAATTTTGATTTGTCAACTTTATGTGGTTTGTTAAACTTTCTATTAAAGTTAGTTTAACAAACAATAAAGTAAGAAGTCTAACAAATACAACAAATTGGTAATGTAGTTCAACTATCAAAAAGCCTACGGGTCCTTGATCCATAAAAATGATCCACTAAACTTTAACAAAAGTTATATTAGTAAAACTTACCTCAATTCACCAAATCTCCCTAGTGGATTCTAACAAACACAACACACTGATCTTTCTATCAAAGTCGCAAAAGACTATTGTTGAACCAACTAGTATGATTGATTGCCCATTAAAAATCATTGTAGCAACTCGATATGTAAACACTCCAATACATATGTAGCCTAAACGGAATAGGGATGTTGCTATGTCTTTTGAACTATGGGTCTTCATAACACAAGAAATAAATAAAAGGGTAGATAAATAAAACTATAAGCCTTTGAACTTAAACTACAAACTTCAAGTATGACTATAACATGTCTCCAAAATAAACCTTCCATGCATCTGAATTAAAAGACCATAAACATTGTATCAACACTACCACTATTACAAAAGAGAGTTCTACTCCTCCATCTTGATAAATCCACCTAATCCTAAAAATATGGTTAGAAAAGTCGTACAAGATTATAAAAATCTCAATAAGTCCTAAGTGTGTGAGTTTGTATCTAAATTTAAAATTTTAATGTCATGATGCATAAGTAATATAGCCTTGAACGGATATAATCATAATTCAAATAATTTTCACATCTTAATCACATTATCATTTTTGGAGAAATTTAGCATGTACAAAATTAGTACATTGCATAATTAAATATCTTGTCTGGTAAATTACTTATATCATATTTTTGGAACATCAAGTTTATTTTCAAAAGTCTTGAACCCATCTCAATACAATATCCTGCATAAGATACCCATACCATGATAACATATCATGATTCACCATATATATGGCAATGATATGTACAATGCTAAACAATTGGGTAGGATGTACATCCCTCCTGAGGGAATACCTACCATCTCCCTTATACAAAATCAGACCGGATGTCCCACGTTCATCATCCAGCTCCCCTCGAAGACCTTATTGCTAGCTAAGGACCACACTTAACTAATAGAACTGTTACTTTGTTTGGAAAAGGATAGCTTTTCAGAGGTGGCGAATCTACTAGAATTCTCTCCTAATCTAACGAAAGCTAGTCCCATAACCTTACCTATTGAAAACTCAATGTCATAAATTTAATGATTCAAGAGTTCACTATTCTAATATGGAAAAATAAAATTGTTTCTAAAAATTGTTCTAGGCTTTTGAAGTAAATTTCTAAGTCTCTTCTTTACCAAAATCAAAACCACAATTATTTTTCCTAAGGTTTCCAAAACAAACCTTTCTTATCCATTCCAAAATTTATTCAAGAAGTATTAATTTATTTCTCATAATTTACCATAATAATATTTAGAGCCATTACTTATAAAACTCATACTATGATTTTCGTAATATTTTTAATGCATGAAATGTATAAGTATATTTCCACATGTCGCATGTATTTGATGCATGGCTCTATTCCACAATCATAACACTCATGAAAAACTTCATATAAATACTTATGCATGAACAAATCATAATATCATACTAGAATCATTATTCTCAATAAGCATTATTTTCATGCATAAGTGTTTTCTCAAAATGACATGCTCATAATTTAACACATAAATTACATGTTGTAATCATAAAACATTTCATAAAATTAAGATGCTTGGAATGCAAGGATTTACCTTGGTCCATGCTAATAAATTTGTTTTCCAACTTAATTTAAGCTCTTGCTCCTTCTTCTCCATCTATGCCTACCGAGTCTACCATACACAACATATAGGAATTAATTGTCTATTTAAGTGTATCATACAAAACTCTAAACAGGACCCTAGGGCAATTAGAGAATTTCTTAGGCCTTAAATAATTTCTTACACACATGACTCTAATGGTAAAAATATCTCATCACAAACTTTAAAAAGCCTTCTAACGCAACTAACAAATTTTCTAAGCATAGAACTCCTTAATTTACACCAATGGCTAAACAAAGCCTTAATCACCAATCAATAGCCTTAATTATAACATAAAACCCTAACTATCATACAAACCCTAATTACTTAACATATTCACAAATCAACATACAATGCAATACACATAAGTTTCAAGAAGTCACACAATCTTATTAAGTACAACAAGCAATTTAGGTAACACAAATAGTTTTACAAGAATGACAATTCCCTTTAGTGCTTCATTTACAAAAAGTGGCTATATTTAGGGTTTCGTTAATCAAAATCGCATGATTTATTTTTAAGTCATCAAAAATTGAATAAAAATATTTTCAAGAAACATAAGTGTCTTGTAAAATTTCATTAAGTCAAATTCCACCACATTGATAACCAAATTCGCATGCAAACTCATTTTTCATTTTAATATTAAAATGCTGCTTATAATAGTAAAATAGGGATATTAAAAATCACCTTAATTACCAAAGTAAAACACTTCATTTTTCTGTAAAAATTTCCAAATGATATCTCTATGTGTTAGGTGAATTAACACATAAATTTCTCCCCGAGATTCCAGTTGAAAGTGGGTCAAATAATTTTTATGAAAAGCTCTACCAGAACAGTACCTTGATCAAGCAGTCTCATGTGACTATGTTCAAAAATTCATTTCTCTCAATTTACAAATAGTTTTTCAGTGATTCTTGTTCTCAAATTTTTATAACATCTTGAAGTTTATAAGAGTAAATTTTACGGCTAAAAGCAAAAGGAAAGGGTATTTTCTCATAGCTTATATAGTTTCATGGTAAAAGCATAAGACTTAATTTTGAGCAATTTTCCCTTGTAAAAACCATACTAAAATGTTCTTAATGCACCTTTGCCAAAAATATTCTTACAAAATTTATCAATTTAGCTCCAATATATAGTCACCACTAGAAAAAAAGGCTATAATAATACTAAAAAATGTCATTAAAAAGAGCTATAGTGATGCTATTGTGGTGTTGACACTTTCAAAGGGCATCATGCATACGGCCGTCATAATAGGTAGGTTCAGTGACGCTATTTAGCATCATCACAAATTGGCTATTGTGACAAACGAAAGTGTCATAATAGGTATTTTATGTAACACCTTACTACCTAGGCCCAACAGGGTCGGGGATGTCGCCCCGTCCAAAGGACAAAGGGTCTTTATAACTAGGTTACACAATCAAAATAATAGAATAAAGCAATACTTTAAACTTAAAACTTATTACAATCCAAGAATTCAAAACAAATCCATAATAAAAATTATTCACTCTCAACTTCCCCAAAGCATTACATAAAAACAGATAACAAAATCTCTTCCAAGGCAGACAACACTAGCTACTCATCCCCACAGCAGGATCGACCTGAAATCATGGTAAAAAGGGTAATAAGATAAAATCTCAGTAAGTCCGTGTGTGCTTTGAGTGTCCAGTGGAAACAATTCGTGAATGCAAAGTGTAAAATCTTTATAAGAGAAATGCTGGTAAGCAATAAATAATAGTCAAAATTAAGAGTGGTGTTTTGGCTTTTCCAACCATACATGTTCAACAAAATCAACCACTCAAAAAGTGGTCATGGGTTACCACACGTTGGGCCCCACAACCATACAACGATCAGACTGCCACACTTTGTGCAGACTGACAAAAGGTAGGTGATCGGCCTACCAGGTAAGATTCTTCTCTTTCTCTACACCTAAACAAAATCGGTTGTCCACTCCGGGAACACACAGTCCACATGACTGAAAACTGCTAGTTCGGACCGGTATGACTAAGTAGTACTGACGTTTCTCTAAGTGGACTTTATCTTCTGAGGTGGCCTCCTACCAGAAGACTCACTCTTGCTCTTCAAAACTAGTACTACTAGCCTACCCTTATTGAGTACTCAACGTAATATATATCCCACTTGGAAAAATGAATAAAATATAGTACCACTTGAAAATGGCAATTAAGGATTTCCAAAGTCTCTGTCAAAATCAGTTTAGAAACAGTTTAGTGTTTGAATAAAATTGCATATTGATTTTCAAATAATTAGTTTGATAGAAACAAGAAAGGAAACAGTCCCTAATTGCCTTTACCAAATCAGTGTTCACAAACTTCGGGTTTAGCTTGCCATAATAACTGTTTTTTTTTTTTTTTTTTGCAACAACAAGTTTTATGCAGAAGCTTACCTGATCCTTAACTCGAGATAAAACAAAGGTCTCCAACCGCTAACCTAACCCCGCCTGGGGTAAATATAAGCCATAATTAAACTCAAGCTGAAATTCACTTTCACAAATAAACCTAGCTCAACTTACTACAACCATGACCCTAGTGTTCCAAGCTTTAAGGCTAGATAAATAAATAAAAAGGTTTATAAAATAAATCTAGCTCAATATTAAAATAACTAGAGTTTGGGAAAATAGGTTCAATAAGTGGGAAGTTTAAATCTTGCTAAAAATAAATTAGGGTTTATTTGATTAAAGGTCCTAGGTCCTAGATGGCATTATGCAAAATAATAATCTAGTAATAATTAATGGTTAGAAAATAATTGGTAGCTAGAATTAGTTGTAAGTAAATTTTAATAGGTTTTGATTAAAAGCTAATAAATAAATTTTAATAGTATTTATGAATATATAAGACTTACCAAATTAATATTTTACCTATTATGATTATTTATGAAAAAGGCTTTATTTGATATTCTTATTTTGCATAATGTCTATATATTTTATTTCTTTAATAAAAGTTATCATTTATTTGACTAAAATACCATTATTTCATATAAGAGACCAAATCCACATTTTCTTAGGATTTTTGAAACTCACTAGAAGAAGATATAGCAATAGTCATTTTATTGATGAAATAAAATTAGCTTAGGGACAACAAGGTCATAATCATATTTCTATTGCTAACCATAATCATGAACATACACCCCACACCAATTCATCAAATCATCCAAATCATGAATAAAGGCATGGATCTAAATTCACCAAGACATGATTCAAACTCTACTAACATAAATATATTCATGGCTTTAATAATCATACATGAACATAAAACCCTATTCACCAAAGGGGACATCATCTCTAACATGCTTGATCATTCATACTACTCACGACATGAAGACATGAAACAAACCCTAAAACATCATATAATCTAACCAAGACCAATCATCATCATGCATCAATCCCAACTCCATCATATGAACATATTCGTTCATGCTTCAATCTCAACTCCATCATATAAACACCGCCTCGATCTCCAATTATATCCTATCCTCATCCAACTACATCCAAGAGACATGAATCTAGGATTTAAAGAGAAGATGTAAGAAGCTTACTTGAATGATGACTACCTTGGGGAAGTTTCTAGAGAATCCTCTTGCTAGGAGATTTGATCCGTCCAATGGAGGTAGAAAGAAACATGGCCATGGTTTAAGTAACCATTCGGCCAAGAGAGAGAGAGAGAGAAGGAGAGTTCATTAGCATATACTCATCAAGGTTGAAGATGGAAGAAGATGAAGATGATTGTTAATGCTTACCTTGAAGGTGTTCTTGAGCCTTCAAGAAAATTCTGGTTTTTTATCCAAAAGTGAGACTTCGATTTTGGTGTTTGATGTTAAAAATTGCAGAAGTGGATTCAAGGGGTTGAGTAGGTCTGATCTGGAGTTTTTGGAAAAGATTGGAGAGGTTTGGGAGTGGTCTTAGGCATGAGAAGGCTAGTAGGTGTTCTTAGTGTTCTTGGTTTGGAGAGAATGGAGAGGATTTGGTTGAAGCTGGCTGAAATTCTATAGAAGAGAGTGGCCAAATTGATTTTGAGGGTTTAGGAAGTTGAATTTTCTAATTTGAGAGGAAAAGGAAAGCTGGTTGGTTGAAATCCTAAAAGAATATTTTAGGAAATCAATTTTGGAAACAAATATGGTAAGAAAATCTTATTTAATGGAGAGCTTTTGGAAGCTTCAATGGCCGGCTGAATTGCTGTGATTTTTGCTGAGATGAATGATGTTTGAATGAGCCTTAGAGTGGCCAAAAATATGGTGCACATTGGTGAAGGAATTTTCTGGTTGTTTGAGGGTTAATCTATGGAAGGTTGCTGGAAATTTTTGCTGAAATTTTGGACCTCAATGAATGGCTTGATTGGGGTGATTGATGGAGAGATTTTAGGAGCAGCCATGGACTGATTTCCGAGCAGAATGCTAGGGAAGATGATGAAGCTTAGTTCATGGCTGTTCAAAGGGAGTTTGTACAGAAAAATGGTGGAGGTTTCGGACAAAGCTGAAGGAGAAGCAAAGCTAGAAAAATCCTGAATAGATTTCACAAGTTTGCTGGAATTTTTCTGGGCAGATTTTGCTGCCATTTTCTAGTCATCTTGTAGAAGATGTGAAGGGGTATTCAGAGATATTTCAAGGCTAGTTTCCAGCCTTCTTTATGGAGGAAACACGTGGCTAAGATACTGGGTGAAAAACTGGAAAAACAGCTTGGTTTAGGATCACCAAAGCTGCGAAAGTTGTCCAGAAAATGTTTTGGTTTGCACAGCATTTGTGCAGTCCGGTTTTGGCCTTATAATTTCAGATTTCAAGCTGGTCAAGAGGGCTATTTTTCTGGCAGCATTTGGGAGGGAATGATGGCTGAAAGTTTTGACACTTGGACTGAACAAGAAGCTGGAAAAAAAATATTCCAGATTACTACATGAACAAGATGAATATACTTAGGTTGGAGTTTGAAGGTTCAACCATGGAGATTAATTCTCTTGGGAACCTTCCACTACTCCTTCTCATTTTCGGCCAACAAGATGACTTATTTACAGCCATTTTCAAAGCCTAAATCTCACAGGACTTTGCTGGAATTTTCTGGAATGAAATTGGCTTGAACAAATTAATCAACCTAATTGATTAAGAATTAAGGAAAGCTAGGGAATCAAGAAGGGTATGAAACCCTTAGAATTTTTTTGTAGGGCACAAGAGTAGGATTAGGACATTCCTATCATGTCTCCCCTAGGACAACACTCCTACTCTTCACTAAATCATGCAAGGACCGAAATATAGCCTTCCTACACAAAAATAAAATTTAATCATGCTAAAACTCCAATGATGGAATTTGAACTCTAGACCTCAAGGGTTAATTCCAAAGCTCTAACCACTAAACCATAATAACTCTTATTCTTATTTTCTCTCCCAAATATTTTTCCTATTTAATCCTCAAGATATCTCCCTATTTTCACCTCGCGCAAAAATTACTATTTTACCCCTCTTATTTAATACACACGATTAAGCCTTCTAAGCTATAAATCACATATCTAAAGCACATAAAACCATATAAAATATGATATGCATCCCAACCTCCTTACTCTAAGGTCGGTTTCAACTGGAGTTTCATGTTTTAAGTGACAAAATATTGTGTCAGTAAACGCCTGTTTTTATTACCACACTTTTGGTTACAATAGGTTGGTTTCGGTGACATACTTAGGTGTTAGTAAAAGTATGTTAATATGACACAGTTATTGGTTACCATAGGATGTTTGGATGATGGAATTTGTGGTCATGAAACGTTGGCAAATATGCCACACGCATACCGTCACAGTAGACATTTTGGATGATGTTGTTTTGTGTCATGAAAGGTTGAAAATATGACAAAATAAAGTGTCACAATAGACTGTTTGAATGATAGATTTTAGTGTCATAAAATGTTGGAAAATATGACAAAAATAAGCGTCACAATAGATTTGGCATCAAAATAAATAGATCAAATATATCACAAAAAAATCGTAATAATAAATTAGAATTTGTCCCTATCGTATATATATTTATACATATAACACACAATTGTTAAATAGACATCATTAAAAGTCAAAAAAATCAAAAGTAGCCCATATTAAAGAGAAAGCCTATAAATTTTATAACATTCAAAAGTTGTTCAAAAATGAGTATTAAGTATTTAGTTACAAGCATTAGGCCTTCAAAAAAACATAGTATCATTAATTTATCTTGTCCCAATCAAAAATGGCTTCGATACTAGAATACATATTTAATCTGCTTCCCGAATCTTCACCTACAATAATATAGAATGAATTTAGTAACAATATTATAAAACTTTCTCAGAAGAAAAAAAATATTAAATTAATTAAGAACGTAAGTGATTAGAGAATTACCAGGTGTCATGGCCAAGTGATACCTAATCCAATGGAATCTCCAATAGTCTGAATAAAATCTAATGTTCTCATCAATTTCTCATCACGATGAAATGGAACTAGAACCATTACTTCACACTATTCCTTACCTAGCAATACAACCCCAACATCATGGGATGGGTCCAAACTTTAAATGAAGCCTTTTGCAACTACTTTAGATGTATCCAACATGCTTAAAAGTGAAACATAAGTATGAACCTACAAGATATATTTTATTCAGTTAAAAGTGAATTAAACAAGCCAAATAGCTCATGCTCACCAGATAAAGGAAACTAGACTTAAATGCTAAAAAATGCTATATAATACTCAAAAAAGCCAAAAGATTGCACAATAGGCATTGGATCCATTGGTAGAATCATGTGCTACATTTATGGCAAGGCCATGTAGGTTCCAGCACATAGAAATAACAACTAAACAATAAATGGCCAATTGAAATATCAAACATGGAATGAATAATACGATAGAATAATGAAATAGGGCATCTATTTATATGCATACTTTGCTATAAATACAAACAAGTAAGATAGCCATGATGTGATAATTTTTTGTATACCCTCAATATGGTGGTGTTATTGTTAGAACCCATTAAGTGAAGTCTTGAAACAAATGAGGATGACCTATTTCTCTGAGACAGTAACATAGCACGTATTCACTCAATTGTTCTTTCATACTTGTAATTTCATCTCTTTTCTCTTTAATAATACGAAAAGATGTGGTTCGACTTGGAATTTCGCCCCACACATTCAAAGGGTGAATACCACTGCCAAACGTGCGGGCCCTGCCATATCTATCTGGCCCAACAACTTGGGAGAAGATATCATTTGGACCAAATCTATCTTCTGAGCCAGGAGGGAGTTGTGTACTTCTTTCATCCATTTCATTCTTTAAGATGGATAAACAATCACAAAAGTTAGTCTCTATTGTGACAATTTATAGTAATATTTAGTGTAAGCAACAAACACTTTACATATACTTAAAGAATACATAATATTGGGAAAAAATCATAGAATCTCAAATCTACATCTTAAGGAACAATGAAGCGATATGCCTAATTAAGAAGAAAAGAGCATATTAAAAATGTATTTCCTACTTTATGGTTTCTTAAGCTATTACTCGGAGTTAAAGGTACATGTAGTCTCAAAGGCATATGCAAGAAAAGAGCCATGATTTGCAGTCTCAAAAGCTACATGCACATTTAGAAATGAAACAAAGATAAACCAGAATTTCAGCTTTGACAAACCAAATGAACTAATACTCATACCAAAATACTTTCATGATAAGGACAGGATATTGCAAATGCTATGAAACCATCCACTTCATTCATAAGTTATATCAAGGTAGCCTCAAATCAAGGGTAGCCATTTAGTTTTCCATTTTTCAGCCATTTAATAGCCATCATAAATTTCAATTCACCTTCTTGTAGTTACATTTCAGATTTACATCATAACAACCTTGGCCAACAAGCTAAGTTAGTAGATCAAAATCAAAGCCAGTCAAGTTTTCAACTTCATCAAGATTTCAGATACTGTGACACCTACTTTAAGTCCCTTTCAAAGCATAGACAATTACCATACATATCAAACATATACAAGACAAGAAAGCCAATCAAGGGCTAAAAAGCAACACATATGCAAATATCCTAGCCTCTAGTTAAACATATGCCCTTCTCCCAGCAAAACTACAAAAATAATAAGATAACGGCAAGTGGAGTAAACTTCCAGCCATTCAACTCTTCTGGCTACACTAACACATTTTATGCTTACATATTTAGGTATCTCTAATTTAGCCTTCAAAGGTTTGCATAACATGTTATTAGCAGCTACCAACTACGCACTTCAATTTTCTTAAATCACAATTCTCCTAATAAATTGATGTCTTGGTTACAACACCTGACCCATTGATTTCCAATTATGCACCTACAACATAGCCAGTACGTTGTTCTGAATCACAACAATATAATGGCTTTAATCATTTCCATGGCATTACCTCATTTTTTATCCGGTTTTGTATAGATAAAATGAGACAATCTTTTATGCAATGTCCTCCAATTCCTACTTTTCAGAAGGAAAAAGATAAACTAGTCAAACAAGCATCACAAAAAAGGAAAATGGAAAGCTAAATCTCATGTTTCTCTAATCCACCCTCACCAATGCAGGTAAAATTAACAAAGAGAACCTTCCTGCTCTAATACTTGCATATCCACTTTTCACCCCTTATTTTCGAGTACATTTACCCACCTCCAATGCAATAGAAGTCTACTATTACTACCAGTTCTATTGCAATCATAAGGTACATATTCTCAGAAATACAAAAATACAGCAATGACAGCTTTAATTTTCTTCTTGAGCAAAAGCTGCATGCACATTTAGAAATGAAACAAAGACAGCCCAGAATTTCACTCCAAACTAGAATTTCAGCTTTGATAGTCTTTAGTGTATTCTCCATAACATTTTACTCACAAGTCCAAATATAATAATACTTATCCCAAAATACTCCTACAACAATTGGCAACAAAAACCAATTTATGCCTTCCTTGAACACTTAAGCCATTTTTGTACAGTTTAATACTCAAAAAAACTAACTCAAAATAAATTATAAAGCTGCCTCCACCATTGCAATGAATCACCCAAATCAGGAAAACAAAATTCACAAAGCCCTAAAAAACGCTAGTAGACAATAGCTCAGCAGAATTCACAATGCCCTGTTGGTCAAATTCACAATGCCCTGTTGGGCAATTTATGCCTTCGTAGAATAGTTAAGCCATTTTGTACAGTTTAATAATAAAAAAAACTAACTCAAAAAACAAATTATTAAGTTGCCTCCACCAATCTCAAAAGAAATTATAATATGAAATTCTGTCCCTCTTGAACATTCAAAACTGAAACTCACTAATACACCCCATCTTGAACATTCAAAACTGAAACATAAAGTAAATAGCCATACACACACACAAGACAAAGTAGCCAACACAAAATCCTATGAACAAAGAGCATCATGTGTCAATAGTGCACATCTCTAAAACAAATTATTAAGCTACCTCCACCACTGCTCAAATGGTAGAATAATATATCTCTTTAGTTTCTGCATTTTTTTTACCAAGCCAAAAGAAATTCTAAACTGTTATCTCATTAGAAATAAGGCAGAAAATTTAAAAGACTGAATTTTTTTTTACCAATCTCAAAAGAAATTCTAATCTGAAATTTTGTCCTTCTTAAACATTCAAAACTGAAACTCACTAAAATGCCCCATCTTAAACATTCAAAACTAAAACATCAAGCAAACAGCCACACACTAACACAAAATCCTCTGAACAAAGAGCATCATAAGTCAACAATGCATATCTCTAAAACAAATTCTGTCCCACATATTCAACAAGGAGTAGACCGCTCCAAACTCTTGCTGTAACAATACAAACACATTCAACAGTTCACATCTCTAAAACAAATTCAGTCCCACACAACTCAACATAGCTGCAATCCTCTCAAAACATTTGCAGTACTCTCAAAACAAAATCAAATCCAATCAAACCCACACATCTCTCAAGTGGTAGATTGAGCAAATAGACATGTTCCTATACTGAATTGGTAGAGATGCAGTCATAGTCCACAACGTTCTCCATCAATAAAAAAACATAGTTGTCCCATGTAGCTATAAAGTAAGGCATATTCCAATAAAACAAATTCTAATGATTCAATAATGTATAATTACACTGTGCTGGTGACATGAGAGCTAGAAGAAGTTTCATTAGCATCCGTGTAACATTTCTTGAACATTTGTACATGAGTTGGAGAATGGCCTTGCTCTTTTGTCTACATCATTCAATTTCTATTAGTAGTTAATAGAAGTCAACGGAAATAGCACTTGAAATTTTTCCCAAATCATAACGTTACCATATCATCATGAATTTGACAGTGTGGCTTCTTACATGTCCTATGATTCATGTACTTCATGTTTCAATTCCTTTTATTCTTCTCTGACATTGCTTGAATTTAAAAAAAAAAAAAAATTCATCAATAGATTTTCATGAGATTAGCCAATCAATCAAGAAAGAGTATAAGGAGAGATTCTTACCTTCCCTTCAGCTGAATCCCACCGTTGAAGGAGATTAGTCCACTGAGTTTGTATCACACGGTCATCAATACATGGAGTTTGGTGATGGATGCCTTTTTCTGCATCATACCATTCATTCTTTAGTGACGCTTTCCAGGTCCTCCATTTTATGCTAATTGATCTTAGAATAGTATGTTTAAGACCAAGAGATACATTAAACTTCTCTTGTACATGGACAAAAAAATAACAAAACTCAAATACATTTTACTATATAGTGCAGTTCAATATTATATAACAATGTAAAATACCTTCACAACATTGAACATCTCATTCTTGTTGTCTTGAGGAATCTGAGACCATGTTTTGATATCTATCGGAGCGTACATTCCATTCTTTGCTAAGGTTCCCAAATATTCGGTCAATTTAGCACAGTTCATTCCAACTAGTTGTCCAAACTTGTTGAATTCAACCTCCAATGGCTTCGCATTTCGAGGGCGGCCCCAAATAGAGGTCATATAGGTTGGTCCTCTCTTGCAAGTGGCCTCACTTCTTGCAGTACTTACTTCTCCTATAAAAATTACGCGAGGACACATTAAGAAGTACAAATATATAGAAAACATATGAGAAGCCACTAAATATAAATATATCTTGACTTTCACTTTGTTGCATGACTTGGCCATTAACCTCTTGTACAACATGCGCATCGGTATGGCCATCAACTTGTAAGTTTCTTTAATTGGTACTTCTTCTTCTTCCCCTAGTTCTTGCATATAACATGTAATGGAAATCTGGGATTCAAATGTTCATAGAGAGAACAATAATTTCATATCCAAAAAAATTCACGAAAACAACCTAAAACATTTATTAACTAAAAAAAAAAGCAAACAAACAAACAAAATGTAAAGACACATCACTTATTGCTTGCAACATGGCATAAATAATGGAGCCTTCAAAAGTTGTATCTCACATTACTGCCACCAAGTTTGAACAACTTGGCCTAAATAGAAGGATTTCAAAACAAAATAGAAGATCACAAAAGCAACTAATAAAATAAAGTTTTATCAAGTAAATGTAATTTCAACTTCAATTTCATCAACCCCTTCACGAACCCAACTAACTTCCTCACTACCCAAATCTGCCTGGATGTTACAAGTTTCACTCTACAAATAAATCTCAACATCAACTACAAACCCCATGTTATACACAACTCTTGGATTTGTGGCTATAACAATTTGTCAATTATTTTAAGTCAAACCTCTAACGTAAAAGACTTGCATTACTTGAGAAGCTAGAATGAAAGGCTCAGAATGGGGCCTAACATCAGTGAAATTGGCTAGAGTAAAGCCCTCAGCACCTTGTTTCAACCTTTTCCCTGTTGATACCCAATCACATTTGAACAATACAACTCTATGCCCGTCTCTATAATCTAACTCAATCACATCTGTTATTTTTCCTAAATAAGACACATCACTTGAAATTGGATTTCTGTCCCTAACACTTGAAATACTAGTTGTTGTTGCATTTATAGAAACACCACTATTTTAAGTTTTCCTTTTACATTCAACTTCTCTAGTATGAAACCGAAAACCGTTCACCAAGAACCTGTCGTTTTTAAGACCAATCTGATTAGGTCCTCTGGCCAAATGCTTCAAATCCTTAGAAATTATATCATCATCATTGAATTGCAATGCCTTCACCTAGGAAATCAACAAAAGTCAGTGTAAGCTTAAGCATCATTAAAGTATAACTTAAGCATGCTATTTGAGATGAACCTTACATAATTGCATTCACAAATTCTTAACTATGGATGCTTTCAATTTCATGTGAACTTGCACGAGGATGCCTTTGCTCTACTAGTCCATAATGTTAGCTGCATACACATACTATGCATTAGTTAGGCATGGCTTCATGGGCACTAATCTAATGAAGAATATAAGTCATTTATCTTATACTTACTTTATGTAAGGTTTTACAGTGTGAGAATTAAACAACACATATTGATGTGATTTCTTCAATGTGTCTTCATTAAATTTTATAGGTACTTCTTTTCCAAATGAACGTCCAGTTGGTTTGAAAATATCCAACCCAGCATAGGAATTAGTTTCATAATCGTCATTCCTACTTGGTCGGTTGAACTTGGTCTCAACATAGTCAACAAGATATAATGAGTAAAATATCAAACATTCCCCAGCCAAGTACCCTTCAGCAATAGAACCTTTTAGGCGACTCCTATTATGAATATAGGACTTTAACATGCTCAAATACCTATTTAACTTCAACTTTCATACATTAGTTTCAATGCCATTGCTGTACACGTTTGAAATTCCAAGAAAGAATAACCTAAATATGAAATAAAAGAAACGTGTACCTCTCTATAAGATACATCCCTCGATAATGAATAGGCCTAGCTATCTTAGTTTCTGATGCTAAATGGACAATCAGATGCATCATGATACTGAATGATGGAGGGAAGACTCACTCTAATTCACAAAGGATAACTGCAATCTCTTGCTCTAATTGAAACACTTCATTTGGATAAATCTCAGTACAGCACAACTTTCCAAAGTATCTACTAAGCTTTATTAAGGACTAGCAGACAAACTTAGGTAAAACTTTTCTTAGAGCAATTGACCACAATTGTTGCATCAAAATATGATGGTCATAGCTTTTAAGTCTAAAAAGCTTAGGTGGATTAAAGTGTACGCACTTAGACAAGTTAGCAGTGTATCCGTTCAACACCTTAACACCTTTCAAAGTCTTGCAAAATGTCACTTTCTCCTTCTTATGTAGTATAAACGAAGTCGGTAGCAAATAAACTTTACTATTATCCCTCTCAACAGGATTAAGGTCGGATCGAATACCCCTATCCTTTAAGTCGAGACGTGACTTAAGGTCCCTTTTCTTATCCACCTTCAACAATATTGCACATATGGTTTCAGAAACCTTCTTTTCAATATGCATTACATTAAGATTATGGCGCAGCAAATTATCTTTCCAATACTGCAACTCGAAGAATATACTTTGTTTCTTCCAATTATGGGAAATTATTGGTTATCATTAACTGCCCTTCCAAATTTGATTTGTTTTCCCTCCAACTCATGCAATATCATATCCCTATTCAATTTAGGGGGTGGCCTTCCATGTTCTTGCTGACCATCAAATGATCATGCATCATTTCAAAAACGATGATTAGAAGACAAAAACCTACGATACCCCATGTAGCAATGTTTGGCACCATTCTTCAACCATTATGATTTCATTTCCTTATGACAAATAGAAAATGCTAGCTGCCCTTTAGTACTCCACCCCGACAAATTTGCATAACCCAAAAAATTACTAATTGTCCACAACAATACAGCATGTAGCTGAAAATTCTACTTTGAAGATGCATCAAATGTTTGCACGCCAATGTCCCATAACTCTTTCAATTCAGCAATTAGAGGTTGTAAATAAACATCAATATTATTACTAAGAGCAGATGGACTAGGTATCAACAATGACGATATGAAATATGGTTGCTTCATACACATCCAAGGGGGTAAATTGTAAGGTATGAGTATCACAAGCCAAGTACTAGGAGCAACATTCATATTTTTAAATGGATTAAAACCATTGGACACTAATCCCAACCTCACATTACATGCATCTTTTACAAAATCTGTATTTATAGCATCAAAAGCTTTCCAAGTAGGTGAATTAGAAGGATGCCTCATTTGACCATCATCTGTGCGCCCGTCTGCATGCCATCTCATAGAAGCCGAAGTCTTGGCTGACATGAATAGACGTTGTAGTCGAGGTTTCAAAGGAAAGTGCCACAAATTAATGGAAATTATGAAATGTTTATAGCATGAACAAGGTGTTAGAGTGTCATAATGGTATGTATGTAGCACAAAGAAGAAAAAGGAATTTATTATATGAAGCTAGAGAACAAAATAAAAATCCTGTTTTGAGTGATTCCCGACTAGGTCTGAAAAATGAATAAACTGTACAAATTGGCTGATTATTTTCGGAACCCATGACCTGAAATCTATTTTAGATTTGTGAACTTTTATGATGCCCTGATTGAGCCTTAGAACCAATAAATTTATTGGCAATTGTCTATGAAAATTATTGTTTGTTAACCCTGCTCATACACAGGGGGGTTTTGGACCCTGAGGGAATCCTTTTTGCATCCAAAATGAAAGTCCAAATCTCGTACTAAAGTTGTTTTACTCTATTTTAGACGCATTGTTTGAACATCCAAATTTTCATATCTCAGTATAATTTCTGATTCTTTTCTATGACAAACATCAGTGCATCTTCTGTATATAGTGAGGGGGAGCATTGTCTTACAAATACTATCTTCACACCTCTACTAGTATATACTCATATATTCATTTTTATCTCTACCATATGTGAATATTTTCTTGTGAAATAGTCCTATTTTGGAAGGAAGTAGGAAACAGAGGTTGGTTGGGCCATAGGCTCATAGAGTCATTATTTATGAGACAATACTTGATCACTTTTCTTATATCATACTCATAAATACTCATTGAGTCCTATGATGAGATATTACATTTCAAATTATCTTAATCCTTTAAATCTCTTGGTCTTACATATCCATACAACTTATATTATTGATCACATCTTATTAAGTTTGTCATCACTCAAAAAATGGGAGATTATTAGCCCGAAGGACATTCTCCTTTATTTTGATTTATGATAAACATTGATGTGGACTAATATGTGTGTTTACATGTGATAAGAATTTTTGGATATGACATGTTTGACCTTCACTCTTCAAGGTCATGAGAATATTGAATGATCCACGTAACTTAAGGGCAATGATGAATGTGTTAGTGTTATGCTCTAGAGGCAATCACTTGTACGTTGTATATGACACATTTTATTTTAATAAAAGAAATTATTTATCTTGCAATTTCTTTTGTTTACTTTTATGTAAAATAACTGTTAGATAAAGTCTCTAGTACAACACTGTGTTAAGAAAATCATGATAGAGATCATTATATGAGATTCCTACTACACTGTATAGTGTTAGTACTTAAATAGTCCATAGTCGTAGTATTAATGCAACAAGACATCATTAATGCATTAAGACTAACATGTGTTAGACTTCCTGATTTGATTAGGCGGTGGTTCTCATATCCGTGAGTATTGAGATACTCAAAGTTAATACATGGATGCTTGTTAATGGAATAAGTACATTGGATGACCTAGCTATGAGATAATCACATGGATAACTATTTAGCGCCTATGATATAATCTCAATATAGCAAACATGCAAGTATCCTTAGACATGAGATTTTCAAGGTACTTTATTTGCATAGCATTGTGCTTTGATTCCAATCTCGGGAGCCAGATCGAGGGCCGCCTATGGGATGGATATTGGGTACATTATGAGGCAAACGAAAGTAGTTGAGAGGGTCAATAAAAGATTCACCACTTCTAATAGTATGGGCAAATATCTCACGGCCACTTGTAGGAATTACTACTCGAGAAGTCCTTGGCCAAGGCGATTGTGCATGTGAAACAATTCCAATTGATATGCATCTAGAGTAGTAGGTTCCTAGTACAAGTACTATTATATTCAAGCCAGAATTAATATATATTCTGAAGGGAGTTGACACTAATTCTGTACTCCAAACCGAATGAGATATTGTATGGTGAAAAGAGGTAATTGCACTGTAGTTTGTTCTTGAAGGGTTCATGTCAAGCTACTCGACTTCCTGGACTCTTTTGTGGTCATGATGTGATGTGATCTTGAGTGGGCTTTTTCTTGGTGTTGTGGGTGGTTTATTTGGCTATGAGTTCAGTTTAATCAATAGGATCCAAAATAGAGATTTTTCTTGAGATAAAAAGGAGAAAAAGAAACTAACAACCTATCATCAATCAAACCCTTGAAGAATTAGGCTTCAAAGACCCTCAAGAATAGTAGCAAGTTCTACTATAATCTCACCCCAATATCCTTGAAGCAGCAAAGGCAAACAAGAACAAAAGAATAGAGAAAATAAGCACCCAAATAATGAAATTCAAAAACCTTAGAAGAACAAAGCAACTAAGACCCATTCAAAGAAACCACATTGGATTATCCAAAAGATTTAGAGACTCATTCATAAGGAGGACTAAGCCTTAAGCATGGTCCTGAACAAGGAGGCTAAGGCCTCTCAAGATTCTCTCTTCAAATTTGAATTAAAGTCTGTGAATTGTCTTGTCAAATCACTAAAGGTTGAATTTATACTACCCTAACCCTAGCTAAGTAATTCCTAAGATTCTAATACAATTTAGAGTTTTAATAAGTGTTTACAAACATTTGAAATGGAGTAAAACCAAAGAAAACATAAAAAATGCGAGACAGCAGTCGGCTACCCAGGATGGAGCTGGTGCTGACTAGGGCTTCTACAGCCGGTGCCGGTTGCACACTGCTTCCGAGCCTTGTTGCGCAGGTTAAAGCCGTTGCCGGTTCGGTTGCTTGGGGCCTGCCGGCCATTGGAAGGCCCCCCTTTCGATCAAATTTCGTCCGTCTTTGATGCCGGCTTGAATTCTTGTTGAGGTCCTTCTTGGATAGTCATCAAAATGAACTCTTGGCTAGCTTCCTCAACCTTCCAACCCTCTTCCATCATCAAGTATGGTTTTATGAGCAATTAAAAATTATCTTGAAGCTTCTTGGCCCTAGATCTTGTCATTGGTCCTTGCCCTTGCAAGGCCACACCTCCCCCTCCTTAATCTTAACCTCCATGATGAAGTGGAGTCTCATCATCTCCCCCTCCTTGAAAATGATTTGTCTCCAAATCATTACCATCATCTACATTAAAAGGAGAGAGGTCACTAACATTAAAAGTAGCGCTAACATGATACTCAGTGGGTAAATCTATCTTATAAGCATTATCTCCAACTTTAGCGAGAACATGAAATGGACCATCCCCCCCTGGATCTAGTTTGCTCTATTGTTGAGTAGGAAATCTCTCCTTGCGAAGGTACACCCATACCCAATCGCCCGGATCAAATGACACATTTTTCCTTCCTTGATTTCGCTTATGAGTGATCTCTTCATTTCATTTTGCAATGGTTGCTTTCACCTTCTCATGGAGTGCCTTCACAATTTCTACCTTCTTAGCTCCATCGAGGTTTAACAGTTCACCTATAGGCAAAGGAACCAAATCTAAAGGAGTTAGGGGATTAAAACCATATACAATTTCAAAAGGAGAATAAGAAGTTGTAGAGTGAATAGCTGATAGGGGATAAATTAGTCATGTTTTTCCTAGTTAATAGAGGTTCATTTGTAATACATTTTGTTTAATAACTAGTCATATTCTTTCATATTTAAGATTTTACCCTTGAAAAGGTATTTTGTTCTCATTTCAAATTTTTAGGGTAAAACAAAATAAAAACGTCTCAAAACAGAGGAGTGGCTGCGCCGGCTAGGGCCTTAGAATTGGCGCCGGCCATGCATTATTGAAACAAACTTCAAAGCAACAGAAAAATTAATGGAACAGAGCAAAACAAAACCAAGGCAGCGCCGGCTGTGAAGCTGGAACCGGCGCCGGCTGCATTCTGGAACACATTGTGCAAAATTCGAAGAAAAATCAGTGAACGAGTGGAAAAGCAGAACACAACTAGCACCGGCTCCAAGAGTCAAGGCAGCGCCGGCTGTGCCCTGAAGCCAAGGTGATGCTGTAATTTTTCTACGCGATTTTTGGTAATCTGAGGAGTTTTAGTATCTTTCAACTTCTATTCGGCCAAGAACACTTTACCTACGAGTTTAGGAACTTTCTAAGCCTATAAATAGATGAAAAACACAAGGTAAAAGGGAAGAATTCATTGATTATCATAGAAGATTACTCAATCAAAAGAGGAATTCTTCAAGTTCAAGGAGGGTTGTACAAGAAGGTCTTCAAATGAAGAAGAAGGAGACTTGTCTATAAGTGCTTTCTTCTACTTTGTTTTCTTTTTCTTGACAATGATGTATTAATTGTTTTATTGTAATTTGATATTGTTTTAGATATTCACGATATTTAGAGGTATTTAATCTTTTGATTAATTGATTGTTCTTCTTGGTATTTAATTACTTGGGCTGATTACAAGATTGGTTGATTGTTACTTTCTATTAACTTGCTTGAAAAAGTCGTTGATTGTGATTTCAATTCATTGGTTTCATATTTATTGTCTCTTAACTTACTTGAAAAGAGGGTTAATTGTTAAAAACTGGTAATTAAAGGTTAATTGATGTCTGCCAGAATATGGATTCATTGGTTAGTTTCATGTTTTAAGTTTGCCAGAATATGAAAATTTAATCAAGGATTGTGTTCAATGCATCTTTTAGGTAAGACTGGTTGCGACAGAACATGTGATACTAATTTACCTAGAAGATAGGGATTCATGAATTGAAAAAGAAGTGAGTCTATCTTAATCTTTAATGATGCCAGGGGAATAATTAGTTATGATAATGGTTGAGTTCTTTAAGGTCATGTTTTTCTAAACAATGGTTTGAGTTACATACTTCTCCATCCTTGATATGTATATATTTTTATTTTGATTTGATTTTATTTGATTTTTCTTTTTATTTGTTTTTCACTTTATCAAGTCGGTTAAACAATGAAAGAAATATGATTAATGTCTCTATTTGTTCCTTGAGGATTGACACTTTTTTGAACCCTATACTCGGTTAGTGATGAGTATGCTTGCTCATATGTGTGATTTGGGTTGAACGTTTTAATTTAAACTTGATTGGGAATGTGCTTAGTTTTTGTATGATTTTTATACCCAAGTCTGAACACATCAAGTTTTTGGCGCCGTTACCAGGGAACAATAGCATGAAAGCTTGGATTTTGTTGATTTAACCATGTAAATATGTAAATATGTAGATATGTAAGATATGTATAATTGTTTTTTCCGCAAAAAGGTGCTATCTTTTGTATTTCATGTATTCTTGTACACCCTTGTAACCTAACCTAACCTACTAACTTTGACTATGTTCTTTTTATTAACTTTGTAACCTTGTAGTTTTGTTTTTAATCATTAATTATGTATCTAACTTGCTTCTTGTTTTCTTAGATGTTACCCTTGGTACATGATCCGAAAATTCGAAGGCAAAATAGTCGATTTTGACCCTGAAATCGAGAGGACGTTATCAAAAATTCACCGGATAATTTAAAGAAACCTGATCGTCGAGATGGATGGTGCTCAACAGAACAATGCTGGGAATAACATAAGGGTTATGGATGACTTTGTGAAACTCGCAATCTCGGGCACAGGCTCGAGTATCACTAGACCTAGGATAGATGCAAAAAATTTTGAAATAAAGCCCAACATTATCCAAATGGTACAAAATATAGTTCAATTTGACAGGCTACCTGAAGAGGATCCCAATGCTCACTTAGCTAGTTTTCTTGAGATTTGTGATACTTTCAAGATGAATGGTGTTTCTGAAGATGCCATTAAGTTAAGACTTTTTCCTTTTTCCTTGAGAGATAGAGCTAAATCTTGGTTAAAGTCCCTACCTACAGGTTCCATCACAACTTGGAATGCCCTAGCTGAAAAATTTTTGGCCAAATATTTTCCCCCAGCTAGGATAGCTAAACTTAGGAATGAAATCTTCGCCTTCCAACAATTAGATTCTGAGCCCTTATATGAAAGTTGGGAGAGATTTAAGGAGATGTTAAGAAAATGCCCACACCACGGATTTGAGCTAGGAATGCAAATGCTTATCTTCTTGAATGGCCTCACGTTCGCAACATAGTAAGTGGTGGACTCTTCTACAGGGGGTTCCATCAATCATAAGACCCCAAAACAGGTATTTGACCTTATTGAAAATTTGACTTCTAATAACTATTCTTGGGGAAGAGCAAGGTCAAAAGCTCGTGTGCAAGGAGTGCACAAAGTAGATGCTGTGGCAGCATTAGAAGCTAAGGTGGACGCCTTAACTCAAAAGATAGAATAGATGGTAATGCCTCAAGGCCAGGTTTTAAACGTCAATTGTGATTTCTGTGGAGAAGGACACCACAATCATGAATGCCAAAATATGGGGTCACTCCAAGAAATGTCGGAACAAGCGGCCTTTTCAGGTAATGTCCGGCCAGGTAACAACCCTTATAGCTCTACCTATAATCCTGGTTGGCAAAATCACCCAAATTTCTCTTGGAGCAATGGGAATCAACCTAGGCAGGGTTCTTTCAATTTTAGTGGAAATCAAATGAACCAAAACCCCATGACCAACACTGCAACACCTCCAAAACCACCATTGGAAGAGTTGATTGGCAAATTGGTAAGTACCACGGAAACTATGTTCCAAGGAGTCGATGCAACGACAAGGAACTTAGAGGCTTCCATGCGTAATTTGGAGAACTACATTGGTCAACTAGCCAAACTCTTGGGAGATCGTCAAGCGGGGACATTACTAGGGAATACTGAGGAAAATCCACGGGATTACAGCCGTAGGAAACATTGAAGCAGTCTTTACTTTTTTTTACTTTCAGTTTTTGTGATTGAGACAATTTTATTATTTCTGTTGTTTTGATTGATTAATTAGAGTGCATTATTTAGCATTATTTTATGTTTCGCATTTTTGGAAAAAAAATGGAGAATCGGACTCGGACCGGCGCCGGCTCTAAGGGCTCGAACCGACACCGGTTCTTGTCGGGTGAAGCATAATTTAAGGACTATTTTGGCCACTTTTCCTTCAAAATCTCCATTCTCCCTCTCAAATTCTCTCAAGCCCGTGCCGGCTTCACATCCCTCACTTCCCAAAAATTTGATTTTGCAACTCCTAAACACTTCTATAACGTCTATTGACTTCTCTTTTGATGATCCTATAGATCAAAACTCTCAAAATCTTTTATTTTTCATAACACCATCACATTCAATCCACAAGCCAAGAGCTTAGATTTCTACAAAAAGCTTGCATCTTTTGCTTGCCCATGCATATAAGAGCATAAAGGTATGATTTTTATTTCATTCCTACGGTTAAAATGATGGAGATGATTTTTTCTAATTTTAGGGACACTTTTGGCCGAAATTTGGGACTATGTATGCTATGATTGAATTGTGCATTACTCCTTGAGCTTCATAAGTTAGACTAGATTAGGAGTAAATGTTTGTTTGATACTTAACTTATGTATATGATCATTCGAGACTTCATATAGCTAAGGCTAGAATTGTGGCTATTGGTGA
The DNA here is from genome assembly GCA_026120185.1 of Voacanga thouarsii. NCBI lineage: Eukaryota > Viridiplantae > Streptophyta > Magnoliopsida > Gentianales > Apocynaceae > Voacanga > Voacanga thouarsii. Next base: position 834,698 of record JANUWF010000106.1, read on the forward strand.
TACTTGAATATATGGAACGTGCATTATTGATCACATAATACCATGATACTGGTTTCATTCACATGATCATGTTTACTAGCATGCTTTGAGGATATCAACACATTTATACTTTACATGTATTGTGTAGGTTGTGTTTTATTGATTGAAGGTGATTGATTGAATTGGTTGTTGGAATGGATATATATTAAAGGAGTTTAGGTTTTATGGATTGTGAGATTGGTTGATGGTTGTGTGAGATTTGAGGAATATCTGTGCAGGGGTAGTAATCCTGTTTTCAGTCTTTGAGCTTACTTGTTCTCTTTTCCTATTCCCCTATTCATTACTTGATATCATGTCTAGAGCGAGGGGTCAATCTTCTAAAAGGGCGAGAACTTCCTCTTTCTCAGCCCCTTCATCTATTGATCCCTTGTCCCTAAGACCTATTGAGTTTATAGATGCATCTTGTGAGGAATGGTACAGTAAGAAAGCCTCTAATAAGATTATTATCGAGAGTGCTTTCTCACCCACCTTAGACCGTGCACTCAAATTGGGAATGATGTTTAGACGGTTAGGATGGGGGTCGATAGTACAATTGAAAGGGAAGTATTGTCCCATGCTTATTAAGGAATTCTATGCTAATATGATGGAAAAGGGTAATAAACATCTTCCATATCTTGAAACAAGAGTGAAAGGAGTTCCTATTGTCATCACTCAAAACCAATTAGCTAATCTCTTCCAGGTTTTTTACGATGATACTTGGCAAGGGATTGATGTGAATAATCAAAAGATTCTTTCTGACCCGAATTGGAATGTTAGAGGGACTAGAACTACCCTAGGCTTACATAAGTATAATGCCTTCCAAGCTAATAATTTCTATTCCAATAATGATTTCGCAGCCAACTTTCGAGCTCTAGTCTACATGTTTGGGTTTAATGTTGTACCCCGTGCTAGTGGTTTCAATGAGACTAGACTGATTGACACTTATATTTTGCATCGGATGATGAACACATTACCTATCCCTCTTGCACCCTTGATCATCCAATCTATTAGGCAGGTTGTTCATCACTGGCTCTCCACAAAAGCCTTTGTTTTTCCCTTGATTATAATGAAAATTCTAAAAGACTTTGGTGTGAGTCTTGAGGGAGAACTCATGGAGGCTACCACTGAACACGATATGGTCACTGAGTAAACTCTTATGAGTTGTGAGTGCAAGTACAACCAAGAGTTGAAAAACTGGCTAACTCCCTTCGAGGTCAGACATCCCGGGCAGATAAGGCCACCCATAGTGGAGGAAGAGCACCCACCACCACCAGCACATGCATGGGCTAGCAGTTCTCAGTCCCACTCCCGGACTGACTTTGAGACTACCGTGCTGGGGTGACTCAATCAACAAATGGCAGTACTCCCACGCTTGCAAGGTACTATGGAGGACATGGCAAGACGATAAGCTACTATGAAGCAGCAATTAGCCAAGTTGAGGTAGCATTCTTCTGGGCCACATGGTGGTGCGGGTACCTCTACACCAGCTGAGGATGATGATGATGATGCAGAGGACTGATGATTTTTCTCAAGCACTCTTGTTTTTCCTTTCTCTTTTAATGTTTTTTTTTAGTTATTTTTTGTTTTTTTTTCGTGCACTCTCTCTTTCTTTTATTTTGATTTATTTTCCTTTTCTAGTTTTTACGCTTTGGTGTGTTTTCTTTTGTATTTTTCTTTTTAGGTACTTTGCATTGCCTCATTCTTCATAGCATTCAAATCTTATACAGCACAATGCCAAATGAAAGGAAGTTTATTTTTCTTATCTCTTCTCCTTTATATTTTTGGTCCTATGGTATTGTTTGTTCTTGTTCTATTTATTTGGCCATTGAGGACAATGTCCAGTTTAAGTGTGGGGAGTGATTTGATTGACAAGTCTTCTATACATGTACTTTAACCTTCTTAGGAGCAAATTTTTGTGTGAAATTTTTCAAATTTTTCAAATTTTTCAAATTTTTAAAAATTTTTTAGAGATTTCAAGCTGTAATTTTTTTATGCATGTCTTTAGGATGGATTATATAGTATGTGTTCTAGATCATTTATGGCTTATGCATGACTTTTTGCACTCACTTGGACAAAGTAGTTCTTGATCAAATGCTTTGCATTATTTTTAAACCTGTTTTTCTACTAAAATTCAGGGAGCATTCTAGAACTTACTTGAATACCACTCGAAGCGAAATAAGAAAGACAGTCATGATTTAACTTAGGGATGACGGTAATAGGCTTTCTTTGGATAGTTTGAGCTTTTCAAGCCTACCTATTGTTATATTATCCCTAGTGCTTATTTTGAGCCTAAATTGTTGATTTCTTTCATTAAACCCATCACAATATTTTGTCCATTGCTTGGTGCTGAGAGTTTGAATAATTTTCCAAATCTTTATGCTCTTGATGGATGAAAGTATATGTAAGAAAATGTTGAGGAAGAATGTTGGGGAAAAAGATTATGACTTGTTACTTTCAGTCATGGATCAATAACAAGTTGAGCTGAAAAGAAAAAGAAAGAGAAGAAAGAGAAAAGAGAGAGTGAAAACAAGAAAAGAAAAAAAGAAGAGTGGCAGTAAGTGAGGGAAGAAAGCAAAAGGCTGCTAGAAAGAATGAAAGAAGTGAAGTGAAAAAAAAAACACAGTAGCAGTGAAAGAAAAGACATATTGAAGGAAAAAGAAGAAAAGAAAACATCACAAAAGGGATGGTGATTGAACTGTAAAAGTTAAGTTCATAATCTATGACACCATTGCTGGAAATTTGAGTGATCTTGTGAAAGAAATTGAAAAGAGTTGATGAAATGAAGAGTTGAAAGAAAAAGAGAAAAAATGCAGGATTTGCTTGAGTAGAGTTGTAATTGCTATATAAGGTTATGGTTTGTTTGATTTTTGGAATAGGAGAGTAAGAAGAGTTGGAAATTATTGATTCATTTTGTTTACCCTTTTCTTGCGAACTCTCAGTTTTTCTTTGACGTTTGATTCTCCTATATCTTTCGTTTGATAAGCTACATTACAAACCTTTAACCTTACATTACAAGCTTAAAAGTCCTACTTAATTTAAGTAGAATCATGATATGTCTCGGATTAATGGAAATAGTGTATGAAAAGTAAGCATATGGAATGCATATTCGTTTTAAACTAAATTCTTTCCAATGGTTTGAGAATAGTGTGAAGTATTGTGATGGTTCTACTGAGTCATTTATCACTTACACAAGTCTTGCATTGGTTGTGAAAAATGTAGTATCATGTGTTTTATATTCTTGAATGAAGAAAGTATTAAAGATATGGTTTTGAAATTGATTGAGTGAGTTGTTAAACCTTGTGTTTTCCTACTTATTCTTGATACTTTGCATGAGGACAAGCAAAGAGTTAAGTGTGGGGGAATATGATAGGGGCTAAATTAGTCATGTTTTCGTAGTTATTTGAGGTTCATTTGTAATAAATTTTGTTCAATAACTAGTCATATTCCTTCATATTTAAGATTTTATCAATGGAAAGGTATTTTGTTCTTTATTTCAAATTTTTAGGGTAAAATAAAATAAAAACGTCACAAAACAGAAGAGAGGCGACGCCAACTAGGGCCCTAGAACCAGCACCGGCCATGCATTGTTGAAACGAACTTCAAAGTGATAGAAAAATTAGTGGAACAAAGCAGAATAGAACTAAGGCAGCGCCGGCTGTGAAGCTGGAACCGGCACCGGCTGCATTCTGGAACACATTGTGCAAAATTCGAAGAAAAATCGACAAACGAGTGGAGAAGCAGAACACAACCGGCGCCAACTCCGAGAGTCAAGGCGGTGCCGGCTATGCCCTGAAGCCAAGGTGGTGCTGTGATTTTTCTACGCAATTTTCGGTAATCTGAGGAGTTTAAGTATCTTCCAACTTCTATTCGGCCAATAACACTTTACCTACGAGTTTAGGCACTTTCTAAGCCTATAAATCGATGAAAAACACAAGGTAAAAGGGAAGAATTCATTGATTATCATAGAAGATTACTCAATCAAAAGAGGAATTCTTCAAGTTCAAGGAGGGTTGTACAATAAGGTCTTCAAAGGAAGAAGAATGAGGCTTGTCTATAAGTGCTTTCTTCTACTTTATTTTCTTTTTCTTGACAATGATGTATTAATTGTTTTATTGTAATTTGACATTGTTTTAGATATTCATGATATTTAGAGGCATTTGATCTTTTGATTAATTAATTGTTCTTCTTGATATTTAATTACTTGGGCTGATTACAAGATTGGTTGATTGTTACTTTCTATTAACTTGCTTGAAAAAAGGGGTTGATGGTGGTTTCATATTTGTTGTCTCTTAACTTACTTGAAAAATGGGTTAATTGCTAAGAACTGGTAATTAAAGGTTAATTGATGTCTGCCAAAATATGGATTCATTGGTTAGTTTCATGTTTTAAGTTTGCCAGAATATGAAAATTTAATCAAGGATTGTGTTCAATGCATCTTTTGGGTAAGACTGGTTGCGACAGAACATGTTATACTAAGTTACCTAGAAGATAGGGATTCATGAATTGAAAAAGAAGTGAGTTTATCTTAATCCTTAATTATGCTAAATGAATAATTAGTTATGATAATGATTGAATTCTTTAAAGTCATGTTTGTCTAAACAATGGTTTGAGTTACATACTTCTCCATCCTTGACATGTATATATTTTTATTTTGATTTTATTTTATTTTATTTTATTTTTCTTTTTATTTATTTTTCACTTTATCGAGTCAATTAAACAATGAAAGAAAGGTGATTAATGTCTACTTGTTCCTTAAAGATCGACACTCGTTTGAACCCTATGCTCGGTTAATGATGAGTACGCTTATTCATATGTGTGATTTGGGTTGAACATTTTAATTTAAACTTGATTAGGAATGTGCTTAGTTTTTGTATGATTTTTATACCCAAGTCTGAACACATCAATAGCCCTATTGTATGCAAACTCAATGTATGGCAAGCACTCTTCCCAATTTTTCAAGTTTTTCTTGATTATGGTCCGCAAGAGTTAGGTGAGTGTTCGGTTGACTACCTCCATTTGTCCGTCCGTTTGAAGATGACATGCTGTGGAAAACAAAAAGAATAGTACCAAGTTTGTTCCATAAAACTCTCTAAAAGTGGCTAAGGAATTTAGTATCCCTATCCGAGACAATAGTCCTTGGAATCCCGTGTATTTTCACCACTTCCTTAAAGAATAAATCTGCAATATAGGACGCATCATTAGTCTTGGAACAAGCCACAAAATGAGCTATTTTAAAGAATCGATCGACAATCACAAGTATGGAGTCCTTACCCCCCTTGGACCTAGGCAATCCTAAGATGAAGTTCATTGAAATATCAACCCAAGACACAGTAAGTGTGGGCAAAGGAGTACAAAAACTATGTGGAAGAGATCAAGACTTAGCTCGCCTACAAATAATGCATTGAAAACAATGTTTCTCCACATCCCTTCTCATTTTTTGCCAAAAGAAATGTTCCTTAAGAATGCCTAAGGTCTTTGCAACATCAAAATGCCCCATTAGTCCCCCACTATGGGCCTCCCTAACTAGCAACACCCTAATAGAACCCTTTGGCACACAAAGCCTTGCCTCCCTAAACAAGAAACCATCATGCCTATAATATTTAGCAAATGCACTTTTCTCACAAGTATGGAAAATATCTCCAAAGTCCTCATCATCAACATACAAATCCTTCACAAGTTCAAAACCAAGAAGTTTAGTATCCAAAAATTTTAGTAGTGCATACCTTCGAGATAGTGCATCCGCTACCACATTTTCCTTACCCTTCTTGTATTGAATGACATAAGAAAATGCCCCCAATAAACTCCATTCATCTTACATACCTCTTCTTCAAATTTTGTTGGCTTTTGAGGTGTTTAAAGGTCTTATGATCGGTATAAATGACAAACTCTCTTGGTAAAAGATAGTGTTGCCAATATTCTAGGGTCCACACTAAGGTAAAAAGCTCTTTGTCATAGGTAGAGTAATTGAGGGCCGCCTCGGACAATTTCTCACTAAAGTATGCAATGGGTTTTCTATCTTGGGTCAAGACTACACCTATTCCCACCCCACTTGCATCACACTCTATTTCAAATGCCTTCTCAAAGTTAGGAAGAATAAGAATTAGAGCTTTGTTAAATTTGTCTTTAAGGGTTTAAAAGGCTTGTTGTTGGACTTCCTCCCATCTAAATCCCACCTTTTTCTTCACCATTTCGGTTAGAGGGGCCACTATGGTGCTAAAATTTTAGATGAACCTCCTATAGAAGCTAGCTAGCCTATGGAAACTACGGACTTGGGTAATGGTAGTAGGGGTGGGCCAATCTTGGATGGATTTTACTTTTCCCTCATCAACCCCAATCTCTTTGGCACTCACAACATACCCAAGGAATGTAATCCTCTCCAAACAAAAAGAGCACTTCTCAAGGTTAGCATACAATCTCTCTCTTCGGAGGGTAACAAGCACATTTTGAACATGATTCAAATGATCCACATATGATTTGCTATAGATTAATATGTTATCAAAGTACACAACAACAAATTTTTTAATGAATTCCCTCAAAATATGGTGCATTAAGCGCATGAAAGTACTAGGAGCATTAAACAATCCAAATAGCATCACAAGCCACTCATACAACCCTTGTTTGGTTTTAAAAGCCGTTTTCCATTCATCTCCTTCTCTTATTCTAATTTGGTGGTAACTAGATTTCAAATAAATTTTAGAAAAAATGCATGCACCAAATAGCTCATCAAGTAAGTCATCTAGCCTAGGAATGGGATAACGATACTTTACCATGATGTTGTTAATAGCGCGACAATCCACATACACCCGCCATGTCCCATCCTTTTTGGACACCAAGAGAACTGGAACTACACATGTTCTTAGGCTCTCTCTCACATGTTCTTTCTCAAGTAATACCTCTACTTACTTTTGTAATTCCTTGGACTCCTCCGGGTTGCTTCTATATGCCGGTCGGTTGGGGATAACAGCTCCGGGCACAAAGTCGATTTGATACTCAATCTCTCTTATGTGCGGTAGTCCTCCGGGCACCTCCTTTAGGAAAACGACTTCAAATTCTTGAAGAATAGCTGCAATTTCATTAGGCAAAGACAATGTAGAATCATTAGTAGAAACATAAGAACCTTTGCATAAAAGAAGAATAACCGGTTCCTTAGCTTCTATAGCCTTTATGACCTCACTTTCTTTTGTAAAATAATTCACTCTTCTTTTACCTCCCCTTTCTTATCCTTGCTTACTCCTATCCTTGATTGTCAAAAGTACTTGTTTGTCCATCCTCTCTATTAACTCTTTTTCTCTCCTCTCTTGTTCTTTCCTCTCAATTTCTTATTTTTGTTTGACATCTTGCCCTCCCTTTTTCTTTTGTTTCTCCTTCATGATTCTTTGATCTTTATTCACCTCACTAGGGGACATGGGGGTGAGGGCAAACTTAGTTCCCTCATTAAGTAGGGAATAAGTATTCTTCTTTCCATCTTACTTTACATGCCTATCGTATTGCCAAGGCCTCCCTAGGAGCAAGTGGCCCACTTACATGGGTACTACATCCCATAGCACATCATCCTTGTACTTTTCCATCTCAAAAGACACCAAAACTTGTTTGTTTACTCTTAATTCCCCACTATCGTTCAACCATTGCAATTTGTAGGGCTTAGGGTGTTTAATCCATTTCATGTCTAATTCTTCAACTAAGTTTGCACTAATCACATCAGTGCAACTCCCACTATCTACAATGACACTACAAGGGGTCTTGTTGATTAGACACCTAGTGTAGAAAATGTTCTCACTTTATTGGTGATCTCGATCGTCAACGGCTTGTGAATTTAATGACCTTCTTGTGACTCCTACCAAAGAGTATTTTTTACCAATAACTTCCCCTTCATCACTTTCCTCTTCTCCATTTCCCTCTTGATCTCTTTGGTACTATTCTCCCTCTTCTTCTTTGTCGGTAGAAACCTCACCATATGGATTAGTATACATCGTTCTCTTACTTAGACACTCATGGGAAGTATGTCCATATCCAAGGTACTTAAAACACTTGATATCCCTATTCCTTTGTGGCCTCTCCATGGCTTTTCCCTTGTCCTTGTTCCAACCTTCCCTAGATTTCTAATCCTCCCTAGGCTTCCAATCCTCTCTAGGTTTCCAAGCTTCCCTAGGTTTGTTAAAGTCCCTTTAGAATGGCTTAAGGGCTTCATCCTTCTTAATTGGCATCTTGCTAGTAGTGTTGGGGTTTGGAAGTGGTAGTCTAGTAAATACCCTCCTTTTTAATTGCCTCTCAATCTTCATAGCAGTATGTACCATATCCTCCAATCGTTCATAGGGGTGCAATTCTACCAAATTGGCAACTTCCCTATTTAATCCTTCTAAGAACCTTGCCCTTATTGCTCTAAGATCCTCATTGATTTGAGCTCTCATCAACATTACTTCTATCTCTTTATGGTAATCTTCCACACTCTTGTTCCTTTGCTTGAGTGATTGGAGCCTTTGATAAAGATCATTGTAGTAATAGTGTAGTATAAACCTTGCCCTCATCATATCTTTCAATAAATTCCAACTAGCCATGGTTTCCACTCCCATTTGTCTCCTTTGTGCACTAACTTACTCCCACCAAACCAAAGCATACTCCAAAAATCCCAAAATAGCCAACCTCACATTTGACCTCTCACTATAGGTATGACTTTCTAGGAAGATCTCCATCTTGCTTTCCCACTCAAAATATGCTTCGGGATCACACTTGCCATAGAATATGGGCACTTTCAATTTGATGTAGTTCAACTCCTTCTCCTCATCATTTCCTTCTCTCCTACCTCCTCTATTACCACATCCTCTATTGTGTTCCCCAAAGGCTTCAACTTGTTCCCCCTTATACCATTCATCAACTCCCTTAAACTCTCTTTCTAACCCCTTTAGGTTGTTCCCACCATTCCTTCCTTGACCTCTACCTCGTCCTCCTCTCATACCATATCTTCCCCCTCTTATAGGAGCATGTTGAAATCCCTCGATAGAGTGCTTATCCCACTCTTCCCCTTATTGGGCATTTAACGAAAGAGTATAAGCATCACCATTCCTCATCCTATGGCTAGGTACTTCAAATCACTCTTAGCCTCTCCTTTGTGCAACGGTAGAAGATTGCCCAAGATGATTTATCAATTCCCTTGTCATGTTTTGACACTCACTTTGCATAGTCCTCATCATAGCTTGCAAGTCATCACGCAAAACCCTAGCATCAATTTATTCTTCTTGAGGCCTACTAAGTCCACTTAGGTTAGGCCTACAAATCTCTTGGTCATGGGCCATGGTGGTGGAATATTAACTCATTTATACCTGCAAAATAAAAGAAAATAGAGAGAGAAAAATATATCCTCACTTCGCTTTCTTGCGTGTTGGCTCATAAAGGTTGGTCACTCCACGCTCGTGTTTGCTCTCTTAGGCTCTTTTAGTAATAGGCTCATCCTCTTACCTTTTTCTCAAAACTCAAGCCTTCTTGTTCAATCACAATTCTCCCCAGTAGCTAAAGATGTAGTCCAACTTAGTGAATCAAACAAATCAATGGATTTTTCCAATTATGGGGGTCTTAGGGGATTTCAACAAACACTTGTTGGGCACCTTAAGCAAACAAGTTTTAATCAAGAATTTCAAGAAATATGGACTCAATCAACACAAGAACAAACACTTAGATGCAAAAAGAAACACTTCTAACTAAGAAACAAACAAGAATTAGCAAGAACAAAGAAACAAGAGCAACTAGAACTAGAATTATGAAAAATAAGATGATCACAAGTGTACACTAGTAAAGTTGAGTTCAATGAGTTTGGAATTCAATAATAGAGTAATATAATAAGTCCCAATATCCCAAGAAATGAAAATTAAGAATCAAAGTTCTCAACTATAACCAAAAGCATTCTCATGGAACATTTATCAGACACCTTGGCTGTAATCCCGTCACTTAAGAACAACCAACATTTTCACCCATATTCAAGCCAATTTTCACCACAAACATAAGAAAAATTTATTTCCAATGATTATATTAACATCAAGAAGCAATTTTCCCAAAGAAAAATCAAGGTATAAGAAAGATTTCATGACCTTTTTGGAGCATGTTTTTTAGTTACGGGATTTCTTTTGTTTTTCTTCAAATTTGTAGGGCTCCTTTTCTTGCTTCCAAGCTTTGATTGGAATCAAAGCTTTTCTTACTCTGATACCAAACTCTTTGATATGATCTTGAGTGGGCTTTTTCTTGGCGTTGTGGGTGGTTTATTTGGCTATGAGTTCAGCTCAATCAATGGGACCCAAAATAGAGATTTTTCTTGAGACAAAAAGGAAAAAATGAAACTAATAACGTACCCTCTATCAAACCCTTGAAAAACTAGGCTTCAAAAACCCTCAAGAATAGTAGAAAATTCTACTATAATCTCACCCCAATATCTTTGAAGCAACAAAAGCAAACAAGAACAAAAGAATAGAGAAAATAGGCACTCAAATAATGGAATTCAAACAAACCTTAGAATAACAAAGCAACTAAGACCCATTCAAAGAAACCACATTGGATTATCCAAAAGATTTATAGACTCATTCATAAGGAGGACTAAGCCTTAAGCATGGTCTTGAACAAGGAGGCTAGGGCCTCTCAAGATTCTCTCTTCAAATTTGAATTAAAGTCTAAGAATTGTCATGTCAAATCACTAAAGGTTGTATTTATACTACCCTAACCCTAGCTAAGTAATCCCTAAGATTCTAATACAATTTACGGTCTTAATAAGCCTTTACAAACATTTGAAATGGAGTAAAACCGAAGAAAACATAAAAAACGCCTGCTACCCAGGATGGAGCTGGCGCTAGCTAGGGCTTCCACAGCCCGCGCCAGTTGCGCGCTGCTTCTAAGCCTTGTTGCGCAGGTTGAAGTCGGCGCCGGTTCATTTGCTTGGGGTTAGCACTGGCAGTCCACTGGAAGGCCCCCTTTTGATCAAATTTCATCCGTCTTTGATACCGGCTTGAGTTCTTGTTGGTGTCCTTCTTGGATAGTCATCAAAATGAACTCTTAGCTAGCTTCCTCAACCTTCCAACCCTCTTCCATCCTCAAGCATGGTTTTATAAGCAACTAAAAATCATCTTGAAGCTTCTTGGCCCTAGATCTTGTCATTAGTCCTTGCACTTGCACGGCCACACCTCCCTCTCCTTGATCTTGACCTCCATGATAAAGCAGAGTCTCATCATGATGTGTTGCTAGATACCATTCATGATCTGAGAATATGAGTTTATTAATTGATGAATTAATAAATCAATCCTGATTAGAATTAATATGATAAATTCTAATTAATTATGGATTATTAATATCAAAGACGTTTGTATTAATTCATGTTCGCTACCAATAGACTAGAAAACCTAATAGGTTATGCACAATAGAGGATTATATACTCAAAATGTTATTTGATAACATAATGGAATTTATTGCGTGAAAGAGAAGTTGTTATGGTTAAATTATAATTAGTTATAATTTATTGTCCAAATTGTAATTGTGAGAACTTGATGTTTCTAATTACAATTAGGAAATTCTAATTATTTTAGAATTCTCAATTTTCAGTGATTTTTCATGTGATATATTACGAAACCTTTTTAGGAGGGGATTCAGGAAAACCCTAAGGCAACTCACGACATTCTCTTCTTCCTCTCTCTCTCTCTCTCTCGTTTTTCGAAAAACAAGAAAAACCCTAGCCGCCATTGTTGTCTTCTGCTGGTATAGAAAATCTTAGTGCTTGAGTGTTCCTCCGTATGGATTTCTGTTAGAGATAATCACAAACTGTGATTATAGTACTTGGACGTTCAACTCTCGTGGTGTTTGATCAAGAGGATTACTGGATTGCGCCTCGACTTGAAGAAGAAAAAATTTTATTTTTTCAGACGCTCAAAGAAAGGTAAAGGTGTTGCCTCTGTTCTCTTTAGGTCTTGTTTTCCACACATATGCAGATCCTGGGTTGGTATCTCGTTTTTATTTTTTCGTTGCACCATATATGATATGCGTGAGATACCCAACAGAATGATCAACTAAGGTTGCACATATTGAAGACCCTCTTGAAGAATTGTAGACTGGGAATTTTTGCTTCAAGGCATTGTCTTTAATTCCTACGTCTCTTTACCTTGGCTAAATTTTATTTTATATTGAAGCACATATAAAAGTTTTTAAAATGAAAATGTTTTGAATCTGACTTTTATAAATGTTCTGGAGAAATGTTTTAGACGAAACTCTGAATCCAAAATATCCATCTAGTATTTTATAGAATTTTCAAAATACTCTTTTAAATGAATAGTGCTATTTTGGACGCATATCTATCCATTTCGTGAATCCAAAACGCTGAAGATCCTGACAGAAAATTAGTCGTTAACTAGCCATTGGAGCTTCTCCTTTTGCTTCTATAAAAGCCATTTAAACATGATTTTCTATAAAATTTTTATGCTAACCTATTCAAAAACACTCTTATACTTTAAAAACATAAAATTCTCTCTTTTATTGTGCTTTATTGTGAAATCAAATCATTCAAAGGTAAAAAGCTAAAAGTGCTTAAGTTTGTTAGATCTGCTCAAAATTTTGAGCTATCTCTGTCTTATTTCTCTAATCCTTTTGTATATTAAGGTTGTGGTGTAAAACCCATTTGGGACGAGCCTTAATTTGTAGTTGGTTGAGAGGTTTTGGGTAAAACCAAGTGTGGTGATCCTCTTATGTAATTGGTGTAGTCAAACAACATTGATTTGAGTAAGGTTTATTGATCTGATTTAAAATCCTTAAGTATGAGCTTAAGGTAGTGGATGTAGATCTTTAAGGATCGAACCACTATAAATCTTGTGTCCATCTTCCTTGCACTTATTTCTGAATGCTTACGAACTTTTCTACACAAAGTTTCAATTACTCATAGAGATCTTTGTTAGTGTTATGCCCTAGAGGCAATCACTTGTACATTGTATACGACACATTTTATTTTAATAAAAGGCATTATTTATCTTACAGATTCTTTTTGTTTACTTTTGTGTAAAATAACCGTTAGATAAAGTCTCTAGTACAACACTGTGTTAAGGAAATCATGATAGAGATCATAATATGAGATTCCTACTACACTGTATAGTGTTAGTACTTAAATAGTCCCTAGTTATAGTATTAATGAGACAGGACATCATTAATGCATTAAGACTAGCATGTGTTAGACTTCCTGATTTAATCAGGCGGTGGTTCTTATATCCATGAGTATTGAGATACTCAAAGCTAACACATGGATGCTTGTTAATGGAATAAGTACATTAGATAACCTAGCTATGAGATAATCACATGGATAACTATTTAGTGCCAGTGATATAATCTCAACATAGCAAACGTGCAAGTATCCTTAGACTTGAAATCTCTAAGGTACTTTGTTTGCTGAGCTTTGTGCTTTGATTCCAATCTCTGGAGCCAGATCAAGGGCCGCCTATGGGATGGATATTGGGTACATTATGAGGTAAACGAAAGTAGTTGAGAGGGTCAATAAAGGATTCACCACTCCTAATAGTAGGGGCGAATATCTCACGGCTACTTGTAGAAATTACTACTCGAGAAGTCCTTGGCCAAGGCGATTGTGTATTGGAAACAGTTCCAATTGATATACATCTAGAGTAATGGGTTCTTGGTACAAGTACTATTGTATTTGGGCCAGAATTAATATATATTCTAGAGGGAGTTGGCACTAATTTCGTACTCCAAACCAAATCAGATATTGTATGGTGAAATGAGTTAATTACACTATAGTTTGTTATTGAATGGTTCATGTCAAGCCACTTGACTTCCTGGACTCTTGGGTAGTCATGATGTATTGCTAGATATCGTTCATGATCTGAGAATATGGGTTTATTAATTGATGAATTAATAAACCAATCCTGATTAGAATCCATATGATTAATTCTAATTAATTATGAATTATTAATCTCAAAGACGTTTGGATTAATTCATATTCGCTACCAATTGACTGAAAAACCTAACAGGTCACACACAATAGAGGATTGTATACTCAAGATGTTATTTGATAACATAGTAGGGTTAATTGCGAGAAAAAGAAGTTGTTGTGGCCAAATTATAATTAGTTATAATTTATGATCCAAATTATAATTATGAGAACTTGATGTTTTCAATTACAATTAAGGAATTCTAATTATTTTAGAATCCTGAGTTAGAGTATTTTTCTAGCAGATTTTCATGTAACATATTGATGCTTCACACGAAACCCTAGATGTGTAAGACATGAAACCCTAGCTGTGTAAGACACGAAACCTCCAAACCCTAGGGACATACAATATCCCTCTCTTCTCTCTTTCTCTCGTTAATATTGATCAAGTCCTAGCCGCCACTTTTATTTCTGCTAGCACAGAAATATTTTGGTGCTTAACTGTTCCTCTGTGTGGATTTCTGTTAGAGATAATCACACACTGTGATTATAGTGGTTGGACATTCAACTCTAATGGTGTTTGATCAAGAGGATTGCTGAATCGCACCTCGACTTGAAGAAGGAAAATTTTATTTTTCACACGATCAAAGAAAGGTAAAAAGTTGTTACCTTTGTTATCTTTATGTCATGTTTTCCACACATATGCAGATCCTGGGTTGGTATCTTGTTTTAATTTTTCGTTGTGCCATATATGATATGCATGAGATATCCAACAATCTTTATGACTTTCACCAACCCATATTTACTATTATATTAATTGCACATCACTTTACACATCTCTTTAAGATCCTAGATATCTCTTAAAGCTTTACGAATTTTTACTTCGCATACCCTTCATACATCACGATCTGTCTTTAAAACAAAAAGAGGATTTCGAAAATCAAGCTTTGAAAAAGTATTTAAATTTGCCAAAAATCTTATTCACCCCCCTCCCCAAGGTTTTTTTATTACCCTATAACCTCTCTCTCGAGTTAGTTAAGATATAACAAGTATTGAATCAACTAGTTTTAAACATAATCCTCTAATCTCATCTCTCGAATTCATTAGAAAAATATAACCAATTAATCCAAAACAACAAGTCCAAGCAATCAAATACTAGAAATTGGCAAATAATTGATCAAAAAGTAAAACTCAATACAAAGTCATAATCTTTAGTTCAACCTCCCAAAATACAATTAAAGTAATTAAAATAACATTGAATTGAAAAAGTACAGAAAAGAAAAAATGAACTCATAGAAAAATTTAATCTTGTTCTCTCAAACAATACTTCTGTATCTTTCAATGATCTCCAAATGAACCGACCTCTCAGTGTCTTATGCTCTCAAAGGCCATATATTCTATTCTATAGTGACCTCTACTCTACGAAGGCCTGCCAGGCCGTATACCTATGGGTGCAGGATTCTTCGAAAAAGCGCGGGCTGACTCAGAGACCTGGGACCTTGGCTTAGCAACGAATAAAGGGAAGCTCGAAGAGCTTTCTCTTTTCGAAGAGGCTTGACCTTTCTTTTCCAAAGAACGCCCTTCTTTCTCACATTCTAATATAAGAAAGCGGCCTTCTCTTGATCTGGTCTTTCTTCTTATTCTTTTTCAGTGGAGGTGTCTTTTATTATTAGGGTGTCTTTCTCTTATAGTAATATTTATAGGTTTTAACCTGCCAAAAAGTGCTCCAAAGAACCCTTTTTCGTGTAGAATTTTAGGAATCAACCAGCCTTGCTTAACCATCAAAATCGTCTCTAAACAACCTCTAACCAGCACCGACCAGTCCTTTCCAGGAGGTACAGGCTGCTCTCTGCTCTAGCTCTAGAATTGCACTGTTCCACTCTGTCTCTTCCTGGGCAACACTGGCCGGTCTGTTACAAGGGACATGTAATACCCCGCCCAAAACCACCTTTGATTATGGGGAAAAGTCATGCATTGCATAGCATCTTGCATTCTATGTGGTAGCTAGAATAATTTTATTTGCATGGATGCATGTGAATTTTTCCGTTGCTCTTGCATTTGAATTAATTGATGGGAAATAGTTATGTTGTTAAAGACTTGGTTAAGGGAGGTTTGGCCGAAGATTTGGAAGGATGAGTATTGGGGTGGTAAGAACTTCTTGTAGAAAAATTAGCATTGGAGTTGTTTTGGAATAGCGGGGAGGTTGGTGATTTCCTTTGGTGACCCGAGTTCGAATCCTACCTTTTGTGAAGTTAGTTTCTCTTCTTGAAATTCTTTTCTTTAGACCATTTCTTGTCTTGGCCGAAAAAGAATCTAGCTATCCTAGAGAAATTTTAGTATTTTTACTCCAAGGAAATAAGTCTCTATATTTATTTCCTAAATTCAAGGACTTTGATGTGAATAAAGTTCACCTTTAATTTTCAGCTTGTGTTCCTTAGGATTTTCGAAAAAACCCTAGCTAGTAATTAAAATATTAGCTTGATTTTAGCTAGATAGATGTTGCCATGGATAGGTGGAATTAATGAGTCCTTTTCCTAGTAGGAAATCTTGTTGATTTTAATCCTAGAATGTTAGCTAAAAATCTGGAAAAAATCCCAGCAAGTGCCGCCACTTCTTGGAGGACTTGTAGCTCAATCCAAACTCTTCTAGGACTAGAGGAAATCCTATCCAAATCCTTGATAAAAACCAGATTTTATTTCAATCCAAATTCAACTAGGATTTTCTTCCTTTTCCTAGCTGAATTTCGGCAGCCTTGTGTCACCACAAGCTGTCCGAAAATTCCAGCTTCTTAGCTACAATCCAACTCTATAAATCCTAGCTCAAAACACCTAAATATTCCTCATCAATTCAGGGTACCTTAGCTGCACAAAACCAGAATTTTATTCACACAAAAACACTGAAATTCATCCAGCTTATGCAAAGGAATTTCGGCAGCTTGGTGCAGGAATTTCGACCAGCTGTTGTGTTCCTACTCCAACCGAAATTCTGCACACAAAACACACCAAAAACCCCCAGCTGATCAAGCTATTTTCAGCACCCAAAACCCTCATCTTTTCTCTGGAAATTTCGGCAGAATTACAGCCTAAACAGCCCAGAATTTCTTCTCCTTCTGCTCAGCAATTTCGCACAGCTTGCACAGGATTTTTCAGTCATCAAAACTCACTCAAACTCTTCCTTGTTTGGCCCAAAATTCTGAACACATTCAGCCCTTCCCTTGAGTAGTATTTCGGCCAGCATAAAGGAGCCAAATTGCAGAATCTTTTCCTCCATTAAACTCCCCTAAAATCGGCAGCAAGGAGACACGCAACAAGCTAAAATTTCGCCTTTTCTGTCCATGCAACCTAAAGCCATTAGGAGTCTATCTAAACATCACCATCTAACCCTAAACCAATCCTCTCCAACTCTAAATCATAGCAACCGTCTACCCTCTCCATTCTACACTAAAATTTCAGCAACATCTCTCTGCAAAATTTTTGAAAACACAAGAGCTATTCTAAGCCAAAAGTCGAACACACCTTAAGGTAAGTCCTTGCATAAATTCTTTTATTAAATGTTGTGATGGTAAGTCCTTGCATAAACTCTTTTATTAAATGTTGTGATGGTAAGTCCTTTTATAAACTGTTTTGTTAAAGGTTGTGATGGTAAGTCCATGTTGTGAAGCTTTGTAAAGCTATTGTTAAACTATGTTTGCTTGGGTTGTAAACGTGGATATTTATTCTTTAAACGGTTTTGTCAAACTAACGATTTTATCAATAAAACTATTCTTTTCCTTGAATTTTTAGAAATCTCTTTTAAAGAAAACCACGTTTTACAAAGCCAAGGTTTGAAAATATTTTGAATCAGGAATTGACGGATATGTTCATTGAGTACTCAATAAGGGTAGGCTAACAATACTAGTCTTGGAGGGCTAGCGTAAGTCTTCTGGCAGGAGGCCACCTCCAGAAAATGAACTCTGCCTGAATAGGTGACAGTGCTGGTTGGTCAGGCCAGTCCGAGCTAGCATGTATACCTGGTATGGTATTTATATTCCCGGCATGGACACCCGGATGGTTTTGTTGGGTGTAGAGATGGAGGAGTATCTCACCCGGTGGGTTGTACACTCACCTTGATCAGAACGCCCAACATGTGGTAATCTGGTCCGGACAAGGTGCACAAAGTGTGGTGCCTTGGCCATTTTGTTCTCATGGAGCCCAACGTGTGGTGACATGACTTTTATCTGAGTGGAGGATTTATTTTGTACAAAGTGTGACAATGAGAAAAACCCACTCCTTGCGAAAAGAGATTGTTTATGACTTGCCAAATTATTTCTACAAATGTTTTACACTTTGCATACACGAACTATTTAAAACACCATGTGCACACACAGGACTTACTGAGATTTATTCTCACACCATTTTACATCATGTTTTCAGGAGATAGACTGTGCTAAGTCAGCGGGGCATGTAATAGTTGAAGCTTTTGCTATTTTCTCTATCCGTTCTAGGAGACATTTGTTGCTTATGCTTCTAAATAATATTTTGTTTTATTCCGTTTTGCTCCAAGTTGAGCCTAATGTAATAAGAGTATTTCCTTATTTATCTAAGTTGATCCTTTTGGAGATTGCCTTTATATTTTATACTTCGTTCTAAAGACCCCTTGTCCTACAGGACGGGGCGACATCCCCGCCCTTTTAGGGTACGTAGTCGTGGAGTGTTACAGGACACTAGTTAGTCTTTTTTTTGCCCTATTTCTAACTCTTTTGCACACTTTTTACCATATTTACTTATACTTTTCCATTCCATCAAATCTTACACAAAAAATGGTAAAATGAGAGGAGTAAGCAATTATTTATACTCAAAATCAACATTAATATAACACAAATGACCTCTAATATATAAACAAAATTAGCCTCTATCAACTCCCCCACACTTACCTTTGTTTTTCTTAAGCAAACAAGCTATCAACAATCAAGACTTATACAAAAATATAGCCAACATAGCAAAGATATTATCACTCCTTTTTATCTAAGAAATTGTCATGACATTTATATAGCTTAACCAATCCCAATCAAACTAATACATTAGATTAAGCATATCCAAAATCATCAAAGTCGAGTTAATTAGGTTCATACTCATTAAATGCATCACCCCTTTCATTAAGTCACATAGTTAGTCAACATGATTTATAAGACTCATAACTTTATCAAGTTCCATGCTCTTAACTCTTACAACCCGAGTAGCAAACTAGGGTCATTTTCACTTTTTTCCACTCTTACAGGATTAATAACCTCAAGAAAGTGTATTTAATGCTCAATTTCACCGTATCAGCCCTCTTTATTTCCACTCAAACTCTTGTTTTCTCTTATTCTCACTTTTTCAACTTCTTTTTTTTTCAACATTTTTTCCTTTTCTTTTCATCATTTTTTTCACACGTTATTTTTCACCAAAGGACAAGCTTCTTTTGCAGTCTTGGACTTTTTTCTCCTCACTTTTTCCAGAATGGGCACATACATTCTTTCTGCATCTCTCTCTCTCTCTCTCTCTCTCTCTCTCTCTCTCTCTCTCTCTCTCTCTCTCTCAACATCTTACCTTGTTTACTTTCTTAGAGTTAGAGCAAATTTAGAAATTACCACTAAACAAGAATTAGCTAATCATCCTTACTTATACTTCATCATATCAGTCATATCATATCCCAAAAAACAAAGCTTCAATCATTTAATTGAGCATGAACAAGATTAACTCTAATTCTCAAGACTTAATCATATTCAATCTAATATACAAGTTTATCAAGGATTAACTCAACTAAATAAGAGATACGACATATTACAAAGCATAAGGAACAATAATAACTTTACCATATCAACACAATTCAAGCACAAACTCAAAATTTTTTAGCCCAAAATATCATCATAACATACTATAAAAACACTTGGCAAGAGTAAAGTAAACCCCTTCCCTATATTTAAACTAGACATTATCCTAAATGGCCAAAATAATAAGACAAACAAGCACACCCATAGGACTTTAAAAAGAATATAAGGGAAAAAGGTAATAATACTCCATAAGGCATTAGCACCTAAATACATTAGTTTACTTTAAACTTTGATTGTTGAGAATAGAGAATCGTTGACTTAAAAAGAGATAGTTCAAAATCTACAAATAAAAATAAAAATACACTAAGAAAAGCATAAAAAGAAAATAAAGCAAACAAAGAAAAAGGAAACAAAATAAAGCAAAATTAAACCAAAAAAATTTAAAAAAATGATAAATACACAAAATCATAAATGTCCTGGATCAGTTCCTCCAGGTCCTACTTATCCTCCAAATTGCTCTCCCAAAGTATGAAAATAGTCATCTTAAGCTTCTTGTCTCCTTATGTCTTCTAAAATCTGTCTATTCATTTGTTGAGCTTGCATGGTCTAGGCCAAAATTGAATCCAAGTTACCCAATTTGATTTTTCAAGTTGTGAATGAAAGCCTCTCGATTCCTCATTGATGCCTCCAGTCTTTGGAAATGTTAATCCATAGAACTCACTAGTTTCACCACAAAGTCGTTCAAAGATGGTTTTGGAGGATGATGTGGTCATGCTTGCTATGAATTGTATGGTAGAGGGGCTTGTGGTTTTGTGTTAGAAAAACCTTAAGGTTATGCTGGCCTAAATTGTCCTAGATTACTTCAAGACAAAGTGGTTCCTCAAGCCTGGATTATAAGTATTTCCATAAGAATTGTTACCTTGTCGCCCACTAGCTAGATAATCAACCTACTCCACACATAATTTCAGAGATGATTCTATAGTTTAGCACTTATGACTAGGATGTTCTCTTCCACAAAAATTACAATTAACACTCATAACCCATCCTCAATGAGCGACTACAGTCAAATTGTCAAGCTTTTGAGTTAATGCCTCTACCTTAGCTTCTAAGGGTACTATAGCATATATTTTTTGTGTTAGTGTTGTGCTCTAGAGGCAATCACTTGTACCATGTATATTGCATATTAAATTAATAAGAGGCATTCTTTATCTTTCAGTTTGATTGTTATATCTAAATATGTGTACAAACCGTTAGATAAAGTCTCTAGTACAACACAGTGTTAAGGAAATCATGATAGAGATCATGATGTGAGATTCCTACTACACTATGTAGTGTTTGTACTTAAATAATCCCCAGTCATAGTATTAAGAAGATATGACATTATTAATACGCCAAGACTGACACATGTTATATCTCTTGATTGGATCAAGCGGTGGTTCTCATATCCGTGAGTATTGGGATACTCAGGATTAACGTGTGGATGCTTGTTTTGGAACAAGTTCATTGGATGACCTAGCTACGAGATAATCACTTGGATAACTATTTAGTGCCATTGATAGAATCTCATTATAGCAAGTGTGCAAGTATCCTTAGACTTGAGATCTCCAAGGTACTTTGTTTAACGAGCGTTGTACTTTGATTCTAATCTTTGGAGTCTTATCTAGGACTGCCTATGGGATGGATATTGGGTACAACGTAAAGTAAACGAAAGTAGTTGAGAAAGTCAATAAATGATTCACCACTCCTAATAGTAGGAGAGTATATCTCAAGGCCACTTGTAGAAATCATTACTCATGAAGTCTTTGGCTAAGACGACTATGTGATGGAAATGGTTCCAATTGATACACATATCGAGTAATGGATTTCTTGAACAAGTACTAAAATATTCGGGCCAGAATTAATAATATTATGGAGGGAGTTGGCACTAATTCCATGCTCTAGACCGAATGAGATATTGTATGGTGAAAGGAGTTTATTGCACTGATAATTTGCTATTGAAAGGTTCATGTCAAGCCACTTGACTTTCTGGACTTTTGGGTGGTCAAGAGTCATTGCTAGATGTCGCTCTTGATATGCTAAATATGGATTTATGAATTAGAGAATTAATAAATTTAATCCTTTATTTTATTAAGAATTATTAATTCTAATATTGTTAGAATAAATTCATATTATGCAACCAATAAGACCAGGAAACCTAATGGGTCACACACAATAAAGGTTTGAATGCTCAAATATATTATTTGATAATATTGTGGGGTTAATTAAGAGAAGGGAATATATTTATAGGTGAATTATAAGTTTGTTATAATTCATGGGACCTAATTGTAATTAAGTAAACTTCAAGGACCAATTTGTTGACAATTGGACGTTGAAGGACTAAGTTGCAATTTACGATAATTATAAATCTATAAATATAAGGAAATGGTTTCCTTAGAGTAAGAGACACAGACTATTCACGCAATAACAGAGAAGCCGTTTCTCTGCCTCTCTCTTGATCAAACCGTAGCCGTCTCTCTCTTATTAATCAAATCCTAGCCTCATAAATTCTACTAGCATAGAATTTTGAGATTGTGAGCGTTCGACCTTGTGTGGATTATTATTAGAGGGAGTTCTTTCTTGGATTTCAGTTGAGCTGCTGTGAACCGGTTTTGTGATCTGGATTGCACTTGCATTCTTGGAACGAGAAAATTTTAAATTCCGGCTTCAAGAGGTAATAAGCGTGATCTTCTCTTTTTCCCATTTCTACTGCAAACACGTGATCCATGGCTTGGATTTCTTGCTATTTTCCGCTACGTTTAATCTGTTTAATTAATTTAGAAATCCTACAGTGGTATCAGATCCTACGGGTTTGCGTTTTAATGGGATGTTTTATTGCTTTGAATTGTTCAAGCATGTAAATTGCATGATTATAGCATGTTAATTGTATGATCATGTCTGTTGGTTTGTATGTAATCGCCTAGGTTTTGTTTTGAATAATCTAGGTTGCAAAAATCGTTTCTACGTTGTAGGTTTTATGCTTTCGAAAATATTGCAGAATGGTTCTGCGTCTGTGTTCAGGTTTTGGCTTCAGTTAATGTTCATCCTGTAATTAAGCCTTCCGTTTAACAATTTGGATTGTTAAATTGATTGTGAGAATGATCACAATGGTTTGTTAATAAAGATTAACAAAGATCAACGTCAAAAACTGGTTTTGATTGATCTAGGAACGGTCCCGAATTGAACAAAAATTTGCAGAAAATCCAAGCCGCACACGGTGGTTACTGTTCAGTGTTTTTAAAAAAAAAAAAAGGAAAAGGTTCTGGAATAGAATTTTGAAAGGGAAAATCTCATTTGATGAGAGGTGGTAAAATAAAAATTTTTCCATGGGGGCGCTGCCCCCCTGACCCCCGCAAGGGGCTCTGCCCCCTTGACTCCTGCCCGCTGACCGGCCAGCGGGACCGCCGTTATCGTTGCGTGACGGGACCCAGAAGTGTTTTCTCAAAATTAGTTTTAAGACAATCAATTTTATTTTTCAAAATAGTGATTTTGAAAATTTAAAATTAATGTATTTTTCTAAAATGTTGATTTTAGAATTTGTTTCATTTTCCCAAAATAATGGTTTTAGAATAATAAAAGTATATGTTTATTTTGTTTAAGCATAGTTAATGGCATGGTGGATGGTTATGGACTAAAACCAATTATATTTGTTCACGCATTTTTTACCGCTTTGTTTTAATGAAATAAGGCCTGTGTGTCCTGCCTTCTCTCAAATTCTGATGTAATTCTCTTCTCATCTAACTCCCCTCGAATGTAGCTCGAGGTTTCTCCTTTTAGGAAATTATGTAATTAGATTATATAGGTTAGATTGAGGTAGAATTTTACTTTCAAGATTTTGAAGATGGCGTTCAAAATAAGGCAAGATGGTAAGACCCTCTACTTATATCATGCATGAACACATAGGGTTGACCATATTAATTTCCTTGGTGGCTCGAGGAAATTAATTTAGAAAGTCCATAACCATGCCACGTAATTGTTTATTACTATGTTTATCAATTTATGCTGCTTATTGATAAATTGTATGCATGCCTAACAATGAGACCACTAAGAGGAACAAATCCCTCAAATAATATTAAACTTAATTTAATTCCATAGCTTGAACATGCCCGATGTCAAGTAGGCTTGGGTTTGCCAACAACCTGGTCTTGAAAATAGACTCTCGTTCTTACTATATTAGTGGATCATGCATGAACACATAGGGTTGACCATATTAATTTCCTTGGTGGCTCGAGGAAATTAATTTAGAAAGTCCATAACCATGCCACGTAATTGTTTATTACTATATTTATCAATTTATGCTGCTTATTGATAAATTGTACGCATGCCTAACGATGAGACCACTAAGAGGAACAAATCCCTCAAATAATATTAAACCTAATTCCTTCTATTAATATAGTAAGAACGAGAGTCCTTTTTCAAGACCAAGTTGTTGGGCAAACCCAAGCCTACTTGACATCGGGCATGTTCAAGCTATGGAATTAAATTCCTTTTGGAATTAAATTCCTGATTAATTGGTCGGGTTTAACTAAATTCTTTATCCCGGTTGGGCAAACTCAAGCATAAAGAAATTTAGAGGAAAAGTTGGGGTAGCCCAAAAGGCTTTAAGATTAAAAGCTGTTAATCACCCAATGATCTGGTAGTTACATACGATGTAATTGGTATTGGATACCTACCAATGAACTTAAGGATGGCTTGTTGGGCAAACCCAATGTTATTCTTAAGGAATTTGGATACCGGTCCGCTAGGAAAGCTTCCAACGGGTTTTCCCGAATCAATAGTTGGGGCTATTGGTTTGAGTAAAAATAGTGGAATAATTATGCGCTTAATTAAAGATCTAATTAATTGCATTGCATTTGCATATACATGTTCTAATAATTCTATCTTTACATCTAGGTCATTTGCATCATATCGACAAACCTAAACTTGCGTAGCATCTTGGAAACAAACAAGCTCACTGAATCAAACTATTTGGACTGGTATAGAAACTTGAGAATCGTTCTCAAGTCGGAAAAGTTGCTTTACGTGCTAGAAGCTCCTATTCCACCACCTCCAGCTCAAGATGCTCCTGCTGAAGAGCATACTATCCACAAGAAGCATAAAGAAGATAGCAACACAGCATCTTGTATCATGCTGGCGTCAATGTCTCCTGAGCTGCAAAAACAGCATGAGCATGTGGATGCTCAATCAATAATCCTCCATCTTAAAGAGCTGTTTGATAAACAAGTTAGAATAGAGAGATATGAGATCTCTAAACAACTGTTCCGTGCTAAGATTGTTGAGGGTGCTTCAGTGGCCACTCATGGGTTGCAAATGTTGGGCTACATGGAAAAACTTGGGTCTTTTGGGTTCGTAATGGATCATGAGTTAAGTATTGACTTAATTCTACAATCATTACCAAGTAGTTTTTCGCAGTTTGTGATCAACTACCACATGAATAATATTGAGACCACCATACCTGAGCTAATCAATCTGCTTAAGACTGCTGAGTCCTCTATGAAAAAGGATGATAAGGCAATCTTGTTAGTAGGTTCTTCATCTTCTAAGAAAAAGGTTTCTAAGAAGAAGAAGAAGAAGAACACTCCTACTAAGCCCAAAGAAGGTGTCAAGAAGAAGGAGGCTGCCCCTAAAGGCCCATATCATCATTGTGGTAAAATGGGCCATTGGAGGCGTAACTGCAAGGCCTACTTGGAGACTGTGAAAGAAAAGAAGGAGAAGGAGAAGCTTGCAAGAACTTCTATTTCTAATCCTGGTATGTTTATGATTGAGATTAATACTACCTTTCATAATGAGATATGGGTATTGGAGACCAGTTGTGGATCTCATTTATGCAATAATTTGCAGGGACTAAAGGACAGTAAAAGGTTAGAGAAAGGTGACGTGGACCTACGAGCTGCAAATGGAGCAAAGGTTGTTGCACTAGCTATGGGGACTTATCATCTCAATCTACCTTCTGGATTAGTTTTAGAACTACAAAACTGTTATTTTGTACTAGTTTTGTTGAAAAACATTATCTCACTTGCTTGTTTAGACTTATTCGGATTTCATTTAAGTTTTAAGAATAAATGTTGTTCTTTCTCATTAAATGATATCCATTATGGTTCTGCAACTTTGATCAATGGTTTATATGTTCTAGACATGTATAATCCAATTCTTAATATAAGTAAAAAGAAACATAAAAAGGATAACTTAATCTCATCTTACTTATGGCATTGTCGTTTAGGCCATGTAAATGAAAAACGTGTGTCTAAGTTATACAAATTGGGTGACTTAGGGTCATTTGATTACGAATCATATGACACATGCGAATCTTGTTTACTTGGAAAAATGGCTAAAAATTCTTTTTCCAGAAAAGGAGAAAGGGCAAAAGAGTTATTAGAACTCGTACATTCAGATGTATGTGGCCTAATGTCAATACAAGCAAGAGAAGGTTATCAATACTTCATTACTTTTATTGATGATTATTCTCGATATGGGTATTTGTATTTGATGAAATACAAATCTGAAGCCTTTAGCCGTTTCAAAGACTTCAAGAATGAAGTAGAGAAACAACTTGGCAAAAGTATTAAAGCTCTTAGATCTGATCGAGGAGGTGAATACTTAAGTCAAGAGTTTCTAAGTTATCTAAGAGATAACGGAATATTATCTCAATAGACTCCACCATATACACCTCAACATAACGGTGTATCTAAGAGAAGGAATTGAACCCTTCTAGACATGGTAAGGACCATATGGCTTTTGCAGACTAACCAAAATCGTTTTGGGGGTACGCACTGGAGACTGCTGTTTACATTTTAAACAGAGTTCCGTAAAAAACGATTGATACCACTCCTTATGAGTTATTCTTTGGTAAGAGACCAAAGTTATCTCATTTAAGGATTTGGGGTTGCCCTGCTTTTGTTAAGAAGGTAATGTCAGACAAACTTGAAAGTAAGTCTGACAAATGTTTGTTTGTTGGATATCCAAAAGAATCGTTTGGATATTACTTCTATCTTCCTTCTGAAAATAAAGTTTTTATTTCAAAACATGCTGTCTTCTTAGAGAAGGAGCACATGTTCAAGGAAGATAGTGGGAGCAAGCTTGAACTTAGTGAAGTTCAAGAAGAGCAAACAAATATCGATCAACTATTTGAACCTGTATCTATTCAAATAGATGAACCTTCTAACACACAAGAGCTTCGTAGGTCAAGTAGGATACGAGTGGCACCTAATAGATATGAATTTCTCATAAGTGACCATAATGACGTATTACTCATAGATGACGATGAGCCTACTACTTACGAGGATGTTCTGAATAGTTCAGAATCTGACAAATGGCTCGAAGCTATGAAGTTAGAGATGGATTCCATGTATGACAACCAAGTATGGACTTTGGTTGATCCACCTGAAGGAATCAAGCCTATAGGGTGTAAATGGGTTTTTAAAAAGAAAACTGACATGGATGGTAATGTGGTTACCTATAAGGCTCGCTTGGTAGCAAAAGGTTATCGTCAACGACAAGGTATTGACTATGACGAAACTTTTTCACCAGTCGCGATGTTGAAATCCATAAGAATACTCCTAGCCATTGCCGCTCATTACGATTATGAGGTCTGGCAAATGGATGTGAAAACAGCTTTCCTTAATGGAAACTTGATTGAGGAAGTTTATATGACACAGCCTGAAGGTTTCATATCCAAAGATAGCACAAAGGTGTGCAAGTTGCAAAGGTCCATTTATGGACTTAAGCAAGCATCTAGGAGTTGGAATATCCGTTTTGATGAGATAATTAAAGATTTTGGTTTCATTCAAAACATGGATGAACCTTGTGTGTACAAGAAGGTTAATGGGAGTAAAGTTGTTTTCCTATTGCTTTATGTAGATGACATATTGCTTATAGGAAATGATGTTTCCACTCTTCAATCAGTGAAGATTTGGTTGTCCAAGATGTTCTCCATGAAAGACCTTGGAGAAGCAACATATATTCTGGGAATAAAGATCTATAGAGATAGATCTAGAAGGATGCTAGGTCTTTCACAGTCTACATACATAGACAAAGTGTTGAAAAGGTTCAGCATGGATCAATCCAAAAGAGGATTCTTACCTATGACACATGGTGTAAGCCTTTCAAAGTCGATATCTCCAAAGACACAAGTTGAAAAGGATCACATGAGTAAAATTCCATATGCTTCGGCAATTGGGTCTATCATGTATGCTGTGATATGTACTAGGCCCGATGTATTGTGTGCTCTTAGTTTGATGAGCAGATACCAATCTGATCCTGGAGAGGGTCACTGGGCGGCTGTAAAGAATATCCTTAAGTACTTACGAAGGACTAAGGATGCATTCTTGATATATAGAGATGGTGATTTACAAGTAAGAGGGTATACTGATGCCAACTTTCAGTCCGATAAGGACGACTTCAAATCACAATCTGGCTACGTATTTACATTAGGTGGTGGGGCAATTAGTTGGAAGAGCTCCAAACAAGAGACTATTGCCGATTCAACAACTGAAGCAGAGTACATAGCAGCTTCTGAAGCAACTAAAGAAGTAGTATGGATCAAGAAGTTCATCACTGAACTTGGAGTGGTGCCCAGCATTGTTGATTCGATACCTTTGTATTGTGACAACAATGGAGCTATTGCACAGGCAAAGGAACCACGGTCTCATCAACGATCCAAGCTTGTACTTAGACGCTATCATCTGATTAGAGAAATCATAGATAGAGGAGATGTAAAGATAGAGAGGATTCCCATGGATCAGAACATAGCTAATCCACTCACTAAAGCGCTTTCCCAGAAGAAACATAATAAACATGTTGAGTCATTTGGTATTCGATACATGAATGATTAGCTCTAGTGCAAGTGGGAGTTTATTAGTGTTGTGCTCTAGAGGCAATCACTTGTACCATGTATATTGCATATTAAATTAATAAGAGGCATTCTTTATCTTTTAGCTTGATTGTTATATCTAAATATGTGTACAAACCGTTAGATAAGTCCCTAGTACAACACAGTGTTAAGGAAATCATGATAGAGATCATGATGTGAGATTCCTACTACACTATGCAGTGTTTGTACTTAAATAATCCCCAGTCATAGTATTAATAAGATAGGACATTATTAATACGCCAAGACTGACACATGTTATATCTCTTGATTGGATCAAGCGGTGGTTCTCATATCCGTGAGTATTGGGATACTCAGGATTAACGTGTGGATGCTTATTTTCGAACAAGTTCATTGGATGACCTAGCTACGAGATAATCACTTGGATAACTATTTAGTGCCATTGATAGAATCTCATTATAGCAAGTGTGCAAGTATCCTTAGACTTGAGATCTCCAAGGTACTTTGTTTAACGAGCGTTATACTTTGATTCTAATCTTTAGAGTCTTATCTAGGACTGCCTATGGGATGGATATTAGGTACAACGTAAAGTAAATGAAAGTAGTTGAGAAAGTCAATAAATGATTCACCACTCCTAATAGTAGGAGAGTATATCTCAAGGCCACTTGTAGAAATCATTACTCATGAAGTCCTTGGCCAAGGCGACTATGTGATGGAAATGGTTCCAATTGATACACATATTGAATAATGGATTTCTTGAACAAGTACTAAAATATTCGGGCCAGAATTAGTAATATTCTGGAAGGAGTTGGCACTAATTCCATGCTCTAGACCGAATGAGATATTGTATGGTGAAAGGAGTTTATTGCACTGATAATTTGCTATTGAAAGGTTCATGTCAAGCCACTTGACTTTCTGGACTTTTGGGTGGTCAAGAGTCATTGCTAGATGTCGCTCTTGATATGCTAAATATGGATTTATTAATTAGAGAATTAATAAATTTAATCCTTTATTTTATTAAGAATTATTAATTCTAATATTGTTAGAATAAATTCATATTATGCAACCAATAAGACCAGGAAACCTAATGGGTCACACACAATAAAGGTTTGAATGCTCAAATATATTATTTGATAATATTGTGGGGTTAATTAAGAGAAGGGAATATATTTATAGGTGAATTATAAGTTTGTTATAATTCATGGGACCTAATTGTAATTAAGTAAATTTTAAAAACCAATTTGTTGACAATTGGACGTTGAAGGACTAAGTTGCAATTTACAGTAATTATAAATCTATAAATATAAGGAAATGATTTCCTTAGGGTAAGAGACACAAACTATTCACGCAATAACAGAGAAACCGTTTCTCTACCTCTCTCTTGATCAAACCCTAGCTGTCTCTCTCTTATTAATCAAACCCTAGCCTCCTAAATTCTATTAGCATAGAATTGTGAGATTGTGAGCGTTCAACCTTGGGTGGATTATCATTAGAGGGAGTTCTTTCTTGGATTTCAGTTGAGCTGCTGTGAACTGGTTTTGTGATCTAGATCGCGCCTGCGTTCTTGAAACAAGAAAATTTTAAATTCCGGCTTCAAGAGATAATAAGCGTGATCTTCTCTTTTTCCCGTTTCTACTGCAAACCCGTGATCCATGGCTTGAATTTCTTGCTATTTTCCACTGCGCTTAATCTGTTTAATTAATTTAGAAATCCTACATTTTGGACTTCCTAAATATGAGTTTTAGGCCTTGAATTACCTAAAGAGTAGTTATTTATAGCAATATTTTCTACTCTATCATATAACTCGTCAAAGCTCTTAGTACTAGTGGTTCTTTTAGCTAAAGTATCAATCAATTGTTTTGAAGCAAAATTCAAACCACTGTGAAAAAGCCTGCATTTGAACTTCCAACTCCAAACAATGATGAGAAAGTATTCTTAGCATTTTTTCCACCCTTTGCAACAATCATATGGTCTTTTTTACTCCATTTGTTGAAAGGAGAAGATATCTATTCTAAGCTTAACTGTCCTAACTGGTAAAAAATACTTAGCTAAAAATTTTTCAATAAAACAATTCCAAGTTGTAATGGATTCTACTGGGAATTATTTTAATTAATATTTAGCTCTACCCTTGAGAGAGAAAGGAAATAGTATCAATTTAATAACATCTTTAGAAACTCTATTTATTTTAAACGTACCACAAATTTCTAAGAAACTTGCAATATGAGCATTAAGGTCCTCTTCTGGTAAACTATCAAACTACATTATTTGCTGGATCATCTGAATGATATTTTAACTTGATCTCAAAATCATTGGCCTTTAACTGGGCCTGTTAATACTCGAATCAGTCCCAATATAGCCGATCTAGCATAACTAGCTAGAGTCCTTCAACCATTACCCCCATGGTTATTGTTTGCACTTTAATTAACCTCCATATCCCCAAGAGGTTTATTCGCCCTTGCTACTTGATCACCAATCTAGCTTAACTGGTTAGTCCTCTGAATATTCTCCTGCCTTATCTTGCTCACTATTCTTTCGATCTCAGGATCGAACTCCACAATTTTACACAACCTTGACGGGTCATAAACTAGAGAGCTAAACCTAAAAACAATTATACAACATTACTATTCAAACTAATAAATCATAAAACATAAACCAATAACAACAAGTTTCATACACAACGATATGGATACAACAATACAATTATTCACAAGGCATCTAATTACAAGAAGTTGTAATATTTACATATATGCATGGCTAAATCAATAGAATTCAAACTTTCACTATATTACTTCTCTATAACGGCGCCAAAATTTTGATGCATATTTTTAGGTGTAGAAAATACTATACTCATACTACAACTAATCAAGTTTTAAATTAAAATGTCAACTCCTAAACTATACTCCAAAACACAGTAGAACAAGTGCAGTCATCACAAGACATAGTATAGGAAATTAATAAGTATCGATCCTCAAGAAGTAAATACAATTAATCGCTTTCATCTTACTATTTAGCCTAATAAAATTATAAAGATAGGATAATTACAATTACTATACTATCCAAGAGCATCAAGGAACAAGATAAGGGATAAAGAACATGTATTTAGACGGAATTCCTCAAGAACATTAAAAATATTAAGTCAACTTTCATCACAATTAATCACCAATCTAGCACCATGAAGGATTACAAATATGAAGCCCACTCTCTGCCGAGTAATTAATTTTCTATCTTCTAACAAAATTAATAGAAATCTTTATGTCATCAAAATTTTCAAATGATACATTCAATTTATTAATTCCAATTCAAACATGGAAGAAAACAATACCCAAGTGATATTCTTAGCTCTTCAATTACCAATTCTTTCTCTCTTAACCTCTCTCTCAAGTTAGTTAAGAGATAACAAATATTAATCAATTAATATTGAACACAATCCTCTAACCCCATCTCTCGAATTCATTAGAAGAATGCAACCAATCAATCCAAAACAACAAATTCAAGCAATAAAATACTAGAAATTGGTAAATAATTGATCAAAAAGCTAAACTCAATACAAAGTCATAATCTTTAGTTCAACCACCCAAAATATAATTAAAGTAATTAAAACAATATTATCAATTGAAAAAGTACATAAAAGAAAAAATAAACTCATAGATAAGTTAAATCTTCTTTTTCTTTGCAAATCTTCTCTCGAACAATGCTCCTCTCTCTTTGATGAGTGCTCATCATTCTATAATTTCTATTTAAATTCTACTTTATTTGTTGCAACATTTGGCTTAAATGACTACTCATCCCTCCATTTTCATATTGTTTTGTGTAGGAGTCATAGAATAAAAATTTATGAAGAATAAGGTTAAAAAGAAAAAGAAAAAGAAAATACAACCAGAAGATAAGCAATGCCGCTAGATTCACAACAAGCGAGGCCACTTAATTTCAGAATTCGAGAAGACCGGATTTATTAGAAGCTAATGGTGCCATCCGAAGCCACCTAAGCAGCACCGCTTAGTTACACAATATATAGTAATTTGTGAGATAAGCGACATTAATGTCACAAATAGAACTCCCGTTTTGTTTCTTACGTGATTTTTAAGGCTTCAAGAGGGTTATAAATAGAACAAAATGGAACTATAGGTGGCGGCTAGTAGAGAGGAAAAACACCTACACACAAAAGAGAAGATTGAAGAAAAAGATGAAGAGTAACTTGTTTATGAGTTTCTTCTTATCTCTTTTCTTTGCTTTCCTTTGTTAATTTCTATCATTTACTTTAATTTTATTTGATGGGATGAACTCTAATTAGATTCTTGTATTAAATTTCCTCTTGATTTATTGAATTTTAGTTTCTAATATGTGATTACTTGGGCTTATTTGTATTAGATTGATTATTTGGTTAACTCTCTTCTAATAATTTTGAGAAATAGGGTTAGGAGTTTAGTTCTAAGCTAATTGATTCAATGTTTGTTTTGTTGGAATGTATGCTGAAAATGGTCTATGTATTTCTGTATTTTAGAAATTAATAAAAGTTTTATTCAATAACAGTTGTTTATTTTTTTTACATATATTACACATTAAGGTCTAAATCTGTTAGTAAGTAATCTATATGATTGGGTCGTGCTTTCGCAATAATGTGTAGATTATAGGCTACTAACACATAATGGAAAAAATTGTTCTTGATCGATTGATGGAATTGAACACTTCATCAAGGTTCAAATCATTATGCTATAATTTCTAAATGGGGAATGGTTTACCTTTAACCAGTGAATAGTCCACTCACACCAATAGTGTAAGTGTATTTAGAATACGTAGAATTGGATCACACGATAATAATCTTTATAAAAGTACAAAAAAAAATAAAAATTGGTTTTTCGCAGTTGTTGCGTAAATGAGTGCCCTAAGACTTGAGTATAAATTGGTGGTCTAGTAAAGCTGGATTTATACACTTTGATGTATGTTGGGTAAGGTCTTATCACAAGGCCATTAACCTTGTACGTTGGGTGTATAACTCTAACTAATTAAGACGGACTTATACAATAGAGTTTCTATACTTCATTACGTGAAAAAATCACCCTCTTGTAATTGTCCAGAAAAATCTAAATAATTCGGGGCCCTGGGAAATGTGATTAAGTATGTATACTTTTGGGGTAGCTTCCAATAATAAGCGGATAGATACTAGAAGTTATAGATTATTGAACTAATTATCAAAAGATGGTAGATGTTATTGAGAAAAGTGTTAGTGCATTTTTCCTATCTCAATAATAAGTGTTACGTAGAGGGATATTTTTGTCATTACACCTGTAAGTCGAAGACACTGCACTTGCAATATTATTCTCGGGGCCAATATTTTTATATGGTGATAAATAGAATATTTAAAATGATAAAATACAACTATTTGTTAGTAAGGGTATTTTGGTCATTTTAGTAGCCAAGAATAATATGCCTTTTAATCCCCAGAGTATAGATTAAATAACCTTAGTAAATTTATTTACTATAAGGGCTTATTGGGTGAATTTATTATTGGAAAAATTATTCTAGGAGTCCAATTAATTATTTATTTGGGCTAGAATAATTAATTGGACTAATTTAATTAAGTAGTTTATTAATTAATTATCTTGGATAATTTTATATTGGATCTAAGTAGATTAATTAATTAATAAAAAAGCTAATTTAATTAATCTTGGACTAATTAAGAAAAGCCCTAGCCTACCAAGGTTTGGGTGTAGTGGCTAGAAGGTTTTAGAAACCTAGGATTAGCCGCCATTGTAAGAAAATAAGGAAAAAGAAGAAAAGAGGAAAACTGGTCTTGTGTTTGTGAAGGAAAAGGAAAGCAATGGTTTTGGTTATAAAAAGATCACACGTGATCTTAGAAAAGAAGTTGACCGAATCATTGTGCAAAATTTTTACAGCTTTCGGCTTTCCAAGAACAAAACCAAAGCTACCATTTTTCATGTCATTCTTTCTTTGTTTTTCCTTTACCGTTTAGCTCTTCTGTTTTTCTTCAAATCTTCTTCACCCTAGTTCTACTTTCACTGGTAGAAGTCCATAAGAGGTTCGAGAATACTCTGGAATATCAAAAGCTAACAAACATGGGAAGTGTTTAATGCGAAGGAGTCGACGGTTAGCTAGTATACCTACAGAACAAGTATACATTCCAATTCAAGAAGCACTGTCAAACCCAAATCTAACTTCAGTTGTTCAAGTAAAACGCCCTAACGTAAGTATTCTAGACTTTAACTCAGAAAATTTTTAAATTGCAATTTCTGCTGCGTATTTATTTTTCCGCGGTCTTTTCAAGTGGTACCAAAGTCATGGTTCACTACGGGAAAACGTTCACTATGGGAAAACTAGGATTTAGAAACAAGACTTTGGAGACAAAATTATTTCGTCTCTAAATAGAGATGAATTTGAGACAAAATGGAGACGAACTTATTTTTAAAAAAATAAAATGAGATATTTGAGACAAAATAGAAACAAAAATTTTTCATCTCTAAATAAAGCATTTCTATTTGGTCTCTAAATAGACGCAAAATAGAGATGAAAGTAATGTCATCTCAATTTTGTCTCTAAATAGAGTCAAAACAACGATGACTCTCAATGCATCTCAAATATCAGAGACAAATTAGAGACGAATATTTTTCGTCTCTAACTAAAACGTTTCTATTTAATCTCTAAGTAGATGCAAAATAAAGACAAAAGTAAAGCTGTCTCAATTTTGACTCCAAATAGAGTCAGAACCGTGACGGCGATCAACGCATCTCTAATATGATAGACGAAATAAAGACGAAAAAGTTATTAGTTTCTAATATTAGAGATGAAATAGAGACGAAAAAGTTATTAGTCTCTAATGTGTTTAAAATTATAAACTAGTTAGAGACAAATATATTCATCTCTACCATTTCATTACTCCATTTATTCGGATAATTGGTCTCAAAATTCAAGACGGTCTTAGTCATCTCTAATTGATCACTAAATAGAGATGTTTTAGAGATTATCAAATCCATCTCAATTATTTGAGACTAAGTAGAGTCTACATTTTTTGTCTCTAAATTTTAGAGACGAAAAGCATGATTTACGTTTTTGTCTCTAAATTGGCTCTAATTTCAAATCTATCTCTAAAATTAGAGACGGTCTTAGTCGTCTCTAATTGATCTCTAAATAGAGACGATTTAGAGATTATCAAACTTGTCTCAAATATTTGAGACTAATTAAAGTCTATATTTTTTGTTTCTAAATTTTAGAGACGAAAAGATTATTTACGTTTTTGTCTCTAATTTGACTCTAATTTCGAATCAATGGTCATTGTCTCCATTTGGTTTTTAATTTTATATTTAGAGATAAAATAGACACCTGTTTGAGTTGTCTTTATATCTCTAAGTATATTTGACAAATTCAAAAAAATATTATTATGTTAAAATAATAATAATTATAGGAGATTACAAATTGAATATAAAATTATAACAAATCTAACTATTGAATCGTTAATTTCATATGCTAGTTTTTGTAACTGCGTTAGATTGTAGGCTTTTATGTACAATTGCGTTAGATTATGTGGAAAATCATATCTGATTACCGTCAAATTTGGACATAATACTTTTTTTACTAATTTTAACCAATTTAACAGTTAGATCATTAATTTGATATGCTAATCTTTGTAAATACGTTAGATTTTGAGCTTTTATGTAAACATTATGATAGGTCATATGGCAAAACAAATCTGATTACCTTTAAATTTGACCATAATACTTATTTTGGCAATTATAACAAATCCAATGGTTGGATCGTTAATTTGATATGCTAATATTCATAAATGCTTAGGTTTTAGTCTTTTATATAGAAATTATACTAGATTATGTGATAAAACTTATCCAATTACCTTCAAATTTGGTCATAATACTTTTTTAAGCAATTTTAACAAATCTAATAGTTTGATCATTAATTTGATAAGATAATCTTTTTAAAAACGTTAGTTTTGAGCTTTTATGTAAAGGTTATGATAGATCATGTGGCAAAACAAATCTGATTATCTCCAAATTTGGCCTTAATACTTATTTTAGCAATTTTAACAAATCTAACGATTGAATCATTAATTTGATATGCTAATACTCATGAATGTATTAGGCTTTGGGCTTTTATATAGAGATTATGCTAGATTATGTGGCAAAACATATTCAATTACCTTTAAATTTGGTCATAATACTTTTTGAAACAATTTTAACAAATCTAACGGTTGGATCATTAATTTGATATCTTTATTTTCTAAATGCATTAGGTTTTGGGCGTTTATGTAGAGATTTACTAGATTATGTGGCAAAACATATCTAATTACCTTCAAATTTAACCATAATACTTATTTTATCAATTTTAATAACTCTAATAGTTGGATCATTAGTTTGATAAACTAATATTTGTAAATGCATTAGGTTTTGGGCTTTTATGTAGCGATTGTGCTAGATTATATGGAAAAGCATATCCGATTACCTTCAAATTTGGCCATAAATACTTTTTTAAGCAATTTTAACAAATCTAATAGTTTGATCATTAATTTGATAAGATAATATTTTTAAATACGTTAGTTTTGAGCTTTTATGTAAAGTTTATGATAAATCATGTGGCAAAACAAATCTGATTATCTCCAAATTTAGCCTTAATACTTATTTTAGCAATTTAACAAATCTAACGATTGAATCGTTAATTTGATATGCTAATACTCATGAATGTATTAGGCTTTGGGCTTTTATATAAAGATTATGCTAGATTATGTGGTAAAATATATTCAATTACCTTTAAATTTGGTCATAATACTTTTTTGAAACAATTTTAACAAATCTAACGATTGGATCATTAATTTGATGTCTTTATTTTCTAAATGCATTAGGTTTTGGGCGTTTATGTAGAGATTATACTAGATTATGTGGCAAAACATATCTGATTACTTTCAAATTTAGCCATAATACTTATTTTAGCAATTTTAATAACTCTAATGGTTGGGTCATTAGTTTGATAAACTAATATTTGTAAATGCATTAGGTTTTGGGCTTTTATGTAGAGATTGTGCTAGATTATGTGGAAAAGCATATTCGATTACCTTCAAATTTGGTCATAATACATTTTTAGAAATTTTAATAAATCTAACAGTTGAATCATTAATTTAATATGATAATCAATATAAATGGGTTAGGTTTTGGGCTTTTATATAGAGATTATACTAGATTATATAGCAAATCAAATACGATTACCTTCAATTTTGGCCATAATACTTTTTTTTTTATAGAAATTTTAACAAATTTAATGGTTGAATCGTTAATTTAATATGATAATTAATGAAATGTGTCAAGTTTAGGACTTTTATATAGCGATTATACTAGATCATATGGCATATCTGATTATAATCAAATTTGGAAATAATAACTTTTTACCAATTTTAATAAATTTAAATGTTAAGTCGTTAATTTGATATTCTTATATTTCTAAATGCTTTAAGTTTTGGGCTTTTATATAGAGATTATGGTAGATTATGTAACAAATCATATTCGATTACCTTTAAATTTGGCTATAATACATTTTTTAGAAATTTTAATAAATTTAACAATAGGATTGTTAATTTGAAATGTTAATCAATATAAATGGGCTAGGTTTTTTGCTTTTATATAGTGATTATGTTAGATCATGCAGCAAATCATGTCTAATTACCTTCAAAATTGGCCATAATACTGGTTTTAGTAATTTTAACAAATTTACTGATTGGATCGTTAATTTGATATGCTTATATTTCTAAATACTTTAGGTTTGGAGTTTTTATATGGAGATTATACTCGATCATGTCGTAAATCATATCTGATTACCTTCAAATTTGGTCATAATACTAGTTTTACAATTTTAACAAATCTAACAGTTGGATCATTAATTTAATATGTATACATTCCCAAGTGTATTAGTTTTTGGGCTTTTATATAGAGATTATTCTGAATTATGTAGCCAAAATTATCCAATTACCTTTAAATTTGGTCATAATACTTTTTTAAGTAAGGAATTCAATGATTGGATTATTAAGTTGATATGCTAATATTTTTAAATGCGTTAGGTTTTGAGCTTATATGTAAAGATTATGATAGATCATGTGGTAAAACAAATCTAATTACCTTCAAATTTGTTTATAATACTTATTTTAGTAATTTTAACAAATCTAACGGTTGAATCGTTAATTTGATATGTTAATATTCATGAATGTGTTAGATTTTGGGCTTTTATATAGAGATCATGGTAGATTATTTAGCAAAACATATTCTATTATCTTTAAATTTAGTTATAATATATTCTTAAACAATTTTAACAAATCTAACCATTGGATCATTAATTTGATATCTTTATATTTCTAAATGTGTTAGGTTTTGGGCATTTATGTAGAGATTATACTAGATTATGCTGCAAAACATATATGATTACCTTCAAATTTAGGCATAATACTTATTTTAGCAATTTTAACAAATTTAACGGTTTGATCATTAATTTGATATGCTAATCTTTGTAACTGCATTAGGTTTTGGACTTTTATGTAGAGATTATGCTAGATTATATCGAAAAACATATCTATTTGCTTTCATATTTGGCCATAATACGTTGTTTAGTAATTTTAACAAATCTAATAGTTGGATCATTAATTTGATATCCTTATGTTTCTAAATACTTTAGGTTTTGGGCTTTTATATAGAGATTATGCTAGAATATGTGTCAAAATATATCCGGTTACCTTTAAATTTGGTCATAATACTAGTTTTAGTAATTTTAACAAATCTAACAGTTGGATCATTAATTTGATATGCTTATATTTCTAAATATTTTAGGTTTTGGGCTTTTATATGGAGATTATAATAGATCATATGGCATATCATATCCAATTATCTTTCAATTTGGTCATAATACTAGTTTTAGCAATTTTAACAAATCTAACGATTTGATCATTAATTTGATATGTTTATGTTCTAAATGCATTAATTTTTGGGCTTTTATATAGAGATTATACTAAATTATGTAGCCAAACATATCCAATTACCTTCAAATTTGGTCATGATACATTTTTTTTATAGCAATTTTAACAAATCCAACGGTTAGATCGTTAATTTGATATGATTATCTTAATAAATACATTAAGTTTTGGGCTTTTATATAGAGATTATACTCGTTTATGTGGAAAAATATATCTGATTATCTTCAAATTTAGCAATAATACTTTCTTATAGTAATTTTAATAAAATTTAACGGTCGATTGTTAAATTGATATGTCTATCTTTATAAAAACATGTGTGTTTATGTATGTGTGTATATATATACATGTATATATACATGTTTATGTATGTGTATATATTTGTATGCATGCATTGTATATGTATGTGTGATTGTGTGTATGCATATATGCATTGTATATGCCCAAATTCTACTATAATAATTTTAAAAGACGTTTTAAAATTTTATATTTCACTCACAACAAAATTTTCAGAAATTACAACAATATCCTTTAGCGCAACTTACCCCCCAATTCTATGTTCTAATTCCGTCTCAATTTCAATAATAAGTAATATATAAAATACCATCAATATTTATGAATAACATTTTTTAATTCAAAATAATTCTCTTTCCCCAACTTAATTTTGAACTTATACTAACAGGAACTAACATATCCTGAAGAGGATAGACGACTATATATCAAGAAGTCTTATATCCTCAAAAGGACTGGAGACTATAGGAGACCTAATTGGTATAAAATAATAATATGAACATTATAATAGTACTAATATAAATATTAAAGAAAAAAGATATGTATTATAATTATACTTGAAATTTGATTTTTAGATTTATTATTTTTTCTGATTTTTTTATTTTTATTGGAAATTATATGGGAATTCTTTTTATTTTATAATTATCAATAGTGTTCAATCTGAATCCCCTTTTGACTTTTTGTCCAGGATTCCACTAGAATAATTTTAAAAGACCCTATAAAATTTAATATTTCACTCGCAAAAAATTTAATAATTTTTTTGTCACGAAAGCCTATTTTTCTTATAGTCATTTTGTGATACCCCAATCCCACATGGAATTGAGATGAGAAGTGTGAATGGTATATAAGAATGGGCCTAAATACCCATTGTCAACTTGGAATATCCATTTTGGCCTAACAAGGATGGCGGCCAAGTAGTTGACCGTGGGTGCTGTCAGACCCATAGTTGCACTCTCGGGTCCACGGGCATGAGACGTGACATTTGGTATCAGAGAAGGTAACTAGTCTGGTATGGGAACTAAGTGCTACACCGTGCGCGGGCCCAGCGAGGACGCTTGGACCTAAAGGATATGAGAACTAAGTGCTACACCGTGCGCGGGCCCAGTGAGGACGCTTGGACCTAAAGAAATGGTGAATGTGATACCCCAATCCCATATGGGATTGAGATGAGAAGTGTGAATGGTATATAAGAATGAGTCTAAGTATCCATTGTCAATTTGGGATATCCATTTTGGCCTAGCGGGGACAGCGGCCAAGTAGTTGACCGTAGGTGCTGCTAAGCCCATAATTGCGCTCCCGGGTCCACAGGTACGGAGCATGACACATTTATACTTGCAATTCATTTTTTTTTTTCTTTTCAAATCTCTCTATCCAAGCCAACTCGAGAATATATTTAATTATAAATATACAACTTAACTTTTGATTAAAAATAAATTAAACATAATAAAAAAATTAAATTTAATAAATATTTTTTATGAACTAAAATATTCTTTTATATATATTATATACGTAAGATATTATTATTATTATTATTATATACACACAAAATATTATTTTATAAACTAACATATTTTATTTGTTTTTAAAATATGTTATTTTTATATTTATAAGTAATATATATATTATAATAATATTATTAAAAAAGTGTAAAAAATATTTATTTGTTGTAGCTTCATTCCAAAATGTAATCTCTTCCTTTTTTTTTGTTCTTTAGTTATTCTTTTTAAAAAAATATTATTGCACAATCAAAAAAACAGTTTTAAGTCCTCTCCACATAATACTATGGCCCCAATAATTTGGCGTATTAAGCAAAATTTTTTTACCTCCAAAATTTGGAAATAAATTGTTACGAAAATCGGCAAAATTTCCGCAATCAAAATGTGTAAATTTTTTGAATCTCCAGAACCAATTGGCCCATACTTTCGAATTACAGGAGCCCATTCATCCGCACCGAGTCTCTTAACCATCCTTCTCTGCTCTCCCTCTTCTCTCCAAAATCTCTCTCGGGCATCCCATAGCAGAGTCAAAGGGAAAAGGTTTAGGCACTGAATCCACAGCTAGATTGAGTAGAAGGGTTTAAGTCCATAATTTGGTTGCATTTCTTCAGCGTTGATTTGAATAAAATGACGAAAATGGTGAGCCCGGATGCCATTTCGATAATTTTAGCGAATCTATCACCAAAAGATTCTTGTGGTCTTCTGGAACTGATCGTTCTGGATCTCAAGTTCTGGATCTATACGCGAGTCTTTCTTCAAAATCACTAGTTGCTCCTTTATTTTTTTGGTTGTTGCTTTTTAGTTTAGTTTTGAAGGTTGGATCGGTTTGTTTTCTTGGAGAATGAGGTAAATCTATTGAGATTTATGAGAGATTTCAGTAGATATGACACAAATTGAGAAAGAATCAACTCACTGAACCCCGAGTCCGGTGAAGTTTTAATTGTGAAGGATGGCCGCAAATTTCTGTTGCATTTTAATCTTTTTTGGCAGAACTTGTGGTTTCTCTTAACTGATTCAATTTCTTCTGCTTTTAAGCTGATTCAGTGCATTTTTTGGATTCCGAATATCTGAACTCTTAGCTGTTTCTAAGTTCCATCATCTTCTTTTTTAGTTAAATTTTTTGAAGTACCATAAAGAAAATTTTTTCTAAATTCAGATACTGTCTTCAATGAGATTATTGAAGATTTGGTTGGTAACGCTAGTTCTTTGTAAAGTTGCAGTCTTTTAGGCATTTTTTATTCCTGGTTGTTCATGAACCAAAACTTGTTGTGTTCACTTCCCTTTTTTCTAGGTTAATTTTGTTCTTTTGGTAATTTGCAATTAGTCAACACCGT
The DNA here is from genome assembly GCA_026120185.1 of Voacanga thouarsii. Classification (NCBI taxonomy): domain Eukaryota; kingdom Viridiplantae; phylum Streptophyta; class Magnoliopsida; order Gentianales; family Apocynaceae; genus Voacanga; species Voacanga thouarsii. Next base: position 877,357 of record JANUWF010000106.1, read on the forward strand.
ATCTTATAAAAGAAATCTTTAGTTGAGTTGAGCTTTCAGGGGTCTACAACCTTTTGCCTTTTCCTATATTCTTCAGTTTGGAGAAGAGACAAAGAGCAGAGAAAAGGGCCCGAGAAGCAAAAGGACACCAGTTCACACCAAGATGGTTTGATATCAACTAGTTTCCTTAAATCCTTATCAAGGAAATTGGAGAATTAAGGTTCGTGTCACTTCCAATGGAACGGAGCTTGTGGGTAAGGACCTTACTTATTCAACAAATTAAGTTCATTTATTTTTTTGTGCTTATGATCCAAGTGGCTTTGCCTTGTAGATGTAATGGGTGTGGTTCAAAGTGTATTGCTTGCTGTTAGTATTCGGAGGAAAAGTAACAATGAAACATTTCAAAGTGTATCACCTACTGTTAGATGTAATAAGCCTCAAATTTTATCAAGTACTTTAGTTTTCTGATCCGATATGATTATTTGATTAATTATTAAATTCATCTTCTATGCATCATTATTTTGTTGTAATGTCCAGTGTCCTCTTCTGTTTGGAGCTTTATTGCTAATCTCTTGGTGTTTGGAGGGAGGGTTTGCAACATTTTCAACTTTCACATTTTATTAGCTTTTGGTGGAATTTGCCTGCTCATTGTAGGGATCAGGGACGTCAATATTTCATGAGCTATTGCTGGATTATTTGGTAGGGAATCAGTCTCAGCAAATATGATGACAATATTCTTTCTTCCATTGGATTGCTTCATTTACTTTGGGATTCTGTCTTGGCTTTGGAGACTGCTTTTACAACGTCTTCAGCTAGTGCTCCAAAGCCTGTCTGTGTTAAACCGGTAGCTTGGAGGAGTTTTTGTGGTGATTTGTTTGTCTGAATGTTGATGGTAGCTGGAAGTCTTTTGAAAATTCCGGTGTGGGTGGGGTCATAAAAAGCATTTTCTCTTGCTTTCACTCTTTATTATGCTACACAAACTCTTTGTTGACATAGTAGAATTAACTGTTACAAAGAGAGAGAGATAATAATAATAATAATACAGAGGAAATTGGGGGGAGGGGGGGGGGATGGAAATGAAAAAGGATTTGATAAAGTCTAGGATTTTGGTTGATTGATCAATCATCGGGGGGTGGCAATGCAGTAAGGCTCCGAATGCAATAGAGAAACCAAAGAAACCAAGTATTCAGCCTTGTTTCCTCTCACGACCACCAAGTTTTGCTGCTCATATCCTTTTAAATTGCTAACTAGAGTCACCTTGTTCTGGTTGTTTTTGAGGGGCGTGTTGTTCTGGAATTGGTTTGCTGCTTTTTGTTTTCTAGTGCCATTAGCTTCTCATGACCAATGTTGATTTGTGCACATTTAAAACGTCACTTGGGCATCTTGGAGTTTTGCTCTAGCACAAATTCCATTTCTCTTTTTCCATTTTCTTTCTCAAATTTCTCCTCCATTTTCAGCTCCTCTTCTTAGGTGGTTTTTTTGTAAATAAATAAATAATAATAAAAATAAAAAAAAAACAAATGAGGAGTTTATTTTTTTCTTTTTGGTCAAAAATAGACTTTTTTTCCACGAAAGTAAAATACACTTCTTTGGTCAATAATGGTCTTAATGCCATTGGTTCAGTAAAATATCATTTGCATGATAAATTTTACATTAAGAATCTTGGACAGCTCCATTACATTCATTGGCTTTGAGGTTGCACAAAATGTTAATGACATTGGTTTTTGCCAACACAACATGTTCTTGAATTGCTAACTAATTTAGGTTATTTTGGATGCAATTTATGGTCACTCCTATTAACAGTAAACATAAATTTCATTTTGTTAATTTTGAACTACTGGCTAATGCTCTTTGATTATCTTACTGCCCTTCATATGCAAGTTGCTTATGACGTTTTGAAATATACTAAGTAATCTTTGAGTTGTTAATGTGTGTGTTTTTTTTTTTATATTGTAAGAGACGATTTCTTGATGTTGTACGTGAATAGAGAAATGATTCCCAAGAGTCCGAAGAGGCAACATAAAAAAGATGATGGCCATGACACACCTGAAGATGATGAGTAAATAGAGATTGTAGTGATATCTCTGTAATTTTTTTGTAGACTTTTTTGGTACTATATTTTGTTTCTAATATTTTGTAATGTTACACATTTTATCAGGATTATTGAATATACTATTATTTTTATCTCTAAAATAGAATTGCATATTTTTGTCTCTATGTTCAATCAAAGAAGAGTCATTGTGGAGACTAAAAATGGTCTCAAAGATAGTGATGGACAAATTGGTTTCTAATTTTTGTTTTTAAATGGAGACAAAAGATTATTTTGATTAGTCTAAAAAACTTGTCTTCAAATCGAGTAAAAAAAAAATAGTGTAAAAAATTCATCTACATGTTAAAGACAAAATATTTCATGTTTGTCTCTAATTAGAGACGGATAAATTAGTCGCTAAATTTTGTTTCTAAATGGAGACAAAAAATTATTTTGATTAGTTTCAAAAATTTGTTTTTAAATAGAGTTAAAATAGTAACAAAAATTCTGTCTCTGTTTTAGAGATGAAATAACTCATGTTCATCTCTAAATTAGGGATGGAATAGAGATGAAAATTGTCTCTAATGAAGCGTTGACTTGATATTTGACTTGATAAATTAGAGATGAATAATGATAATTTAGAAACGAATTATTTTCGTCTCTATAATTTAGAGACTAAATTTTCGGCTCATCTCTAATTAGAGACGTCCCTTTTAGAGTCCAAGCATCATTTGTCTTCATTTCGTTTCTAAAGTCAATTTAGAGACGAAATCTAGAATTTAGAGAAGATATTTTTCTGTCTCTAAATAACAATTTTCCCGTAGTGATTATAATTTAAGAGTATACTTATGATTAATAATCAGAAAATTGTGGTTCCTTTATTAATAAAAACATGATCTTTGTTATTGTATAGATTTCTTATAGTTTTTTTTATATGAGTAGATTTTGTTTACGTCTCGCGCGTGGAGACATAAACACCTATAATTTATTATTAATTGCTTTCAATATAATTGGTGTATGCATCGTTTTGAAAGGCATAGACGATTGATATTGTATTTCAATTTTAACTCTACGAATTCCTGTAACAATATTAGTGCCAGGATCAACACACAAAAACCCTGAAGAAAACCTGAAGAAAATAGCAAAAAAATAAAAAATAAAAAAAAATGGAAGAAAACAGAGGTCAGACGAAAGCCTTTGAAGAAGGTCCAGCCGTGGCCAGTCGGCTTGGGAGATTTATCTCCCACGAGCAGCGGCTGGCTAGCCTATAACCACGCCTGGCTCAAGGGAAAATCACGCCCAGGAGTCGGTTTTCCTCTTGATGTTCCACAAAGCCACAATGGGCTTCATCAATGTCGCGGCCGGTTGCAGGCAAAAGGGAACTGGGTTCTTTTTGGTCAGTTAGCGGTTTGGGTCAGTTTTGGGTTTCAATTCGGGTCTATTCTAGAGGTTTTTTTTTTTTTTTTTTTTTTTTTTTCAAAAACAAATTCATTTTCCTTGTAATTTCTTTTCTTTTGGGGTCCATATCATACGAGATTATTTTCTTACAATGGTTTATTTATTGTATTAAATAATTTTGCATGAAAATAGTTAGTAAAAGCGGGACTACTTTAGGATTAAACAAGGTCATTGTAATTTTATTATTATGATGTTTAATCTATTATTAGGTCACATAAGAATTAAAGGTTAGAATTACTATGTAAAAAGTTTATTTTTGAGCATGAATATTTTATTTAGTTTTGTGATCAAATGCACAAAATTTTTTGAGAAATTAATTTTTCTCTAAAAAAAATTAAGAAAAATGTTTTAAAATGAAACTAAGTAATTTAAAAATAAATTCATGTTTTGTTCTTCCAAAGAGTTTATCCTTGATATGAAGAATAATTTTGAATTTAAATATTTTAAATTTAGTACCTAGAAAAATAGTTTTAACTTAAGTAGTGAAATGAAAATTTATAGTTTATTCTCTTAAAGGATTTTATCCTTGACATAGAGAATAGTAGCTGAATTTTTGGGTTTTCACTAAAATTAATAAAAAATTAATTAATTTTAAAGAAACTTTTTTCTCAAAAATCTATTTTTCTCAAAAGATTAAGTGGGAGAGAAGTTTCAATAGCTCCAAAGGTTCCATCACGGATTCCTAGTAGAGATTGTGGATATCCTCGCGTCATTCTGAGTATAATCCCCTATAGGATGGATTTCTACGAGAATCTAGAACTAATAGAAAAATTATAATTAAAACTTAGAAGATGTGTTAGTGTCGGCCAGCCTATCGTTGGAGGCATTAATGCTAAATTATCCGTAGGTGGTGAGAGTAGTGACCATTCTATCGATAAACTATTTTTTGATCATTACCTATTAAGGAAGTTTAATTTGTGATGGTCATACATTTAACTTAGAAAATTATTAACCTTATTACGAAGTTCTATCAATTTTTGTAAGAGCTAAAATTTTTATATTTTTTATAATGGTTTTAATAGGTTAACCATATCATGGAAATAATATAATGTTTTAAATGTGCATTTTTTATGTTTTTTCCAAAACAAACACTTTTCTGAATGATTTTTTTTTAAATTAACATAAATGTCTGGTTTCAGTCCTTTATCCATGATTCTCAAGAAGAATGAGTTAACTGAACCTAACTATGTAGATTGGAAAAGGAATATGAATATAGTACTCGCTACAGAAGAGCAAAACTATGTTCTGGCCGACTCCTATCCTGAAATTGGGAAAGATTCTACGAACCAGGATCGTGAAGCTGAGAAGGTATGGAAAAAAGATGATGAGAAGGCTCGATACTATATGTTGACTTCTATGTCCAATATTTTTTAGTCTAAGCACGAAAAAAGCTCTTTGAGCAATCATGAATACTAGAATGACTTAGAGGGTATCGGTTTGTGAGCATATGCTGAAGATAATTACTCACTTTGAGGAGGCCGATGTCCTTGGGGCAACAATCGATGTTGAGAGCTAAATTGACATAGTTCTTGAGACTTTACCAAAGGCATATTCTCAATTCAAGTTAAATTATAATATGAACAAGTTTAGTATGTCTTTAACTGAGTTGATGAAGGAACTCTAAACTGCTGAGAAAATTATGAAGCCTAAGTCAAAGATTTGTATTACTCGTTCTGGTTCATCTTTTAAAATTGGAGCCCAACCCAAGAAGTTCCAGAAGAAGAAGGCCAGAACAATGTGGGGGCCCAGCTTAAGGGAGCCAAGCCTGGTCCGTCCAAATCCAACGCTAAGCCCAAGGGCAAGTGTTTCAAGTGTGGCAAGAATGGACAAATAAAAAACGATTGTCTGGACTTCCTGGCCTAAGTAGACGAGTGCCTTAAGATTTGAGTATAAGTTCGTGGTCTGATGAAGTTGGACTTATACACTTTGATGTATGTTGGGTAAGGTCTTATCACAGGACCAATAACCTTGTACGTTGAGTGTATTGCTCTAGTTAATTACGACGGACTTACACAATAGAGTTTTTATACTTCATTACGTGAAAAAAATCACCTTATTGTGATTATCCAAGATAATCTAAATAATCTAAGACCCTGAAAAACGTGATTAAGTATGTACACTTTTGGATAGCTCCCAGTGATAAGTGGATACATATTGGAAGTCATGGATTATCGGACTAGCTATCAAAGGATGGTAGATGTTATTAAGAAAGGTGTTAGTGCAATTTTCCTATTTTAATGATGGGTATTATGTAGAGGGGTATTTTCGTCATTACACCTGTAGGTCGAAGACACTGCACTTGCAATATTATTCTCATGGTCAATATTTTTATATGGTAATAAATAAAATATTTAAAATGATAAAATACAGTTATACGTTAATAGAGGTAATTTGGTCATTTTAGTAGTCAAGAATAATATGTCTTTTAATCTCCAGAGTAGCTTAAATAACTTTAGTAAATTTAATTACTATATTATATGGGCTTATTAGGTGAGTTTATTATTAGAAAAATTATTCTAAAAGTCCAATTAATTATTTATTTGAGTTAGAATAATTAATTGAGCTAATTAAATTAATTAATTAATTAATTAATTATCTTAAATAATTTTATATTGGGTCTAATTAGATTAATTAATTAATAAAAGAGCTAATTTAATTAGTTTTTGGTTAATTAAGAAAAGCCCTAGCCTATTAGGGTTTGGGTGTAGCGGCTAAAAGGTTTTAGAAACCTAGGATTAGATGCCACGGTAAGTAAATAAGGAAAAAGAAGAAAAAAGAACCCCGGTCTTGTGTTTGTGAAGGAAAAGGAAAGCTGTGGTTTTGGTCATAAAAAGATCACACGTGATCTTGGAAAAGAAGTTGACTGAATCATTGTGCACATTTTTTACATCTTCCGGTTTTCCAAGAACGAAACCAAGGCTACCATTTTTCTTATCATTCCTTCTTCGTTTTTCCTTTACTGTTTAGCTCTTCTATTTTTTTTCCAATCTTCTTCACCCTAGTTCTACTTTCACCGGTAGAAGTCCATAGGAGGTTCAAGAATACATTGGAAGGTCAAGAGTTAGTAAACATGATAAGTGTTTAATGCAAAGGAGTCGATGGCCAACTGGTATACCAGCGGAAGAAGTAAACATTCCAATTCAAGAAGCGTCATCAAACCCGAATCTAACTCCAATTATTCAAGTAAAACGCCCTAAAAGTAAGTATTTTAGACTTTGGTTGGGGAAAATTTTTAAATTACAATTTTTGCTGCGTATTTATTTTTCCGCAGTCCTTTCATTTTTTCCTTGATTAACTCGAGAGAGAGATTGAGATATTAGAACTTGATAATTATTGGGATTTTGGTATCACTTAGAGATAGAGGTAATGGGTTCTTCCGGATTTATCTTTGGTAATTGGAGGTTTGTGCTTAATACTTCTTGAATTAAATTAGGAGAGTAGAAGTACCCTTTAATTGACTAAGAATAGAGAATCTATAACTCGAGAGAAAATGAGTTTTTCATTACTAACCTCTATTAGTATTAGAATTGAGATTTAATTATCTTAAGTTTGTGTTTAGTGCTTGGTTAATTTTGAAGGATTCTTCTCAATTATATGTCTTTTACTCCTTTTCTTATACTTGATATTCTCATGACTAATATCTTGATTCTTTATACCATCTATTGTAAATACCTAATTTTGCTAATTTCTTAGGCTAGATAATAAAATAAGAGTATATAATAGTACTTATCTCTTAAAGGATCATGGGAAAATGAAATATGCTGTGAAAAATATGCAATTTAAATTTTTTTCCTAGCCAAAGTCTAGGAAAACTTGTTTTTAGGTAGTTTAGATTGAATAACTGGAGGAATTGAATTTGACAGAATGTTTTGATTTATCATGATTACTTGCCTGCAGGAATTTCGGCCAAGCATCGACTCCTTCGCATCAAACATGCACACCAAGATTGTTAGCTTTCAATCTTTCAAAGTATTCTCAAACCTACTATGGACTATCTCTTGTGAAAGTAGAACTAGGATAAAGAACAATAATTGGAAGAACAATTGGTAAGCAATTCTAAAGGAAAAAGAAAAACAAAAAGGAGAACTCCCAGTATCCAAGGAAGAAAATGAAGCCGTTCTTTCTTAGTTTTTCTTATGTGAATAGTGTGTTAGTTAACACCTATACCCACACACATGCAAAACCTTTTTAAAGAAACAACAAGCAACTTTCCTTTTTTTTTTTTTCATTTTTCTTTTTTCTCTGCCTTTCCTTTTCCTCTTTTTTCTAGGCGGTAGGTTCTTTGTTTCCAAAGAAACAACAGTCGCAACTTTTAACTCTAATGGACTGGGGTTTTAATTCAATTAGCCTATGACTAATTAAATAAATCTCTTATTAATTAATTGACCTACTTAGGCATAATATCAAATTACCCAAGACAATCAATTAATGAACCAATTTAATTAATATTATGTTAGCCCAAATAAAAAATTATTGGACTCCTAGAATAATTCTTCCCATATTAATTTCACCCTTATTAAGGTTACTTGAGCTACTCTGAGGACCAAATGACGTATTATTCTTGACTACTAAAATAACTAAAATATCTCTACTAACAAATAGCCGTATCTTATCATTTTAAATATTCTATTTATCAACATATAAAAATATTAACCCTAAGAATAATATTGCAAGTGTAGTACCTTCGACTTACAGGTGTAATGACGGAAATACTCCTTTATATAATACCCATCATTGAGATAGAAAAAAAATGTACTAACATCTTTCTCAATAATGTCTACCATCATTTTATTTCTAGTTCGATAATCCACAACTTTCAGGATGTATCCACTTATCTCAAGGAGTTACCCAAAAACATACATACTTAGCCATACTTTCCAAGGTCCTGAATTATTTGGATTATCCCTGACAATCACAAGGGAGTGATATCTTTACTAAGTGAAGTATAAAAACTCTATTGTATGAGTCTGTTTTAATTAACTAGAGTCATACACCCAAGTACAAGGTTATTGGCCTTGCGTTAAGATCTCATATATCATACATCAAAGTGTACAAGTTTAGCTTCACCAGACCACCAACTTATACTCAAGTCTTAGGGTACTCATTCACGCAGTAGTGGTAATAGACCAATATTTATTTATTGTAGTACTTTTATAAAGATTACTATTGATGGTCCAGTTCTACATATTCCAAATACGCTTACACTATTAGTGTGAAATGACTACTTACTGGTTAAAGGTAAACTATTCCCTATTTAGAAACTATAGTGTAATGATCTAAACCTTGACGAAGTGCCCAACTTTATCAATCAATCAAGAACATTTTAATTTGTATATTAGTAGTCCATGATCTTCACCTTACTATAAAAATACAACCCAATCATGTAGATCACTTACTAACACACTTTGGACCTTAGTATGAAAATATATGTAGATAAACAACCATTAATGAATGAAATATTTTTATTACATTCCAAAATACAAAAATATATAGTCTATTTTGGGCATACATTCCAGCATCTTTTTTCTTTTGGGTTCTTTGATACTTGCTATTATCACTCTATACTACACGATATATATACTTACCTAAATGTATATTATGTGAGTAATTTGACATTTTATTTAAAACTTGTTTAAGAATGACATCTTTTTCATATCACACAAAGCACACAACACTCTTCCAATGATCTCCAAATGAACCCATCCCTTAGTGTCTTATGTTCTCAAATACCATATATTCTATTCTATATTGACCTCACCTTATTATTAGGGTTTTTCTCCTAATATTTATATGTTTTAACCTAACAAAAAGTACTCCAAAAAATCCTTTTATGTATAAAATTTTAGGAACCAACCGGCCCTGTTGATAGGAATCAACTAGCCTTGCTTAACCATCAAAACTGCCTCTAAACAGCCTGCAGTCGGCACCAACCACTCCCTTCTAGGTAGCATTAGCTACTCTCTGCTCTAGCTCCAAAATTACTCTATTTTACTCTATTTCTTCCAGCAACTAGGTGGCACTAATCGGTCTGCACCAAGAGGCATTGGCTGGTCTTTGTTTTTGCCCCTGTTTCCAACTCTTCTATGTACTTTTTACCATTTTTCATTCCATCAAATCCTACACAAAAGATGGTAAAGTGGTGGGAGTAAGTGTTCATTTATACTTAAAATTAACATTAATATAACACAAATAACCTCTAAAATATAGACAAAATAAACCCCTATCAATAGTTCATCCTTTAATATAGAGAAGAATATCTTTGATCCATTCTAGCATATGTTCCATCTATCATAGTTTGCATTTCTTCCCTTGTAATTCTAGAAGACGGTGGAAAAACAGGTGGTGGAACATGCTCCTCTTGCCCCTCAATCGACACTTCTCTTTTCTCTTCAATCTCACCTTCTAAAACATAATTATGTGGTCTAACTTTTCAAATCAAGTGCACTTTTTGAAGAGTAGAGAAATTTAAAGGAATAATTTGCAGCATTGCCTCTAAGTCTATATTATCGCGCAATAAACCTAAATTCTTAACAAGTCGTGTGATGTATGGGAGACCACAAATAGCACATCTCCTTTATGTACCAATATTGTCTAAGTAACATGCAAATGAAATGGTGATATTAATTTGAGTACCATTCACAATTGTTCAAAGACGGAACAAATCCTCCTATGTGACCACCCTATCATTTTCTTTCCTTCCCGTAACAGTATGATAAATCAAAAGATGAAGATAATGAAGGGTAACAGAAGTGAATTGTCGACTATTGGAAATTCTTGTCCTCTATGTAGGACCTTGTTTGTGTTGATTCTAAAAAGCTAGTCCATTCTCAATGTTATTTAAATATTAGTTCTCTTGGGTATACCATGATGTCCCTTATAAAAGCCCAATGAAACACCAAATTAATTAAGATACATGTGAAACTTTTAGCTACATAGGCAGATACCAATAGTATAGATATTATCTAATCCCCGACTTTCCCACTTAAAAATAAAAGTACTCGAACTTTTAAAAAAGTTTTCTATACCTAGACTCAAAAATAAAGAAAAAAAATGTTCTCAACCCAAATTATGGATTAAGTGGTCACCTCTTCATCAATACTTAAGTATGCTAAAACCTCGTGATCAATGTAGCAACTAGGCCAAAAGGATCTATATAACACCCTTCTTTATGTGATTTCTTTATGCAAGCATTTTATGGGAAAAACAAGAAAAAAGATAAGAAAGACGAGAGGAGGAAGAATAATAAATATATATATAAGTATACACACACACACACACACACACACATATACATATATATGATATAGTTGTCATATAAATAAGAAATAGATAAAAGGTTTGGTGGGCCATGGTAGGCCATTATATGTTTAAGACTTGGTGGACCATTTTAATTAATGGACTTTAGATAGTTTTAGCCCACATATGGAAGTCATTTGAAGTTATATGATTGATTGCATGGTTTGCATGCATGATTATATGAAATTCTTCAAGTTTTTCGAGGTTTACACAAGCTTGTGTTTGTTTCTAACAACTTTTAAGAAGTTGGATAATGTTCTAAGAAGTTCTATAATGTTCTCCTAGCTTTCATGAAGTTCTATAAACTTCTATCATGTTCTAACATATTCTAGCTTTGCTTAGTTGCTAAAGTCTTATACTTAAAACTTTAGGAATTATAAAAAAATAAGAAGAAGCCACTGGCCAAGGAGAAAACCAAAAAGGAAAGGAAAAACAAGAGAAAGAAGAAATAAAGAAAGAAAGGACAAGATAGAAAGGAAGGAAAGAAGGGAAACCGAGAGAGATAGACAGAAAGTGAATCATGAGCAAGGGAAAAGAAAAGGAAGGAAGAAAGTGGATTACTTGCTAGCTTGGTTTAAACCTTCAAGTAAGTAAGGTTCCATTTTTAACTATCTCTTGACTAATGGAAGCTATCCTGATATGAGTTTGTTGCCAAATGTATGATTTCATGAAGTTGTTGCAAAGAAAATTCTATTTATATAGGGATGTTGGCTAGCTGAAATAGGAAGGAGTGTAACATATTTTACAGCTTATTTAGCATGCTTTGAAGTGATGAAATTATGGAAAATTGTCCAAGTTAAGAAAAAAAAAAAGAGCTTATGAAAAAGGAAAGCTAGAAATCTATTCTTGGTAGCAAAAGATCAGTATACACAAATTGTTTGGAATTTATATATGATTCTTGAATGAAGATGGCTGGAAACAGAGTATGAATAATCCTAAGCATGTCTTGAAGTGCTGGGAAGGGTTTGGAATACGTTTTGATGGCTAAGAATTTTTTAACACTAAAAGTATATATAAAGTTGCCTTGTGAAGAGATAAAAAATCTATTTTGGCAACTTTAATATAGCAGCTATGTTAGACAGTTGGAGAGGTGCTAGGCTTGAAAATAAGCTAAAACACTATTATTGGGATGTTAAAGAAGGATTTAAAAGGCTTAGATATGATAGTTTGTGTTGAAAAAAACAAAGGAAAAATCTAAGGAAAGTTGTGCATAGAAATGGTTAGTTTGCTTACTAGATAATACAGAAACGTTATAGCCAGAACTGAACAAAGTAAAGAAGGAAATTGGTATTCTATGAACTGGAATTTTTAGATGGATGTTTTAGGAGTATTTTGGAACTAGTTTGACCTCTTTGGAGTTGTATAGCAAAAGTTATGAATAAAACACTAAAGGGTGACAAAGCTAGAAATGTTGATTATTTCAATTTCTTTTAAGCTTTTAAGATTAATGAGAGAAATAATGTCTTATGGAAATACCTCATTGTTGTAGGCGGTCCAATTCAGGAGAAGCCCTACGCTTGTGAAGTGTGAGTAAATCAATTTTATTAATCTAGGTGAGTCCCTTAGATTTTTAACTCCTAGTTAGCTAAGTGTTTTTCTAATAAAGCTAAATGCTTTTCCGATATGGCTAAATGCTTTCCTGATATAGCTAAGCATTTTCTTGATATATTCAAGCATAAGTTTTTTGCTTGAATTTAAGAACAGCGGTTGCTAAAATTCTAATGTATACTTTTTTCCTTGATATTTATGCATAATGAAGCTTTTATGCATTAAACTTTTTTTAATTTTTAGAAATGAACTTTACACAATTTCTCATGTTTCATAAACCTTTTTAAATACAAATGTTATATGAAAAGGCTTATTTAAACGTATGATCATGCCAACGTATATTCTTAACGCTATTTATCAAATAATGCATTTTTATGAAATTACATGCTCTCACAAATACAATATTTTGGCAAAGGAAAGAATTTTCATGGTAATGCATGACAGCATTTTACCTGATTACATTCCGAAGAATGTTATGCAATGATTGAAAAGCATGTGTCCTTTAATGTTTTATGAGCTTCGGGAATGGTTACTTGGGAAATGGTAAAGAATTAGAGAACAATATTTTGGCCCCAAAATGGTTTTCTTGATCTCTCTTCGGGAAATATGATATTGGAACTGGCCATATGAATCAGTGAAGAAGTTGAGTAGTTAGTAAGGGTTTTGACTTTTGTACTAGCTTACTTAGAGATAAATGATCTCAAGTAACCCGGGTCTAGTTTTGGGATTCATCTTACTCTAAACAGGGTAGCAGGGCATTGGAATTAGCCAAGTCCCTAGCTAGCATTATCCCAATGCGTAAGCAAAACCTGTGTAAGACACTAGTTGATGTTAAGCAGGACACTCAATGATCAACTCTTGCTAGACCTCGAATGATTTAAGTACAAGAGCGGGGGAGCCCGTGCTACTACAAATAAAACAATTTTCATACCTTATATGACGGGAGTATGGAGGGAAAAATCCCATACTACCACAAATAGAATTGATTATGGTATTGAAGTTGATTGTGATGACAACCACTCCGGCATGATACGGTTGAGTATTGAATGTGTAAACCTTAGTACAACAGGACCGTGATAGCCGAAGGTAAAGTCTTATGAGCTTTGCATGCAGGTTGTCTTTCTATTGAGAAAAATACCTGCTTTCTTTGAAAATAGGGTATCAATGTTTTATGAACCATGTTTTCCAAATATACATGAATTTTTTTAACATCAATTATTCCACTACTTGACTTAAAGAGTTGTTTTTAGTAAAAAAATAGATAAAATTCTTTTATCTATTTTTCTAAGGAAAAACACTAGCACACACGCAATTCATTGAGTGCAAAACTTACACATTCCTTTATTTTCTTCTATTTTAGGTCTTAGAGCTAGAGTTATATGACAGTAACAATAGTATCATTCATTTGGCTCAGTCTAGCGGAAGTTTTTGTAGCTTTACCAGGTGCAGTCTGTAGATTTGCTTATCTTATATATTTTGAGCCGAGATATATGTATTGTTCTCCAACTAGTATGCAAGTTTAATGGAATAATTTATTTCCATTTATCCTCTTTAAGTTTTACTTCACTATAAAGATCCCTCGTCTAGGAGTTTAGAGGGACCGACGCCTCATAAAGACAGAGCCCACTACGACTGAAAAATGTGGGGTTATAATCCAGCACTAAGTCATTGAAACCTCTCTTTATGTATTAGGTCAATGAAGTGCAAATCAACAGGATTGTTTTCCCTAGCTTGTTCTACACGTTGTGATCATGATCTATTTACCCTTCTAAGTGGGCTTTTTCGATATAATTCAAAGAATGAAACTAAGAACTGACCAAAAGGATTTCAAGGACTTTTCGAAAACTAAGTACATAAAAGATGTTGAATACAATTTTGGAATTAACTTAGATAATAAAAATCAAGATTATGGGGTCTAAGGAATGTGGTGAAAATGCAATCAATATATTAAGAATGAATTGTCACTTTAGTCAACACAAATATCACCAATCTTCTCTAACCATAAACTCAATATATCAGTAATTCCTTAGCATAATTCCACAACCAAGTACAACACAAAATAGCCCCACAATTCTCATGAACATAAAAAATTCTAGTAATCCTGTAACACAAAACAACCACCAATATGCAACAATTTAAGAACTTAATCCTCCAAAGAAGCATGAAAACAAGTAACCAACTCAATTGTAGTTCAATTCAACCAACAAAATCCCAAAAACTTGCAGAATTGAAGCTAAAAATTTGATAAAATTTTCAGCTATAGGATTTTATCAAATTTTAAGCTTCAATTCTGCAAGTTTCTGGGATTTAATTGGTTGAACTAAACTACCATTAATGTGGGAATTTAGTTGGTAACTTGTTTTCATGCTTTTTTGGAGGATTGAGTTCTTAATTGATGAATTTTTGGGGTTGTTTTTATGTTATGGGATTGCTAGAATTTTTATATGTTTATTAGAATTGTGGAGCTATTTTGTGTTGTACTTGGTTGTGGAGTTTTGCTAAGGAGTTATTAATATATTAAGTTCATGGTTGGCGGAGATTGGTGATGTTTATGTTGACTAGAGCTACAATTCATTATCTATATACTGATTGCATTTTCACCACATTCCTTAGAACCTTATAGTCTTGATTTTTTATTATCCAAGTTGATTCCAAAACTCTATTTACCATCTTTTATGTTCTTGGTTTCCAAAAAGTCCTTGAAGTTCTTTTGGTCAGCCCATATTTTCATTCTTTGAATTGCATTCCTTTTCCTTCATGGCTCCTAAAGTAAAAAACCCACCTAAGAGAGGAAGTAGTTCACAATCACAGCCTATAAAACAAGTTAGGGAAACCAACCTTGTTGATCTATACTTTATTGACCTAATACAACAAGAAAGTTTTCAAAGACTTAGTGCTAGATCCTTTTGGTCTAATAGATATATTGATCATGGGGTTTTGGCACATTTGGAAATAGATGAGGAAGTGATTTAGTTAATCTATAGTTGGGAACCTTTTTTCCTTATCATTAAGCTCGGGTATTGGGAATATTTCTCTGATATTTTTTAGCACTTTCATTTTTAAGCCAGAATGTCGGGGTTTAGACAAAATTTATACCATTAGTGTCTGACTATATGGCCAAAATTTTCACATGTCTCTTAATCAATTTGGCATTTCTATTGGGCTTTTATGAGGTATATCATGCTGCACCTGAGAGAGACTAATTTTCCAATGACATAGAGAATAGTGTTGGGTATCTCAAGCTCGTATCGTATACGGCGCAGTGAAAAATAAAACAAGATACCCTCCCAAGACCTATCTATGTGTGGAAAACAAGACATAATGATAATAAAGGTAACAACTTTTACCTTTGGGTGATCGTCCGAAAAACAAAATTGATCTTCTTCAAGTCGAGGTGCGATCCAGCAACCCTCTTATGCAAACTCCACGAGAGTTGGATGTCTAACCACTATAATCACAGTGTGTGATTATCTCTAACAGTAATCCATACAGAGGAATACTCAAGCACTAAAATTTCCTGTGCTAGCAGAAAAAGATGGCGGCTAGAGCTGTTTTTGTTTTCAGCAAAACGAGAGAGAGAGAGAGAGAGAGAGAGAGAGAGAGAGAGAGAGAGAGAGAGAGATGATTGTGGCTGTGTTTTTCATGTGTTCATTTTCAGCTAGGGTTTCATGTGTCTTGTTAATATATCACACGAATTTTTCCTTCCCAAAATTGAGAATTCTAATCCTATTAGAATTTTATAATTGTAATTTGAAACAACATGTTCTCACAATTACAACTTGGACCACAAATTATAACTAATTATAATTTGTCCACAATAACTTCTCTTTCTCTCAATTAACCCTACTATGTTATCAAATAACATCTTGAATATATAATCCTCTATTGTGTATGACCTATTAGGTTTTCCAGTCAATTGGTAGTGAACATAAATTAATCTAAACGTCGTTGAGATTAATAATCCATAATTAATTAGAATTAATCCTATTAATTCTAATTAGGATTGGTTTATTAATTCATCAATTAATAAACCCATATTTCCAAATCATGAGCGATATCTAGCAACACATCATGACCACCCAAGAGCCTAGGAAGTTAAGTGGCTTGACATGAACCCTTCAATAACAAACTTCAGTGTAATTAATTATTTCACTATACAATATCTCATTCAGTTTAGAGTACAGAATTAGTGCCAACTCGTTTCAGAATTAATTCTGGCCCGAATACAATAATACTTGTACTAGGAACCCACTACTCAAAGCTAGGTCATCCAATGAACTTGTTCTATTAACAAGCATCCATATGTTATCTTTGAGTATCTCAATACTCACGGTTATGAGAACCACAGCCTAATTAAATCAACAAGTCTAACACTTGCTAGTCTTAACACATTAATGATGTCCTGTCTCATTAATACTATGACTAGGGATTATTTAAGTACTAACACTATCCAGTATAGTAGGAATCTCATATCATGATCTCTATCATGATTTCCTTAACACAGTGTTGTACTAGGGACTTTATCAAACAGTTATATTACTTAAAGTAAATAAAAGAAATTATAAGATAAATAACGCCTTTTATTAAAATAAAATGTGTCATATACAATGTACAAGTGATTACCTCTAGGGTACAACACTAACACTTGGACCTTCAAATGTGCAATAATATAAGTAAAAAATTAAATTGAATGAATAAATATTTTATTACAATATGTTTACATAGAATACATAGTTTTTTAGGCATACTTTCTAATAATCTTCCACTTGCACTACAAAGACTAAGAAAGTCCATAAATGCCTACCCCTATGACCTCTAAGTATTTGTGAAGCACATTTTCTGTCAAAGGCTTGGTAAATAGATCCGTCAAATAATTGACAAAGGAAATCTGATCGACCACAATCTCCTATTTCTGGATGAACTCCCGGATGAGGTGATACTTCCTCTCTATGTGCTTGCCCTTTCTATAGTTTCAAGGTTCTTTGCATTGTAACACCGCTCCAGAGTTATCACAATAAATAGTAACAGGCCTATCCCTATCCATGTGTGGTACTCCTCCAAGTTTTATGAGGAACTTTTGAAGCCACACAGCTTCTTTGAAAGCCTTTGAAGCAACAACGTACTCAGCTTCTACGGTAGAATTAGCAATGCAAGATTGCTTGATACTTTTCCATGAAATAGCTCATTCAGATAAAGTGAAGTCATATCCACTAGTGATTTTTCTTTCATCTTTATCTGCCTGGAAGTCTGAGTCTGTGTAACCAGTATGAACCAAATCATCAGCACGATATACAAGTATATAAACTCTCATTTCCTTGAGATATTTGAGTATATGCTTTACGACTTGCCAGTGAGCTTCTCCTAGGTTTGACTGATATCTACTAACCATACCTACTGCAAAGCAGATATCTGCCTAGTACAAAGTATAGCATACATGAGACTTCCCACAACCGACGCATAAGGGATCCTGCTCATTTTCTGCTTGTCTTCCTATGTCTGAGGATACTGCTTGGAAGATAAGGATAATCCATGGCTAAAGGGTATAATAGCCCTTTACATTGATCTATGCTGTGTCAATGTAAGTAGACTAGGATAAGCCTAACATTCTTTGTGTCCTATTTCTACGAAGCTTAATGCCTAGAATGTAGTTAGCTTCTCTAATATCTTTCATGCTAAATTGACTAGATAGCCAAACTTTAACGAATAACAATGTCCTTACATCATTTTCAATGAGTAGAATGTCATCCACATAAAACGCTAAGAAAATCACTTTGCCATTATATGATTTCCTATACACACAAGGTTTATTCACATTTTGAATGAAACTATAAGCTTTTACGATTTCATCGAAACGTATGTTCCATGCCTGTGAAGCTTGCTTAAGTCCATAAATGGACTTCTTAAACTTGCAGACCATGTGTGCTTGACCTCTAGCAACAAAACCTTCTGGCTAGGATATATAGATGTCTTTGCTAAGATAGCCATTTAAGAAGACCGTCTTGACATCCATCTGCCATATCTCGTAGTCATAGTGACATGCGATGGCTAAGGGAATTTGGATAGACTTAAGCATGTTACTGGTAAAAAAGTTTTTCTTATAATCAATCCATTTTTTCTGAGTATAACTTTTAGCAACCAACCTTGCTTTATAGGTTTCAAATTTTTCATCCGTATCTCTCTTCCCCTTATATACCTACTTACACCTAATGGGTTTTATCCCAAAGGCACAGTGACAAGATCCCAGACTTAATTGAGGTACATGGACTCAATCTCAACATTCATGGCTAGCTACCATTTGTCTGCATCAATATCAATAATGGCCTCCTCGTATCTAGTAGGATCTTATTCCTGATGATAAAAGATTAGATCATAAATCTCTTCGGTCCATCTTTCTGGAACTCTTGTGATCCTCCCACTACGATAAGACCCAGTTTGTATAGGAACATTCGGTAGTATTTCTCTTGGTTTCTTAATCGGGGTGTTAGAAGTACCTAAAGTTGAATCAGTGACCAACTTCTCTTCTAAATGTATTCTGCGTAAACCCGTGGAAGAAATAACTTGTTCATCCTCTAAGTATCTGTTAGGTATCTCAGGCTCGTATCGTATACGATACAGTGAAAAATAAAACGAGATACCCTCCCAGAACCCGTCTATGTGTGGAAAACAAGATATAAATAGACAAAAGGTAATAGCTTTTTACCTTTAGGTGATCGTCTAAAGAACAAAATTTTTTTTTTCGAGTTGAGGCGCGATCCAACAATCCTCGTGATCAACCTCAACGTGAGTTAAACGTCTAACCACTATAATCACAGTGTGTGATTATTTCTAACAGTAATCCACACAGAGGAATACTCAAGCACCAAAATTTCTGTGCAAGCAGAAACAATAATGGCGGCTAGGGTTCTTTTGTTTTCAGCAAAACGAGAGGGAGAGAGAAGGGAAAAACGTGTGACTTGGCTGGGGATTTTCTGTATCTCATCAGCTAGGGTTTTTGTGTGATATATCTACTATATATCACACGAAATTCCCTTCCCAAAACTGAGAATTCTAATCCTATTAGAATTCCCTAATTGTAATTGGAAACATCAAGTTCTCACAATTACAACTTGGGCCACAAATTATAACTAATTATAATTTGTCTACAACAACTTCTCTTTCTCTCAATTAACCCCACTATGTTATCAAATAACATCTTGAGTATATAATCCTCCATTGTGTGTGACCTATTAGGTTTCCCAGTCAATTGGTAGAGAACATGAATTAATCCAAACGTTTTTTAGATTAATAATCCATAATTAATTAGAATTAATCTTATTAATTCTAATCAGCATTGGTTTATTAATTCATCAATTAATAAACCCATATTCCCAGATCATGAGTGGTATCTAGTAATACATCATGACCACCCAAGAGTCCAGGAAGTCAAGTGGCTTGACATGAACCCTTCAATAACAAACTTCAGTACAATTAACTCATTTCACCATACAATATCTCATTCGATTTGGAGTATGGAATTAGTGCCAACTCTTTCCAGAAATAATTCTAACTCGAATACAATAGTACTTATACCAGGAACCCACTACTCTAGATGTGTATCAATTGGAACTATTTTCAATACACAATTGCCTCGGCCAAGGACTTTCGAGTAGTAATTCCTACAACTGGTCGTGAGATATTCACCCCTACTATTAGGAGTGGTGAATCCTTTATTGTTCCTCTCAAATACTTTCGTTTACCTCACAATATACCCAATATCCATCCCATAGGCGGCCCTCGATCGAGCTCCAGAGGTTGGAATCAAAGTACAAAGCTCAACAAACAAAGTACCTTGGAGATCTCAGGTCTAAGGATACTTACACATTTGCTATATTGAGATTATATCATTGGCACTAAATAGTTATCCATGTGATTATCTCAAAGCTAGGTCATCCAATGAACTTGTTCCATTAACAAGCATCCATGTATTTATTTTGAGTATCTCAATACTCATGGTTATGAGAACCACTGCCTGATCAAATCAGGAAGTCTAACACATGCTAGTCTTAACGCATTAATGATGTCCTGTCTCATTAATACTATGACTAGGGACTATTTAAGTATCAACACCATCCAGTGTAGTAGGAATCTCATATCATGACCTCTATCATGATTTCCTTAACACAGTGTTGTACTAGGGACTTTAACGAACAGTTATATTACTTAAAGTAAACAAAAGAAACTGTAAGATAAATAATGCCTTTTATTAAAATAAAATGTGCCATATATAGCATACAAGTGATTGCCTCTAGGGCACAACACTAACAAACTTCCACTTGCTCTAGAGCCAATCATTCAAGTATCTAATACCGAATGACTCAACATAACAATCATGTT
Source organism: Voacanga thouarsii (assembly GCA_026120185.1). NCBI lineage: Eukaryota > Viridiplantae > Streptophyta > Magnoliopsida > Gentianales > Apocynaceae > Voacanga > Voacanga thouarsii. The sequence goes on from JANUWF010000106.1 coordinate 898,040, forward strand.
TCTTTTGGGAAAGTGCTTTCGTAAGCGGGTCAGCTAAGTTCTCATCCATGGGAACTCTCTCTATCTTTACATTATTCCTATCTATGATCTCCCGGATCAGATGATAGCGTCGCAGTACGTGTTTGGATCGTTGGTGAGACCGTGGCTCCTTTGCTTGTGCAATGGCTCCGTTATTGTCACAATACAAGGTTATTGGACCAACAATACTATGAACCACACCCAGTTCCTTTACGAACTTCTTGATCCAAATAGTCTCCTTAGCTGCTTCAGAAGCAGCTGTGTACGCAGCTTCTGTTGTAGAGTCGGCAATAGTCTCTTGTTTGGAACTTTTTCAACTTATTGCTCCTCTGCACAACGTAAATACGTAGCTAGATTGTGATTTAAAATTATCTTTGTCAAATTGAAAACTGGCATCAGTATACCTATTTATTTTCAAATCACCTTCTCTATATATTAAGAACATATCCTTAGTCCTTTGTAAGTACTTAAGGATGTTCTTTACAACCGCTCATAGCATACATGATAGATCTAACTGCCGAAGCATATGGAATCTTACTCATGTGATCCCTTTCAACTTGTGTCTTGGGAGACATCGATTTTGAAAGGCTTACACTATGTGACATGCGTAAGAATTCCTTTTTGGATTGATCTATGCTAAACTTCTTTAGCACTTTATCTATGTATGTAAATTGTGAAAGACCTAGCAACCTTTTAGATCTATCTCTATAGATCTTTATTCCGAAAATATAGGCTACTTCTCCAAGGTCTTTCATAGAGAATTATTTGGACAACCAAACTTTAACCGTTTGTAGGACAGGTATATCGTTTCCTATTAGCAATATGTCATCTACATAAAGTAGTAAGAAAACGATTGCACTCCCACTAACCTTCTTGTATACACAAGGCTCATCCATGTTTTGAATGAAACCAAACTCTTTGATTGTTTCATCAAAATGGATGTTCCAACTCCTAGAAGCTTGCTTAAATCCATAAACAGACCTTTGCAGCTTACACACTTTTGTGCCATCACTGGATGTGAAACCCTCAGGTTGTGTCATATACACTTCCTCAGTCAGATTTTCATTTAGGAAAGCTGTTTTCACATCCATTTGCCAAATCTCATAATCATAATGAGCAGCAATGGCTAGGAGTATCCTGATGGATTTCAACATGGCTAGAATGTGTCATTATAGTCAATACCATGTTGTTGACGATAACCCTTCGCCACTAGTCGTGCTTTGTAGGTAACTAAGTTACCATCCATGTCAGTTTTCTTCTTGAAAACCTACTTGCACCCAATAGATTTAATTCCTTTGGGTGGATCAACCAAAGTCCATACTTGGTTGTCGTACATGGAATCCATTTCTGACTTTATGGCCTCAAGCCATTTGCCAGATTCTAAACTATTTAAAACATCTTTGTAGGTAGTAGGCTCATCTTCATCTATAAGCAATACATTATTACGGTCACTAATGAGAAATCCATATCTCTCAGATGCTACACGTATCCTACTCGATCTAAGAGGTTCTTGTGTATTAGAAGGTTCATATATTCTCTCAATAGATGTGGGATTAGACAGTTGATCCTCATTTGTTTGATCTTCATGAACTTCACTAAGTTCAATCTTACTCCTACTGTCCCCTTTGAGCATTTGCTCCGTCTCTAAGAAGACGGTATACTTCAAAATAAACAATTTGTTTTCGAATGGTAGATAGAAGTAATATCCGAAAGATTCTTTCGGATATCCCACAAATAAACACTTGTCAGACTTGCTATCTAGTTTGTCAGACTGTGGCCTTTTAAAAAAGGCAAGACAACCCCATACTCGCAAGTGAGATAACTTTGGTTTCTTACCAAAGAACATCTCAAATGGGATAGTATCAACCGATTTTTTCGGAACTCTATTTAGTATATAAATAGAAGTCTCTAGCACATGCCCCCAAAATGATTTTAGTACGTCTGCAAAAGCCATCATGGTCCGTACCATATCTAGAAGGGTTCAATTCCTTCTCTCAGATACACCGTTATGTTGAGGTGTATATGGTGGAGTCCATTGAGATAATATCCCATTATCTCTAAGATAACTTAGAAACTTTTGGCTCAAGTATTCCCCTCCTCGATTAGATCTTAGAATCTTAATACTTTTGCCAAGTTGTCTCTCTATTTCATTCTTGAAGTCTTTGAACCTTTCAAATGCCTCAGATTTGTATTTCATTAAATACACATACCCGTATCGTGAGAAGTCATCGATAAAGGTTATGAAATAATTGTAACCTCCTCTTACTTGTATTAATATTGGGCCACATACATCAGAATGTATGAATTCTAATAACTCTTTGGCCCGTTCTTCTTTTCCTAGAAAATGAGTTTTAGTCATTTTACCTAGTAAACAAGACTCGCATGTGCCATATAATTCATAATCAAATGACCCTAAGTCACCAAGCTTGTGTAACTTAGTAACACGATTTTCGTTTACATAGCCCAAATGACAATGTCATAAGTAAGAAGTGTTAGAGTTATCTATCTTAGGTTTCTTATTGTTTATATTGAGAACTGGATTATCCAAGTCTAGAACATATAAACCATTAACCAAAGTTGCTGAACCATAGTGAATATCATTCAATAAAAAAGAACAACATTTATTCTTAAATATCAAATGAAATCCATATAAGTCTAAACACGCAACTGAGATAATATTTTTCATTAAAATTGGTACAAAATAACAGTTTTGCAGTTCTAGAATTAATCCCGAAGGCAAGTTCAGCTCGTATGTCCCCACAGCAAGTGCAGCAAGCTTTGCCTCATTTGCAGTACGTAGATCCACATAGCCTTTCTCTAGCCTTCTACTACTCTTTAGTCCTGCAAGTTATTACATAAATGAGATCCACATCCGGTATCTAATACCCATATCTCATTTCTAAAGGTAGTATTTATCTTAATCATAAACATACCTGGAGAAGAAGTAGAAGTGCTTGTAAGCTTCTCCTTCTACTTCTTGTCCTTGATGGTCTCCAAGTAAGCTTTGCAGTTGCGCCTCCAGTGACTCATCTTCCCACAATGATGGCATGAGCCCTTGGTAGCTGCATCCTTTTTGTTCACACCACCTTTGAGCTTCATAGGAGCCTTCTTTTTCTTCTTTTGAACTTTCTTCTTAGAAGAGGAAGATTCTACCAAACCGCATTGGAATCCTTCTTCATAGAGGACTCCACAGTTTTGAGAAGATTGATCAATTTAGGAATGGTGGACTCAATCTTATTCATCTGATAGTTAATCACAAATTGTGAGAAATTATTAGGCAAATATTGTAGAATTAAGTCAACACTTAAGTCATGATCCATTGCAAACTTGAGAGATCCAAGCTTCTCGATCAAGCCCAGCATCTTCAGCCCATGAGTGGCCACAGAAGAACCCACTGCCATTTTGCAACGAAATAATTACTTCAAGATCTCATATCTCTCAGTTCTGGCTTGAGCATCAAACAGCTCTCGAAGATGTAAAATGATCGATTGAGCAACTCAGGAGCATCCATATACTCATGCTGTTTTTGCAACTCAGGAGTCATGGATGCCAGCATAATATATGATGCTGTATCACTATCCTCCTTGTGCCTTCCATGAACAGCATGCTCGTCAGCATGAGCATCTTGGGCTAGTGGTGGTGGAATAGGAGCATCTAGCACATAGAGCAACTTTTCCGATTTGAGAACGATTCTCAAATTTCTATACCAGTTGAAATAGTTTGATTCGGTTAACTTGTTCATTTCCAAGATGCTATGTAAGTTCAAGTTCATTAACATGATGCAAGTGACCTAGATGTAAAGATAGAAAACATTAGCTACTTGTATATGCACATGATATGCAAATAATTAGGACTTTAATTAAGTGCAGTTTTACTCCACTATTTTACTTAAACCAATAACCCCACTATTGATTCAAGAAAGCCCATTAGAAGCTTTCCTAGTGGACCGGTATCCAAATTCCTTAAGAATAAACTTGGGCTTGCCCAACAAGCCATCCTTAAGTTCATTGATAGATATCCAATACCAATTACATCGTATGTAACTACCGGATCATTAGGTGATTAACAGCTTTTAACCTTAAAACCTTTTGGGCTACCCCAACTTTTCCTCTAAATTTCTTTATGCTTGAGTTTGCCCAACCGGGATAAAGAATTTAGTTAAACCTGACCCATTAATCAGGAATTTAATTCCAAAGGAATTTAATTCCATAGCTTGAACATGCCCAATGTCAAATAGGCTTGGGTTTGCCCAACAACCTGGTCTTGAAAAGGACTTTTGTTCTTACTATATTAACAGAAGGAATTAGATTTAATATTAATTGAGGGATTTGTTCCTTTTAGTAATTTCATTGAATGACATGCATAAAAATCAATAAATCACATAATTGATAATCATGGTAATAAAGCAATTACATGGTATGCTTATGGACTTTTACCCTAAATTAATTTCTTTGAGCCATAAAAGAAATTAATATAGTTAATCCTATGTGTTCATACATGATTTAAGTAGAAGGTCTTACCTCCCCGCATTGTTTTGGTTGCCATATCCAGAATGGAATAATTCTACTCCTATCTAACCTATATAAACTAATTACATAATTTTCTAAAGAGAGAAAACCTCGAGTTACATTTGAGGGGATTTAGATGAGAAGAGAATTACACAAGAATTCTAGAAAAGGCAAGACACGCATGCCCTATTTCATAAAACCAAAACTGTAAAATGCATGAACAGATATAATTGGTTTTAGTCCATAACCATCTACCATGCCATTGACTTTGCTTAAACAAAATAAACATATACTTTTATCATAATCACTATTTTGGAAAGACAAAACAAAATTCTAAAATCACCATTTTAGAAAGATACACTACTTTTAGATTTTCAAAATCATTATTTTGAAAAACAAAATTGCTTGTCTCAAAACTAATTTTGAGAAAATACTTTTGGGTCTCGTTTCTCATCAAATGAGATTTTCCCTTCCAAAATTCGATTCCGGAATTTTTTTTTAAATACCTAGAGGTTGCAAACAGAGCAGAATCGACGCCAGCTCTATTCTGGTTTCCAAAAATTTTTCTCTTCCAAAAACGATTTTCAGACATCGCGAACAGAATGAAATCGGCGCCAGCACCGCTTGTGTTCTGCAACAATGGCGGCGATTTTTCAAAAACTTTTTTTTCTTCTGCAAATTTACAATGAGAACAATTCTTGGTTGTATTTTCTATTTTGAAGCTATAAACAACAACCAATTTGTTAGTTTAAATAAAATCAAAATGGAAAATTAAGATGAAACGGAGGACAACATCTATGTTGTAGAAAAACGTTTTTCCTGCAGAAATTTTCAGCACAAAAGAAAGCATCTTTTCGAAATACGCTGTGACTTTTACACAATTATATTGTGCTACAAACCCAACCCATAAAGATCGAAATAATTTTGACTCGAGTGAAAACGATTTTCGTAGCAAACAAAGACAAACATGAAAACAGTTTTTCATGCCAAAACAAAGTCTGTAGACTACACATAGCATGGCTCTGATACCACTGTTAGGTATCTCAGGCTTGTATTATATACGGCGCAGCGAAAAATAAAATGGGATACCCTCCCAGAACCCGTCTATGTGTGGAAAACAAGACATAAAGAGACAAAAGGTAATAGCTTTTTACCTTTAGGTGATCGTTTGAGGAACAAAATTTTCTTCTTCGAGTTGAGGCGCGATCTAGCAATCCTCGTGATCAACCTCCACATGAGTTAAACGTCTAACCACTATAATCACAGTGTGTGATTATCTCTAACAGTAATCCACACAGAGGAATACTCAAGCACCAAAATTTCTGTGCAAGCAGAAACAATAATAGCGGCTAGGGTTCTTTTGTTTTCAGCAAAACGAGAGGGACAGAGAAGAAGGGAAAAACATGTGACTTGGCTGGGGATTTCCTGTATCTCATCAGCTAGGGTTTTCGTGTGTTATATCTACTATATATCACACGAAATTCCTTTCCCAAAACTGAGAATTCTAATCCTATTAGAATTCCCTAATTGTAATTGGAAACATCAAGTTCTCACAATTACAACTTGGGCCACAAATTATAACTAATTATAATTTGTCCACAACAACTTCTCTTTCTCTCAATCAACCCCACTATGTTATCAAATAACATCTTGAGTATATAATCATCGATTGTGTGTGACTTATTAGGTTTCCTAGTCAATTGGTAGCGAACATGAATTAATCCAAACGTCTTTGATATTAATAATCCATAATTAATTAGAATTAATCCCATTAATTCAAATCAGGATTGGTTTATTAATTTATCAATTAATAAACTCATATTCCTAGATCATGAGCGGTATCTAGCAACACATTATGACCATCCAAGAGTCCAGGAAGTCAAGTGGCTTGACATGAACCCTTCAATAACAAACTTCAATACAATTAACTCCTTTCACCATACAATATCTCATTCAATACTCCAAATCGATGGTGAAAGGAGTTAATTGTACTGAAGTTTGTTATTGAAGGGTTCATGTCAAGCCACTTGACTTCTTGGACTCTTGGGTGATCATGATGTATTACTAGATACCGCTCATAATCTGGGAATATAGGTTTATTAATTGATGAATTAATTAAACAATCCTGATTAAAATTAATAAGATTAATTCTAATTAATTATGGATTATTAATCTCAAAGACGTTTGGATTAATTCATGTTCTCTACCAATTGACTGGGAAACCTAATAGGTCACACACAATGGAGGATTATATACTCAAGATGTTGTTTGATAACATAGTGGGGTTAATTGAGAGAAAGAGAAGTTGTTGTGGACAAATTATAATTAGTTATAATTTGTGGTCTAAGTTGTAATTGTGAGAATTTGATGTTTCTAATTACAATTAGAGAATTCTAATAGGATTAGAATTCTCAGTTTTGGAAGGAATTTTCGTGTAACATATAGTAGAGTCACACGAAACCCTAGCTGTGGAATTGAACACACAAAACAACAGCTTCTTCTTCCCTCTCATTTTCTCTTTTTGCAAAAAACAATAATAACCCTAGCCGCCATTATTGTTTCTGCTAGCACAGGAAATTTTGGTGGATGAGTGTATCCTCTGTGTGGATTACTATTAGAGATAATCACACACTATGATTATAGTGGTTAGACGTTCAACTCATGTGGAGGTTGATCAAGAGGATTGTTGGATCGTGCCTCGACTTGTATAAGAAATTTTTGTTCTTCGGACGATCAAACAAAGGTAAAAAGCTGCTACATTTATTATCTTTATGTCTTATTTTTCACACATAGGTGGGTCATAGGATGGTATCTCATTTTATTTTCCGCTATGCTGTATAGGATACAAGCCTGAGATACCCAACAGGAAGTCCCAGGTGTAGTTAATTGAGATACTATGCCATGATATACCAAGTAGTCCTTAAACTCTCCGAGGATGTACTTTCCACCACGATCCGATCTCAAAGTTTTAATTAATTTACCTGTTCGATACTCCACTTCAGCCTTAAACTCCTTGAATTTATCAAAAGAGTCAAACTTGCACCTCATCAAATAAATATAACCAAAAGGAGTGTGATCATTTGTGAAAGTGATGAAATATTCGTAGCTCCTCTAGCTGGTGTAGTCATCGGACCACAAATATCCGTATGAACTAGTGCTAGTATTTTCATGGCTCTATCTGCCTTTTTGGTAAAGAACCTTTTGGTCATTTTACCTTTAAGGCAAGATTTACATTGATGCCATTCTTCTAACTTTAATGAACCTAAAGGCCTATCATGGATTAGCCCCTAAATCCAATTAGAATTTATATGTTCTAATCTTGGATGCCACAAATATGAGTAATTTGATATGGCCTTTTTCTTTTTTATTATCATTTACAGTTTGAATATTGTTTACTTGATTTCGAATAGGATATACATAAAAAAATATTCCCATACATGTTTCCTGTACAAATTAAATTACCATATCTACTTATAGAAACACCAGAATGGAAAAAAACAGAATATCCTTGATTCATCAATTTGAAAACTAAAATCAAATTCTATTTAAAACAAGAAACATATAAAATATCTTTTTAAACCAACTTCTTATTACAATAAAAAAATAATCTCAAGGTCTCCCACTGCTTCAGCCCATATTCTTACTCCATTGCCTACTTGAAGTCCACGCTCACCCTTACTGAGTCTCCTTGTCCTTCTAAATCCCTGCAAAGAGCTACAGACATGGTCAGTGGCTTCAAAATTAACTATCCAGGAGGATATTGATCCAACCATCAAAATAGACTCTAGGTATAGAGCAATACTTGAAGTAGACTTGGCTAAGAAGTCTAAACAATCTTTCTTCTAATACCCCTTCTTGCCACACTTGAAACATTTGTCTTTGGGCTTCCTGTTGGGCTTTGCCTGACCAGATGCTATAGGATAGGCCCTTGCGTTGTTCTATACCTTCTTCTCCTTGAATTTCTTAGGCTTTGCCTTAATTCTAGAAGAAGAAGTAGAACGAGAGACATAAACCTTTGACATGGGCCTTATGATCTTCTCTGCTGCCTGGAGCTCTTTCATAAGCTTCGTGAGATTCATATCTAACTTGTTCATGTTGTAGTTTAACTTGAATTGAGAATATAAATTAAGCAGAGTTTCAAGAACCATGGCTCTCGGGATCTATTATCGCACCTAGGACCTCGGCCTCCTCTAAGAAGGCAATCATCTTGAGCATATGCTCTCGAACTGATACCCCTTCAGCCATCCTAGTATTCATGATTGTCCTAAAAGCTTCTTGCCTTGTGGGCCGGCTTGTCAACAAACATGGTACGCAATGACAAATCTATGTTGTACGCAGTGGCCATGTGCTCATACTTAGATTGGAGCACACTAGACATGGAAGCCAATATAGAGCATTTAGCCATCTCATCAGCTTTCTTCCATGCCTTCTCGACCTCTCGCTCCTGATCTGTGGATTCTTCACCAATCTCAGGACAGGGATTTGTAAGAACATACTTGTACTCCTTGGCCATGAGTAATATGTTTAGGTTTCTCTTCCAGTCTACATAATTTAGGCCATCAACTTATTCTCCTTCAGAATGATTGACAATTGACTGAAACCAGACATTTCTAAAATATTGTGAAAAACATTCATTTAGTTTGCCAGAAATAAAAATGTACATTCTTTATATTATTTCTTTGATAATAGATAACTCTTAAAACCATTATCAATAATATACATAGTTTGGTTCTTAGAAAAGGTAATAGAGCTTTGTAGGAAGATTAATAGCATTTTAAATTAAGCGTATAACCATCATGAATCAAAACTTCCTAAAATATTTAATGATCTAGAAAAAGTTCACCGATAGGATGGCCACTAATTCACACTACCTACGGGCAATCTAATACTCATAACCTCCAACGTAGGTTGGTCGATCCTAGCAAATATCCTAGGCTTTTAATTTTACTCTTCTATTAGTTCTAGATACTTGTGGAAATCCATCCTATAGGGAGTCATTCTTAGAATGACAAGAGGAAATCTACTATCTCTAATGAGAGTTGTGATGGAAGCTATGGGGTCGTTGGAACCCCACTCCCACTTAATCTTTTATTGAAAATAGAGTTTTTAGCCCGAAGACATTTTCTATAATCTTATGGTTTCATTAACTTTAGTAAAATTCTAAAATTCAATATTATTCTCTATATTAAGGATTAAAACCTTTAAGAGAATAAACTATAAATTTATTTTACTATTCTAAGTTAATAACCAAGTAAAACTTTATTAAATAACCATAAGCTTAACATTATTCTCTATGTTAAGGATTAAAACCTTTAAGAAAATAAATCATGAACTCTTTTATTTTTAAAGTTTCTTAGATTAAAACGTTTTATTAAAAACCGTCCTATTTAGTGAGACTTTGGTCTTACAAGAACTTGCGCATTTGATCACAAAAATGAAATAAGCATGATACCAAAAGTAAACTTTTTCATGCTCAAACTATTCATTTATTCCTAAGTGACCAAACAATGGATTAAACATCATGAATTAAAAATTAATGATCATGTTTAATCCTAAGGTGGTTCCATCATTTACTATTCATTTCATGCAAATTATTCATCCATAGATAAATAAAACTACTGCAAAAAATTAACCTTATATAATGGTTTCAAAACATAATTATATCAAGGAAAAATTGAAGAATACAAACTTCAGCAGTGCTCTCCTATTCTTGGATAATTTGCACACAACTGCCTCTGGGCAGAGTGGACCTAGCGCTTGGTCCGTTAGGCCCCCTGGCGTCGAGTCCAATCTGTTTCTTCAAGAATTCTAGCCGGGCAGAGTGGACCTGGCGCCTAGTCCGATCGGCCCACCTGGCACAGGATTAGCTCTAGAGTTCATCGATTTCTAGAAAAATCTAGCTTTTCAGCCATTTGTCTCCCCTCAAATAATTCAAGCAATCACGTTCTTCAATTCCCAAGATTTACAAGTTAAAAGAATACAACGAAATGCTAAACTAGGCATAAAAAACATGCCTTTACAAGCACCTATGCCTCTACCCATGAAGCATACACTTAAAACCAAAAAAATAATGGAAAAATCATTTGAATACATGATCATATGCTTCTAACCGTGAGGCATATATTAGGGGTGTAAACGAATCAAGCTTTTATTGAACATGTTTAGGCTCAACTCGATAAGAGCTTGGCTCAAATTTGAAATATCGAGCTTGATCTCGAATATAAACCTTATATTTAGGCTCGAATTTTAAACCAGTCAAATTTGAATATCTAAGTATTAAGCTCAAAGGCTTGTAAACATGTTCGATTAATTAATTAATTAATATATAATTTATATTCTTTATATTATATTATAAATTATTTATTTAAATTCAAGTTCGAGCTTAAACTCGAATTCAAACTTTCGAGCTTATGATCGTCGAACTTCAGATTGAACTCAGCTTTAAAGTATTTTAAACGAATAATTGAACTCGAGCTCGAATTCGTGCCCTGTGTGAAAATAATAAAGTTCGGCTTGATTCGATTCGAGTACACCCCCAGCATCATGAACTCTAGAAACTAATGTATGAGGGATCATATGAAATCACAAAAGATTCATTTTTAATAGTAAAAGAACTATCTTTTTCCAATTTTAACCCTAGTACATGTGATGTGTATGGACTTGGGTATAAAAATCATACAAAAACTAAGCACATTCCCAATCAAGTTTACATTAAAACGTTAATCCCAAATCACACATATGAGCAAGCGTACTCATTATTAACCGAGCATAGGGTTCAAACGAGTGTCGATCCTCAAGGAACAAGTAGAAATTAATCACCTTTCTTTCATTGTTTAACCGACTCAATAAAGTTAAAACAAATAAAACAAAATAAAAAAAAAGAAAAAAAAATATACACATGTCAAGGATGGAGAATTATGCAATTCAAACCATTGTTTGGATAAACATGATCTTAAAGTACTTAACCTTTATCATAACTAATTATTCTCTTGGCATCATGAAGGATGAAGGTAGACTTACTTTGATGGTCAATCCATAAAATTACTATCTTCTAGATAAATTAGAATCACTTGGTCCGTCTCAACTAATTCATCCAAAAGATGCATTAAACACAATCCTTAGTAAAATTCCCTTGGTCTCAGAAAATTTAAAGTATGAAATTAATCAATAAACCCGTGGTCTCAGAAAATATCAATTAACCTTCAATTACCAGTTCTAAGCAATCAACCCCCTTTGGTCCAGCAAGTTAATGGAAAGAACCAAACAACTAATCTCGTAATATGCACAAGTAATTGAATACCAAAAATAATAACTAGTCAATCAAAACATCAAACAACTGTAGAAATCATGAATATCTAAACAACGTTGAATTACAATAAAACAATTAACATATCATTGTCAAGAAAAAGAAAACAAAGTAAAAGAAAGCACTCATAGACAAGCCTCCTTCTTCTTTTGAAGACCTTCTTGTATAATCCTCCTTGAATTGAAGAATTTCTCCTTTGATTGAGTGATTTTCTATAATGATCAATGAATTCTCCCCCTTTTCCCTTGTGTTTTTCATCTATTTATAGGCTTAGGAAGTGCCTAAACTAGTAGGTATAAAGTTCTTGGCTGAGTAGAAGTTGGAAGATATTAAAACTCCACTGATTACCAAAAATCGCGTAGAAAAAATCAAGCAACGCCTTATCTTTAGGGCACAGCCGGCGCCGCCTAGGCTCTCGGAGCCGGCACCGGTTGTGTTCTGCTTCTCTACTTGTTTGCCGATTTTTCTCCGAATTTCACATGATGAAGACCAGATGCAACCGGTACCGATTCCACTCTGTTTCTCACTGTTTCACCAATTTTTCTATCATTTCGAAGTTCGTGCCAACAGTGCATGGCCGGCGCCGGTTCTAAAGCCCTAGCTAGTGCCGCCTCTCCTCTATTTTGCGATGTTTTTGTTTCGTTTTACCCTAAAAATCTATAATAATAAACAAAATACCTTTCCAAGGGTAAAATCTCAAATATGAAGGAATATGACTAGTTATTGAACAAAATGTATCGCAAAAGAGCCTCAAATAACTAGGAAAAATATGACTAATTTAGCCCCTATCAACATGCTTCTATATAAAAATCATGGCTCTGATACCACTTGAAGAATCAAAATGGAAAACATCAAAGAAAACGCAGCGAAAAGTTTTTTAGTTTTCCGAGCCACATCTAGTTCTACTTTAAGAGAGACCACTACTACAGGTCCAATTCTAAGTATTCGAAATACTCTTATGCCAATGATGTGAGTGAACTACTCATTGATTCAAAGTAAACCATTCCTCATTAGAAATCATGGCATAATAGTCTTACCTTGATAAAATGCCCAGTTCCATCAAATGACTAAGAACTCAATTTTACTTGCATGATAAGTACCTATGGTCTATACCTTACTGTGAAGAACAACCCAATACATAGACCATTATTTATCATACTTGGACCTTCAAATATGCAATAATATAAGTAACAAACTAAATTGAATGAATAAATATTTTATTGCAGTATATTTACACAGAATACATAGTCTTTGAAGGTATACTTTCCAACAAGTTTAGTACGAATGTGGGAATTTTCAATTTTTACTAAGTATTTTGTGTGATTTTTGGATAAAATTTTGCAAAATTCTAGAATTTTTTGATAAAAATTGGTGGAGTTATTTCTTTTCTCTTTACTTTGAAAAATTACTTGATATTTATTTGGTTAAGTTGAGTTTTGATAAACTTTTATATTAGGATGAATATAGTTAAGTCTTGAAATTTAAACTTATAAATGTTTTAATAAATGTATGGAATTTTTTCCTTTGAAAGATTTATATAATTCATGCGATGATGTATAAGTATGAAATATATGCTAATTTTTATTGAGAAATTGTCTAAGTTAGTCCTAAACTTGTGTGTGAATAGGATAAGGTAGGGTGGTGCATAAAATAAACCTACTAAGGGAGAAAAAAAAAAAAGATTACAAGCGCATTTTTGGTTGCATTACTTTAAATTAAAAACAAAAGTGAGAGAATGTGAAACCCCAGTTAAAACCAACCTTAGAGTAAGGGGGTTGGGATGCATATCATATTTCATTGCATGTTTAAATATATTTTTATATAATTTTATGTGCATTGAATTTGTATTTTATAGTCTAAAGGCCTTGATTATGATTATTGAGTGAGAAGGGCAAAATTGTAATTTTTGCTTGAGGTGGAAAAAGGGTGATAGCTTGAGGATTGAACAGGAAAATATTTTTAGAGGGAAAATAAGAACAAGAGTTGTTGTGGTTTAGTAGTTAGAGCCTTAGAATTAATTCTTGAGGTCTTAGGTTCAAATTCCATCATAGGAGTTTTAGAATGATTAAATTTTATTTTTGCTTGGAAAGTGGAAATTTTCGGCCTTATGTGCTTTAGAATAGGGTAGAGATGTTGTCCTAAGAGATACATGATAGGAGTATCATAATCCTATTCTTTTGTTCTACACAAAAATTCCTAAAGGGAATTCATTTCCTCTTGATCCTTAATTTTTCCTATTTCTCAATTCGTTAGGATGTTCAATTTGTTCAAGCCAATTTTATTCTAAAAAAATTCCAGCAATGTGTTGTGGCTTTAAAGGTTCAAAATGTCTTAGTGAAAGATATCTTATGGACCGAAACCATGGAAGAGATGGGGAAGGATTTCAAGTGAATTAATTTCCTTAGTGAACTTTCTAAAACTTCACTCTAGCTAGGTTCATTTTCTTTCATGTATTAAACTGAAATTTTTCCAACTTCTTGTGCCTTTAAGGTATCGAAATTCTTAGCCATTATTCCCTCTCAAATCCTGCTAGAAAATGGCCCTTTTATCAGCTTGTAACCTAAATTTTTCTAGCCATTTTCGGACTGTATAAAGGTGGTGCAAAACCAGGAAAATTCCTGGGCAAAATCACAACTTTGGAGGTCCGAAACCTAGCTATTTTATTTCAGTTTTTGTTCAGCATCTTAGCCACGTTTTTCCTCCATAAAGAAGGCTGGAAACCAGCCTTGAAAGACCTCTAAAATCTCCTTCAAACTCCTTGCAACTGGCTGGAAAATGGCAGCCGAAACTGCCCAGAAAAATTCCAGCAATAGCGAAAAACCTGTGCAGTAATTTTCCAGCTTTGTTTCCTAATTCACCCCTGGCCAAAACTCCATCTTTCTTTACACAAACCACTCTTAAACAGGCATGCTCAGAGCTCCATTATCTTCCCCAAGCTCTTGCACAAAATACATACATGGCTGCCCAAAAATCTTTCCAAAAAAATTATTGCAATCATGCTTGATTAGTTACCAAAATTCCAGCCACCATAATTTGACAACTTTCCATAAAATATCCCTCAAACAACCAGACCTTCCCTTCACCATTATACGCCTTATTTTTGGCCACCCTTAGCCCCTCAACTAACTTTCATCCAGCCGAAACTCTGCACAAAAATTCGGCCATGGCAGCTTCCCAAAAGCTCTCCAACAATCAAAGATATTCTTGTTTCCAAATTTGCTTCCCAAAAATATTCTTCAAGGATTTCAACAACTAGCCTTTCATTTTCCCTTCCAAACCAGAAAATCATCTACCAAACCCTACAAACAATTCAGCTAGCCCTAAATCTACAGAAATTTGGCCAGCCTTGAACAAAACCTATCTATTCTCTTCAACCTTCAAGAACACATAGCATAGTAAGAACACCTACTCCTTCCTTTCACCTAATACCTCTCCAAATCACTTCAAACTTCGTCTAAAAATTCCAAATTTCATCTATTCACTGCTATGAGTCCATCCACACCATTTTTAACATCAAACTCTCAAATCCAACTTGTTCTTTTGGATAAAAAACCAGAAGTTTTGTGAAGGCTCAAGAACACCTTCAAGGTAGGGTTGTTCTAACAACTTCATCTTCTCTAATCTTGATCTCTAATGAATATATATATGAATAAACATGTTAATGGTCTCTCTCTCTCTCTCTCTCTCTCTCTCTCTCTCTCTCTCTCTCTCTCTCTCTCTCTCTCTCGGCCGAAGCTCACACTCTCTTGGCCGAATGGCTTCTTCTCCAATGGCCATGCTTTCTCCATCTTCCTTGGGCGGATCTAGTCATCTAGGAGTTGAGATTCATTCGAAATTCCTTCAAGGTTTTCATCAATCAAGTAAGTCTTTTTAACCATTCTTTTAAATTCTAGATTCATGTCTCTAGGATGATGTTGATAGAAGATGAATCATGAATGGGATTTGAGTATATATTGTTGTGATGAGTTGAGAGTGAAGCATGAGTATATGATGGAGATGGGATTTATGCATGAAAGGATTATCTTGGTTAATTGTATGATGTTTTGAGGCTTAATGCATGTCTCCATGATCAAGTATGCTAGAGATTATGCCACCTATGATGGATAGAATTTATATTCTTGTGTGATTATTAAAGCCATGGTTATATTTATGCTAGTAAAGGCTAGATCATGCCTTAGTAAATTTAGATCTATGCTTATATGCATGATTTGGATGATTTGATGAATTGAAGGGTTGCAAATGTTCATGATTATGGTTAGCCATAGAAATATGATCATGACCTAGTTGTCCCTAAGCTAATTTTTATTTCATGAATAAAATATTTCATAATATGATTTTGCTGGTAATTTTGATAAAACCCTAAGAGGGATAGATTTGGATTATTATATATAATAAGGATATTTTAGTCAAATAAATAATAGCTTTTGCTAGAAAAAAAAAATAATATATATTATATAAAATAATGAAATCAACTAAAACCTTTTATGGAAATAATCATAATTAGTAAAATATTTATTACTAAAAATTTAATTATTATCTTTAATCAAAACCCATTAAAAATTTATTTATTATTTTTCAAGCAAGACTCATTAAATTTATTTTCAACTAATTTTAGTTATCAATTATTTTCTAACAACTAAATTATTAATAAATCATTATTTTACCTAGTACCACCTAGGACTCTTTATCAAATAAACTCTAAATTCTTCTTAGCAAGATTCAAACCATCAACTTATTAGTACTTATTTCCCAAAACCTTAATTATTTTCAATATCAAATTAGGCTTAGCTTATAAACCTATTTATTTATTATTTGGCCTTAAAGCTTAGGACACTAGGATCATGGTAGAAGTGAGTTGAGTTGTTTTAAATTGAGAAAGTGGATTTTGGCTTAAGTTTGATTGTGGTTTGTATTTGCCCATGAGGGGTTAAGTCAGCTGTTGGAGACCTTATATTGTGAGCAAGAATCAGGTAAGCTCCTGCATAAAACCTTATTGATGTAAAATGTTTATTATGGCAAGCCAAATGTAGAGTGCATGGACACTTATTTCTGTAAGGCAATTGAGGATTGACTCCTTTCTTATTTCAACCAAACAAATTATTTAAAAACCCATAAGCAGATTTACTCAAACTCAAAACTTTTTCCAAAACTAATTTTGACAAAGACTTTGGAGACCCTCAATTGCCATTTTCATGTGGAACTATGGTTTGTTCATTTTTCCCAAGTGGGTTACGTTACGTTGAGTACTCAATAAGGGTGGACTGCTAGGACTAGTCTTTGAACGGTTAGGGTGAGTCTCTCAGTAGGTGGCCACCTCTAAGGGGTGAGTCCTTCCCGGATAAGATGTTAGTCCAGTAGCATTTTTCAGTCAAGTGACTGTGTTTTGCCAGAATGGACACCCGGTTGTTGTTTGGGTATAGAGAATGAGGAGTATCTTGCCCGGTAGGCCGATCACCTACCTTTTGTCAGTCTACATAAAGTGTGGCATTCTGACCGGTTATGGGGCCCAACGTATGGTAACCCATGATCATTTCTTTTGAGTGGTTGATTTTCTTGATTATGTATGGTTGGAAAAGCCAAAGCACCACTCTTGCTTTTGACTAATGTTTATTGCTTGCTAGTGTTTCTCTTATAAAGGTTTTATACCTTGCATTCACGAATTATTTCCACTGGACACTCAAAGCACACACAGATTTACTGAGATTTCTGTCTCATCACCCTTTTACCATGATTTCAGGTCGATCCTACTGTGGGGATGAGTAACTAGTGTTATCTGCCTTGGAAGAGAATGTTATCATTTATTTTTATGTATTGCTTTTGGGAGTTGAGAGTGGATAATTTTACTTATGGATTTGTTTTGGGAATTCATGGGTTTATTTTTGGATTTATTCTTAGGATATAATAAATTTTAAGTTAAAGTATTATTTTTATTCCACTATTTTATTTGTGTGACCTAGTTATAAAGACCCCTTATCCTTTGGACGGGGCGACATCCCCGGCTTTGGCGGGCCTAGGTAGTGGGGTGTTACAGAGAAAAGCACCAAAAGAGTGTGAAAGGAAGACAAATTTTATTTGTGTCCTTTATCTTTTCTTGAAAAATATTAAGTGGAAAAAAAAAGGGGGTTGAGATGGAGCATAAAATGCACTCAACCTGAATGAGTAAAAATAAATCCTAATTTGCTACCCAATTTATAGTAGTTTAGATAAGTAGAAAGTACAAAATACTTGAGTTGGTTATATAGTCTTAACTTATATAATATGCATTATTTATATGTTTTGATCAAGAAATGTGTGGAACACATTGAATAGACATAAACTTGTTTAACCTAACTTTAAGGGCCTTAGATATATTTGATCTAATACGAGAGTTTGTTTTAAGTCTTCTTGGTTGAATAAATGTTAAGTTATTTTTCATTGTGAAAGGAAAAGATATCATCTCCACCATACAAAAATTGGATTAATGTCTTGAATCCTTTTGAAAAGTTATTTTGTAGGAGGAAGTGCAAAAAGTTAAGTATAGGGGTATTTGTTAAGCGTGAAATTACCATATTTTTATAACCATTTTCTTTAGTTTTTGTGCATGCTTTATGTGATTATGGGTAGTATCTACTTATTTCTTGAATGCTTATATGTTTTTTTAATGAAAGATGAGTGAAACAAGGGTTTAAACGCTGAATTTTCACACAAGGATGATTGTCAAATGATCTAGGAGGCCTTAGAACATGATTTGAACAAGTTTCAAAGAGGTTTCAGTGATGTGCACCAAATGATACACGGTATGATACACAGTAATATATCAAACTATGCTGAATGGAGTAAAATTAGAGTTCCAAGAGCCTTGCATGGCATGTGGCACGGCTATGCCACAAGCCGTACTGAACATGGGATTTAAATTACTTTTAGAATTTGTGAAAACTTAAAGTCTGCAATCTGCATGGCAAGGAACGCAATCATGCAAATACATGTGCTACTTGCATGGACAAATAGGTGCCCATTCTATAAGTAAACTATTTTCTTCCAAAACGTTGCATGGCTAATAGTACGACTGTGCAACATGTCGTGTCAATGTTCAGAAATTTTAAGAAAGCTATTTTGAGGTAGTGTACAATCCTAAATCAACCGTAAGTCAGTCTGAGGGCTATTTAAATTCCTTTACACGACCTAGTTGCATATCCATTGATCATATCTCATTACTCTACATCTTCCTTTGGAGAAAGGCATCAAGGAGGACTCAAAGAGGAGCAAGAAGTTCGAAGGTTAAAAGAACTAGAGATTGTGGGTGAATCAAGTTTTATCTTTCATAATTTCTCTGGTTTCTTTCTTTTTTCCAATGTTTTATGCTTTTATGCTTTCTTTGTATTTAGACAATTAGAATTCTTGTGATTGATGTTGATTTTGAGACTTTGAGATTGTTGAATTGAAGATTCTATCTTTGATTATATTGAAATTATCTTTTGAGTATTTATGTAATTACGAATTTCATTCTTATCACTTATTCTTGAGTCAATTGTGTATGTTTAATAACCTTTTGATTCGCATGATTGTATTGCTATGATAGTTAAGCTTTTGATTAGCTTGTCTAAGTAGCATCTATTTACTTAATTGGATTTTAAGGTTAACTAGTTTGATTAAGTTAAGAGCGAATTATATATATAATGATTAAGTTACATATTTTCGAGGTTAATTCGTTATGTAATTTTATATTGGTCATGCCTTGTATACTTATCAATTTTGTTCTTAATCCAAGACACTAATTAATTGAAGTATTAAAATTGTTAGGAAAACATTAATCAAGTTAGATTAGGTTAAGAATGAAATTAAAGATTTTAACTTAATAGTTAACTAAGGACTAGTCTACTTTTACAAGGATGGAATTTAAGCCATTAAGATAAGTTTCAAAAACAAATTGCTCAAAAAAAAAAAAAATCATTTTTTCTATGATAAATTTTTTAATTGATTTCATGATATATGTCAAAGAAATTGTAATTTCCTAATTGGTCCCGAAGTTATATGCTTATTTCCTATTTCTTATTTGTTTCTTATCTTATTTTTTTTATTTCCTAATTAAATTAGGAGTCGAATTAAGTAATTTCCTATTTTGATTTTCCCAATTTACTTATACATAAAATACCATTAGAATTGATTAAATTAATTGTTAACAAGAAGATTTCATACGAGTAAAGAAAATATTTTTTTTTATAGAGTATACTTCTCTTATTCCTTGAGGATCGATGCCCTATTGCTACTATGTAATATATTTAGGAGGTAAGGTTTAAATTTGTTGGTGCATGACGATATATTTTACTGACCCATATTTTTATATCTAAAAATCCTCATAGCAAATTTTAGTGTCATTGCCGAAGAACAAAGAAAATTTTATCTTCTTTTTGTTAGTGTTATGCCATAGAGGTAATAACTTGTACTTTATATGTGATATATTTGTTTTATAATACAAGGTATTATTTATCTTTCCATTTGTTTTCTTTACTTTCATGTAAAATATCTGTCAGATAAAGAACCTAGTAAAACAATGTGTTAAAAAAAATCATGATAGAGATCATGATGTGAAATTTCTACTATACTGTATAGTGTTGTACTTAAATAATCCCTAGTCGTAGTATTAATGAGATAGGACATCATTAATGCGCTAAAACTAGCACATGTTAGACTTCTTGATTTGATCAGGTGGTGGTTCTCACATCCGTGAGTATTGTGATACTCAAAGTTAACATGTGGATGCTTGATGCGTAAATTTTGAGTATATAAAATCATCAATTTGAAATCCATCCCTTAATCATGTTCTAATTAAAACATTAATCCCAAAATACACATGTGAGCAAGTTTACTCATCGAAAGCATAGTATAGGGAATTAACGAGTATCGATCCTCAAATAAACAAATACACACTAATCACTTTTAATTCATTATTTAACCAACAAAATAAAGTAAGAAAATAATAAAAATAAAAATAAAGAAATATATACAACTCAATGATGTAAGTTTATACAATTTAGACAATTATCCTAGAAAACATTATAATGAACCAATTAGCAATTCTCTCAATTAATTATCATCTTGGTATCATGAAGGAACGCACAGTAAAATTCAGTCGTTTGTCAAGTCATGAATTTACTTAGATAAATTCCACTTCAATTGTCAATCCATGGAATCCTATATTTTGATTCATATTAATAGATTTGTCAATCAAGCTAACATAACCAAAACATACATTAAGCTCATCATTCATATCTTGATTCAATTAGCAGATATGTCAATCAAGCCATTCTAAAAACATGAAATTAGCTAATAACCCTATGTCAAGGCGAAATTAACTTAACCTTTGATCATTTAGTTCTAAAATCCTAACTGCATCGTTCAAATCCATTAAAATTTAACAAATACAAAATCAATGCAACGAAACTCCTAACATCATTGTGTCGAAGTCAATTAGAAGAACTCGCATCAATAACCAATGGAATCAAGTAATCAAATACCAAAGATGGCAAAGAATTGATCAAATAACTAAATTAATGCAAAATCATGAATCCCGAAATAATGTTAAATTACAATAAAAGCATTGATGCTAAAGAAAAAAAAAAGACAAAGAGAAAAGAAAGTACTAATAAACAAGCCTCTTTCTTCTTCCTTAAAGACTCCCTTGAACAATCTTTCTTGATGTGGGTGAACTCCTCCTTTAGTGAGAGAATCAAAACTTCTGCCCCTTTAATTCACTTTTCTATGCTGTATATCTCAAACTCTTGTATTCTCTTGTGCTTTTATAGGCCTCTTGAATGCCAATTTCATGGTTGAGGAAGTCTTGGCCGAGTAGGAGTAGGAAAATACCAAAATCACTAGATAAGCCCTAATTCAGCGTACAGAATCTCCGCCTCCAGGCATACCTGGCGCCGGGTACCTTCAACCCACTTGGCACTAGGTGCAGTCTGTTTTGCCCCTGTTTTTGCTCTGTTTTTTGCCATATCTCCTTGCCAAATAGAATGGACTCGGTGCTAGGTGCACTTGCCTCTGGAAATCCCCTGAAGCTTGCTCAATTTCTACTGCTGGAGTAGAATAGACTTGGCTCCTGGTCCACTAGCTGGGCCTAGCGCCAGGTACATTCTAGTTCAATGTCCTTTCTGCTTGATTTTAACTTAAATCTACACATTTTTACCAAAAACACCTTTTTCGTGCAAAAATGTCAAATGGGAAGGAATATGCCTAGTTATTACAACA
Source organism: Voacanga thouarsii (assembly GCA_026120185.1). Classification (NCBI taxonomy): domain Eukaryota; kingdom Viridiplantae; phylum Streptophyta; class Magnoliopsida; order Gentianales; family Apocynaceae; genus Voacanga; species Voacanga thouarsii. Next base: position 920,102 of record JANUWF010000106.1, read on the forward strand.
AATGTATCTTAAAACACCCTCAAATAACTAGAAAAAGAATGGTGATCTTAACCCCTATCACATAGCCCCTAACATAAGGTTTTTCTTATTCCAAAATTTCTTTAGCATAGCAAAGATCATATCTTCTTTTCAAACTTTAGATACAACCCTTATCATTCATACCATTTTAAAACAATACAAACTTTGAAACATTGGACAAGACATCACAAAACTCTTGAAGTCAAATTAATCAAGTGCATACCTTAGTCTAAGAAAATTATTTCACTCTTCAAGTAAAAATATAGATAATATGAATCATAAAAGTCAAGTCATCTATCAACTCAAGCATTATAAATCCAAAAATTGCACACTCAAGTTATGATGTGAGGAAAGCACTCCAATTTTTTTCTCCCAAAATTTTTTAATAACTTAGGGAATTGGTAGCCTCAAGTGCATGGATTTCTCTTCACATACCATATTGGCCCCCTTTACAGTTATCACTCATCATTTTTTTTTTCAACAATTCTTTCTTTCTATCTTTGCTCTTTCTTGCCATTTTGCCTTTGAGCTAGCCTCAAGAGAGTGCACCGAATTCACTTGCTACTTCTCCCCATATTGACCCTCTTTTCAACTAAAGGTCTTCAATAATCATCAATAAGAGCATTTGTCTCAATTCACACCAACAATAGTGTTGTTTCTACTCATTGTTTTTTTCAATTCAAATCAAAATTTTTCAGCATTCTCCTCAATCTTTCTTCTCAATGATCTTTTTTTTAACTCACATTTTTTTTCATCATAACTCAAACCTATTAAAATTTAAACTCATAATACAAGAGTTAGCCAATAAACTCTTCCCATATTCACCATATCTTCTATATTTAAACTAGATCAATCAAATAACATTCAAACACCAATGTAAAAACAAGATTAATCAAAATTCTTCAAGTCTTGACAAATATCTTATCCAATAAAACTAATTCATCAAAATCCACCTAATGAATGATAAAACTCATATCCAAGTAAGAAAAAGAATTACAGCATTGCTTTTGAAAAATTTTCACGAAAAATGATATGGAATTTTGATATGGAAAAGTATTTCTTCAACCTCATTCTCCCCCCCCCCCCCCCCACACACACACACTTAAACTAGACATTGTCCTCAATGGCTAAAAATTAAACATAAGAAAGCATCTTCAAAGGGACAAAAAATAATAAAAGGGTAGAAAGTTTAAGCAATATTTTCCAAGTGAAATAAAGTACCAATAGGTAGCAAAACTAGAAATAGAGAGAATGGCTTGTTCAAGAGGACTTTATTCCTACCTATTAAAACCAAATACAAATAAAAACATAAGGAAAATAATAGCAAACTAAAGACACATAAATAAAAGAAAATAAACTAAAGAAAAATACTAAAAAAAAATCCTAAGAAAGCAAATAAAGACACGACACACTCCCCCACACTTTATTTTCCTTATTTGGAGAGGAAAAATAAACTACTTAACAAAAAAAATAAAACAAAAACTCTTTCCACTCATCATGCATGCTTCCTCATCAACCCTTTTGAAAAGAAATTAAAGCTCAAAATAGAAGATATGCATAATGAAAATAGAAAGAAGCGAGGTTTTTGAAAAATAGAAGGTTTATGAAAACAATTTTTCTCACTACAGCAAAACACATAAACCTCTTTCTCTAACATTCCTTTAGACACACAAATATTTTTGTCAACATATAAGTGCACATGGTTTCTAAAGAATGCATCAAACTTGGAATCACCTTTTGACCCTTCAAAAGATTTGTCAAAATTGAAATTCCCCTTTAAACTTAGTATCTGAGTTCTCAAAGATGGGATCAAGAAATCCTTACTTTTCAAGACATGGTCTACAAAAACTAAGTTGCCTCCCTAAAATTGGGGTGAATGATAGAAATTACCACCATTTTGCAAAGCCTTCTTATACTATAGCATTAAAAGATCTAATTCCTTAAGGCATTGTGAGCTCAACACATCATCAATTGCATCAATGGACTCCATGAATCGAGAGGTACACTATTTGTCTGCGATTTTCAATTCCCTATTGAAGATCTCATCAGCCAACTTTGCTAGTTATGTCTTATTAGAGCTCATTTATTGGAATGATTCTTCGTATCCCTCAGATGATGAATTTGTATTGGCTACAAAAGAATTCAATAATGTTACTAATAACGTCTCACTAAAAACATCAATGTAAGCTTGTAATCTTGCCAATCTATCATCATTGTAACTCCTTTGATTTTGTGCCCAAAAATAGTTGTCCATGATGATGTCAACCTCGCACAAAAATCAAATTGAAAATAAAAATAAAAATAAACAAAAATAATAGAAAAACAAAGAAAAGAAAAAAAATAAAAAGGTAAAAGAAAATAATAGAAAAAATAAAGAAAAGAAAAACACACACATTAGATAGATTCACAAACTACCTAAACAAAAAAGTTAGTGGTATTTACTGTTGGGTATATCTCAGGCTTGTATTCTATACGGCGCAGCGGAAAATAAAACGAGATACTATCCTAGGACCCGCATATGTGTGAAAAACAAGACATAAATAAAGATAATAAAGGTAACAGCTTTTACCATTCTTTGATCGTCTGAAGAACAAAAATTTCATCTTTAAGTCGAGGCGTGATCCAGCAATCCTCTCGATCAAACTCCATGAGAGTTGAACATTTAACCACTATAATCACAGTGTGTAATTATCTTTAACAGTAATCCACGCAGAGGAATACTCAAGCACCAAAATTTTCTGTGCTAGCAGAAAAAGATGGCGGCTAAGATTTCTCAAGAACAATCGTGAGAGAGAGAGAAGAGAGAAATCGTGTGCCTTAGGGTTTGGAGTTATTTTCGTGTCTTACACTTAGCTAGGGTTTCGTGTGTTATCCCTATATCACACGAAAAATCCTGCTCAAAATAGACTCCAATCTCAAAATTCTAAAACAATTAGAATTCTCTAATTGTAATTGGAAACATCAAGTTCTCACAATTATAATTTGGCCCATAAATTATAACTAATTATAATTTGGCCACAACAACTTCTCTTTCTCGCAATTAACCCCACTATGTTATCAATAACATCTTGAGTATATAATCCTCTATTGTGTGTGACCTATTAGGTTTCCCAGTCAATTGGTAGAGAAATGAATTAATCCAAACGTCTTTGAGATTAATAATCCATAATTAAGTAGAATTAATCATATTAATTCTAACCAGGATTGGTTTATTAATTTATCAATTAATAAACCCATATTTTCAGATCATGAGCGGTATATAGCAACACATCATGACTACCCAAGAGTTCAGGAAGTCAAGTGGCTTGACATGAACCATTCAATAACAAACTACAGTACAATTAACTCCTTTCACCATACAATATCTCATTCAGTTTGGAGTACGAAATTAGTGCTAACTCCTTCCAGAATTAATTTTGGCCCGAATACAATAGTACTTGTACCAGGAATCCACTACTCTAGATGTGTATCAATTGAAACTATTTCCAATATACAATCACCTTGGCCAAGGACTTCTCGAGTAGTAATTCCTACAAGTGGCCGTGAGATATTCGCCCCTACTATTAGGAGTGGTGAATCCTTTATTAACCCTCTCAACTACTTTCGTTTATCTCACAATGTACCCAATATCCATCCCATAGGTGGCCCTCGATTGAGCTCCAAAGATTGGAATCAAAGTACAATGCTTAGCAAACAAAGTACCTTGGAGATCTCAAGTCAAGGATACTTGCACGTTTGCTATATTGAAATTATATCACTGGCACTAAATAGTTATCCATATGATTATCTCATAGTTAGGTCATCCAATGAACTTGTTCCATTAGCAAGCATCCATGTGTTAACTTTGAGTATCTCAATACTCACGGATATGAGAACTACCACCTAATCAAATCAGGAAGTCTAACATATGCTAGTCTTAATGCATTAATGATGTCCAGTCTCATTAATACTACGACTACAGACTATTTAAGTACTAACACTATACAATGTAGTAGGAATCTCATATCATGATCTCTATCATGATTTCCTTAACACAGTGTTGTACAAGGGACTTTATCTAACAGTTATATTATACAAAAGTAAACAAAAGAAGCTGTAAGATAAATAATACCTTTTATTAAAATAAAATGTGTCATATACAATGTACAAGTGATTACCTCTTGAGCACAACACTAACATTTACAAGTACAATATGAAATAAGCAAGTCAATTAAGTCACATAATATTACAAACAACAAGATATAACACCGATTTATACAAAAAATATATATACATATTTATATATAGACATATGGACATATACACATATAAGCATGGTTAAATCAACAAAATCTAAGCTTTCATGATATTGTTTCCTAGCGACGGCGCCAAAAACTTTATGCGTAAATTTTGAGTATATAAATCATCAATTTTAAATCAATCTCTTAATCAAGTTTTAATTAAAATATTAATCCCAAAATACACATGTGATCAAGTAAACTCATCGCAAGCATAATATAGGGAATTAACGAATATTGATCCTCAAAAGAACAAATACACACTAATCACTTTTAATTCATTATTTAACCAACCAAAATAAAGTGAGAAAATAATAAAAAGAACAATAAAGAAATATATACAACTTAATGATGTAAGTTTATACAATTTAGACAATTATCCTAGAAAACATTATAATGAACCAATTAGCAATTCTCTCAATTAATTATCATCTTGGTATCATGAAGGAACACACAGTAAAATTCAATCGTTTGTCAAGTCATGAATTTACTTAGATAAATTCCACTTCAATTGTCAATCCATGGAATCCTATATTTTGATTCATATTAACAGATTTGTCAATCAAGCTAACATAACCAAAACATACATTAAGCTCATCATTCATATCTTGATTCAATTAGCAGATTTGTCAATCAAGCCATCCTAACCAAAACATACATGAATCTCAATTCCTTAAAAACATGAAATTAGCTAATAACCCTATGCCAAGGCGAAATTAACTTAACCTTTGATCATTTAGTTCTAAAATCCTAACTACATCGTTCAAATGCATTAAAATTTAACAAATACAAAATCAATGCAACGAAACTCCTAACATCATTGCGTTGAAGTCAATTAGAAGAATTCGCATCAATAACCAATGAAATCAAGTAATCAAATACCAAAGATGATAAAGAATTGATCAAATAACTAAATTAACGCGAAATCATGAATCCCAAAATAATATTAAATTACAATAAAAGCATTGATGCTAAAGAAAAAGAAGACAAATAGAAAAGAAAGTACTAATAAACAAGTCTCTTTCTTCTTCCTTGAAGACTGCCTTGAACAATCCTCCTTAATATGGGCGAACTCCTCCTTCAGTGAGAAAATCAGAATTTCTGCTCCTTTAATTCATTTTTCTATGCTATATATATCAAACTCTTGTGTTCTTTTATGCTTTTATAGGCCTCTTGGATGCCAATTTTATGGCTGAGGAAGTCTTGGCCGAGTAGGAGTAGGAAAATACAAAAATCATTAGATAAACCCTAATTCTGCATACAAAATCTCTGCCTCCAGTGCATACTTGGCGCCAGGTACCATCGACCCATCTGGCGCCAGGTGCATTCTATTCTTCCCTTGTTTTTACTCTGTTTTTTATCGTATCTCCTTGGCAGACAGAATGGCCCCGGTGCCAGGTGCACTTGCCAGGCCGGCGCCAGGTCTATTCTGGAAATCCCCTGAAGCTCACTCAATTTCTACTGTTGGAGCAGAATGGACCTCGCGCCTGGTCCACTGGCTGGGCCTGGTACCAGGTACATTCTAGTTCTGTGCACTTTCTACTCGATTTTAACTTAAATCTGCACATATTTACCAAAAACACCTTTTACAAGAAAAATGTCAAATAGGAAGGGATATGCCTAGTTATTACAACAAATATATCTTAAAACACCCTCAAACAACTAGGAAAAGAATGGTAATCTGTTGAGTATCTCCCGCATATCATATATGGCACAGCGGAAGAATAAGAACAAGATACCACCCCAGGATCCGCATATGTATGGAAAATAAGATATAAAGATAACAAAGGTAACATCGTTTTACCTTTCTTTGATCGTGTGGAAAGCAAAATTTTCCTTCTTCAAGTCGAGGCGCAATCCAGCAATCCTCTTGATCAAACACCACGAGAGTTGAACGTCCAACCACTATATTCACAGTGTGTGATTATCTCTAACAAAAATCCACACGGAGGAACACTCAAGCACCAAGATTTTCTGTGCTAGCAAAAACAAGATGGCGGCTAGGGTTTGCTCAATATCAATGAGAGAGAGAGAAGAAAGAAAGTCGTGAGTTGCCCTAGGGTTTGGAGTTGTTTTCGTGTCTTACACTACCCAGAAATTTCGTGTGTATATCCTCTAATATTACACGAAATCTACTGGAAAAATACTCCAACTGAGCATTCTAAAACAGTTAGAATTCCCTAATTGTAATTGGAAACATCAAGTTCTCACAATTACAATTTGGCCCATAAATTATAACTACTTATAATTTAGCCACAACAACTTCTCTTTCTCGCAATTAATCCCACTATGTTATTAAATAACATCTTGAGTATATAATCCTCTATTGTGTGTGACCTATTAGGTTTCCTAGTCAATTGGTAGCGAACATGAATTAATCCAAACGTCTTTGAGATTAATAATCCATATTTAATTAGAATTAATCCTATTAATTCTAATCATGATTGATTTATTAATTTATCAATTAATAAACTCATATTCCCAGATCATAAGCGGTATCTAGTCACATCATGACCACCCAAGAGTCCAGGAAGTTAAGTGGCTTGACATAAACCCTTCAATAACAAACTACAGTGCAATTAACTCATTTCACAATACAATATCTCATTCAGTTTGGAGTACAGAATTAGTGCCAACTCCCTCTAGAATTAATTTTGGCCCGAATACAATAGTACTTATACCAGGAATCCACTACTCTAGATGTGTATCAATTATAACTATTTCCAATACACAATCACCTTGGCCAAGGACTTCTCAAGGAGTAATTCCTACAGGTGGCTGTGAGATATTTACCTCTATATTAGGAGTGGTGAATCCTTTATTGACCCTCTCAACTACTTTCGTTTATCTCACAATTTACCCAATATCCATTCCATAGGCTACCCTCGATTTGGCTCCAGAGATTGGAATCAAAGCACAAAGCTCAGCAAACAAAGTACCTTGGAGATCTCAAGTCTAAGGATACTTGCACGTTTGCTATATTGAGATTATATCACTGGCACTAAATAGTTATCCATGTGATTATCTCATAGCTAAGTCATCCAATGAACTAGTTCCATTAACAAGCATCCATGTGTCAACTTTGAGTATCTCAATACTCACAGATATGAGAACCACCGCTTGATCAAATCAGAAAGTCTAACACATGCTAGTCTTAACGCATTAATGATGTCCAGTCTCATTAATACTACGACTAGGGACTTTTTAAGTACTAACACGATACAGTGTAGTAGGAATCTCATATCATGATCTCTATCATGATTTCTTTAACACAGTGTTGTACTAGGGACTTTATCTAACAGTTATTTGACCTAAAAGTAAACAAAAGAAACTGTGAGATAAATAATGCCTTTTAATAAAATGTGCCATATACAATGTACAAGTGTTGCCTCTAGGGCATAACACTAACAAATTTTAACCCCTATCAATGCTTGTTAATAGAGCAAGTACATTGGAGCACCTAACTATAAGATAATCACATGGATAACTACTTTGTGCCGGTGATAGAATCTCGCCATAACAAACGTACAAGTATCCTTAGACTTGAGATCTCTAGGGTACTTTGTTTGCTGAGCATTATACTTTGATTCCAATATCTGGAGCCAGATCGAGGGCCGCCTATGGGATGGATATTAGGTACATTATGAGGTAAAGAAAAGTAGTTGAGAGGGTCAATAAAGGATTCATCACTCCTATTAGTAGGAGCGAATATCTCACGACTACTTGTTGGAATTACTACTCGTAAAATCCTTGGCCAAGGTGATTGTGTGTTGGAAACAGTTCTAATTGATACACATGTAGAGTAGTGGGTTCCTGGTACAAGTACTAATATATATTCTGGAGGGAGTTGGCACTGATTTCGTACTCCAAACTAAATGAGATATTGTATGGTGATAGGAGTTTATTACACTGTAGTTTTTTATTGATGGATTCATGTCAAGCCACTTGACTTCCTGGACTCTTTGGTGGTCATGATGTGTTGCTAGATACCGCTCATGATCTACTGAATATGAGTTTATTAATTGATGAATTAATAAACCAATCCTGATTAGAATTAATAGGCTAATTCTAAATTATTAAGGATTATTAATCTCAAAGACGTTTGGATTAATTCATACTCACTATCCATTTACTGGGAAACCTAATAGGTCACACATAATAGTGGATTAAGTGCTCAAGATATTATTTGCTAACATTGTGGGGTTAATGTTGAGAAATATAAGTTTTTGTGGTCGAATTATGATTAGTTATAAATTCTAGGCCAAATTGTGATTGCTAAAACTTATGGTTTTCAATTGCAAATTGTGAATTCTAATTTGATTAGAATTCACAGAAACATAGTTTCTTTAGGTGAATTCCGGAGATGACATTGTGGTGATTGATCACTTGAATATCACAGAGAGAATTGTTCTCTTAGTGAATTCATAACACACATAGCTTCTTCTTCTTCTTCTTCTTCTTCTTCTTCTTCTTCTTCTTCTTCTTCTTCTTCTTCTTCTTCTTCTTCTTCTTCTTCTTCTTCTTCTTCTTCTCTCTCTCTCTCTCTCTCTCTCTCTCTCTCTCTCTCTCTCTCTCATTTCTCTTTGGCACACAGAAACAAACCCTAGCTGTCAAGAGAGTCTTCTTGCAGAGACTCGTTTTGATTTCCTTGAGTCCCTCATGTGGATACTATCAAAGCCAACCTCACACTGAGATTGGAGTGGCTCGTCTTAGATGCCGGTGTAGACTAGTTTTTGAACGAGTGTATCTAGATTGTGCCTCAGTCATTCAACGTGAAAGAAAATTTTGAATAACAGAGGTAAGACCCGTGCTTATTTCTTTTGCTTGTTTAAATCATATGCATGTGATCTTGGGCTGGGATTTCTATTTTTTCGCTGCTATAAATGTTATAGCATTACTAAAATCCTTTCAGTGGTATCAGAGACTGTTTACTTGTGATTTTAATGGGTTCATTTCTGCTATGAAATTGTTTTGAGCATGTTTTTGGGTATTGTTTGTTACTAGTTTTAGAGATTGTGAAAATGTTTCACGATGCGATCATGGTTTCTGAAAATTGTTTTCCGTTTGATTTTCTTACCTATGTCTGAAATTGTTTCACCCACATAGTTGGATTATAGAAATTATTTCTGTAATTCATTTGGTTTGAAATTGCTTTTGTTTTGAGTCACTGCTTGTGTTCTGAAATATGTTTGCAGAATGCACTATTTTTCTAAAAATCATTTCAATTTATTTCTTGGGATTGTTTCAAGGATCGTGGGTCTCTGTTATGTTCTAAACTTGTTTAATTCTCAAGAAAATTAGTTTTCTAAAAATTACAATTTCATTTCAATAAAAAAATATATATATGTTTTTGTGTATTTTGCTTGTGCAAAATAAGAAAGTTTTCTATCTGGTTTAACTTTTTGCATAAAAAAATGTCTGTTTTGTAAAAATTGAATGTAGATGGAAATTATTTTGTGAGGTTTTGAATTGCAGGTTTGTGAACACTGCTAAATGAAGATGAACAGAATGTCTATTCTCTGAAAAACGCTACGAAATCGATCCAGAAATAGTTTCTGGAAAAGAATGAAGAAGTTAAAAAAATGTTTTTTTTTCCCCAAGCCACAGCTTGAGGCATAATTGGCCCCAGCCATGGATAGTAACGTAGATACCTATAAAGCATGACTAGTGGCTAAGGGTTATTGTCAACAATATAGTATTGACTATGACAAAACCTTCTCGCCAGTAGCCATGGTAAAATCCATCAGGATACTCCAAACTATTGCCGTTCATCATGATTATGCGATCTGGCAAATATATGTGAAAACAACTTTCCTACATGGAAATCTGACCGAGGAAGTGTATATGTCACTACTTGAGGGTTTCACATCTAATGATAGCACAAAAGTGTACAAGCTACAAAAGTCCATTTATAGACTTAAACAAGCTTCTAGGAGTTGGAATATCTGTTTTGATGAGACAATCAAAAAGTTTAGTTTCATTCAAAATATGGATGAGCCTTGTGTGTACAAAAGGTTAGTGTGAGCGCAATCGTTTTCTTTTTGCTTTATGTAGATGATATATTGCTAGTAAAAAATGATGTACCTATTCTTCAATCAGTTAAAGTTTGGTTGTCCAAAAAATTCTCCATGAAAGATCTTGGCGAGTAAACTATATTCTTAGAATTAGGATCTATAGAGATAGGTCAAATAGGTTGTTAGGTCTTTCACAGTCATAGACAAAGTGCTAAAGAGGTTTAGCATGGATCAATCCAAAAAAAGAATCTTACCCATGTCCTGTGGGATAAGCCTTTCAAAGTCGATGTCTCCTAAGACACAAGTTGAAAGGGATCACATGAGTAAGATACCATATGCTTCGGCAGTTGGATCTATCATATACGCTATGATATGTACGAGGCCCGATGTATACTGTGGTCTCAGTTTGACAAGCAGATACCAATCTGACCTTAGTGAGGGTCATTGGGTGGCTATAAAGAATATCCTTAAGTACTTATGAAACACTATGTGAAACCCCAGTCGAAACCAACCTTAGAGTAAGGGGGTTGGGATGCATATCATATTTTATTTCATATTTAAATATATTTTTATATGGTTTTATGTGCATTGAATTTGTGTTTTATAGTCTAGAGGGCTTGATTGTGATTATTGAGTGAGAAGGGCAAAATGGTAATTTTTACCTAAGGTGGAAAAAGGGAGATAGCTTGAGGATTGAATAGGAAAATATTTTTAGAGAGGAAATAAGAACAAGAGTTATTGTGGTTTAGTGGTCAGAGCCTTAGAATTGATTCTTGAGGTCTTGGGTTCAAATTCCATTATTAGAGCTATAGCATGATTAAATTTTATTTTTGCTTGGGAAGTATCATTGTCGGCCTTAGTGGTGTTTGGAGTAGGGTAAAGATGTTGTCCTATGAGAGACATGATAGGAGTCTTCAAATCCTACTCTTTTGCTCTACACAAAATTTCTAAGGGGAATTCATTTCCTCTTGATCCTTAGTTTTTCCTAATTCTCAATTCATTAGTTTGTTCATTGTGTTCAAGCTAATTTTATTCTAGAAAAATTCCAGCAATGTGTTGTGGCTTTGAAGGTTCAAAATGTCTTAGTAAAAGATATCATATAGACCGAAACAATGGATGAGGGGGAAAGATTTCAAGTGAATTAAATTCCTTAGTGAACTTTCTAAAAATTCACTCTAGCTAGGTTCATTTCCCTTTGTACATAGAACTAAAATTTTTCCAGCTTTGTGTGCCTTCAAGGTGTCGAAATTCTTGACCATTATTCCCTCCCAAATGCTGCCGGAAAATGGCCCTTTTGATCAGCTTAGAATCTGGATTTTTATGGCTATTTTCGGACTGCACAAAGATGGTGCAAAACCAGAAAAAAATCCTGTACAAATCGCTACTTTGGAGGTCCAAAACCAAGCTGATTTCTTCCAGATTTTGTGCAGCACCTTAGCCATGTTTTTCCTCCATGAAGAAGGCTGGAAACCAGCCTTGAATACCCCAGAAATTTCCCTTCAAACTCTCTGCAAGTTGGCTGGAAATGGCAGTCGAAAATCTGCCCAGAAAATTGCTGTTCAGCGAAAACTGTGCAGGAAAAATTTTCCAGCTTTGGTTCCTATTTCTCTTCTAGCCAAAACTACATCCTTTTTCTGCAAAAATCACCCTTAAACCTCCATTAACAGAAATCCATTGTCCTCCCAAATTTCTGCACGAAAATCCAGCCATGGATGCCTAAAAGATTTCAAAAATTTCTGCAATCATACCTTGATTTGGTTTCCAAAATTCCAGCCACCCTTGTTTAGCAACCTTCCATAATATATCACTCAATTGTCCAGACCTCTTCTTCACCATTATGCTCCATAATTTTGGCCACCATAAGCCCCCTTGAACCAGCTTTAATCCCACAGAAATTCTGCTCAAACAGTCGACCATGGCAGATTTCCAAAAGCTGTCCAACAATCAAGATATTCTTGGAATATTTAGTTTCCAAATTCACTTCTTAAAAATATTCTTCAAAGATTGTAACAACTAACCTTTCCTTTTCCTTTCCAAATCAGAGAATCAACCTCCTAAACCCTACAGAAATTCGTCCACCCCTATCTCTCACAAAAATTCAGCAGCTGCACATTACCATCTCTCGATTTTCTTCAACCTTCAAGAACACACACTACACCAAGAACACATACTACTTCCTTTTACCTAATACCTCTCCAAATCACTTCAAACTACCTCTAAAAATTCCAGATTTCGTCTATTCATTGCTGTGAGTCCATCCGTACCATTTTTAACATCAAACTCCAAAATCCAACTTGCACTTTTGGATAAAAAACCAGAAATTTCTATTAAGGTCAAGAACACCTTCAAGGTAAATTTATTCTAACAACTTCATCTTCTCCAATCTTGATCTCTAATGAGAACCTATGCGAATAAACATACTAATGATTTCTCTCTCTCTCTCTCTCTCTCTCTCTCACTCATGGCTGAAAATTCCCCTCTCTTGGCCAAATGACTTTTTCTCCCATGAACATGTTTTCGCCATCTCCTATGGACAAAGTTAGACATCTAGGAGTTGAGATCTACTCTAAACTCCTTCAAAGCATTCATCAACCAAGTAAGTGCCTTCAACCTTTCTTTTAAACTGTAGATTCATGTCTCTAGGATGATGATGATGATAGTAGATGGATGGCGATAGGATTTAAGTGTGTGTGTATATATATATATATATATATATATATATTGTTGAGATTGAAGCATGAATGTATGTATGAATATGAAGGAGATGGGATTTATGCATGGATGGATTATCTTGGTCGATTGTATGATGATTTGAGATTTAATGCATGTCTCCATGTCATAGGTAGTATTTGTGATGAAGTATGCTAGAAATTATATCACCTTTGGTGAATAGGATTTATATTCATGTTGGATCATTGAAGCCATGATCTTATTTATGCTAGTAGGGGTTAGATCATGTTTTGATAAATTGAGATATATGCTTGTATGCATGATTTGGATGATTTGATGAATTAAAGGGTTGTATATGTTCATGATTGTGGTTAGCTATAGGAATATGATCATGATCTAGTTGTCCCTAAGCTAAATTTTATTTCATTAATAAAATATCTAGTAATATGATTTTTCTAGTAAAATTTTGAAAACCATAGGAAAATGTGGATTTGGTCTTTTATATAAAATGGTGATATTCTAGTCAAATAAATAATAGTTTTTGCTGGAAAAAAAAATATATATAATATATATATATATATATTATTTAAAATGATAAAATCAATTAAAGCCTTTTAGGGAAATAATTATAATTAATAAAATATTTATTACTAAAAATTTAATTATTATCTTTTAATCAAAACCCATTAAGGATTTGCTTATTATTTTTCAAGCAAGACTCATTAAATGATTTTCAACAAAATTTAGCTATCAATTATTTTCTAACAACCAAATTATTAATAAATCATTATTTTACCTAATACTACCTTGGACCCTTTTTCAAATAAACCATAATTTATTTTTAGCAAGATTTAAACCTTCAACTTTTTGTACCTATTTCTCAAACTCTAGTTATTTTAATACCAAACTAGATTTATTTTATAAACCCTTTTATTTATTATTGAGTCTTAAAGCTTGGGACACTAGGGATATGACTGTAGTAAGTTGAGTTAGTTTTATTTGAGAAAGTGAGTCTTTGGCTTGAGTTTGATTGTGGTTTGTATTTACCCTACTCGGGTCAGGTCAGCTATTGGAGACTTTTGTTGTGAGCAAGGATCAGGTAAGCTCCTGCATAAAACCTGTTTGATGCAAAAATGATTTTTTTTATAGCAAGCCAAATGTAGAGTGCATGGTCACTCATTTCTGTAAAGGGAATTGAGGATTATTTCCATTCTCATTTCAGACAAATAAATTATTTGCAGATCAAGGGGCGGTTTTACTCAAAACCTAAAACTCTTTCTAAAACCAGTTTTGCCCCAAACTTTGAAAAACCTTAATTGCCATTTTCAAGTGGAACTATGTTTTGTTCATTTTTCCCAAGTGGGATATGTTGCGTTGAGTACTCAATGGGGGTAGACTGGTAGTACTAGTTTTGAAGAGCAAGAGTGAGTCTTTTGGCAGGAGGCCTCCTCCACAAGATGAACTCAACTTAGAGAAACGTCAGTACTACTTAGTCATGCCGGTCCGAGCTAGCAGTTTTTATTTCAGTCAAGTGACTGTGTTTTGCCGGAATGGACACCCGGTTGTTGTTTGGGTATAGAGAAGGAGGAGTATCTTGCCCGGTAGGCCGATCACCTACATTTTGTCAGTCTGCACAAAGTGTTAGGCATTCTGACCGGCAGTATGCACAAAGTGCTAGGCATTCTGACCGATTATGGGGCCCAACATGTGGTAACCCATAATCCTTTCTTTCGAGTGGTTGATCTTATAAATTATGTACGGCTAGATAAGCCAAAACGCCACTCTTGTTTTTGAACATCATTCATTGTTTGCCAGTATTTCTTTTGTCAGTCTGCACAAAGTGTTAGGCATTCTGACCGGTTATGGAGCCCAACGTGTGGTAATCCATGACCACCTTTATGAGTGGTTGATTTTATTGTGCACTTGTATGGTTTTAAAAAGGGAAAAACACCACTCTTGCTTTTGACTAATGTTTATTGCTTGCCAATATTTCTCTTATAAAGATTTCACACTTTGCATCCACGAACTGTTTTCACTGAACACCCAAAGCACACACGGACTTACTGAGATTTCTGTCTCATCACCTTTTTACCATGATTTCAGGCCGATCCTGCTGTGGGGATGAGTAGCTAGCGTTATCTACCTTGGAAGAGAATGTGTCTTTTGATTTTATGTATTGCTTTGGGGAGATGAGAGTGGATAATTTTTATGGATTTGTTTCCTTTTGGAAATTCATGGATATATTCTTGGGTTGTAATAAATCTTAAGTTGAAGTATTATTTTTATTATTTTTATTCCGCTATTTTATTTGTGTGACCTCGTTATAAAGACCCCTTGTCCTTTGGACGGGGCGACATCCCCGGCCCCGGCGGGCCTAGGTAGCGGGGTGTTACACACTAAGAATGTGTTCTTAGTATATAGAAAAGGTGATTTGAAGGTAAACAGGTATACTAATGCCAGTTTTCAATCTGACAAAGATGATTTTAAATCACAATCTGGCTACGTGTTTATGTTATACGGATGAGCAATAAGTTGGAAGAGTTCTAAACAAGAGACTATTGCCTACTCTATGACTGAAGCTGAGTACATAGCTGCTTCTGAAATAACAAATGAAGGAATTTGGATCAAGAAATTCATGATAGAACTGGGAGTGGTCCCCAGCGTTGTTGGTCCAATATCATTGTATTGTGATAACAATAGAGCCGTTGTATAAGCAAAAGAGCTACGGTCTCACCAACGATCCAAACACACACTACGACACTATCATCTGATTCGAGAGATCATAGATAGGCATGATGTAAAGATAGATAGATTTTCCACGGATGAGAACATAGTTGACCCACTTACAAAAGCACTATCCCAGAAGAAACATGATAGGCATGTTGAGTCATTTGGTATTAGATACATGAATGATTGGCTCTAGTGCAAGTGGGAGTTTGTTAGTATTGTGCCCTAGAAGTAATCACTTGTACTTTGTATACGACATATTTGTTTTATAATACAAGGCATTATTTATCTTTCAGTTTGTTTTCTTTACTTTCATGTAAAATAACTGTTAGATAAAGTCCTTAGTACAACACTGTATTAAGGAAATCATAATAGAAATCATGATGTGAGATTCCTACTACACTATATAGTGTTAATACTTAAATAATCCCTAGTCGTAGTATTAATGAGATAGGACATCATTAATGCGCTAAGACTAGTACATGTTAGACTTCCTGATTTGATCAGGCGGTGGTTCTCATATCCGTAATTATTGTGATACTCAAAGTTAACATGTAGATGCTTGTTAATAGAATAAGTACATTGGATGACCTAACTACGAGATAATCACATAGATAACTACTTTGTGCCAGTGATAGAATTTTGCTATAGCAAATGTACAAGTATCCTTTGTTAGGGATATGCCCTAGAGTCAAATTGTACTTATACTATTGTCGTTATGTATTATGTAATAATACGAGGCATTTATTTCCATGAATAGTGCATTTAGTTTTGTGGTTATCAAGTACATGACTTGATAGTAAAACCCTACAATTAATACAATGACTATTCTTAAACTATTCCTAATCGATTATTATTAGTGGAATAATAATAAATTAAGATTAGTATGTTTGTGACTTGATGGCTATGTTTCACTGGTCATGGATATATGTGATATCAAGTCAAAACGTAAATAAATATTAGAGAACATTATATTGGACATAACCCACTGTGAGAGTACTTCATGGAACATGTCATAAGTACTTTCTAAGCATAATGATATTAAAAGTCCTTCGACCTGAATTCATCATAGTTTTCTACTTGATAAATTTTATATTTTGACGTTATCTAAAGTTGTCTTTAACCAGATAATAAATTAGACTTCTGTTGGATATAGAATAAATCTAAGAGAGGAATATAATTGATAGTGAAGGAAATTTGTCCCTCTCAATTATGGGAGAGATATCCATAGGCCTCTTGATAAGTTAGACTGTTAAAATACATGGCCGTGCTCAAATATATCAATCTAAGATATTGATATCATTTGTTTGAACAGTCTACTATGAGATCAAGAAATAATTGATTAAACTTAATAAGGATGATATGCTCCGTACCTTATGCTTAACCTAGATATCGTGTGATAAAATGACTAAATATAAAATTATGGTTTAGTTCAAAGAGATCACTGATCTTTATTTAACCTGGATAGTTATAATATTTTGCTAGAAATGGCTTATAACTTGTGGGTCATTTAAATGTGATTTAGGCACATTTCCAGTGTTACATGAACCTATAGGGTCACACAATAAGCGAACTCGTTAGGTTACTTTTCTGGTAACCAAGTTCGATGAATCTAGAAATATGTTTAAGTTAATCAAACTTAAAAAATTTACCAAATACAATGAATCTAGAAATATGTCCACATTCAATGTATCTGGATGATGTCCAGGTATTACACAAAGATTGATCTTCGTTCTGGATATTGGTAAGTCCGGATAACTGAGGGAAATGAGGCCAAGATGACGGTGGTCACAAGATATAGCTCATTTGAATTTCTGGTTATGCCTTTTGGCTTAACGAATGGCCCAGTCCTTAGTTTCGTTAAGCAACACAGAAAATAAAGGGACACAGTGTTTATGGGCCAATTGCCCAACCTTGCTTTACTTATTAAGAAGAACGTTACAAGGAACGATTACACAATGCCAAGACCAGAGCCTTGCACTTACTCCCCGGCAGAGGGATGGTCTTTGTCATAGGCAGTCTCACTGGTTGATGTTTTGACCACCTTCTCCTTCTTCTTCCCAAAGAATTTACCATCCTTCGGCCTCTCATAACTGGTTTTCCTAAAGTTAACGAAATGACTAGCATTTTTGTTATGGTTAACAGGTTTTTCGGTAAATTAATTAGTTAAATTACTAAGATAATGGCAAAATCTTATCATATCAATTTTAATTTCATTTGAATTTAAATAAAATATGATAATATATTATCAAAGTTGGACTCCAAGAGGTTCGGGTGGTTTTAAAAAAAAACCCTAGCCGTCTTCTCAATAGATCTCTTCGTTAATATTCGTGCCTCCATTCATCAGAAAAATAAGCCTCCCAAACCCTAGGCGCTAGCACTCCCGGGGTAACAAGTTAGTTCGCCGTGTGTATCCGATAGAGGGCGCTCGCACATTGCAGCATCTAGTGATCGTTCGGGTTGCACATACGACAACAAAATTAGAATCCAATGATCTTGATTACGCTAAACAGAGTAATCATGTAATCCTTATATCGTCTTAATCGTTTGGCTTGGGTCTTCGGAAGGGATTCGTGGATATTTTCTGCATTTAGGAGTCTACGAATCCTAACAATGGTATCAAAGCAACTTGCTAAATGATTAGGTTGATTCATCTGTGTTAATCGTATTGTTGAATATATGTATGATATATGTGAATTTAAAAGGTGTATATCAACATGTTCACATGATTATAATTTTTAGAATACTTAGCATGCGAAATGCCGGAATTAGGTTTAATCTATGCGTCTTAGTTGTTTGAATAGAGACTAGATGATTTACAGATTGTCTGTAAACTAGTCTGTTTTAATATAATATGGTATCATAAGCATGCTATCCGTTGTTCTATGTTAAAGATTATTTGTATTAATCTGCCATGATAATTTTTTATCTGTATCAATATGGTTAAAAGGGAATGCAGACTATCTGTAACATGAAAATTCACGGCGATGGTTACTAAGGGGTCCAAACGTTAATCTGATTAATATTCAGAAATCAAAAGGCAAAATCTCATTCAATGAGAGAAGGAAATTTTGTTTTCCCCTCCAGGGACACTGCCCCTTAGAACCCCGACTAACTGTTCATTGTGTGTTATTCGTTAATGTTTTTTGATTGTAGTTGTGGATTATTCTGAATAGTGCATAGCATGGCCCGTTTTACCCCAATATGATTGGCAGGTTACATTCTGGTTGTTTTAAGTTATAATTTTTAAATACGGCCTACGTGTCGTTTTTCATTGTTGTAAAATTGTATTGCTTTGCTAGAATAGGAATTATTTTAATTTCACTATCCAATATAAAAGAAGATAGTGGCCTATATTTACAACCAAGGAAGAGCATGCTCAAGGCATTAGAGAATGCTCAAGGAGTTCATATACCTAGATTGACCACCTTGATCTTCACTTCGCTCATGATGATCAACATAGATTATGGGCCATGCTATGTCACTTTTATTTGTGTCTTTCATGCATATTTGATATATTTATTTCATGCTTACTACAATCAAATTTTTATTTAAAAAAATTAAGTGTTAAATACCTTCCAAAATCAAACACTTCTTATTACTTGGATCATCATATAGTCATTCCTGCTAAAGTAGGATGCTTTTTGTGAAACCCCACCGGAAGCCAACCCTAGAGTAAGGGGGTCAGGATGCATATCATATTATTTCACATGAATATATATGCTTTTGAATGATTTTACGTGCTTTAGAATTGTGGATTATAGGTTAGAATGCTTAGTTATGCTTATTGAGTAGGAGGGGTAAAATGGTAATTTTGCTTGAGGTCTGAATAGGAAGATAACTTGAGGATTAAATAAGAAAAAAATGTGGGTGAGAAAATAAGAACAAGAGTTGTTGTGGTTTAGTGGTTAGAGCTTTGAAATTAATCTCTAAGGTCATGAGTTCAAATCCTATCATTTAAGTTTTATCATGATTATCTTAATTAAGTTTGAATTTTTGTGTCTTCCATTCCATGAAAATAGGAATGTTGTCTTAGGGGAGACATGAGGAGAATGTTCTAAATCTTATCATTGTGTCCTAAAAAGAATTCTAGAGGAATTCTTATCCTTTTATTACCTCTAGCTTTGTCCTAACATCTTCCTAATTTAAATGAACCAAAATCCATTAAATCTCTTCTTTTAATTCCAAAAAAAAAAAAAATCTGTGATAATTTCTCATCCTTGAATTTTGAAAATAAATCTTGGAAGAGGGAGGTTGGCCGAAAATAGGAGGGGAAATAGGAAGGGTTTTCAAGAGAAATCAATCACCATGATAGAACTTTCAAATACACCTTCATGTTGTTCATATTTTAGTGAAGAAAAATCTGAAAATTTTTCCAGAATTTTTGCAGACCATCTCTTCGAAAAATTCAGCCAGTAAACCCACTCATTTGCTACCAGAAAAATGGTCATTTCATGTGGCTTGAAGGCTGGAAAATCTGTACAATTTTCGGACTGCACAAACTGTGCAAAACCAGGAAAAAAATTCTGGACATTTCGCAGCTTTCAATCAAGAAAATGAAGCTGTTTTAGTCCATCTTCAAGCCAGCAAAACTCTTCTGTATTTCTCCAGAAAGAAGGCTGGAAAATCACCTTCAAGCCAGCTTAGTTCTCTTGTTATCGAAAATTTTCTTTTTACTTTTTTATTTTATTTTGTATATTGCTCACCTCATGTATGAAGAAATGGTAAGAAAATTTCCAAAGAAAACAACACTAAGCTGCCCAAGTCAAATCCAAAGAAAATTAGGATTTATGAAAAAGTTACTCTCCATTATAAAGTAATTTTTCATCGAAATCTGAATTTTCTACAATTGGTGAACAAAAAGAGGAACAATTTGGTGATATCTTTCCTACTTAATTCTACAATAGATTCTAATCTCTCTCTAAAAGAACTTGCCACCCCTACCCTCAATGATCGCTTTTTATGCATTGTTTTTCCTGAAGTTACAACTACTTTTAAAATGCATTCGGGTTTCATTCAACTTTTGTCATCTTTCTATGGGTTATTGGGGGAAGATTCACATAAGCATCTAAAGGAATTTCATATTGTATGTTCTAATATGAAAATAGTTAGAATTCAGGATGAAATCATTCAATTACGTACATTCCCATTTAGTTTGATTGGTATAGAGAAATATTTTTCTTCGTCTAGAGCTGCATCAATTAGAAAAAGGATATGTGGAATAAGGCAATTGAATGGAAGTCTTTGTGACTATTGAAAAAAGTTCAAATGACTTTGTACTTGTTGTTCACATTATCAAATTAGTGACCAATTACTTATTCAGTATTTTTGTAAAGGTCTTCTTCTACACGACAGGTCAATGATTGATGCAGCTAATGGCGGTACCCTTGTGAACAAAATCCCAACAAGCTACTAGGACTTTAATTTCTAATATGGTAGCTAACACTCAATCTTTTAGTACATGGTAAGACCCTATTAGGAAAATAGGGAAAGTTGGCATACATTCTTTAGAGGGTAAGGTTGAAAACCTAACACCTTTAGTAGGAAAAATGTTAGGTAACAACTCACAAGTAAAGATGTGTAATTTTGCCAATTCTTTTGATCATACTAGTGATGTCTATCCTATTTTTGGTGCTCATGAACAATTGAATATTGTAGGGTATCCAAATCAACCCCCTAGAATATATAACTCCTATTTAAATACCTACATTGAAGGATAGCGTAACCATCCAAGTTTTAGGTAGGGAAACTAATGAGGAAGGTAACAAAATTTTTCAAACAACTCTTCTAATGCACCACCTTCTTAAGGTCAATCTTATGAAATGTTCTTAGAAGATATAGTCAAATCTTTTGCAACTAGTTCCTTAACTTTTTATAAAGAGACTAAGTTTAACATCTAAAATTTGAAAAACTAAGTAGGTGATGTTAGTCAAATCAAGGCACAATTTTCTAGCAAACTTCCTTCTTAACCTTTTAACCCTAAGGACCATACTAATACCTAAATCCTTGTAGGGTAAGAGTAGGAGTTAATTTAGAAAGCTAATCTTTAAGGAGGAGTGAGTTGAGCATAATGCATGAATATTGAGTATTGCTGAAATTGTTCACTTTTTAGATGTTTTTTTTTTTTTTCCCTTATGTTGAGTATCATCATTTTTTAGACTTTGTACCCTTGTTTTCCAGAGTTTATTCACTTTGTTTCTTTCTTTTCTAGACTTTCTTTTTTAGACTTTCTTTCTATAGGAATAGAGTAGCCACATCGAGCTAACGACGTTAAACAACAACACTTTTTGGGAGGTAACCCTTAGGATTTTTTTTTTCTTTTTTGCATCTTGTTTGATTTTTTCTTCAAGTTTTCATCCAAGTTTCTATGCTTTCTAATTTTCTCTTTGTATTTTTGATTTTTCTAAACAAGTAAAAAATTTAGCCAAGCTGCACGGCTAGTGGCATGGCTATGCCCAAGGCCGCGCAGCACGGCTTGGCAACTGAACCGTGCCCTTTTCAAAACATGTGCAAGACTACAGTTTTTTTGCATGGATTATTGCACGGGCATGCCACAAGCCATACTAGTAGCTCTAAAATTCATTGGTATCTTGCACGGGATGCTGCATGCCTGTATCGCATCCCGTGTAACCCTCGACTTTTTCTTCAAAACACAGTACACACGGTAATTCTTTCATTCTTCCTCTAAATTTTCTACAAAAGCTTCAAACCCTAGACCTTTAAATACTATTCAAGTCAATTTAAGCAGCCCAACCACTTTTCGATAAGAAATCCTTACCAAAACTCTACTAACATCAAAATTTTCCTCTTAAAAAAAAAAACTCTTTTCTTACAAACTACAACAAGCTACTCTGATTTTTGGATGTGATTGTAGACTACTTTGATTGTTGTTTGAAGGTGGTTTTAGTAAGTTGTGATCATTCTTAACTTCTTCTTGCAATTTGCTAGAATTCCTACAGTTGAATTGTGAGTTTTTGGCAATTTTTGGTGAATCCCCGTAGCTAAAATTTTTGTTAAATTTTGAACTTCAATTATGCAAGTTTCTGGGATTTTCTTAGTTGAATTATTAATGTGGAAATTGAGTTGGTAACTTATTTTCATGCTTATTTATAGGATTGAATTCTTAAATTGCTAAACTTTGGCGGTTATTTTTATGTTACAAGATTGCTGGAATTTTTTGGTGTTCGTGAGAATTATGGGGCTATTTGGTGTTGTACTTGGTTGTCAAATTGTACTAAGAAGTTACTGATATATTGAGTTCATGGTTGGAGGAGATTGATGATGTTTCTATTGACTAAAGCTACAATTCATTCTTGATATATTGATTACATTTTCACCACATTCCTTAGACCCCATGGTCTTGATTTTTCATTGTCTAAATTGATTCCAAAATTCTTAATAAAAGACCTAAGACAAATAATAAAAGCCTAGTTGGCAGACAAACTCAAACCCATCTTAGACTAGGGCACTGGAAATATGCCCTCAAAGACTAATAAATTCTATAAAGACATTCATTGTGTAGTAATAATAGTATTCTATTTAGCAAGTTTGTATTTATATTTTTCATATATGATCAAAGTTTAGATCCTTACACTATAGTTTTTTGAAGGGAATAGTTTACCTTTAACCAGTGAGTAGTCATCTCACACCAATAGTGTAAGTGTATTTAGAATATGTAGAATTGCACTGTGATAGTAGTCTTCTGAAAGTGCTATAATAAATAAAAACTAAACAATTACGACTACTACGTGGACAGATACTCTATGGTTTGAGTATGAGTTACTGGTCTGTTGAAGTTGGATGTATATACTTTGATATACTTTAGGTGAGATTTCCTCCATGAGATTAATAACCTTGTATTGAACATATATCTTTAGTTAAACAGGACGGACTTGTTAATAGAGCTTCTATGCTTTTCTTCATGAAATGAGTAATAATCCCCTTTTGACAATCTAAAATAATCTAGGAAAATTTAAGGTCATAGAAAAAGACAAAGAGTGTATTACTTTAAGGATCGCTACCTTTAGATAAGTAATTATATTCTTAGAGGTCATAAATTCTGGTCCAAAGGTCAAATGATAGTAGATGTTGTAATACCCCACTACTATGTAACCAACCAAAGGTCGGGGATGTTGTATCGTCTAAATGATAAGGAGTCTTTATAACATAAAACATGAAATAAGACCTAAATTTAAATAATATAGAACAAATTTCAACAAAAATCTCAAATAAATTACAAATCTCCGTGACATAGATATTCCAGAGCATGTGGAAAATGTAGTAAATACAAATATCAAAAAATATAAATTCAAAACAAAAGTAGTAAATAAGCAATCTTCCATAACTCTAATAACTTTATTCACCCTAAAAACATGATAAGCAATAGTTTGAGATAAATATCTCAGTAAGTCTCACAGTGTGTACAGGTAACTTTTCAAACATTCTTTTCATGTTGAATGAACAATAATAATAATTTCATAAATCTCAAATCCTTAAAAAATTTCTCAATAAAACATTTGGAAAAATATATTAAATACCCTTGGAAAATAGAGTAAAATATTACATTTCATGATAAATTCACATTTCTAATCACATTCATCAAAAATAAACTTGGGAACAAATAAAATTTGCATGTTGAACTTTTCATCAATACCATTTCCAAAAATTTTAAAACATCATAAATTAAGATCTGCTCACTATATAATATTTTAAGTATGATTTGCTCATCAAAATTACTCAAGGTGACTTGCAAGTCACTAGAAGAGATTGAAGGCTTGAAAGGGGAAAACACATAGCACACGGCGGAAGCAAAAACAAAAAAAAAACTGGAAAAACTGAAGAACAAGGGAACCCAAACAAAACTGGCGCTGACTCCGGCAACCTAAGTCGGTGCCTGTCGTGCTCTGGTGGGACTCTAAGGTTAAAAATTTCTAACCTTTTCTTCTTGTTCTCAATGATGGCGGGACCGGAATGTGTGCAACCGGGGTAGGTGTGCTGGTGAAAACCTCTTGTGCGATTCCTGCAAGCCTCCTACTCCATCTTTGCATGTAGGTGAACGCCAAACTCTCGATCTTCTAGTATATGGCCTGCCTAATTCTATTTGGTGAACAACTCACAGACTAAGGAATATTTTCTGGAGAGAGAGAGAGAGAGAGAGACGTTTGGTTTTTTCCCAGAGAAGAAGCCGTGAAAACCATGTTATGTCCAATCCTCCTATTTAACCTGAATAAAACCCTAGGCTAAATTGGACTGGCCCATTGGACTCTTAGTTTAGCCTTTTAGACTTAATTAATTATTCTAATTAGAACCAAATAATTAGCCCAATTAATAATTAATTTTCTATCCCAAATAAACTAGTCCAATAAATAAGTCTATATTAGTTTAGTCCCAGGTTAATCTTTAATTATTCAAACTGGGCCAAAGCCCTGAATAATTAATTAACCCACCAAACTAATTTAATTAATTCTCTCTCTCCATGTACCTTTATTTTATTCTAGCCCAATAATTAAATCAGACTACTTAAATAAAATAAATTCTATTTAATTTAATTTAAGACCAATTCCTTAGCCTGTATTTAATTAGGACTCACGGTCTATACTGGGAACAAAAAAACACACTGCCTTGGCTACTAAAATGACCAAAATACCCTTGCCATATAAATAGCTGTATTTTTCATTTTAAATATTTTCTAATATCACCATAAGAAAATATTGACTCCAAGGATAGTGTTGTGTTAGCAAAATCTCCGACCTACAGGTGTAATGACTAAAATAACCCTCTATACATCGCCGTACATTTAAAGAGGAAGAAGTGTACTAACACCTCTCTAAATAACATCGACCATCCTTAAGCTTCTAATCCAATGATCCACAACTTCTTGGATTGTTTCCACTTTCCAAGAGAGCTACCTTAAAGCCAACATCCAAGTCATGTTTCCCAGGGCCCTGGATATTTAGATCATTCAGACAACCACAAGGGGCGACATGGTATAGAAATCATCTTATACAAGTCTGTCTTAACTAACTAGTCACACATACCCAACATGCAAGTATATTTACCCTACGATAGAACCTCACGTATAGCATATCAAAGTACATGCTTCCAGCTTCGTTAGACCACCAACTCATACTCAAATTGTAGAGTACTAGTCCATGTTGTAGCAGTAGTAGTCTACATTTCTACCATATAGTACTTTTAGAAACCACTACTATAGGTCATGTTCTACGTATTTGAAATACGCTTATGTCATGAAGTGAGTGGACTACTCACTGGCTAAAGGTAAGCTATTCCCCATTTGAAATTCACAATATAATAACCTAGACATGATGAGATTCTCATTCTCATCAATCGGTTAAGAACGAACATTTAAGTATTAAGTAACTCGTGATCCATACCTTACTGTGAAACCTCCATTCACATGGACCACTTACTTAAATACAATGGGTCTTTTCCAAATGTTATTGTGCACAAATAAAATGTAAATTCACAAATAATTTCTGGAAAATAATTTTTTTTATTAAAACATTCGATTTTTACATCAAAAACCTAGTCTAAGAGGGCATATTTCCCAACAATCTCCCACTTGCACTCTAAGACTAAGTAAGTCCGTGGGTGCCCACCCCTATGGTGTCTAAGTGTCTCTTGAAGACTCTCTCAATCAAAGGCTTGGTGAATGGATCAGTTAGATTGTTCTCGGAGGCAATCTGTTCCACCACAACTTCCCGTCTCTGGATGAAATCCCAGATCAGGTGGTACTTCTTCTCGATGTGCTTCCCCTTCTTGTGGTCCCTGGTTCTTTAGATTGTGATACTACTCCAGTGTTGTCGCAATGCATTACAATCGGCCTGTCCATATGTGGCACGACTCCAAGTTCTGAAAGGAACTTTCGGAGCCAGACTGCTTCCTTGGATACCTCTGAAACTGCCATATACTCAACTTTCATGGTTGAGTTAACAATGCAAGATTACTTGATACTCCTCCATGAAATAGCTTCTCCAAACAAGGTGAAGACATATCCACTAGTAGATTTTCTCTCATCCTTATCCGCCTGGAAGTCTGAGTCTGTGTATCTTGTAGGAACCAAGTCATCAATCCTGTAAACCAGCATATAATCTCTCGTTCCCTTGAGGTACTTGAGAATATGCTTTACAGCTTGCTAATGAACCTCCCCAGGGTTGGACTGATATCTGCTAACTAAATCTACGGCAAAGCAAATATCTGGCCTAGTACATAGCATGGCGTACATGAGACTTCCCACAGCCGAAGCGTAGGGAATCCTACTCATTCTGTCCTTTTCTTCTTGAGACTTAGGATAGTCCCTTGAAGAAAATGACAACCCATGTCTGCAAAGAATTAGAGCTCCCTTGCATGAGTCCATGCTATACCAGCTAGCATCTTGTCAATGTATGCCACTTGGGATAATCCTAACATTTTCTACTTCCTATTTCTAAGAAGTCTAATCCCAAGAATGTAGCTGGCTTCTCCTAAGTCCTTCATACTGAATTGACTAGACAACCAAACCTTTGCAGATGACAATGACCCGACATCATTTCCAATTAGTAGAATGTCATCCACATACAAGACAAGAAAACCCGCATTAATGCCTTCAAGTTTCCTGTACACGCATGGTTCATCCTCATTTTGAATAAATCCACAAGACTTTACAGTCTCATCAAAATGAATGTTCCATGCTCTCAATGCCTACTTAAGTCCATAAATGGACTTCTTAAGCTTGCAAACCATATGTTCTTGGCCTTTAGCAATAAAGCCTTTCGGTTGGGATATATAGATGTCTTCGCTAAGATGGCCATTTAAAAATGCCATTTTGACATCCATTTGTCATATCTCGTAGTCATAATGACATGTGATGATAAGGAGGATACAAATGGACTTAAGCATGGCTACCGGGGAAAAGGTTTCCTCATAATCGATTCCCTCCTTCTGAGTATACCCTTTCATCACAAGCTTAGTTTTGAAGGTTTCAAACTTCCCATCTACTCCCCTCTTTCTCTTGTATACCCACTTACACCCAATGGGTTTTATCTCTTTAGGTGAAACTACAAGTTCCTAATCCTGATTGAAGTACATAGACTCAATCTCAACTTTCATTGCTTCATGCCATAGATTTGCATCGGCATCAGCAAAAGCCTCCTCGTATCTAGTGGGGTCTTGTTCCTGATGGTCGGAGACTAGCTCGAAAGCTTCTCGAGTCCATCTCTCTAGAACCCTAGACACTCTCCCACTACGACGAGGCTCCAATTGTACAGGTTCTTGAGGCTGTGTCTCTTCTCATTCCACAATCGGGTCAGAAGAAGTTGATTTCGAATATAACTTCTCCTCCAATTCCAACCCAGTTGAACCTTTAGTGGAGGTACTCTGATCATCTTCTAAGTATCTAGCATTAGTACTAACCAGAACTTTCTGCTCCTTAGGATGATAAAAGTAACCATCCTTTGTCCCATTTGGATACCCAACAAAATAGCATAATTTTGATCTTGATTCCAACTTATCTCTCTTGACCAGTACATAAGTTGGACAACCCCATATCCTGAGATGATTCAAACTTGGTTTACGCCTAGTCCATATCTCATAAGAAGTCCTAGGTACTGACTTGGAAAGCACCAAGTTCAGAATGTATGCCACTGTTTCTAGGGCATATCCCTAAAAAGACACTGGAAGAGTAGCATGAAACTTCATGCTTAGGACCATTTCCATCAATGTCCTATTCCTTCTGTCAGCTACTCCATTCTGCTGGGGCATCCCCCGTGCAGAGAGATGGGATACTATCCTATGATATACCATGTAGTCCTTAAATTCACCAAAGAGGTACTCTCCACCACGATCCGATCGTAAGGTCTTGATCAATTTACCTATCCGATGCTCCACATCAGCCTTAAACTCCTTGAACTTGTCAAAAGAGTCAGACTTGTATCTCATCAGGTAAATGTAACCAAACCTTGTACAATCATCCGTGAAAGTAATGAAGTACACAAAACCCCCTCTAGCTGGTGTAGACAAGGGACCACACACATCAGTGTGAACAAGACTTAATACCTCCTTGGCACTATCCGCCTTAAGGGTAAATGACCTTTTGATCATCTTTCCCATCAGGCAAGACTCATACTTAGGCCAATTTTCCAATCTCAATAAGCCCAAAGGCCCATCATAGATTAACCTCTGAATCCTGGTTGAGTTTATATGACCCAACCTTAGATGCCAAAGACAAAAGTCATTGACATTGGTCTTTCTCTTCCTTATTAAAGGTGCAGATTAAGTATTATTTAATTGATTGTTAATAGAGTTTAAGAAAAATAGATTTTCATACATGTGCCCAGTACATAAAATTTCTCCATCTCTACTAATAGAAATACCAGAATAGAAAGATACAGAATATTCTTTATTTATTAGTTTCGCAACCGAAATCTAATTCTATCGAAATCCAGGTACATATAAAATATCTTTCAAAACCACTATTCTATTACAATCAAAAAACAAGATCCAGCTCTCCCACTGCAAGGGCCCAAACTTATACTCTATTTCCCACATGTAGTCCATGTTCGCCCTTCTGGAGTTTTCTAATCTTTCTAAACCCCTGTAAGTGTTAGAATTCGTGGACTTCTAAATGCGAAAAACATCCATGAATCCCTTCCGAGGATCCAAGTAAATGATTAAGAAGATTGTAGGTTTGCAGATTTACCTCTGTTATGTGTAATCAATATCCTTCAGCTCCGATTGTGCTGCTGTGCATGCAACCCGAACGATCACCAAACGCTACAGTTGTGCGAACGTCCTCTATCGGATACACACCGCGAACTCACTCATCACCCGGGGAGTGCTAGCGCCTAGGGTTTTTGAGAGGCTTATTTTTCTGGTAGATGAAGGCACGAATTTTACAATAGAATTGGCACACACAAGAAGACGGCTAGGGTTTTTCTTAAAAACCCACTCCGAACCTCTTAGAGTCCAACCCTAATAATATCTTATCGTATTTTAAATTAAATTCAAATTAAATTAAAACTAATACGATAAGATTCTGTCATTATCTCGATAATTTAACTAATTAATTTACCAAGTCAGATTCTTATAGTCTGGACATCATTCAGATACATCAAATGTGGACATATTTCCAGATTCATTGTATTTGGTAGATTTTCTAAGTTCGATTAAATTAGACATGTTTCCAGATTCATCGAATCCGATTAGCAGAAAATAACCTAATAAGTTCGCTTATTGTGTGACCCTATAGGTTCATTTAACACTGGCAATGTGCCCAAATCATATTTAAATGGCCCACAAGTTATAAGCGGTTTCTAGCAAAACATTATAACTATACAGGTTAAATGAAGATCGGTGATCTCTTTGAACCAAACCATAATTTTATATTTAGTTCTTTTGTCACATGATATCCAAATAAAGCATAAGGCACGGAGCATGTCATCCTTATTAAGCTCAATCAATTATTTCTTGATTTCATGGTAGACTGTTCAAACAAATGATATCAATATCTTATATTGATATATTTGAGCACGGCCATGCATTTTAACAATCTAACTTATCAAAGGGCCCATGGATATCTCTCCCATAATTGAGAGTGACAAATTCCTTCACAATCAATCATATTCCTCTCCTCGATTTATTCTATATCCAACAGCAGTCTAATTTATTATCTAATTAAAGACAACTTTAGACAATGTCAAAATATAGAATTTATCAAATAGGAAACTTTGATGAATTTAGGTCAAAAGACTTTTAATATTATTATGGCTAGAAAGTACTTATGACATGTTCCATGAAGTACTCTCACAGTGGGTCATATCTAATACAATGTTCTCTAACATTTATTTATATTTTGACTTGATATCACAAATATCCATGACCAGTAAAACATAGCCATCCAGTCACAAACATACTAATCTTAATTTATTATTGTTCCATTAATAATAAACGATCAGGGACAGATTTAGAATCGTCATTGTATTCATTGTTGGGTTTTACTATCAAGTCACGTACTTGATGACCACAAAATAAAATGTACTATTCATGGAAAGGAAAGCCTCATATTATTATATAAAACATAACGACAATAGTATAAGTACAAATTGACTCTAGGGCATATCCCCAATAGTAAGGAGTTACAGATGTGATCAGAGGCTCCTAAATCAACAATCTAAGTGGAAGTTGATCCAACCATTGATATAGACTCCAGATAGAAAACATTACCTGAGGGGTTTTTCTTGACTTGAAGATCTGGGCACTCCTTTTTCCAATGTCACTTCAGCCCACATTTGAAGCACTTACCCTTAGGTTTGTCTTTGGGCTGGGTCTAGGGTTGGGCTGCTGCATTCCCCTTCTTCTTCTTAAACTTCCTAGGCTTGGGCCCAGTTCTAGAAAATGAAGCCTTAGCAATCATAGCTTTAGATTGTGGCTTCATGACCTTCTCCACCATCTGGAGCTCCTTCATCAACTCAGTTAAACCCATGTTTAACTTATTCATATTGTAGTTCAACTTGAACTGAGTAAAGGAACCTGGTAAAGATTCGAGAAACATGTCCACTTGGCTCTCAGGGTCAATGACAGCCCCTAAGATTTTTGCTTCCTCGAAAACTGCAATCATCTTAAGCATATGCTCTCTAACTGATGCTCCCTCAGCCATCTTAGTGTTAATGATAGTTCAAAGAGCCTCCTGCCTTGCGGGCCGGCTTTATCCACAAACATCATGGCTAATGATTGAGTTATGTCATACGCAATGGTCATGTGCTCATGTTTGGATGGGAGCACATTAGACATGGAGGCCAATATGTAACAACGAGCCATCTCATCGGCCTTCTTCCATGCCTTCTCAGCCTCACGCTTCTCGGCGGTGGAACCCTTCCCAATAACAGGGCAAGTTTCGTAAAGGACATACTTATACTCTTCCGCTGCGAGTATTATGTCCAAGTTCCTCTTTCAGTCCACATACTTTGGACCAATTAGCTTATTCTCTCTGAGAATAACGGTCAATGGACTAAAAGAACCTCCCACCATTTCTGAAAAATTGAAAATAAAAGAAAAAGATTTAGTTTCTAAAAACAAAATAAATATGTGCACTTTATCGTTATTATCAAAATTGATAACAATTAATTTAGCTCTTAGGAAAATTGACATAGCTTCTTAGGAAGATTAACAGTTCCCTAAGCTAAGTGTGTTGACCACCACAAATTAATTTCCCTTCTAGGTAATGATCTAGAAGATAACTCCATCGAGGGGATGGCCGTTTCCTCTCATTTCCTATGGACATACCTCGCACTATAACCTCCAACGAGGGGCTGGCCGATCATAGTACATGCTCCGGGTTATTAATTACATCCCTCTACTAGATCTAGATCCTTGTGGTATCCCCATCCTATACGGGTTCACTCCCAGGGTAACGCAAGGGGACCCACGATCTCTAATGACAATCGTGATGGAAGCTGTGGGGCCATTGGAACCCCTTTCCCACTTAGTCTTTTAAAACAAGGGTTTTCTGAAAAATATACTTTTGAAAATTTTCATTAAGTTTTCCTTTTAACTCAAAAATAAAATGTTTAAATTCATTAAAATCTCTATGTCAATGTATATATCCTTTGAGAGATTTTTCCACAGACTAATTTTATTCAAATTAAAAAACTTAATGATTTCAAAAACTTTCCAATTAAAACTTTCTAGAGACTTTTGTCTCAAGTTTATTTGACAAAACAATTTTTCTTTGTGCTAAAATAAAACATAATGGTTTTCTATTTTAACTTACAAAAATATTTAAATCCAATATATTTTCTATGTCAATGATTAAATCCTTTGAGAAAATATCTAAGGATTAATTTTTGTTCAAGTTAAAATAACAATTTAATTTGTAGAAAAATGTTTTCCTTGTCAAAATTATTCCCAAAGACTTTGGTCTTTGAGAGACCGCGCACATAGGTACTTAAAAAAGATAGCATGCTAGAAAATAGTAGACGTTTTCATACTTTTCTATTTTTTAAACCTAAGTACCCAGATAATAGAATTAAACACATTAATTAATTAATTAATGGTCTTGTTTAATCCTAAAATCCCTTACTAATATTTTTCATGCAAAATATTCCATGAATATTAACTATTGCAAAAATATTAACTTCGCCTAATATAGACCCCAAAACAAAAAGGAAAATTCAAGAAAAATTACAAGGAAAAAATCAAAAATTTCTCCTTGGTCCACTGCACCCGCTACACTAGATCGAGCACCTATCTGCACTGTGGTCCACTGCACCCGCCGCACAGAACCAGGACCCATGGACAAGTAGTGTGCGGACCGAATTCCAGACCCGAGCTGGCGCCGGTTCAGCCACCCCAGCCAGCGCCGATTGGGCTCCGACGGGTTCTTCTTGCAGTTTTTTTTTTCTGCGATTTTCTTCTACGAATTTTCTCTGTTTTTCTGTGCAACTTCTGGTACCATTGGCTCTTCGATTTCAATCTCAATACAATGAAATCAACCCAAACCAAAAATTGCCTATACCATTTAATATCGGGCTTACACGATTTGCTAAGAAAATCAGAAAATTACAAATCTCCTATACCTCATCAAAGAGGTTTAACAAGAGAACCTATCCCTACCAAAACAGCGAAGGATCACGGTTTAATCACACATATGTGTCCAGTTTTATTCAACTAAACGCATGCTCCCTATATTTTCACAAAACCTTCATCCTCTAATACCAATTGAAGGCATGAAAAAAGGAAAACACAGAGCACGCAGCAGAAGTGAAAGCAAAAAAACTAGAAAACCAAGAACAAAGGAATTCTTGTCCAGGGCCGACGCCGGTTCCGGCAGTCCTAGCCAGCGCCGATTAGGCTCTGGCGAGACTCCAAGGTTAAAAATTTCTTACCTCTTTTCCTCGTTCTAAGAATTGGCTGGATCGGAATGTGTGCAAGCGGGGTAGGTGCACTGGTAGAAG
This sequence comes from Voacanga thouarsii, assembly GCA_026120185.1. Taxonomy (NCBI): domain Eukaryota; kingdom Viridiplantae; phylum Streptophyta; class Magnoliopsida; order Gentianales; family Apocynaceae; genus Voacanga; species Voacanga thouarsii. The sequence goes on from JANUWF010000106.1 coordinate 953,756, forward strand.
CCTCTTGTGCGATTCCTACAAGCCTCCTACTCCGTCTTTGCATGTAGGTGAACGTCAAAACTCTCGATCTTCCAGTATATGGCCTGCTTAATTCCGTTTGGTGAACAACTAACAGAACTAAGGAATATTTTCTGGAGAGAGAGAAAGACATGTGTTTCTTTTTTTTCACAAAGAAGAGTCTGTAAAAAAAACAACGATGATTTCCAATCCTCCAGTTTAACCTACCTGTTTAACCTAAATAAAACCCTAGGTTAAACTGGACTAGGCCAGTGGACTCTTAGTTTAACTTTTTGGACTAAATTAATTATTCTAATTAGAACTAACTTAATGGCCCAACAAATAATTAATTTTTCCAACCCAAATAAACTAGTCCAATTAACAAGCCTATATTAGTTTAGTCCCAGGTTAATCCCTAATTATTCAAATCGAGCCAAAGCCTTAAATAATTAATTAACCTACCAAACTAATTTAATTAATTCTCTCTCTCCATGGACCTTTATTTTATTCTAGCCCAATAATTAAATCAAGCTACTTAAATAAAATAAATTATATTTAATTTAAGATCAATTCCTTAGACCGTATTTAATTAGGACTCACGGACTATACTGGGGACCAAAAAACTCATTGCCTTAGCTACTAAAATAACCAAAATACTCTTGCCATATAAATAGCTGTATTTTGCATTTTAAATATTTCAAACTATCACCATAAGGAAATATTGACCCCAAGGACAGTGCTGCGTTAGCAAAGTCTTCAACCTACATATGTAATGACTAAAATACCTCTCTATACATCGTTGTACATTTAAAGAAAAAAAAGGGTACTAACACATCTCTAAATGACATCTACCATCCTTAGGCTTCTAGTCCAATGATCCACGACTTCCTGGATTATTTTCGCTTTTCAAGGGAGCTACCCTAAAGCAAATATCCAAGTTATGTTTCTCAAGGCCCTGGATATTTAAATCATTCAGACAACCACAAGGGGCGACATAGTATAGAAACTATCTTGTACAAATCTGTCTTAACAAACTAGTCACACATACCCAACATGCAAGTATATTGGCCCTACGATAGAACTTCAACTATAGCATATCAAAGTACATGCTTCTTGTGAAACCCCAGTCAAAACCAACCTTAGAGTGAGGGGGTTGGGATGTATCTCATACTTTATTGTATGTTTAAATATATTTTTATATGATTTTATGTGCATTGAATTTGTATTTTATAGTCGAGAGGGCTTGATTATGACTATTGAATGAGAAGGGCAAAATGGTAATTTTTGCTTGAGGTGGGAAAAGGGAGATAGCTTGAGGATTGAATAGGAAAATATTTTTAGAGGGAAAATAAGAACAAGAGTTGTTGTGGTTTAGTAGTTAGAGCTTTGGAATTAATTCTTGAGGTCTTGGGTTCAAATTCCATCATAGGAGTTTTAGCTTGGTTAAATTTTATTTTTGCTTGGGAAGTAATATTTTCGGCCTTATGAACTTGGAGTAGGGTAGAAATGTTGTCCTAAGAGAGACATGATAGGAGTATCCTCATCCTACTCTTTTGCCTGCACAAAATTCCTAAGGGGAATTCATTTCCTCTTGATCTTTAATTTTTCCTATCTCTCAACTTATTAGTTTGATCAAATTGTTCTAGCCATTTTCTTTCCAGAAATTCCAGTGAAGTGCTGTGGCTTTGTAGAATCAAAATGTTTTAGTGAAAAACATTTAATGGTCTAAAAATGTGGAGAAGATGTGAAAGATTCCAAGAGGATAAATCCTTCTAGTGAACTTTCTAAAAATTCATTCTAGCTAGGTTCATCTTCCTTCTTAGAATGAACTGAAATTTTCCAGCTTCTTGTGCCTTCAAGGTGTCGACATTCTTAGCTAATATTCCCTTCCAAATGCTGCCAGAAAAATGGCCTTTTGGATCAGTTTGCAACCTGAATTTCTCTGGCCATTTTCGAACTACACAAAGGTGGTGCAAAACCAGGAAAATTCCTGGGCAAATTCGCAGCTTTGGAGGTCCAAAACCAAGCTGTTTTCTTTCAGTTTTTGCTCAGCTCCTTAGCCATGTTTTTCCTTCATGAAGAGGGCTAGAAACCAGACTTGAAAACCCCTGAAATTCCCCTTCAAACTCCCTGCAAGTCGACTGGAAGGTGGCAGTTGAAAACTGCCCAGAAAATTCCAGCCTTGCAAAAATCTTGTGCAGAAAAAATTTTCCAACTTTGTTTCCTAATTCTACCCTAGCCGAAACTCCATCCTTCTTCTACACAAAGCACCCTTAAACCTTCAGTAACTGAGCTCCACTATCCTCCTCAAGCTTCTGCACGAAAATCCAGTCATGGCTGCCTAAAAGATTTCCAAAAAAATTCTGCAATCATGCCTTGATTTGGATACCAAAATTCCAGCCACCATGATTTAACAACTTTTCATAAAATATACCTCAAACAACCAGACCTTCCCTTCACCATTACACTCAATATTTTCGGCCACCTTAAGCCTCCTTCAACCAGCATTCAGCTAGCCAAAACACTGCCCAGCAATTCAGCCATAGCAGACTTCCAAAAGCTCTCCCATAATCAAAGGTATTCTTGAATATTTAGTTTCCAAATTTGTTTCCTAAAAATATTCTTCAAGGATTCCAACAACTAGCCTTTCCTTTTCCCTTCCAAACCAGAGAATTATCTCCCAAAACCCTACAAAAATTTGGCCAGCCCTAATCCCTACAGAATTTTGGCAGCTGCAAATCAAAAGCTCCCAATTCCCTTCAACCATCAAGAACATCTACTCCTTCCTTTCACCTAATACCCCTCCAAATCACTTCAAACTTCTTCTAAAATTTCTAGATTGAGTCTATTCACTGTCGTGAGTCCATCAACACCATTTTTAACATCAAGCTCTAAGATCCAACTTGCTAGTTTGGATAAAAAACTAGAAATTTTGCGAAGGACTCAAGAACACCTTCAAGGTAGGTTTGTTTTAACAACTTTATCTTCTCCAATCTTGATCTCTAATGAATATAAATGTGAATCAACATACTAATGGTCTCTCTCTCTCTCTCTCTCTCTCTCTCTCTCTCTCTCATGGCCGAATCTCTCTCCTCTTAGCCGGATGGCTCCTTCTCCAATGGCCATACTTTCTCCACCTTCCTTGGACGGATTTAGGCATCTAGGGGTTGTCAACCATTCGAAACTCCTTCAAGATATTCAGCAAGCAAGTAAGCCTTTTTAACCCTCCTTTTAAATTCTAGATTCATGTCTCTAGAATGATGTTGATAGAAGATGGATTGTGGATAGGATTTAAGTATATATTGTTGAGGTTGAAGCATGAATGTATGTACGAATATGAAGGAGATGGGATTTATGCATGGATGGATTATCTTGGTTGATAGTATGATGATTTGAGGTTTAATGCATGTCTCCATGTCATAGGTAGTATTTGTGATGAAGTATGCTAGAGATTATGTCACCTTTGGTGAATATGATTTATATTCATGTTGGATTATTGAAGCCATGATCATATTTATGATAGTAGGGGTTAGATCATGTCTTGGTAAATTTAGATCTATACTTATATGCATGATTTGGATGATTTGATGAATTGGAGGATTGTATATGTTCATGATTATGGTTAGCCATAGAAGTATAATTATGATCTAGTTGTCCCTAAACTAATTTTTATTTCATGAATAAAATATTTCATAATATGATTTTGCTAGTAATTTTAAAGAAAACCCTAGGAGGGATAAATTTGGATTATTATATATAATAAGGATATTTTAGTCAAATAAATAATAGCTTTTGCTAGAAAAATAGAATATATATATATATATATATATATATATATATATATAAAATAATGAAATCAACTAAAGCCTTTTATGGAAGTAATCATAATTAGTAAAATATTTATTACTAAAAATTTAATTATTATCTTTTAATCAAACCCATTAAAAATTTATTTATTATTTTTCAAGCAAGACTCATTAAATTTATTTTCAACTAATTTTAGTTATCAATTATTTTCTAACAACTAAATTATTAATAAATTATTATTTTACCTAATACCACCTAGGACTCTTCATCAAATAAACTCTAAATTTTTCTTAGCAAGATTTAAACCATCAACTTATTAGTACTTGTTTCTCAAAACATTAATTATTTTAAATATCAAATTAGGGTTAGCTTATAAACCTATTTATTTAAAGTTTGGCCTTAAAGCTTGGGACACTAGGATCATGGTGGTAATAAGTTGAGTTGTTTTAATTTGAGAAAGTGGATTTTTTACTTAAGTTTGATTGTGGTTTGTATTAGCCCATGCGGGGTTAGGTCAGCTGTTGGAGACCTTTTATTGTGAGCAAGGATCAGGTAAGCTCCTGCATAAAACCTGATTGATGAAACATGTCTATTATGGCAAGCTAAATGTAGAGTACATGGACACTCAATTTTGCAAGGGCAATTGAGGATTAACTTCTTACCTATTTTAGACAAACAATTTATTTGAGAATTAATAAGCAGATTTACTCAATTTCAAAACTCTTTCCAAAACTGATTTTGATAAAGACTTTGGGAACCCTTAATTGCCATTTTCATGTGGAACAGTGTTTTGTTCATTTTATCCCAAGTGGAAAATGTTGTTGAGTACTCAATGAGGGTGGACTATTAAGGCTAGTCTTTGAGGAGTTAGGGTAAGTCTCCCAGTAGGTGGCCACCTCTGAAGGGTGAATCCTTGCCGGATAAGACAACAGTCCAGTAGGTCGTGCCGGTCCGAGCTAGCAGTGTTCTTTTTCAGTCAAGTGACTATGTTTTGCCGGAATGGACACCCAATTGTTGTTTGGGTATAGAAAAGGAGGAGTATCTTGTTCGGTAGGCTGATCACCTACTTTTGTCAGACTGCACAAAGTGTGGCATTCTGACCGACAGCATGCACAAAGTGTGGCATGCTGACCATACGGTTATGGGGCCCAACGTGTGGTACCCATGATCATTTCTTTGAGTGGTTGATTTTATTGATTATGTATGGTTGGAAAAGCCAAAACACCACTCTTACTTTTGACTAATGTTTATTGCTTGCCAGTAATCTCTTATAAAGAATTTTATACTTTGCATTCACGAACTGTTTTCACTGAACACCCAAAGCACACACGGACTTACTGAGATTTCTGTCTCACCACCATTTTTACCATGATTTCAGGTCGATCCTGCTGTGGGGATGAGTAGCTATATATTGCCTGCTTGGAAGATTTTTTGATAATTTATCTTGTATAATGTTTTGGGGAGATGAGAGTGGATAGATTTTCTTATGGATTTATTTTTGGTATTCTTGGATTGATTTTTGGGATGTAATAAATTTTAAGTTCAAGTATCATTTTTATTCCGTTATTTCATTTGTGTGACCTAGTTATAAAGACTCCTTATCTTTTGGACGGGGCAACATCCCCGACCCTGGCGGGCCTAGGTAACGGGGTGTTACACTTCTAGCTTCATCAAACCACCAACTTATACTCAAGTCGTAGAGTACAAGTCCACACTGTAGCGGTAGTAGTCTAAGTTTCTACCATATAGTACTTTCAAAAACCACTACTACAGGTCCTGTTCTACGTATTCGAAATACGCTTATGTCATGAAGTGAGTGGACTACTCACTAGCTAAAAGTAAGCTATTCCCCATTTAGAATTTACAATATAATAACCTAAACATGATGAGATTCTCATTCTCATCAATCGATTAAGAACGAATGTTTATGTGTTAAGTAACTCGTGATCCATACCTTACTGTGAAAGACCTCCATTCACATTGACCACTTACTTAAACACAATAGGTTTTTTTTAAACGTAATTGTGCACAAATAAAATATAAATTCACAAGCAATTTTTGAAAATAAATTCTTTTATTAAAACATTCGATTTTTACATCAGAAACCTAGTCTAATAGGGCATATTTCCCAACCACTATCCTATGATGTACCATGTAGTCCTTGAATTCACCAAGGAGGTACTCTCCACCAAAATTCGATCGTAAGGTCTTGATCAATTTACCTGTCCAATGCACCACTATGCTGTAGGTATAATATCATTTAGGACTTAGGACCCTTTATCAAATAAACCCTAGTTTTTTATTAATATCAAAGATTTATACCTACAACTTATTTGTAACTATTTCACAAACCCTAGTTATTTTATTATCAAACTAGATTTATTTTATAAAATCCTTTTGATTATCTTGCCTTAAAGTTTGGAACATTAGGGTCATGATTGTAGGAACTTGAACTAGGATTATTTATAGAAGCAAATTTGGCTTGAGTTTAATTATGACTTGTGTTTGCCCCAGGTGGGGTTAGGTCAGCTTTGGAAGATATTTGAGTTAGCTCAAGCAAAGGATCAGGTAAGCTCCTGCATAAAACTTGTTTGTTGTAAAAGGTTACTATGGCAAGCCAAACACGAAGTATGTGAACATTGATTTTGTAAAGGCAATTGAGGACTATTTCCTTTCTTATTTCAGTCAAACAAATTATTTGAAAATCTATAAGCAGTTTTACTCAAACACTAAACTCTTTCTAAAACCAGCTTTGTCACGAACTTTAGAAACCCTTAATTGCCATTTTCAAGTAAAGCTATGTTTTATCAGTTTTCTCCCAAGTGGAACAATTAACGTTGAGTACTCAATAAGGGTAGGCTAGTAGTACTAGTTTTGAAGAGCAAGAGCGAGTCTTCTGGCAGGAGGCCACCTCCAGAAGATAAACACAACTTGGAGAAGCGACAATACTACTTAGTCATACTGGTCCGAGCTAGCAAGTTTCAGTCATGTGGACTAGGTGTTACCGGAGTGGACAACTGGTTTTGTTTGGGTGTAGAGAATGAGGAGTATCTTACCTGGTAGGCCGTACGCCTACCTTTTGTCAGTCTACACAAAGTGTGGCATTTTGACCATTGTATGGACATGGGGACCCAACGTGTGGTACCCATGGCCGCCTATTTGAGTGGTTGTATTTATTGTGCACTTGTATGGTTTGAAAAGAGGAAAACACCACTTTTTATTTTAACTTTATTTATTACTTGCCAGCATTTTCTCTTATGAAATGTTTCAACTTGCATACATGAACTGTTTTACCTGAACACTCAAAGAACACACGGACTTACTGAGATTTTTATCTCATCACCCTTTTTACCATGATTTCAGGTCGATCTTACTGTGGGGATGAGTAGCTAGTTGTTGCCTGCTTTGGAAGATTTTATGTTATTTATTTTATATAATGCTTTGAGGGATGAGAGTAAACAATTTATTTTGGATTTGTTCTTGAATTTTTGGGTTGTAATAAGTTTTAATTTCAAAGTATTATTTTATTTTTATTGTATGTCCTAGTTATGAAAACCCCTTGTCCTTTGGACGGGACGACATCCCCGGCCCTACTGGGCCTAGGTTGTGGGGTATTACATCAAGTGCATAGATTTCTCTTCACACACTGTACTAGCCCCCTTTTTGTCATTACTCATCATTTTTTTTCAACAATGTTCCTTTCTTTTGCTATTGGGAATTCATAGCCTACTGAAAGTGGATTTCTCTTCATTATCCATATTGGCCCCCATATCAAGCAAAAATATTTTTGTTTTCTCATCTTCAAAGAGGAAATAACAACTCATTTTTTCAATCTTCACATGAAGAATTTTTTCCAATTTTTCCACAATCTTTCCTCTCAAAGAATTTTTATCAACTCATATTCCTCATCACAACTCTAAGCTAAGCAAAATTTAAACTCATAATACAAGAGTTAGCCAATAAACTTTACCCATATTCATCATATTTTCAATATTCAAACTAGAAGAGTCAAATAACATTCAAACACCAATGTATAAACAAGATTAATCAAAATTCTCAAGTTTTGCAAAATATCCTATCCAACAAACCAATTTCACAAAAATCCACCTAATGAATGACAAAATCCATATCCAAGTAAGAAAAAGAATTACAACCTTGTTGAACAATAAAAACCACTAAAATTTTTTAAAAAATTTCACAAAAATGATATGGACAAATATTTGTTCAACCATTCTTCCCCCCACACTTAAACTAGACATTATCCTCAATGGTCAAAGATATAACAATAAAAGTACAACCAAGAAAACGACAATTAATAAAGAAGAAGAAGAAAGTGAAGAAGATACTTCCATTACATCGTAGTGCCACCATTTTTTAATACACCACAAGGAAGGGTTACAAGAAAAGTATAAGGGTACCTAATGAAAAATAAAAAAAATAAAGAGAAACAAAAATCTAGAAAAAGAAAGTGAAAAGAAACTAAAAGAAAACCAAAAGAAAATCACGCATCATAGAAGGTAACATCGAGATGTTCTAAAGTGCCAAGTTTTTCACCCACATATGGTTTCACTCAATTCCCATTTATTAGTGTTATGCCCTAGAGGCAATCACGTGTACATTGTATATGACACATTTTATTTTAATAAAAGGCATTATTTATCTCACAGTTTCTTTTGTTTACTTTTGTGTAAAAAAACTGTTAGATAAAGTCCCTAGTACAACACTGTGTTAAGGAAATCATGATAGAGATCATGATATGAGATTCCTACTACACTGTGTAGTGTTAGTATTTAAATAGTCCCTAGTTGTAGTATTAATGAGACAAGACATCATTAATACGTTAAGACTAGTATGTGTTAGACTTCCTGATTTGATCAAGCGGTGGTTTTCATATCCGTGAGTATTGAGATACTCAAAGTTGACACATGGATACTTGTTAATGGAACAAGTTCATTGGATGACCTAGTTTTGAGATAATCACATGGATAACTATTTAGTGCCAGTGATATAATCTCAATATAGCAAACGTGCAAGTGTTCTTAGATTTGAGATCTCAAAGGTACTTTGTTTGCTAAGCTTTGTGCTTTGATTCCAATCTCTAGAGCCAGATCGAGGGCCGCCTATGGGATGGATATTGGGTATATTGTGAGGTAAACGAAAGTAGTTGAGAGGGTCAATAAAAGATTCACCACTCCTAATAGTAGGGGCGAATACCTCACAGCCACTTGTAGTAATTATTACTCAAGAAGTCCTTTGCCAAGGCGACTATGTATTAGAAACAGTTCCAATTGATACACATTTAAAGTAGTAGGTGTTGGATAGTATGCCCTCTTAGACTAGGTTTCTGATGTAAAAATCGAATATTTTAATAAAAGAATTTAATTTCAAAAATTATTTGTGAATTTACTTTTTATTTGTGTACAATTTCGTTTGGAACAGACCCATTGTATTTAAATAAGTGATCCATGTAAATGATGGTCTTTCACAGTAAGGTATGGATCACGAGTTATTTAAACACATAAACATTTGTTCTTAACCTATTGATGAGAATAGGAATCTCATCATGTTTAAGTTATTATATTATGAATTCCAAATGGGGAATGGCTTACCTTTAGCCAATGAATAATCCACTCACTTCATGACATAAGTGTATTTCGAATACGTAGGATAAGACCTATAGTAGTAGTTTCTAAAAGTACTATTTAGTAGAAACCTAGACTACTACCGCTACAGCGTGGACTAGTACTCTACGACTTAAGTATGAGTTAGTGGTCTGACGAAGCTAGAAGCATATGCTTTGATATACTATAGTTGAGGTTCTATGGTAGAACTAATATACTTGTGTATTGGGTATATGTAACTAATTAGTTAAGATAGACTTGTACAAGATAGTTTCTACACAATATCGCCCCTTGTGGTTGTCTGAATGATCTAAAATGTCCAGAGCCCTGGGAAACATGACTTAGATTTTGCTTTAGGGTAGCTCCCTTGGAAAGCGGAAACATTCCAGGAAGTCGTGGATAATTGGACTAGAAGCCTAAGGATAGTAGATGTCATTTAGAGGGGTGTTAGTACACTTCTTCCTCTCTAAATGTATGGCGATGTGTAGAGGGATATTTTAGTCATTTCACCTGTAGGTTGGAGACTTTACTAATGCAGCATTGTCCTTGGGGTCAATATTTTCTTATGGTGATATTAGAAAATATTTAAAATGTAAAATACAGCTAATTATATAGAAGGGGTATTTTGGTCATTTTAGCAGCTAAGGCGATGTATTTTTTTTGTCCTCGGAATAACCCGTAAGTCCTAATTAATTTTGAATTGAAGAATTGGTCTCAGTTAAAGAGGATTTTATTTTATTTTATTTTATTCAGAAAGTCTAATTTATTATTAGACTAGAATAAAATAAATAAATAAAATAAAATAAAAATAGGAGTTGAGAGAAATTAATTATCTGATTTAATTGGTTAATTAATTATTCAATGCCTAGGTCTAGTTTGAATAATTAGGAAATTAACCTGGGCTTAAACTAGAGAGAAATAATTCATGCTTAATTATTTATTAGGTTATTTCTATAAGCCCAAGAAATAAATAATTAAAGTTTAATTATTTTAGTTCATTTGGGCTCATTAATTGTTTATTGGGTTATTTCTATAAGCCCAGAAAATAAATAATTAATGTTTATTATTTTGGGCCTTTTGGGTCCAAGAAAAATAATAGATATTATTTTGACCCAATAGCTTGGACCGTAGAGTTTTTTCCAGATACGATTCAGATGAGTTTAGGGTTAAGCCAAACTTATTCTCTGGATAACATCCGGGTGTTTAAAATATGATATTCCGGGGGATATGTTTATCAGATGTTGGAGACCTAGTTTTGGCTAACAATAAACAAGACTCTTGGAAAAAGAAAACCCTAATCTCCCTAAGCTTCTTGCTCCCTTACGCAGCTCTCTCTCTCTCTCACATGAGCTTCTTGGCTTTCTTCTTGTTCTTAGTGTTTTGTGAGCCTGTAGCAGTAGAACCAAGTTGGGCTGAGATCACTCTTCCTCACTCTTGTGTTCAACAACAAGAAGTTGGGCAGTGGCATATTCTGAGAGCTGAAAAGCTTAGCATTAATGCACCAAGGAGAAGCAGGAGATTGGAATGATTACAACTGATAGCTTCTTCAAGTGGGCAAGGCGAAGCTATTCCCGTGGTTCAATCCACTCCTACACAACTTAAGAGGTTTGAAGCATGCAAATGTATGATCTTAATGCTTTCGTGCTGCCATTAAGGCTTGTAGTTTTTTTTTTTTTTCTCTCTCTGTTTTTTTCCCTCCCGTAAGCATGCTCCCCTGTTTTTAAACCCTCAGTAAGTTCCTGGTACAAGTACTTTATATTCGGGCCAGAATTAATTCTGAAGGGAGTTGGTACTAATTCCATACTCCAAATCGAATGAAATATTGTATGGTGAAATGAGTTAATTGCACTGTAATTTGTTATTGAAGGGTCCATGTCAAGCCACTTGACTTCCTAGACTCTTGGGTGGTCATGATGTGTTGCTAGATACCACTCATGATATGGGAATATGAATTTATTAATTGATGAATTAATAAACCAATCATAATTAGAATTAATAGAATTAATTCTAATTAATTATGGATTATTAATCTTAAAGACGTTTGGATTAATTCATATTCACTGCCAATTGACTGGGAATCCTAATAGGTCACACACAATAGAGGATTATATACTCAAGATGTTATTTGATAACATAGCGGGATTAATTAGGAGAAAGAGAAGTTGTTGTGGATAAATTATAATTAGTTATAATTTATGGTCCAAATTGTAATTGTGAGAATTTCATATTTCCAATTACAATTAGGGAATTTTAATTGTTTTAGAATTTTCAGATTTTCAGTGATTTTTCGTGTGATATATTAAATACACACGAAACCCTAGCTAGAAGGATTCACGAAATACAACTCTCCAAAAACCAACTTCTTCCTTCTCTCTCTCTCTCTCTCTCTCTCTCTCTCTCTCTCTCTCTCTCTCTCTCTCTCTCTCTCTCTCTCTCTCTCTCTCTCTCTCTCTCTCTCTCTCTCTCTCTCTCGTTTTTCCTAAAATAAGAAAAACCCTAGCCGCCATCTTATTTCTGCTAGCACAGAAAATATTGGTGCTTGAGTGTATCCTCCATATGGATTTGTGTTAAAGATAATCACACACTGTGATTACAGTGGTTGGGCGTTCAACTCTCGTGGTTTTCAATCAAAATGATTGCTGGATTGCACCTCGACTTAAAGAAGAAAATTTTGTTTTCCACACGATCAAAGAAAGGTAAAGAACTATTACCTTGGTCCTCTTTATGTCTTGTTTTCCACACATATGTGGTTATTGGGATGGTATCTCATTTTAATTTTTCGTTGCGCCATATGATATGCGTGAGAGATACCTAACACCATTAACCTTAAAGAGTCCCTTGGTTGGCTGTGATACCTCAATAACGCCAAACGGGTAAACATGGTGCATCTCATATGGCCCCGACCATCTAGATTTCAACTTACCCGGAAAGAGTCTAAGCCTAAAGTTAAATAATAATACCTTATCTCCTTCTTTAAACTCTTTAGGAGAATGAATGTGTCTATCATGCCACGGTTTCATCTTATCCTTGTAAATGTGAGAATTATGGTATGCCACTTTCGCCACTCATCTAATTCATTGACTTAGAGAAATCTCCGTTGACCTGTAAGTTGAAGATCAAAATTGGCAAGCTTAATCGCCCAATGTACCTTATGTTTAACCTCCACACATAGATGGCATGACTTCCAATACACTAGTTTATAAGGGGTTGTACCAATAGGGGTTTTGAAAGTTGTCCTATAAGCCCAAAAAGCATCATCTAACTTCAAACTCCAATCCTTCCCTGTATGACTAACCACGTTCTCCAAAATTCTTTTCAATTCTCTATTTACCACCTCAACTTGGTCACTTGTTTGGGGGTGATAGGAGGTAGCTGTAGCACTCCTACAAAAGGTAACAGCGGAAGCATATCAATACCGGATGTCGCCCCATCTAATTTCCCAGACAAGGGGTCCTTATAACAAAAACAACAGAGTATACAAGGTCCAAATCCATACAACAACCCATACTGGTGGTCACATACACATATATAATAGAAAATCTCATACAAGAAAATTTTAATTTCACATCAGTGATAAAGTACATTATTAAAAGAAAAACGTTTGAACCTAAACTGCTATCACTATAGTATCGTCCTTTTATCTATAGGTCCACTTAACTCCGAATCCTATAAAAAGGTAAGATAAAAGACACGTATGATTGAAAAATTACCCAGTAAGTCCCGTGTGTGCTAGTGCTTTAGTAAAGAAACAGTGTACATAAAATTTTTATGGGGAAAGCATTTCGTTTTTTCACTAGAAACAATTCCAAAATTCTCTCAGAAATAGTTTATTCAGAACTCAATTATTTTGAAAAATTGTATTTTACTTTCAAATCATAGTCCTAATTTCTAAATTACAGGCAATTCTCCAACAGAAGGTCGGCCTGTATGCAAAGCCCGCAACCTTTGCCTTTGGCACCACATATCATTATACTGAGACCGTAGCCTCCAATACTCAATCCGTGTGCTACCAGAAAAGTACACCAACTTTCACGTATCAATGTACTTATACTGTAGTCTACAGTACTCAATCTATGCGTCACTGAAAAATAAGTGCATGCAGCACACTTAATATTTTACTTGCTACCATAAACCAGGGGTCCCAATCCTGACGTCAATCACTATCGAGGTAGCAAGAGGTTGAATAATGCCAGGTGTCCAGCCCAGCCCGTGAACAACCCAAATCATAAAGTGCACGAGGCACGAAAATTGCCATGTACTAGCCAAGACGACTCATCTCAATGTTCTGTCACCCTGTTTGGAGTAAGACAATCCCCATAACTGATCGGATTACTTAAGGTCGTCTATCTCTAACATAAACTAGTACAAAGATCAAAGTCATTGCTAAGCACTCAACGTTACCAATGCCAATCCCTATTGACTGATCAGGCCAGAGGGTTATTTGTTCTTACAGGATTTCCAAATCAAACATTTTTTGGGCCAAAATATCATTTTTCAGAATTTGATCCCACTGACTCGCAAGTCAGATCATAATTCTCATAGGCTCCACAGGGCCAATCAATTCATTCCATAGGCACATCAAGCCAATAAAATAATTTTCGAGATCAAAATGTCGTTTTTCAAGAGTAAATCTCATCACGAGAGATCAGTTTTCAAAAACCATGTCAAAACAGGTTAAAAAGTTCTTTTCACACATCAAAATCAGTTTCTAAGAGTATTCGGGTCATTTTCCCCGTACTCCATCACAAAAGTCATTTCTAAGGGTATTCGGGTCATTTTACCTATACCCGATTCCAAAAGACTTTTCAAGGGTATTCAGGTCATTTTACCTGATTTGAAAAGTGTTCACAAAAGTTCCAGTAAGGATATTTCAGTCATTTACCAAATACCTAATTCCAAAGGTTTTTATAAAACATTCCAGTAAGGACATTTGGCTTATTTTCCAAATACCCGATTCCAAAAAGAACTCATTTCAAGAAATTCAGAATTTTAATCCCAAAAGAGGATTAAATTCAAAGTTTCCAAACACATTTCCATAAAATGTTTCAATAAGAGTATTCCAGTCAATTTATGAATACCCGATTCCAAGATTACTATTTTTTGAAAATCCCAAGTATTTAATCCAAAAGGACTAAATTCACAAAATTCATACTTTAATCATCCATTAAGGTTTCCAAGTCACATATGAAGTTCATTCGAGCCCAAAGTGGCATAAAAGTAATTCTTAATTAGATAAACCTTAAATATATTCAAGGATTTCAAAAATGGTATAAAACATAACATTCCATGGAAAAGTGAAGCACACTAACTTTCAAAAAGGTTTTAGAAATTAAAGGGACTCACCTCGTGTCCTAATTCACCCTTTCCGTTTACGGCCGTTCGACCACTGTTTCTATTATTTTCAACGAACCGTTGACCATTTATTAATAAACCTACACCAAATATCATTTTTAGGTCTAATCATGTTTGGTCAAAAAATAGCCGTAACTTAGCCGACGTACTCGACAAGTTACCGACGTCCAACCAACGTTTAGCCGACGGTTAAGGAAAACATCCAACTTTCGTTCACGTCGTTTTTTCGTCGTTTTTTCGATTCTTTCATTTTTATTTTTCCACATCCTTTCTCCCTTCATATACAAGGGATTCACTTCATAATTCACTTTTATTTCATCCAAAATCACACAATTAATCATCCTTATGTTCATCCATTTTCGGACTAATTTTATGGAATTTCACTACTTGACACATGATTTTGAAGGAAAATTGAATCAATCCACAACTCCGATTTGGCACTATGATATATCAAAACAACTGTAGGACTCTTAAATTAATTCTGTATAAGCCTTTTTCAGAGTTCTAATTCTCGTGACATGCTACTGGGTAAAAATAGCCCCAGTATTTTTTCTTCAATTCCACTATTCATGCTTTTCTTTTTTTTCCTCTAGCTTTTAACACCTTGGAACCATTAATTCATTCAATTTTCCTTCAAATCATCTTTAATTCTATGATTTCCATATTCCAATAGCTCACAAGAGTCATGCTTATTCAACATAAATTCACTTCTTCTAATCAAAAGCTAGTATAATTCATTTTTCCAACCAAGTAACTTTTATTTTCATTCTACTTTAGTCATCATCTCATCAACCAAGAGAATCCTTCAAACTACCATGCATATTCAGTTCTTCCTCACACAAAACATTATTCATAAACCTCCTAGGCAGCCGTCACACATAAGCATACACCAAGTTCATACACAAAGTTCACAAACCTTAGCTTTTAATCTAAAATCAAGACATGAAGATCATGTTTTCATGTTAAAACTCATACCAAAATAATCACCGTAATGAGATATATGACTTTAATTCTTGAAGCATAGACTTTTAGCTTGTATGTGGGATCTCTTGGCTTGATTTTGCTCCAAGAACACACACACTTCTTTCTTTCTCTCTCCTTTTTCTTTTTCTCCCTATTTTCTCTAGCTTTTCTTTCCTTGTCTTTCTCTCTTCTTTCTCTATTCCTTATGGACAAATTTCTTGCTGAAATTCAGCTCCTCAACCACCATTCTTAGTCAAATATTGGCCATTCATTTCTCATTTTCATTAATTGTATGGTGGTTAAAACATAGGTATGTTCCCATGAAAAATTTACACACCATTTCACTTATTTTTTTTCTTCCTCAAAATTTCTCTTCTTTTCTCTTGCATGGCTGCCATTTTTTTTGGCTGTTTTTCAGCTACTCAATCACTTCTTCATGGTCAAAATATTGGCCAATTACATTGCACAAGAGCTTAAGTAATTGGCCCCATAAATGATGTGTTCTAATCACAAAAATACACATCATTCTTTATTTATTTTGTAATTCTTTAATTCTATGTATCTTGCATGAATTCCTCTTGTAACCTCTCATAAATTGACACATGTCCATGAGCTACCAATCACAAAATGCCACACGTACCATTTTAACTGTGATTTCCTTTTTTCTTCAGAAATGATTAAAATCGGGTTCGAAATGGAAAAATATTTTATCTCACCATTCAACTCAAAAAATTCTATTGAATCCATTGGTAATAGTTAAATTCTTCAATTCCTCATCCATTTGGTCAAATTCACGGTCAAAGTCACAAGCGCGGTTAAAATAACGAAAATGTCCCCGATTACCCGGATAGCATAATTCACACCAAAACGTGTGTTTCATTGCACTGATTAATTTCTTTTCTCAACGTACCCTTAAATTCTTATGTTATTAATAATAGTAGCCTTTTGAAGATTTAGGGTATAGGTAGAACAAATCTAATAATTACATCCAGATCCTGACAAAATATTATTATACCAAAATATTCGTCTCATTACACTGATCATCTTTTGTTTTGGCCATTGATACAATTTCTCATCCTATTATAAATAGCGGCTAAGCGAAGATAACAAGGTAGGACATTACATTCTCCCCTCCTTACAAAAAAATTTTCATCCTCAAAATTAGCTTAACCTGAAATAATTTTGGATGCTTTTTCAACATCTTCACTTCTGTTTCCCCAAGTCGCATCTTGCACTGGGTGATGATTCCACAATGCTTTTACAAATGAACTTTTCTCTATTCCACACGCCCTTTTCGGTATACTCTAAGATCTTAATAGGCTTTTCCTCATACTTCAAGCTTGGAGTTGTCTCAATGGGCTCTTCATTTAAAATGTGGGTAGGATCAGCTACATACTTCTAAAGTTGAAATACATGAAACGCGTCATGAATATCTTGAAGTTCTACGGGTTATTTCAATTGATAAGCCACCTTCCCAATCCTCTCGACAATAGGGAATGGTCTTACGTATCTAGGTGCCAACTTCTTCCCTTGTCCTTTGATTCCCAATTGTCGTTGTGGAGTCAACTACAAGAATACACGATCTCCTTTAACAAATTCCAAATCCCTCCTACATCAGTCTGCATAATTTTTCTGTCTACTTTGAGCTACCTCCAACTTAGTTTTGATCATCTCCACCGCCTGTCGAACTTTTTCAAGATCGAAAACATCCTTCTCACTCGTTCTTCCTCCTAAATTTTCCCAATATAACAGGAACTAACATTTCCTTTCATATAGAGCTTCAAATAAGGCCATTCCAATTGTTGATTAATAATTATTAGGTGTATACGAATTCTGCATATGCTAAATTATTAATTCACTTAGTTCAAAATCCAAAGCGCAAGCCCGCAACATGTCTTCCAAAACCCTATTCACTCATTCAGTCTATCCATCTGTTTGCGGGTGCGCTGCTGTTCTAAACTTTAATGTTGTCCCATATCTCTTTAGTAGTTTAGTTTAGCTCCGAGGTAAGTCTAGGATCTCGTTCTAACTCAATCCTAGAGGACACTTATATAGTATGATTACTTTCTCCATATAGATCTTACATAACTTTTCTAAAGAATCCCGTGATTGATAGGAATGAAATGTGTGGACTTAGTCAGTCGATCCACTATTACCCATATAGTATATCGTTGTCCTACTATCATGGGTAATCCTATAATAAAATCCATAATAATTTCATCCCATTTCCATGATGGAGCAGGTAATGATTGTAGTAACTTTCCAAGCTGTTGCTTGTCGGCTTTCACTTGCTGACAAATTAAACATCGAGCTACAAAATCTGAAATATTCTTCTTCATATCAATCCATCAATAATGCCATTTCATGTCCTGATATATCTTTACGGCTCTTGGATGGATGGTATACTTACTCCAAGGTGCCCCCAGTAAAACATCTTATCTCATCGCAGATTGTTTTGAAATACAATACCGACCCCAGTAACAAATAATTCCATTATGGTCCTTTCGGAACCCATGTCCTTCTTTATTCACTTCCTTTTATACCAATTTTTGCAACTCTTCATCTTTATCTTACTTTCCCTTTTACTGTTATAGGGAAACAGGTTAAATGGAGATATTACTCATCCTTATTTCTCCGTCTATCGCAATTGCTTCCAGTTCTGGAATTTGTAATATCCGAAAAGCTGATAAATTTGCCTCTCTACTAAAGGTATCTACTATTGTGTTTGCTTTTCTAGAATGATACTTAATTGGACACCGGAATTCTTTCAAAAATTCCATCCACCGACGTTATCTCATGTTCAAATCCTTCTAGGTAAAAACATACTTTAAACTTTTATGGTCGGTGAAGACTTTAAACTCAACTCCATATAAATAAGGTCTCTATTTTTTAAGAACAAACACAATAGCTGCCAACTCTAGGTCATGCGTAGGGTAATTCTCCTCATGGGATTTCAACTTCCTAGAGATATAAGCTATCACCTTTTTTTCATACATCAATACTTCTCCCAATCCCTCCTTTAACACATCCGTGTACACCTCATAAGGTTTGTCCATCTTTGGCAATACCAAAACAGGAGCAAAACTTAACCTTTTTTTCAGCTCTTGGAAATTTCTCTTACACCTTTTTGTCCAAACATAAGGAACTTTCTTTTAAGTGAGTCGAGTCAAAAGTAAAGCTATCTAAAAAAAAATCTCCCAATAAACTTCCGATAATATCCTGCTAATCCTAGAAAATTTCGTATTTCAGTTGGAGTCTCAGGACGTTTTCAATTCGTCACCACTTCGACTTTTGCAGGATCTTTTGTAATCCCGTCTTTGGATATCACATGTCCCAAGAATGCTCCTTCTTGTAACCAATCACATTTACTGAATTTTGCATACAATTTGGCCTTTCTCAACTTTTTCAATACTTTCTGAAGGTGTTGTTCATGTTCTTGGGAGTCTTTGGAGTATACCAAAATATCATCTATGAATATAACCACAAAATTATCTAAGTAAGGGCGAAATGTTCGGTGCATCAAGTCCATGAAAATAGCAAGAGCATTAGTAACACCAAATGGCATCACTACAAACTCAAAATGCCTACAACGGGTGTTAAATATAATTTTCGGTATGTCTTCTTCCCGAATCCAAACTTGGTAATATCCTTACCTCAAGTCTAATTTCAAAAAATATCCTGCTCCCTGCAACTGGTCAAACAATTCATCAACCATAGGCAACGGATATTTATTCTTTACTATCATTGCATTCAATCCTCAATAATCTATACACATCCGTAAAGACCCGTCTTTTTTCTTAACAAACAACACAGGTGCTCCCCACAGTGAAGTACTTGGTCGAATGAACCCTTGCTCCATTAATTCTTGTAGTTTTTTCTTGAGGTCTTGCAATTCTGTAGGTGCCATTCAATAGGGAGTCCTTAAAATTAGTTCTATCGATGGCACTAAATCAATAGAAAATTCTACCTCTCTCTCTGGTGGTAACTCCTTCAATTCCACTAGAAAAATATCTAAATACTCATTCACAACAGGAACATCTTCGGGCTTCTTAACCTCTCTTAGCTTATTAATTATATAAGTCAAATACCGAGTACACCCTTTTCTAACCATCTTTCGAGCCTTAAGTCTCAATATAAAAGCATTACTTTTCCTTCCAGCCTCACCTACAAATTCCAATATAGGTCTTCCAGGCCGATAGAAATGAACCACCTTATGTCTATTGTCAACTTGAGCATGATGCTGAGATAACCAATCCATGCCTAAGATAGCATCATAATCTTCTATGGGCAAACATATCAAATCTCCTCCCAATATTTTATCTCCTATTAAGATCTTACAATTCCTATGTATTTTCTCACTATTCATTTTCTTTCTCAATGGGAGACTGACAATCATTTCATATGAAGTTTCTTTCCCTTTTGTCCCCATAGCATCAAGAAATGAATTGGCAACAAAGGACTGCATAGAACTGGGATCTACCAATATTTTAGCATCTTAATTCAAAATAAGGAGTGTACTTTCCACTACTATGGCATGATTATCTATCTTTGCCAATGCAACCACTCGAACATTCACTTATGGTTTAGCAAATTTAGGTTTACAGATAAAAACTTGTCGTAGGTTCTCCCCTTCTAGTCTTGATCTCTACCCTTGATTATTTCTTTCTCGGTCAACTCCATCCTCCTATCCTTCGAGGGTGAGGGTAATCGGATCTCTTATGCCCTATCTTCCCACAATTAGAGCATCTAAAAGAGGGTTGTCCTCTAGTCGGGCCTCCCCTCCTCTGCCTCTTTTCTTTTCTTTTACCATCGGGGTCTCCAAGTCTTTTCTGACTCATACCCGGAAGTTCACTTCAATTTCTCCTACTCATATTCTCATTTATTTCAGCATTCTCATTGACTCTAATGATAGTCTCAGTCAACTGCTGAATGGTACCAGCCATTTTCTGGAAGGTTTGGAATATAAGATTGTCCAAAGTTACAAAGTGGGGACCTTCCACATGCGGTTCCTCCACCATTGGCTTAATGTTATTTCGAGTAGTTCGCGTGATCATCCAAAAGTTATTTAGGAGACATTTGAACAGTTCATACATTTTGCTAGTAAAACGATATAACAGAACTCAAGAATAGGCACAAAAATAGATATAGTGCATATAGCAAGATCAAAACATATATTCATTCTCATCAAACATAAAGCCAGTACAAAATTTGTATGCCAAGGACACAGTCATATACACTGGCTATACATATATCCACATCTCATCCTCCTGCTCATCATCATCGCTATCCGAAACGGGAAGTCCTAAATCAATAGAAACCGTATAGGACTCGGCTGCATTAAATCCCTCATTTCCATCTATATCATGGTGCAACCAAGCCAGTATCTCTGGGTCTATCTCCAATTTCTCCTCGAGCTCGAGCATAGGCATTACTATCTCGGGTACTTTCTAATCCCCTCTAGCCTTAACAACCTCTAGTCCTAGCATTTCTTCCTCTAATACTCCAGAATATCCCTACCAAATACCTTCTCATTATCCTCAGACAACGCTGCACCATCGGGGCTACTGTCCTCCTTATCATCATCCTGATGGCATGGTTCAATATCGCCGTCAATCTTATCAGAATTGCCACCTACCTTCTCTATCTGACTATGTGGCAATGATGTCCTCTCCAGACTAGGATTTCACACAAACGGAGTAACGACAGGTACTATCAGGTCAAACGAGCTCCCGGTGCGTATTACGATAGCCAGGGTCAGGTCCTGTCAAGATAAAATGTCCCGACACGCCTGCTCGGTAGATCATCCTAATCTTCCCAAATCTTTTCACACCTGAATTCTCACCTATCTCTTTCTTCCCATCATTGCTACACTCATCCATTAGGCGCTTACCCTTATCACTCCTATCCGGCATACTTCCACATTAAAAGAATTCCATCAATCCCTATGACGATACCACGGTTCTATAAAACTAAACTCTAATACCAATTGTAATACCACTAATAAAGGTAACAACGGAAGCATATTAATACCGGGCGTCGCCCCGTCCAATTTTTCAAACAAGAGGTCTTTATTACAAAAACAACAGAGTATACAAGGTCCAGATCCATACAATAACCTGTACTAGTGGTTACATACACATATATAATAGAAAATCTCATAAATGAAAATTTTCACTTCACATCAATGATAAGGTACATTATCAAAAGGAAGACGTCCGGACCTAAACTGTTGTCATTGTGGTATCGTCCTTCTATCCGTAGGTCCTCTTAACTCCAGATCTTACAAAAAGATAAGATAAAAGACACGTGTGAGTAAAAAATCACCCAGTGAGTCTCGTGTGTGCTAGTACTTTAGTAAAGAAATAGTGTACATAAAACTTTTATGGGAAAAGCATTTCATTTGTTCACTGGAAACAATTCCAAAACTCTCTCAAAAAGAGTTTATTCAGAACTCAATCATTTTTGAAAAAATATATTTTACTTTCAAATCATTGCCCCAATTTTCAATTCACAAGTACCTCACTAATAGAAAGTCGACCTGTATGCAAAGTCTACAGCCTTTACTCGTGGCGCCACATATCATTGTACTGAGACCATAGCCACCATACTCAATCTGTGCATCACCAGAAAAGTACACCAACTTGCATGTATTATTATACTTAGACTGTAGCCTACAGTACTCAATCAATGCTTCGTTGGAAAATAAGTGTACACAACACACTAAATCTTTTACTTGCTACCGTAAGCTAAGGGTCCCAATCTTGATGTCAATCACCATAGAGGTAGCAAGGGGTTGAACAATGTTAGGTGTCCAGCCCAGCCTGTGAATAACCCAAATCACAAAGTGCACACAAGGCATGAAAATTACCATGCACTAGACGGCTATCCAGGACGACTCATCTCAATGTTTTGTCGCCCTATTTTGAGTAAGATAATCCCCAGAACTGATCGGGTTACTTGGGGTCGTCTGTCTCTAACATGAGCTAGTACAAAGATCAAAGTTCTTGCTGAGTTTTCAATATTACCAATACCAATCCCTACTGACTGATCGGGCCAGAGGGTTATTTGTTCTAACAGGATTTCCAAATCAAAAATTTTTTGGGCCAAAATATCATTTTCTATAATTTGATCTCACTGACTCACAAGTCAGATCACAATTCTCATAGGCTCTGCAGGGCCAATCAATTCATTTTATAAGCACATCAGGCCAATAAAATAATTTCTGGGACCAAAATATCGTTTTTCAAGAGTCAATCTCATCACAAGAGATCATTTTTCAAAAACATGTCAAAACAGGTTAAAGAGTTCTTTTCACACATCAAAATCAGTTTCCAAGAGTATTCGGGTCATTTTTCCCATACTCAATCACAAAAGTCATTTCCAATGGTATTCGAGTCATTTTACCAATACTCGATTCCAAAAGACTTTTCGAGGGTATTTGGGACAATTTATCCTTACCTAATTTGAAAAGTGTTCACAAGAGTTCCAATAAGGATATTTTGATCATTTACCAAATACCCGATTCTAAAGGTTTTCATAAAACATTCTAATAAGGATATTTGGCTCATTTTCCAAATATCCGATTCCAAAAAGAACTCATTTTAAGAAATCCAAAATTCTAATCCCAAAAGATGATTAAATTCAAAATTTTCAAACACATTTCCATAAAATGTTTCAATAAGGGCATTCCAATTAATTTATGAATACCCGATTCCAAGAATTATCATTTTTTAAAAATCTCAAGTATTTAATCCAAAATGACTAAATTCACAAAATTCATGCTTTAATCATCCATTAAGGTTTCTAAGTCAAATATGAAGTTCATTCGAGCCAGAAGTGCCATAAAAGTAATCCTTGCTTAGATAAACCTTAAAAATATTCAAATATTTCTAAAATGGTATAAAACATAGCATTTTATGAAAAAGTGAAGCACACTAGCTTTCAAAAAAGTTTTAGAAATCAAAGGGACTCGCCTCGTATCCTAATTAACTCTTTCCGTTTACGGTCGTTCGACCACCGTTTCTATTATTTTCAATGAACCGTTGGTTGTTTATTAATAAACCTACACCAAATATCATTTTTAGGTCAAATCATGTTTGGTCGAAAAATAGCCGACAGTTAGTCGACGTGCCCAATAAGTAGCCGACGGTTAGCCGACAGTTAAGGAAAACGTTCAACTTTTGTTCATGACGTTTTTTTGTCATTTGTTCAATTCTTTCATTTTTCTTTTTCCACATCCTTTCTCCCTACATATACACGGGATTCACTTCATAATTCACTTTCATTTTATCCAAAAAATCACATAATTAATCATTCTTAAGTTCATCCATTTTCGGACTAATTTTTTAGAATTTAACTCCTTGACACATGATTTTGTTTTGCACATAACTTTCAATTCACAACTCCAATTTGGCACTATAATATACCAAAATGACCATAAGACTCTTAAATTTAATTCTTTTGAAGCCTTTTTATGAGTTCTTGTAACACCCCACTACCTAGGCCCGACAGGGCCGGGGATGTCGCCCCGTCCAAATGACAAGGGATCTTTATAACTAGGTCACACAAAAGAAAATAAAAGTAATACCTTGAAATTGAACTTATTACAACCCAAAAATACATGAACAAATCCAAAATAAATTGTTCGCTACCATCTCTCAAAACAACACATAAGAAAAATAACATAAAGTCTTCAAAGCATAGGCAACAAATCTAGCTATTCATCTCCACAACAAGATCGACCTGAAAACATGGCATAAAAGGTGGTGAGATAAAAATCTCAGTAAGTCCGTGTGTGCTTTGAGTGTTCAGTGAAAACAGTTCGTGGATGCAAAATATGAAAACTTTATAAGAGAAATATTAGCAAGCATTAAACATTAGTAAAAAACAAGAGTGGTGTTTTCGGCTTTTCCAGCCATACATAATTTACAAGATCAACCACTCAAAAGAAAGGATTATATGTTACCACACGCTGGGCCCCATAACCGGATGGTCAGTATGCCACACTTTGTGCATACTGCCGGTCAGAATGCCGACACTTTGTGCAGACTGACAAAAGGTAGGTGATCGGCCTACCGAGCAAGATACTCCTCCTTCTCTATACCCAAACAACAACCGGGTGTCCATTCCGGCAAAACACAGTCACTTGACTGAAATAAAATTACTAACTCGGACCGACATGACTAAGTAGTACTGACGTTTCTCTAAGTTGAGTTTTATCTTCTGGAGGTGGCCTCCTGCCAGAAGACACACTCTTGCTCTTCAAAACTAGTACTACTAGCCTACCCTTATTGAGTACTCAACGATAATTGTCCCACTTGGGAGAAAATTGGTAAAACATAGCTTTACTTGAAAATGGCAATCAAGGGTTTCTAAAGTCCATGCCAAAATCAGTTTTAGAAATAGTTCAGTGTTTGAGTAAAATTGCTTTGAAAATTTTCAAATAATTGGTTTGACTGAATCAAGAAAAGAAACAGTCCTTAATTGCCTTTACCAAATCAGTGTTCACATACTTTGAGGTTAGCTTGCCATAGCAACCTTTCACAACAAACAAGTTTTATGCAGGAGCTTACCTGATCATTTGCTTGCTCAAATTCAAAAGTCTTCCAAGGCTGACCTAACCCCGCCTGGGGTAAACACAAGACATAAGGTTACACTCAAGCTATATTCACTTACACAAATAATCCTAGTTCAACTTATTACAATCATGACCCTAATGTTCTAAGTTTTAAGGCTAGGTGATAAAGAATTTTATAAAATAAGTCTAGTTTGATAAGTTAAAATAACTAGGGGTTCTAGAATAATTGCTAATAAATTATAGATTCAAATAATAATTCTTGAGTGTTATTAACAAATAAACTAAGGTTTGAATTTTAAATAATATTAAGTCCTAAATAATTTTAATAAATGATAATTTAAAAATAGCTTTATTATAAATAAATAATAAATTAAATAATTTTTAATTAATTAATTAATTTTTTAATAGATAATAATTAATTAGTAATAAATAAAATTAGTAATAAATGAATTTTATTAAATTTTTGTTTAATAAAAATATTAATAGTCTAATTAAATATTCCAATCCAAATCCCCTAGTGTTTCAAACTTTGAAGGAAACTATAGTAGTAATTCTAATTTTTTTGTAATAAATTTTGTTAATGAATATAACCTAGAATTAATAAGAAAATAATCTCTTACCATGATTTTCCTAGTGCTAGAAAAGATTCATGATCACATTCTCCATCATCAAACAATAAATCAATCCATTCATGAACATACACTTGAACTATCGCATACCATCACATGGTCAAAATCCTACTAAGCATAATCATCAATCATGGCTTCCATGGAGAATAAGAACATAAAAGCCTAATCACATTTGGTGTCATAATATCTAATCATGCTTCAAACATCCATAAAATTCATTGAGCATAAAGAACATAAATTGATTCAAAAGGAAAACACATACATCCTAGTCATATACAACAATCATCATGTCCTAACCCCAATCCCTTTATCCACATGCATATACTCAATCTCCCAATCATATTCTATCTCCTTATCAATACCTAAGAGACATGATTTCAGAATTTAATAAGAGAGATTTACGAATGAATACTTGATTGTCGAGTACTTTGATGAAGACAAAAGAATGTCCACGAGCGATGGAGTGTCTTGAATGGTCCAACAAAACAAATGATCATGGTTGATGTTTGATCAACCATTTCGGTTAGAGAGAGAGAGAGAGAGAGAGAGAGAGAGAGAGAGAGAGAGAGAGAGAGAGATCATTAGAATGATATAATCGAATGGAAGAAGATGAATAAGAAAGTTGTTCTTGACTTACCTTGTTGATGTTCTTGAGACCTTTAAAGAAAAGTTAATTTTGATCCGCTCGAAAATTCTTGTTTGCGAGGTTTTGTGTTATAAATAATAGAAATGAGGTTTAGAGATTAAATGGAAGTGATTTGGAGTATTTTAGAGTGATTAGAGGTGTTTAGAGTAGGGTTAGGCTTGAAGAAGGTTAGTGTGTGTTCTTGGTGTTCTAGGTGAAAATGGAGAGAATTTAAGGGAAAATGATGGACGAATTTCTGGAGAGTGTAGACTGAATAGTTTAGGGAATTCAGGGGTTTCGGTTTAGCTTAGAAAGGGAGAGAAAAATTTGATCATTCGAAATTCAAATGGAGTGATTTGAGGAGTGGTTTGAGGTATAGGATATGTTAATGGTGTTTGTTTTATGAAAGTTTTCTTGGAGCTTCAATGGTGTTGGCTGGTTTGGTTTGCTTTGCTGAAATGAATGAGGTCTGATAAAGCTTAAGGCTGGACGAAATTCAGAACTTAAATGGCAGAGAAATTCTGGTTGTATAGCTTAGTACAACGGTGTTTTCATGGAGAAAAATTCTGGAAAATTTGAAGTTCAAATGGAAGTTTGAATGGAGTGATTGTAGGAGAGATTTGAGGTGTGATTATGGAGTCCAATTGTGCAAGGTAAGTGGAGAGGATAATGGTTTTCAGTTCATGTCTAAACAAGGGTTAGTTTACAGAGGTTGGAGGGTGGTGTTCGGCCAAGGCTTGAAGGGAACAAAGCTGGAAAAATTCTGGTTTCAAGGTGCTCATGTTTCGAAGGTTTGCTGCAAATTTTCCTGTGCAGTTTTCTACAATTCTTCAGCCCATTTTGCAGAGGTTTTGAGAGGTGTTCAAGGGTCCTTTAAGGCAGGTTTTCCAGCCCTCTTTATGGGGAAAAAGCAGAGAAGTTTTGCTGGCTTGAAGTTGGAATAGAACAGCTTCATTTTCTGGTTTGAAGGTTGCGAAACTGCCCAGAATTTTTTCTGGTTTGTGCAGTTTTTGTGCAGTCCGAAAATTGCACAGTTTTTCCAGCTTTCAAGCCACATGAAATGACCATTTTCTTGGCAGCAAATGAATGGGTTTATTGGCTGAATTTTCGAAGAAATGGCCTGCAAATATTCTGGAAAATTTCCAGATTTTCCTTTACTAAGCTATGGACAACATGAAGGTGGAGTTGAAGGTTCTTTCATGGTGATTGATTTTCTCTTGGAAACCCTTCCTATTTCTCCTCCTACTTTCGGCCAACTTCCCAACCTCCAAAGCTGACTTTCGAATTCAAGGTGGAGGAGTTATCACAGATTTTTTTTGGAATTTAAAAGAAAGGATTTAATGATTTTGAATTATAAAGATGTTAGGACAAGCTAGTGGTAATAAAAAGGACAAGAATTCCTCTAGAATTCTTTTTAGGCCATGAGGATAAGATTAGGACATTCTCTTCATGTCTCCCCTAAGACAACATTCCTATTTCCATGAAATGCAAGAAAACAAAATTTCAAACTTAGTTAAGATAATCATGACAAAAGCTTAAATGATGGAATTTGAACTCATGACCTTAGAGATTAATTCCAAAGCTCTAACCACTAAACCACAACAACTCTTGTTGTTATTTTCTCACCCACATTTTCTTCCTATTTAATCCTCAAGCTTTCCTCCTATTTTGACCTCAAGCAAAATTACCATTTTACCCTTCCTACTCAATAAACATAACTAAGCATTTTAACCTATAATCCACAACTCTAAAGCACATAAAATCATTCAAAAATATATATATTCATGCAAAATAATATGATATGCATCCCGACTCCCTTACTCTAGGGTTGGCTTTAGGTGGGGTTTCACAGTTCTAGTTCCTGTGACATGCTACTGGGCAAAAACCGCTCCAATCATTTTGCTTCATTTCCACTATTTATGCTTTCCTTTGTTTTCCTCTAGCCTTTAACACCTTAGAACCATTAATTCATTCAATTTTCCATCAAATCATCTTTAATTCTATGATTTTCAGATTCCAATAGCTCACAAAAGTCATTCTTATTCAACACAAATTCACTTCTTCTAATCAAAAGCTAGTATAATTCATTTTTCCAACCAAGTAACTTCCATTTTCATTCTACTTTAGTCATCATCTCATCAACCAAAAGCAATTCTTCAAAGTACCATGCATATTCAGTTCTTCCTCACACAAAACATTATCCATAAACCTTCTAGGCAGCCATCACACATAAGCATACAGAAGGTTCATACACAAAGTTCACAAACCCTAACTTTTTATCTAAAATCAAGACATGAAAATCATATTTTCATGTTAAAATTCATACCAAAATAATCACCAAAATGAGATCTATGACTTTAATTCTTGAAGCATAGACTTTTACCTTGTATGTGGGATCTCTTGGCTTGATTTTGCTCCAAAAACACTAAGAATACGCACACTTTTTTCGTTCTCTCTCCTTTTTTTTCTCCTTTTTTTTCTCTAACTTTTCTTTCCTCTTCTTTCTCTCTTCTTTCTCTATTCCTTATGGACAAATTTATTGCTGAAATTCAACTCCTCAACCTCCATTCTTGGTCAAATATTGGCCATTCATTTCTCATTTTCATTAATTGTATGGTAGTTAAAATATAGGTGTGTTCCAATGAAAAATTTACACACCATTTCACTTATTTTCTTCTTTCAAAATTTTCTCTTCTTTTCTCTTGCATGGCTCCTTTTTCTGGCTTTTTATCAGCCACTCAATCACTTCTTCATGGTCAAAATATTGGCCAATTACATTGCGCAAGACCTTAAGTAATTGGCCCCACAAATGATGTATTCCAATTACAAAAATACACATCATTCTTTATTTATTTTGTAATTCTTTAATTCCATGTATCTTGCATGAATTCCTCATGTAACCTCTCATAAATTGACACATGTCCATGAACTACCAATCACAAAATGCCACACAGGCCGTTTTTAACTGCGATTTCCTTTTTCTTCATAAATGACTAAAATTGGTCCAAAACTGAAAAATATTTTATCTCACCATTCAAATCCAAAAATTCTTCTAAATCCATTAGTAATACTTAAATTGTTCAATTCCTCCTCTATTTGGTCAAATTCACAGTCAAAGTCGTGGGCGCAGTCAAAATGACGAAAATACCCCTGATAACCCGGATAGCATAACTCACACCAAAACGTGTGTTTCATCGCACTAATCAATTTCTCTTCTCAGCATACCCTCAAATTCTTATTTTATTAATAATAGTAGCCTTTCAAAGATTTAGAGTACGGGTAGAACAAATCTAATAATTACATCTAGGTCCCGACAAAATATTATTATACCAAAATATTCATCTCATTACACTGATCATCTTTTGTTCTGGCCATTGATACAATTTCTCGTCCTATTATAAGTAGTGGCTAATCGAAGATAAAAAGATAGGGCATTACAGTAGTAAACTTGTGAGTAACCCCTAAATGTTTGAGCACTTTTTCCAACTGGTTATTACAAAAATGTGTGTCGCTATCACTAATGAGAACCTTAGGAATGCCAAACTGGGTGAAAATTTTTATTAGGAATTTTACTATAACCCTTGCATCATTAGTAGGCAAGGCTTGTGCCTCAATCCACTTTGATACATACTCAACTACAACCAAAATGTATTTGTCACCCAAAGAATTAGGAAAAATGCCCATGAAATCAATCCCCCAACAATCGAAAATTTCACAAGTTTGAAATTTTTGTAATGGCATCTCATTAGATGTAGAAATGTTCCTTACACGTTGACACCTATCACAACTTCAAACAACCTTTGAGAGTCCTTGAAGAGTGTAGGTCAATAAAATTCGGACCCAAATACCTTTCTTGCCGTGTTGTTAGCTTAGTAATGGCCTCCTGCGAGTCCTTCATGACAGTGTTTCAAGATATTGGTACTTTCCACGGAATCACACACCTTCAAATGATTTGATCCGCATAACACTGGAACAAGTATGGATCTTCCCAAAAGTAGTGCCTTACATTGGAGAGGAATTTCTTCTTTTGTTACGCATTGAAATCTTCCGGAATTATTTCTGCAACCAAGTAATTAGCAAAATCCAGCATACCAAGGTAGTTGAGAAATCTCACCACCAACAAGTAGAAGTTGTTCATCTGGAAATGTGTCATTTATGTCTCATTCGGCCAATGGCTCAAGGTTGGGATTTTCCAATCTAGACAAGTGATCCACAACCAAATTTTTCACTCCCTTTTTGTCCCTAATTTTCAAGTCAAATTCTTGCAATAATAGAACCCATCTTATCAATCTTGGTTTGAAATCATGCTAGTTTAGTAGCTACTTAAGGGCGGAATGATCCGTATGACAAAACAAGATAAGAACGAAATTTATCAAAAGTAAACACTATTGCAAGCAACTCTTTCTCCGTTATGGTGTAGTTCTCCTGTCCGACGTAAGAGTTCTGCTTGCATAGTAAATTGGTTGAAAGTGCTTATTCCTCCTTTGTCCAAGCACTGCGCCCACTGCATAATCACTTGCATTACACATTAGTTTAAACAGAAGAGACTAATCCGGTGCAATTAAAATAGGAAAATTGATCAATTTCATTTTTAACACATTGAAAGCATTGAGACATTTTTCATCAAAATAAAAAATCTCATCTTTTTCAAGAAAAGAAGTAAGAGGTTTAGAAAATTTTGAAAAATCCAAGATAAACCTCCTATCAAAATCCGCATGCCCAAGAAAGCTTCGAATTGCCTTCGCGGAAGTTAGAGAAAGGAGTTTCTCAATTGCCTCAATTTTAGCCCTATTAACCTTAATACCTTTCCTTAAAATTTTGTGTCCCAATACTATACCTTCTTGCACCATGAAGTGGCATTTTTGCCAATTAAGCAAGAGATTAGTCTCTTCATACCTTTGAAGTACCTTTTCCAAATTGGCCAAATACAAGTCAAAAGAATCATCAAAAATAGAAAAAGCATCCATAAATACCTCCATAATATCTCTCACAAGTCTTTCAAAAATAGTCATCATATATCTTTGAAAAGTTCTGGGACCATTGCAAAGACCAAAAGGCATACATTGATAGGCAAAAGTACCAAAAGGGCATATAAAGGTGGTTTTTTTTTTTATCCTCCAGTGCTATTAGAATTTAAAAGTATCTGGAAAAACCATCTAAAAAGCAATAAAACTCATATCCAGCTAACCTTTCTAACATTTGGTTAATGAAAGGGAGACGAAAATGGTCCTTCCTAGTTACCTTATTCAATTTTCTATAATCAATGCAAACCCTCCAACGGGTTACCTATCTCATTGGGATCAACTCATTTTTTTCATTATGGCTCACAATTATTCCTCCCATTTTTGGTACCACTTGTATTGGACTAACCCAAAAACTATCCGAAATAGGGTAAATGATGCCAGAATCTAAGAGTTTAATCACCTCACCTTTTACCACATAACTCATGTTTGGGTTCAACCTACGCTGAGGTTGTACTATAGGTTTGGCTCCTTCTTCCAACAAGATTTTGTGAGTATAAAAGGAAGGGCTAATTCCCTTAATATCCATGATTT
The DNA here is from genome assembly GCA_026120185.1 of Voacanga thouarsii. NCBI lineage: Eukaryota > Viridiplantae > Streptophyta > Magnoliopsida > Gentianales > Apocynaceae > Voacanga > Voacanga thouarsii. The sequence goes on from JANUWF010000106.1 coordinate 985,882, forward strand.
TCCATGTAATGACTCCCTTATATTTTCCTAATTAACTTACCAATTTTGTCTTTTGTTCACAAATAAGGTCTTTTACAATGATCACAAGCAGTTTTTCACTTATGCATATTCCAAGTACTCGGGAAGGTCTTTTAAGTCTAATTCTGGTGGTTCCTTAATGGATGACTTCATCCTTTCCAAAATGCTTTTTTCAATTTCCTCAAATTTTTCCAATTTATGGCCCTCAATTGAATCCTCCAAATATGCAATAGATTGCTTCTTGTAACTTTGGACAAATGATTCCTACACAAAGTTAAGGACAGATTCATCAAGAATATCAAGCCTTAAACAAGAATCATCATGAGAAATAGGATGTTGTATACTTTTATGAATTGTGATAATGACTTCTTCATCCCCAACCCTAAGTGTTAACTTTCTCCCATGAATATTAATTAATGCTTTGGCTGTAGTTAGGAAAGGTCGACCTATGATTAAATGGACTTTAGAATATTCATCCATATCAAGAATAACAAAATTCACAGGAAATGTGAATTTATCCACTTTAACCAAGACATCTTGAATTATTCCCCCAAGATATTTAATAAATCTATCCGCAAGTTGAATACTCATCATAGTGGACTTGGGTTCACCTAGACCTTGCTTTTTGAAAGTCTTATATGGTAAAAGATTAATACTAGCACCTAGGTCGGCTAATGCATTGCAAAACATAAAAGTACCAACAAGATAAGGAATAGAAAAACTCCCTAGATCACTTTCTTTTCATGGCATAGTTCATTGGTCCTGCAAGATAGTTGAGCATTCTTTATTTAAAACCACAGTGGATAATTCCTCTAACCTTTTTTTGTTCACAAGCATACTTTTGAGAAATTTTGCATATTTGGGCATATGCACCAAGGCCTCACTAAGTGGAATGTTTATGTGCAGTTGTTTGAATATTTCTAAAAACTTGTCAAATTGTGCCTTTTTTCTTGCTTTGTGTGTGCAAGTGGGATAAGGTACTGGCGGCTGAAAATCTAATTTTTTAGTTTATTTTTCAAAAGGTTCAATAAGAGGGGTTGGTTCCGGCCCATCTTCTTTAGATGATACCAATTCCGTGTTGGGATCGAGCAGCTCCTTACCACTTCATAATGTAATGGCAGCTGAATCATGTTGTGCTTCTACCCCTAATGGCAATTTCATCACTAAATCAGTCAAAAACTAAATTTATCTATCCATATGTCTAATCATGTCCTCAAATTTTGTCAATGTGTCATATATTTCCTGAAAACGGTTAGTTACATGGGTAGCAAATTTACCCAATACTCTTTCTAAGGTAATGGAGTCAGATAGTCGAGATGTCGTCCCTTGAGACATGTTAGGATATCGTCCCATGCTCCAATTGGTCATCTTACCTATATAAAATAATTTGTCAGTATTATGTATACACATTATAATATGAAATCAAATTAGTTAGTTAAGGTACACGTTTACAAGTTTGGTTAGAGAAAATTACAACATGGAGGGACATTAAATTACAAATATACAAGAAAACAAAATACAATACTTAGTCATACAAAGAACATATATACATATTCACATATTTACATATAGATATATAAACATATAAACATGGTTAAATCAATAAAATCTAAACTTTCATGATATTGTTCCCCAGCAACGGCGCCAAAAACTTGATATGCAAATTTTGGATGTATAAAAATTATCAAATTTAAATCCATCTCTTAGTCAAATTTTAATTAAAATATTAATCTCAAAATACACATACGAGTAAGTATACTCATTGCAAGCCTAGCATAGGAAATTAACGAGTATCGATCCTCAAAGGAATAAGTACACACTAATCACTTTTTATTCATTATTTAACTGACCCAAATAAAGTGAAAAAAGAATAAAATGAAAAATAAAGAAATATATACAACTCAAAGATGTATGAATATGTAATTTAGATAATTATCCTAGAAAACATAACAATGAACCACTTAACAACTATCTCAATTAATCACCATCTTGACATCATGAAGGAATATAAAGTAAAGTTTAATTATTTTCCAAGTCATAAATTCACTTATATAGACTCCACTTCTTTCTCAATCCATGAAATCACTATCCCTTGATTAAATTAGCAGATTTTCTAATCAAACTAATATAACCAAAAGATGCATTAAACATAATTTCTTATAGACACGAAATTAGCCAACAACCCTATGCTCTTGGCAAAATTGACTAGCATTTGATTATTTAAGCTATTTGATCTTAACTTCATTTTCCAAGTTCGTTAAGCAATAACAAATATGAAATCAACTCCTAACGTCGTTTCCCAAGTCAATTAGAAGAAAATCTAACTTCATCAATTCCTCCATAATCACAAGTAATCAAACACCAAGAATGATAGAAAATTAATCAAGTAGTTAAATTGCTACATAAGTCATTAATCTCAAAATATTGTTAAATTATAATGAAAATATTGAATACATAATTATTTACAAAAAAGAAAATAAAGGTAAAAGAAGACACTCATAGACAAGCCTCTTTCTTCTGCCTTGAAGACTCTCTTGAACAATCCTTCTTAGTTGGGTGAATCTCTCCTTCAATGAGTGATTGAAAACTTTTGCTTTTGAATCCACCTCCACATGTATGTGTGTATGTATCTCTTATGTTTTCTCCTGCTTTTATAGCCCTTTTGGATTCTAAATTCGTTGCTTGAAAGATCTTGGCCGAGTAAGAATTAGAAAATACCGAAATCTTTGAAAAATTCTTAAATTTATGCATAGGATTTTTGCCTTCCAGAGTGGGACTAGTGTCGGGTACCTTTGACCTTCTTAGCACCAAGTACATTCTGTTCTTTCTCTGAATTTTTGCTCTATTTTTGCTGGCCGGACAGAATGGACCCAGTGCCTTGTCCACTTGCCCGACCAAGCACCAAGTATGTTCTGGTTTTCCCCTGAAAGTTGGCTCAACTTCCGCTACTGGACCAGAATGGACCCGACACCTGGTCTTTTAGCTGGGCCTAGCACCAGGTCTGTTCTGGAAGTAATCACTTTTTGCTCGAATTCAACTTAAATCTGCACAAATTTGTCAAAAATACTTTTTACAAGCAAAATATCAAATAGGAAGAAATATACCTAGTTATTACAACAAATGTATCACAAAATAACCTCAAATAACTAGAAAAATAATTGTGATTTTAACCCCTTTCACCTTTCATAAGGTACATGCATATAAAAACATTTTTATGGTAAGCAAAGATTCACAATATCTCATAGCATATCACATATAAAAAATGGTTTCATGAAACACAAGGACTTACAATATCCTATGTGATTTATTCCTCAAAAAGATTTTATGAGATGCAAGAACTTACATATCATACTTAGATAAGATTCCAATCCAAATTCATATGCAAAACATTTCTTGGATATAGAGACTTTAATCATATACAAAATAACTCATGATTACAAGATACAAATCATTTTCATGAATTGGAATGTAAAAACTTACATTTTGCATAAAAAGATTTTCATGGATACAAGAACTTACATTGATGCAAGCACAAAAGAGTTGTCTCAACTAGCTTTGACCTTCACAATTCTCCAATTCAACTAAATCTAACATTTACACTATCATGTATTAAAATTCTATCTCATTACTCGAAGTATAGAACTCACTTCCAATCATATTCCTCACTTAACTAGGTCTCTATCCTATAAGCCTAGTTCATCTTCATTCCCAATCGTAAACCTAATCACACATCAACAACTAAAACTTCATATAATCAACAAATGATACATGAATATCAAATATATAACCTCATCAATTTAATCATATGATCATTCATATAAACATACTACCATATAATGAATCTGATCATAAAGATTTACAATCAAATCAAAGACTATTTTTGTTTTTTAAATTATAACATGATGTAATACAATATAATCAGTAATTTACCTATATTAACTCATGAAAATGATCCCAAAATCTATATTATAATATTGAATACATAAGTATTTAATTTGAATCAAAATTCCCAAGTAAATACACAAAATAGTGAATTCTAATTTAACTAACGAAATACAGTATAAATCATGATGATAAATTAACACACAAATAAATGTATCTTTGCATCAAAACTTTTGATTTGTAACTTCATTATATATAGTAAAAATATATGTAAATCCATTTTTAAAATCATGCACATTTCTAGGTCAAAATAAAGCTCCAAGTTAAACTGCCGCTATACTAACCTTATAAATAGTTTCTTGCAATGTTTTTCAAAAAACTCGCAAAGAACAAAAAACAAAGTATTTTTCAGTTTGAAATTCAAATAATACAACCAATATTCATACTTTAAAATTTTAGTTAAAAATTCAATCAAGAAAGCACTTAATTAATTCATGAAATTCACTGCTTTGTCACGAAATTTCAATAGGAAAAAGGACAACTTTCAAAATATCAAAAAAGTATGTTCCATACATGAATTACATGCAAGGCCAACATCAAAATACTCCTAAATCACTGCCTTTTCATAGAAAAATAAGTCCCAACAAATTTTCAATCGATTTTATGCATGATCAAACCAAATATTCAAGAAAGAAATCTATTCTATAAATAGTACTCTATTTACCAAGCAATTCTAATCATGAAATCAACATCAAAACTTCATCATTTTCATATACAAAGCCACATACACAAAATAGATCATGTTAATATCAAGATTATAACAATTTCATATCAAAAACTTAGTTAAAGATCATATTTTTTCATAAAATATCAAATTTACCCGAAAAATAGTTTTTACATAACTTGTGAAAATAAAAAAAAAAAGAAAATGAGTTATTAGCTAATGGTGTGCCTCCAAGCACGTTTCTAATTGAAATCCTTGGTTACTTCAAGAAGTAGGGTGAAATTTCAAGAATCATTGGGATCAAATTTGAATTTCAATCCTTCGATTTGTTCGCTGATAGAGAGTCAATCGGAAAAGGCAATACTGATTTGAAAGACATATTTGGAGCATATGCACTAGATTTGGAAATGAGTAGACCAAAAGCCTTCTATATAGAGAGTTAGCTTATGATAACAACTATCAAGCTTGAATTGTTATGGCCCTATTGGAAGTTTTGTTTGGGTGAAAATATCTGGCATCATTGTACTAGACATGACAAGAAGATGGAAGATCAGAAAAGAAAGAGAAGCGTGTATTCAATAGATGATAGAGAGAATGAAGTTAGTACAAGAATGACTAGAAGTGGTTCAAAGCTAACAAAAAAATTATGCTGACAATAAAAGAAGAGAGCTAGAATTTCAAGTGAAAGATACTGTATTTCTAAAGTTTACATCAAGTAGGAGAAGCTTGAAACATATAAAAGAAGGAAAGTTAAGTCTAAAGAATATTGGACCATTTCAAATTATAGGTATGATTGTAATAGTAATTTTATTGTTTAGATCTTCCTAATGGGTTAACCATTATACACGACATACGCCATGTGTCATAACAATTCTGACCCAGAACACATTTTGAATGATGAACCCTTGTATTTACACCCGAATTTGAAAGACCAATGAAGATTTTGGAGTAAAGTGTAAAAGAATTGAGGAATAAAATATCGATGGTTAAAATTTTGCAAGAACATCATGAGATTCAATATGCAACTTGGGAAACTAAAAAATGGATGAAGAAGAAATATCCAAATTTATTTTGAGGTATGACATTGAGTAATTTTGGAGATGAAATTCTTTTAAGTGGGAAAATGTGTAACATCTTGTCCAATTTCATATAGATTGAGAAGGTGAATTTGCATTCATGAGAATTTGTGTGAATCTAATTGTTGGGAAAAATACATTTATATGCCAGAAATATTATTTTCTTTAATTTGTGAATGTAAATTTTATTAATTACTTATGTTTAATTTGATTGTGTAATTTTTATGAAGGTATGAAAACTTAATTTTATATCTTGGGGAACAAAATGATATTTAGTAAAAATACTATTTCAATCTTTTGGGAGTGAAATTATAATTTTATATTTTATATGAAATGTATAAATATTTTCGTTACAAATGGTGCCCATATTGTAATTAGGGCAAAATTGTATATAAAGACTTATTTTAATTGATTATGACTATTTTAAATTAATTTTGATTTTTAAATTACTTTGACCTTTGAACCTTTTGAACTATTTAAGCTTATGACTATTTATTTTTATCAAGACTATTTTTATTAAATTAAATATTAAATCAAACCCTAGTATATTAAAAAGCTTGCAAATTTCCCTTCTTACCTCCCTTATGGCTGCTAGAGCCATCTTGTCCCTTGGATTGTTTTTTTCCTAGCCCTTTATTCTTATTAAATCCTAGATATTTATTATATATCTTATCCTAAATATCTATCATCTTTTTGTTTTAATCTCATCCATATATTTGAAATAATCTCCACCATCCTTCTTGCTAAATCTTAAATGCCTATTTGTACATCTTATTCATGAAGATTTAATCATAACATTACATTTTTAATGATCTCCACCTTATACTTGAATTCATCTTGACCATCTTTTTAGATAAATCATAACTACTTGTTTGTTTTAATCTTAGCCTTACATTATCACAATTTAAGCCATCCAATTTAAGTCTTATCCAAGATAATTAAATCAAAACTTTTACATCTTGAAAGATCTTAGCCCTTCATTCAACAAATCGTAGCCCTTCAAATATATTAAATCACAACCATTGATTTATACTTCTTTCTTAAGCAATTTAATCAAGACCATTGATTTTTATTACACCAAAAAAAAATCCTAAAGACCCCTAATTCCCTCTTGGATGGCCAGCACCATTCCCTCAGCCAAAAATCACTTTCTCTTCTTTTTTTTTTTTTTCTCTTGTTGGCTAAAATTTCTAGCTTCTCTCTTTTCTCTTTTCATTTTTTTTTTTTTTTTGAGCAAAAAGAATAACTCCAACTTGGAAATTGAAGATTGAGGTCTCAACTTGCTGTAATGTAAAGTTCTAAAGTGATTTCTTCAAAAGGTTAATTAATTAGAACCATTTTCTCTTTAATTTCTCAAGATTGGACAAAGTTGATTTTTTGGACATATTTTTATATTTCTAGAAAAATACTATTTTTGATTACTTTTATGAAGGGGATTTGATTAGATCTTGTTTATAACATATTATACTAAGTTTATTTGTTGACTTATGTGAGATTTGTAAAGAGTTTATGCTGGATTGACGTTTATAATTGCTTAGAATATAGAACATTGTTTCTGAAATTGTAAATTACTTGAAGTTTAGGTTTTAGATTTGTATAAATTTGATTAGATATCTATTGAAATCTATTTCTATATGAGAATACCATATTGTAGGATTAATTTTCCATGGTTTTACATGAATATCACATTTGGAAGTCAGTCTTTTGATTTTTGAAAATTGCTCTATTTTCTGCCTGAGAAACTATGCTGATGATGTGATTTTGAGGCATTATTTAAACTCTTTCCTATTTGAATTTTGACATGAAATTTTTATACATGAAACTTCAGTTTTTAGGATTAATTTGCAACAAGAATAATTGTATTATTATGACTTGGAGATTGTTCTCAATAATTATTTGAAAATCATGGTCAAATCTATTTTTTAGAGTTACTGTATCAGTATATTAACTTTGAGCATGCAAATGACATATTTAGAAACATGTTTTCTTATTGAAATTTATATATTATCTTCTACACACATTGAAGTTATGATCTGAAAATTTTGAAGGTGAAATGAGTTCGTTTACTTGGTTAACTAGTTTCATCAATTTATGCTCTCTTTTACTTTAATATAGCTGATTTTTTTTTTTCTTAGGTTGTGGATCAAAATTCTTTTTGATTTTGCTACAAATTTTATATGATCTTGATTTGGTTTGATTATATGATAATATGGGTATGTTTAGAGATATTTCTCAGTAGGTATTGATGTTTGATTGATCACTTATAATTGTTAGAACTTGAATAAAAGATAGCTTATCAATTTGAATAGGATGTATGAATAAATCTTTGACTCGTTGTATGTTCAATTGTTAGCTTAATTTGTTGAGCTTAATTATGTGATATTTTCATATAATATGTGGTTGTTAAATTGATGATTACTATGTTGAATATCGGATGGGATGGTGAGAGATAAGATTGTGATATTAGAGTAACTAAGGCTTTGATGAATGTATATAAGAATGTAATAGGGGATGAATTATATGTTTGATATTAATGATAGGAAGTTGATACGTGCTTGATTTAGTTAAAGGTTGTGAGTCAAGAAATTAAGTTATATCTATAGCTCGTTTGTTAGGACCAAGGTAAGTCCTTACATCCATGAAAACCCTTTTATGCAAAATTTAAGTTTTTATATTTAACTTTATGAAAATATTTTATATATTGTAATCATAAATTACTTTGTATATGATGGGAGTCTTTATACTTAAAAATTATTTTGCATATGAAACATGTTGGAATTTCAAGTACGATATGTAGGTCCTTACTTATCTCTAACATCTCTTTTATGTGAAATGTTGCATATTTTGGAATTGTTGATAAATGTTAAATATCCTTGAAATGTTTTTATGAAAAATGTTTATTAGTTGATAAATTCTAACTACCTTGAAAATATATTGTATTCAACTTATTTTTAGAAAAAGAAAACTCTTGAATTTTTTTTTTTTTTTTTTTTTTTGAAAAGCTATAAGCATATGATGTTAAGGAAATGCTTCTAAATATTGAGCATAATTAGTTTGATTAACTCTCCAAGTTAGTGATGCTAGATAATAGAGCCATAACTTAACTTTAGTAACATGCAACATATCATGATCTTTCTCCATGCATAAGCTTGAGAAACTCATCACATGTATTAAAAATCTACAGCTCCAATTATCAACGTCACTTATATGTAAGATTTAAATATATGAAATGATGTGCCTTTCTTTGATATTGAAAACGGTTTGAACATTTGAGTATTTTGTTTTAGGACTTTATTTGAAATGAAAAGTATTTTTTATATGTGAAATGTATTCATATTTTGGAAATTGAGAATGGAATTTTGTAAAGAAAATTTTAGCTAATCCTTGAATGGAAAGCTTTTGTTGAGCCATTTGAATTGTAGATATGAATCCTTGAGTAATCAAATGGGCTATGCACTTATAGTAACTTATGCGAGTTTGAGAACGCTTTTTGATTGGTGGCCACCTCTAAAAGGTGATTTCTTTCTTCGTGAGGTAACAATATTTGTAGTAAAGTCGTCCTTAACTAGCAACATAGTGATGAGATTCCAATTCATCATGATGCTCAAGCTCAAAAAGGGGGAAACAACAACTTTCTAAGTATTTAAGGACCATTAACAAGGGTTAGGTTCAAGAAATTTCAAGAAAGGCTTCAAGGTTTTATGAAGACAAGTTTGATACATTTGAGTTAGGAAGACCCTTTATCTGGCATTTAAAGGACCCAAGGATCATGTGTTGATGTCCATACAAGTCGTAGAGTAAAATGAAGAGTAGGGGAACTGAAACAAAGGTAAACCGGCACCGGCTAGATGCATGGAACTGGCGTTGACTCAACACTAGACAAAACAAGAACAATAAGGCAAAAGAGAACCAACACCGACAGGAGACTATGAACTGGGCCGTCTTTTGTCAGGCTCTTGAATTTTTGCAGATTTCTCCTATGTAATAACTTAGTTGACTTTCCATTTTAATACCATGACTTTTATGATATTTTAGTTTATTTTAGGCTTATTACAAGGTATCCAAAGGATGAAATTCAATCTCAATTCATTAGGTTATGATATATATATATATATATATATATATATATATATATAGACACACACACACACACACACGTTATACAACTTTCTATTCAACACTTGAAATAAATTTTCAGATCAAAGTTCATCTTTGAGAAGTGATGCATCTAGGTTCTTCCTTCAAATATCATACCTTTACTTAGATTTTAGTCCTACCTAAGTTCTAGTCTTTAAACACCTCAGGATGATTCAACACTTGAATTATCAGACCTTTACTTAGGTTTTAATTTGTAATTTCTAGTCTTTAAATACCTAGGATAATTCAAGTTGTAGCTCTTGGTAAGGTCTTGGTTTCTTTATTACTCCAAGGTTGCAGTTAGGTTGCAATTTGAGTACCTAGATCTCTCTATTCCATTGGTTCTTGGATCAATCTTGATCTAAGATCCTTGGATATTGATCTAATAGACCTAATCTCAATAGTATTGAGGTTCTAAGTCCTTAGTTGTCATAGGATTGCAAGCTTTGGGTTGAGTATCTTTTCTACTCTTCTTTTTGCTTCATAAATCACTGATTTGGTTCCAAAATTGTTCATTGAAATTGACATTAATTTAGTCACAAAATTCACTTGATAAATATCTCTAAGAGGACATGTCAAATTTGGTATCAGAGCTTTGAGAAGTATTGATTCTTATCAATACTTTTTTATCAATGAAATTGCATGCAAAAAGGGACTCTAAAACAGAGTAACTTCATAATTAAATTTGTGGCATCAAAAAGGTCATCAAAAAACTTTATTCTCTTGCAAATTACTTGGGAAAATTGACATATAATATGTATATGTCTTGGGAAATGAAAATTTCATGTTGAGTGTGGATAATTGTGTCTCAATTTGATCAAAATTCCGAGATAGCATGAACTCTGAAAATTAGATCCTATATGTTTAATAAAAGTCTTATCGATGGATATGAGTTAAAATTGCTTGATTGTGGAAATTTATTTTCTTGATACTCTACTCCATTGATAAAGTTATGCTACAAACAAGTTACCTAAATGAATTCTATCTTCAATTGAGGTAATCAAAGTTAATCAAAATGTTCTTGCTCCATGTTGCCATGATCATCTATTAATTGGTACTAGGCTCTCTGAGTTTCTTTGGACTCTTGTTCTTCTTTGACGATTCTTGCTTAATTGATTCTTTAGATCATTTCTACTTCTTGTAATTAACTTGCTTAGTTCTACTTATCTTGTGATTCTACAATTGATTGGCTTATCTTGTTGCCTACTTCAACTTTTGCTGGCCTCAACTAAGACCACTAATTTAATTATTTTGGGAAGTTTTATTGAATTAAGCTAGTTGAACTACCTACCTAATTAAGTAGGGAGATTTTAAGGAAAGAACTTTTAAGGATTTGAGAGTTGGGAAAAATGTAAGAGGGTGAGGCTATTATATCAAAAGCCTTGAAAGAGAGCTAAACATGAGGGTTATGTGAACATTGTTTGAATAAAACACGTAAGGGAGTGTTTAGTGAGATATTTTTATTGTTCTTCTAAATGTATTTTCAAATTGAGAACTTCTTCTAGATACTTAACAATGGTTCAAGAGGGGCCTAATAATTTGAGGATAGTTCAAAAGAGTCTCCAAGAGATGATGAGGATAATTCAAAGTGGGTTTGAAAAATTTGTAAAATGGCCTAACAGATTTGCGATCCAATCAGGACAAGTATCTACGGTTCCTCAAATGAAAGGGCAAATGCCTAGTGAAAGTCCTAAAGTGAGGGATGAATACCATACCACTCCTCCACTATATAAACAACAAGGTGAAGTTTGGGATGAACATTCCTTGGGAGGATATCAACAAGCACCCATGAGAAGGGGAAGAGGAAGAATGAATATGAGACATGATGGAAACAATTTGAGGGGATTAGAAAGGGATTTTGAGATAATTCAAGATTGGGATGAGGAAGAATATGAGGAAGACCATGGGTACCAAAATTAGGGGATTTGGAATTATAGGTGGTAAAAGAGAGAAAAATGATGAAAGAGGGAGATGAAGAGCATAAAGATGAAAGTACCAATATTCCTTAGAAAGGGTGATCTAGAATTGTACTTGAAGTGGAAAAGGAATATGAAAATCTTATTTGAATGCCATGGATATAGTAAAAGGACAAAGGTAAGGTTGGCTATCTCAAGTTTTTCCGAATATGCCTTAGTGTAGTGGGATCAGGTGTCTACTCAAAGAAGGCGAATAGGGGATCAACCGATTACAACTTGGGAGTTTATAAAGAATCTAATAAGGAATAGGTTTGTACCTCTTTATTACTACAATAAGTTATATCAAAGGTTGCAAGTGCTAAGGCAAGAAAACAAAAGTGTTGAAGACTACCATAAAGAAATGGAGATCACAATGATGAGGGCTGACATAAATGAGGGTCCTAGAACTACTATTACTAGATTCTTGAGTGTTTTAAATAGGTAAATTGCAAATATAGTAGAGTTGAACTTATATAACACTCTAGAAGAGATGGTCCACATGGCAATCAAGGTTGAAAAACAAGCAAAAAGGAGACTTTTTTGTAAAAACTACCCTTCACAACACTAGCAACTCAAGTTAACCATCTTGAAGAAAGGAAAAGATTCATAAACCACTACCAAATGAGGTAAACAAACCAAGAGAGAATTGGAACAAAGAAAAATGGAAGTTTCAAGAGAGGCTTCAAAGAAATCGAGATTTCAAGTATTTTGAGTGCCTTGGCTATGAACACACCATTCATAAGTTTCCTAGCAAAAAGAGCATGTATATCAACGACTATGGGAAAGTCCCAACCGAAGAAGGTGAAGAAGGGGATAGAAAATGTTAGGACCAAGAAGAGGAAGGAAATGATAGCACAAGTGATCATAAAGTAATAGTGGGACAAATTTGCTCATTGCTAGGTGTTACTAGAAGGTCTTTAAGTTCTCAAGCCATTGAGGATGTGAATCACCAACAAAGGGAGAATATCTTATATACAAGATATTTAATTAACAACATACCTTGTAGTGTCATAATTGATAGTGGGAATTACTCTAATGGTATTAGTTCTATCTTAGCGGAAGAGTTGGGAATAGAATCAAGAAAACAACTAAAACCCTACAGACTCCATCAGTTGAATGATAGTGGAGAATTGAGGATAAATAAACAAGTACTAGTGATATTTGATATAGAGCAATACAATGATGAGGTGACGTGTGATGTTGTCCCAATGCAAGCGGGGGACCTACTTCTAGGAAGACCTTGGTAATATTATAGAGTTGTGAAACATAATGGGAGGAGAAATACTTATTCAGTTTACAAAAAAGGAGTGAAATATACCTTACTTCTATTAACACCAAGTAAGGTTAACAATGACCAAAAGATTATGAGGGGAAAAAAAAGAAGAAGAGTGTGAAGAGTGAAAAACAAAGGTAAGAAAATGAGAGAAAAGAAAATGAGATGAGAGAAATATTTGAGAAACAAAAACCTTTACTCATCAAAGACAAGAGTGAATAAGAAGAGAGTGGAGCGAAAAGAAGAGAGTGAACAAGAAGAGGTATTCCGCTTTCAAATTCACTCTTCTTCTTATTCACTCTTGTCTTTAATGAGCAAAACTTGGATAAGACAAGAGAAACAAAAAAATTTTGTATAACTCGTGATATTTTAAGTTAGAAAATGTGAAATACCTCTTTTGGTAGATGGTACACCTATCCGATAAATCTGTTTAAGTGGAAGAAGGCGGAGTACCTCTCTCGGTAGGTGATATACCTACTCGATAATAGTTCAAGGCTCACATTAAATATTTTGGTTGTTCCCAAATGTATTTTATCTTAAAATGTGATTTATCTCAAAAAGATCATAAAGTTACTCTACTGTTAGAGATTTTGTTAACTTCTCCCAAATATTTATATTCGAATGCATAATTTATTGATTTTTAGTTTAATTCTATAATCATGCATCATGAAATAAGTTTTGAAATAAAATCATGAGCACACTACAAAACTTACTGAGATTTTATCTCACACTATTTTACTCATATCTTATAGGAAAACTTTGAGATCTAATTTTGATGTTATTTTGAGACTTTCTATATATTGTTTTCGAATTTATTATGGATGTTTATTTGAATTTTTTTTATTCGGGAGTTTATGTAATTATTTGAAGGCTTTGTAATGGATTTTATTTTTGAAATTTATTTAAGTATTTGGAATTTTATTATTAGTTTTGCACGTTATAACGATCTTTGTCACTTACATAGAGTGACATTCCCAACCCATTAGATTACATAATTGTGGGATATTACATATGTTGTGCATTACACCGGACGAATATAAAGAATTTTATTACCATAAATATTTAAAAATAAAAAATAATGATTGATATAAAAAATTTAAAATAAAAATTACTTATCTCGAACAATACTGGAACTTTTTACCTAGTTTAAGTAAGAAGTGGAAGAAGTTGAAGAAAGGAAAGGAAGAAATAAATAAAAAGAGAGAAGTTGGGGACGGGGTGGAGTGCCCACAAAGCTTTTGTGGTAATTAATATGTGACTTCAAACTACTCCAAATATTTCATGTGGTTAAGTGTACTAAGAGGTTGGACTTGGTCCGGTCAATTCAGCCGAAAACCTTTTTAACTGTAAACGCAAAGCTCTGCGCTACCCTTTCCAAATTTCATCTGATTTGATGCTCTTTACTGTCTCTTTTTTTCTTGAAAGGATTTATTTATCACAGTTTTTTCTTGCTGTTTTTCTGAATTTTCAGCATCTATTTCTGTCGGGGTAAATCGATAGCTCTGATTTTCAGTTGTGGGCACCTCTACTGTTGAAACTCAAGGTCTGAGTTAATTTAGATGAGTTTTCGTTTTCCTTTACTCCTTGCTCGTTATGGGAACTGAACCGAAATGATTTAGGGTTTCTAATTTTTGGTAAATATGCTTATAATTGTTATACGTAGTTATGGGATTATAGATTTGTGGAAAGATTACGCATTTATAATTGAATTGAAGGTTAGGTGACTTGGAAATTTTTTGGTTGGAGTTAGCTTTAGATGATATTGGGGGATGCATTTCTGGTTGTTTCTGCCTTTTTCTTTGTTATCTTTCACTTTCTGGTTGTATTTCTACAAGGCTTCAGAGAGTTTTTCCCCTTGTTTTTGGGTCGCCAGAGATGGGGTTTGGGTTAATTGAAGTTGGCTTTTAATAAAAGCAGAAAGGTGTATAATCTGAGAGGATGAATACTCTATATCAGAAGAGGAAAATATTTATAGCATCTTTAATGGGTTTTTGCTGCACTAAGATGGTTAGAAATTGTTGCTGCTGTTTTCTGGATTCTGTGTCATGCAAAAGTTGATGAAATAGTTTATTAGGGATTATAAATGAAACTATGTGTAGTTTAATCCTTTGATACTTAAAAAGACTAGTGAAGTCAACCGTGAGGTTTCGGTAGGTATATTTATTCACTATCCTGCATCTTTCCTCATTTAAGCAACTGAGTCTACTTCTAAGTTTTTTGAAAGTTCACATCATTCATGTTTGGTGATGACAATGGAGCCTAAAGGCTTTTTTTTTTTTTTTAACTTCTTTATTTTTATTACTGCTATCTCCTTAACTTATGGTGGTTGAGATTGTTCCACCTCTTCCATACTTCATGGCTCTTTCCTTGTTGAGCGCATAAACATCACAATTTGTAGTTTCTTTCCTATTGATCTAACTTTATCTTTGAGCACATGGAGACAACATGTAAAATTTTCGATTTTGTCAGTTCTGAGGCACTTAAGGCAAAGTTGACACTTGAGGGATCTTAATGGTTAAAACATGTAAGATTTTTGCTAACTTAGCTGTATTTGAATGAATAAATATCTAAGTAGAAGCTATGTGTTTGATAATTTTTGTCAAGTCCCTCAATTTATGAGCAGGTCTCTTGAATCTTTTATCCTGCCATGTCTGTCTAATCCTTTCAAAATATCATCATGTGTGCTCAAGAATTTGAATTTATTGTGAGTTTTTGTTTGGGTGGCAATGAGCCATTATTACACAGCATAAGTATCCATTGTAGTGGCTAATTTTTAAAACCGACAGAGTTCGATCCATGAAACTTTTGAATTAGCAGAAAGCATAGTGCACCTTCCAAGTTGGAAGTCATTTGATTTCAGCATCCCTGATTTTCTGTTATACACACCAATTTAACATTTTCAAATTGTCATTTAGCCAGGAGAATCAATGGTTGCCTTTCAAGCTTCATGGCACATTCTGATCAATTGCAGCAGAAAGAGAATTCATATACTGGAGTTCATACATCAAAGACTAATGAGCTAGAGAATCGTCTATCTCCATCGTCTGACAAAGTTTCTCATGAGCAACACAGAGCCTCACAAACTAATAAATTAAAAAGTGTCCTTCCTAAAATGTGTGAAAATGTGTCACATGCTGTGCAACAGAAACAGAATGATGATGAAATACACTCATCAAAAAATGATCAAGAGGAAGGTTATCCTGTGAAAAAGAATTTAATCTGCAAAACACACCTGAGTCCAGACTCCAAAAAGCTGAAAAATAAGCTTGATGACTTAAACCAGAGACAGAGTGCTGATGCTGAAAATGATTTCAGAAAGGCTTGTGAAGAAGCAATATCTGAGAGTGGAAGCCATGCAAAATTATCTAGCCAAGCTCACATAGTGCCCAAAACAGAGTTTCATGGCTTGGAGAAGACAGAGATGCCTGATGGTGGGGTTCGTGCATCAGTATCTAGTGGAAAACTGATCCCTGAAAATGGGAACCAGGCACCAAAATCCACTCAATTATTTCTGATGCCAAAGAAAGAGTTGGATTTGTTCAAGCAAACGCAAGGCTCTGATACTGGAATTCACACACCAGCATCTGGAGAGAAACAGATCCATGACAGCACGAATGGTTTGTCAGAGTTCAATCAAGTTTTAATTATACCAAAATTAGAGAGAGACAGCTCTGATCAGGAACAAATCCCTGATGCTGGAATTCATGCATCAGCAACCCATGAAGGAGGAACGGTTTCTACTGTGCTTGAGAAGGCTTCGAATACCTCACTACATTGTCAAAGTACTAATACACAGGTTTCTGTGTTGCCATCTGATCAAGAGAAATTGAATTATACTGTGAGACCTGAGAAAACTCTGTATAAGTTGCAGCCAAGACGAAACCCTGACAGTGGAGTACGTGCATCACAATCTGAACAAGCAAGTATGTCCCCAAGAATACAGGAAAAAGCATTGGATGACGGTTACAATTGGCGGAAATATGGACAGAAGTTTGTTAAAGGAAATGTTTTTATCAGGAGCTACTACAAATGCACCTATGCTAATTGCCTAACAAAAAGGCAAGTTGAGAGATCCTATGATGGACGTCTTACAGATATCAAGTACATTGGTAAACATGAACATCCTAAACCTCAAAATAGTCTGCCTATATCTGCATTTGTTTCGCCTCTCGAAGAGAGAAAAGTGGGCATGGCTGTCACAGCTGCATCAGAAGGTTTTTAAGAACTTCACAGTTAATCATGTTTTAATTCTTTGTACACCTAAACGAGAAATTTTGTTTATTCTTTATTCTTTTACTTGACAGCTGATGGTGAGCCATCTGTTGCACGTAGAGAAATATCTAAAGCCATTGAGCCAATAGTGGCCCCAAGGCAATTGGCTGCCCTAACAAGTAATGATGGTGAAGTTTCACAGTCACAGAATTCACATGTTGACATTGATGGTGATCATAGTCCCAACTCAAAGAAACAGTAAGTTGAATTCTTCTACATATTGCATAGAAACTGTCTTGAGTCATGTGACTAACCAGAAACCATTGCACAACAGGAGGAGAGAAACTTCAAATGTGGATGATAATCTAGTGAAGAAGACTTATTGTGAATCACGGTATGTTGTCCAGACTATGAGTGAGGTTGATATCATAAATGATTGCTATCGCTGGCGCAAATACGGACAGAAATTAGTTAAAGGCAATCCTAATCCAAGGTATACATATTCCATCTTCTTTTCTTTTGGGTTTTAATTAGTGCACAGAATAGCAAGTCGTCACCGATGAGTAATTGCAATACACTATAGTGACTTCATCATACATGGTGAGATCTTTCAATTCAGCTGTTTCCATGGTCAAGTTTCTATGCAGCTGAATTATCTGTTTATTTATGGTGCAAGAGGAACTGTATAATATAAATGCTAGAGTTGTGGTCTGTCTTTTTTTTTTTTTCCTTGTCTTGCTGACATCTGATAGACTGCAGTGATTTCTTTGTGAATCTTATCTTTCAATGTGGAAGAACAATCTGCCTTTTGACAGGGCTTGAAAAATATTTCTCAATATTCCCCTGCCCCCGGTGGCAGGCAAACACGCTTAAAATAAAACAATGTTGCCTTTAAATTAAAATTAAGGTTGAACTAGAGCTTGAGATCGTTGGGAAGACCATCAACTTTCAGGAAGCAACAATTCAATTGATTATGAGATAGAGATAGTCAATTACCATTTGCATCAGTTTAGAATGTTGAGGTTTTCCGCCTTGATTGTACTTTTATTGATTCATTCTTAAATAGAAGCCCGCCCACCCCACCCCCAACCCTGCCAAAAAAAACAAAAAAAAAAAAAAAACTACAACTTTGACAGAAGCTGACTCCTCTAGCATCATATGCTAGAAGCCCACTAATTCTTTCTGCAGGAAGGTTATATAAACCACATAAGAAAATCTTTCATTGTCTCCAATTCTAGTTATAACATCTGCATATCCTGAAGATTATAACGTACATAAGAAAATCTTTCATCATCTCCAATTCTAGTTATAACATCTGCATATCCTTTCATCTCACAGAAGCAATGTTCTGAGACTCAGTCCATTGGAGCTGCTAGAGAGAAAGAGGGGGGAGAGGGGGGTCGTAAAAAGTCCGGGGGAGGAGGTGTGGGGACTGTTTCTAGGAAGCATCCAAGATAAATTCTCTTTATTGAAGCTTTTAAAATGTAACGAAAATCATCTCACTCTTTGAAACATACTTTTCATTATCATCCCTCCTCCTTTTTTGCTTTTTTCTCCCCTTCAGAAGCTTTAAGGAAGCTGAATCCAAATAGAACAGGCCCCTATACTGAATTAGTTAAAGATAAAAGTAGAAGAACAACCTTGTGTCTTGGTTTCCTGTGCATTGAGTTTTCTATGTCGGCTTCTGTCTGATAACTCTTAGATAGTAGCTCATCTTTATGTTAGGGTCTATCATCTGACTGTAGAGGTGCTAGTTTCTTTCACCTTTGCATAATTTTGTGGATGGAATTCTTGAGGTATGATACCTGCTACCATTGTCTTACTGCAATTGTAGAGTATTCCATACCACTTTGTTGATTGAGATTGTTGATATCAATTTTTAAATAGTAAATTCTTGATTTTCCTTCTATGTGACATGGAGTCAAGTATGGGAGTTGATCATGCAAGCTTCTAAGGATTAATCTCTGTGGGAACCCCTGATACATTAATAGTGGAGAATGCGAAAACGTTGATCTCCAATACTGCTAAGTTGTTGACCATCAAGGATTTACCTAATTATTGAAAGGGAGGTGATTAAGTTGGAATCTTTGATTGTGCCTTCAGTTTTCTACAGTTGATATCTGTTTAAAATTCTTCAATGATATGAATGGGAATAGTTAATTCATGAGATGTTAAATATCTTCATTATTGACATTTTACACTTTCGTGTGTACTAATTATCCATGGAGAGAGGTTCCACTTGCATTTTCTACAGTTTGCACAAATCATTATGCTGCAGATTCTCCATGCCATAATTGTCTTTTATATTTGTAGTTCATATGCTTATGTTACTGATAGAATTGTGGTATAACCCATGCTTGCTGCTAGATCTTTAGATGAATTTCAAACAAGTTTTTATGTGCATCACAATAGCTATAATTTTGCTCGGCCTTTTTGTCATAATGGTTCTTGTGCTGTGTAGGAGTTATTACAGGTGCTCCAATGCTGGTTGCCCTGTCAAGAAACATGTTGAGAGGTCATCCCATGATCCAAAAGTTGTTATTACGACATATGAAGGGAAACATGACCATGATATGCCTGCATCTAGCTCCATTAGCCAAAGTGCAGTAGGAAGTGATATCAATAGGAAGACCATGAGTGGAGAGTCTAGACCAGAAAACAAACGTGTTGGAATGGAGATGACTGTTCATATAGGTGCAAACTGATTGAGGAAAGCCCACTCACCATCTTGTTCAAAGCTTGTTTTGTATTGGCATCACGTTGCACGGTATCTCCTCCATGTATCCATGTCTGTTTGCTCTCCTAATTCAATGGTTTCTATGTAGTATTTTACCCTGCTGAAGAAAAAGGTTAGATGTGAGGGGGCATAGAAAGTGTTAACAGTTTGGTTTACGTCCTTGGAAAACTAATTTAGCCTCTTCATTGGTTACAAATGGTGACAAAATACATTTATGTACAAATTATTGAAGAAAAAGAAACGTAAATAGACTGAAAATGTTCTAATAAATCATTAGCTGGTTGCTTGGCTTGCTGTCTTTAGAAGTTGGGAATGGGCTTCATGACGAATGAACCCCACTAATTGCGTTTGGCAAGCCTCGTTGTGCACGGAAGCAAGGTGATTTTGGTTGTTTTCCATCAAAATTTGGACCCATTCAGTAATGAAATAACGTTTGGTAGAAGAGAAGCAATAATTGGCAAGTACCGCGTCGACTTAGAAGCATGGCAAAATTGATGAAGTCAAACTGTTACATCACTGGTGTTATCAATCGGTCAATGTAAGGTCCTTCGCATCCTGATAGGTGGGAGTTGATTTTTCTTGTGAAGATGTTGCAGGCTTATGGGTAGAAGTGGATAAGAATTGATTTGAGGTGAGTTTTATAAAAAATTAATAAATATGTAAGATCAAATAAGGTCTAAAGAAAGATAATATGAGATGGTAAATTATATAAAATGATAATATATTTGAATTAAAATGAAATTTTAATTTGAGATGAGAATGAAAAATTACTTTTCACTTACAGCCATATCTGTTTTCTAAGGCTTCATGGATTGTGGTTCCCTGTACGTGACCGTCATTTGTTTTCACCATCTTATATTTGAATTTATTCAAGGACAGAATCAAGATCTTGAGTTAAGGGTAAATTTAAATTATATTAAAGGAATAATGTTAAAATTTTGGAGAGTAAAATATAAAATTCTAAAAAAATTTTAAATTTGCCTTAGATAAATTACAAAGTTTTAAAATTTTGGAGGTAGCGGGGAATGTTTTACATAAAGCATTCAATATGAGTATTATAATACTACATCAAGTTTAACACACGATAAAAGAGATAATTTATTAGCTCAATAGTACTTTTCTCGTCTCAAATTATTTATTTCATTTTTAATTTAATTTTTGTCTCAAATTATTTGTCTCTTTAAGAAATTAAAATTTAACATTTTAAATTTGTTCCTATTTAATAGCACTCTATTTTTTAAACATATTAAATATTTTTTTCCAACAAGCCGATCTCAATTTAATAATGGGAGCGGTAAGCAATTTAGAGTATATCAAAACTTTAGAATTTGAATATTTCTTAATAAGGAGAGAGATAATAAATTAAATTTTAAAGGTAAAAATAAAAGAAAATATTTAATTAACTAAAAAAACTTCTTATCTTAATACTGAATAATCGCTTAAAAGAGATAGATAATTTAGGATGGAGAGATTAGAATATATTATACTCCCTCCATCTCAAATTATTTGTCTCATTTTTAATTTAATTTTTATTTCAAATTATCTATCTTTTTAATAAATTAAAATTTAGCATTTCACATTTGCTCCCATTTAATAGTACTCTATTTCTCAAATATATTAAATAATTTCTTTCTCAACAGGTTGATCCCATTTAAATAATAGGAGAGAGAAGTAATTTAGAATATATCAAAATTTTAAAATTTCAGTACTTCTTAAAAAATAAAGAAAATAAAATAGAAGAAAATGTTTAATTAATTAAAAATTTTACTTACTTTAATACTCGTATAATTGGTTAAATAAGATTTGAGACGAACAGAATAACATTATTAAGTTCAATACACAATAAAAGAGATAATTTATTGGTTGTGAGTTTTACGTAAAGCATTTAATATACTCTCTCCGTTTCAAAATATTTATTAATCAAATTTTTTTATTTTGTTTCAAAATACTTGTTCATATACATATTTTTAGAACTAATGACTAGTTTCCTCCTATTATACCCTTATTTTATTCTAAATCAATTACATAACTTTTTAATATTCTTCTTTCTTCTTGTTTTTTGAAAATTTTCACTAATCAATAGTTATAGTATTTTTAATATAGGTAGAATAAGAATTTTATCTAAATTGTCGTATTGTTTTTAACACTCTTAATATGTGTACAAAAAGTTTTATGAATAAATATTTCAAAATGAAGGGAGTAAGAACTAATCTCAGTTAGAATAACATCATTAAGTTGAACGTTTGATAAAAGAGATAATTTATTGGATCAATCCTTCATTAGAATAGCAAATACTAAAATCAACGAGAGAAGTATAGCTCATCACGACCATCCTATAGTTAATACATATTCTGATTAGACCTGCATCCGCAATAAGGTCTCCGTGAATGACGCCAATGGCCTCAAAAGTGATCTAAGCTGAGCAGTGTATTACTCGGGGACAGTTTGATGGAACAGCTGTTAAACATAATTTTACCATTGATGATTTTAGAAAATTAAAACATACTTTGTTTTTTCTGAATAATTTTATTTTATATGTGATTTAAAATCGTAAAATGAGCATACTAACTTCCTTGAAGTAGCCATCTGCATCAGCTATTGGGGTGTGTCAATGCTGTAGCTCAAATGTTAAAAGATTTTTCCTAACTGCTCGTATCTTACGCTTATATTAAATGAAAACAAAGACTAGAAAGCAATAAAAGATCATTGCTGATTGAGGGTAAATAAAGTAATAAATATAAATACACAGAATGGTCAACACAAAACACAAAACTGAGTTTGGTTGGCACGAATGAAAGTGTTCAACTCTCAAGCCTCCAGCAGGGCTCTCAATCATTGAAGAAAAATACAGTAATGAATCGAGAGTAAGGGTTTATTTGTACATCAGAATCCAAGGAAATCATTGACTTCTCTCATATAGACATCATGAGGGAATCAAGACGTGATGTGACTTTGAAGGCTATGATAGAGATAAGAAGACCGAGTAATAAGCCATCTAACTAGGACGGGGACCAAATCTAATGTAGTTCAGACCATTATTCAGCAGTTTGGCTCTCTTTATCATCAAGATTTGTACTTCTTTATAAGGTTTTGCACTAATTGCAGATCTTCTGATACATTACTCAAACAATATTTTTAGTCAAATTTTTTAAAAATCTTCTTTAACCCAAATATTATTCCGTTTAGAACAATGTCATTAAAATTGGTTGATATTGGAGAGTCTTGTGTCCTGAGAGATAAGGAAAAAATGAAAAATGTTATATACTATGCAAGGAAACAAGTACACAATCCAATTATATGTTGATAAGGTAAACACTAACCAGTGGACCACATTGATGGTGAAAGAACATCAGGAAAATTTTGATGCAAAGAAAAAACATAAAAAACAAAATGGTTCTATTTCATTCAGATTGGTTGAACCAAGAACCATCCTTCAAATGAACTTATTCACTCGTCCAATTTTGACAAATTACCCACAGCTTAGGATAAAATGGGGTGCCAAAGCAAACATAAGCTCCCTTTTACAGCCATCGTCACTCCTGTGAATGATATAAGTTTAGGAGTGGGACAGGATATGAAAGAAATATATAAAGTCGATATAAAGTTGATGCTTGGATGGAAATTTTAGAAGGAATTGTTCAAAGTATTGATCAAAGATTCTTAGGAAGAAAGAGAAAACAATCGATTCCAACTCAAACTTCTCATTCAGAATTTCTCAAATGATCTCAAAGGATGAGAAACCTTGATCCACAAAATGTTACAAAGCTGAGGAACTCTTCACCGTGACCTTAGGGAGAAACTGGGACGAGGAGAATTACGAGCGCCAATGGTTCAAGAAATAAGAAGGATGGGAAAACTAGAGATTTCCTTCTCGGCTTGCGATCTGATCCTATAAAAGATAAATGCATAATTCACTTCCATGCACAAGAGGCAACTAGATCCCTGTTCATCCAACCAAGATAAAGAGCTCCATTTCTTTCTTCAAGCCTATATTTGTCACAGTAGTTTTCGAGCAATGTTTTGATGGTGCCATTGACCAATGAACTTAAGGGATATGGACTAAAACCAGCCATTCTGAACCGCAATTTCCATTTCCCAAGAAGCTCATGCCGTTCAACCCTTTCAGGTCCCTCACAGGCAATGATGTTTACCACATCTCTGGCCAGGCAGTGCTGCTCAACATTGATCCGCTCTTTGTGTTCCCTTGGGAGAGTAACATCAATTGATTCAAACATAGCAGTATAGTAGTCTAAGGTTTCAAGGAAACGAGGAAAGAAGGCAGTGGTATTAGTATTTGATTCTTGCTCAACAAGGGTCACCACTTTAGGATTCAAACCTTTTACCATCCTCAACATCCGATCACGATGATTTTCTGTACTGACACTTTCATCTGGCATATGGTGCAACATAAATGCAAAATTCACTGCCAGTGCTTCGCCAGATCGAATTCCAAGGTTTTCAGGCTGAACTTCACTACCAGAAATGGCCGCAGCATGGAATTCAAAAGGCACTTTGAATGACTCGGCAAGCCTAGATAGTCTCTGTCCTACAATATTCAATCCTCCACCACGAGCATAAGCAGATGTTGAATCATCGATACCTGTTATGCGGATATGGGGTGGCCCCCCTGGCCGGGCTGCAAATGCCTGGATTAGAGTTATCCATTGGCTCCCTTGAGCAATTTGGAAATCAATGATATGAACTCTGTCTTCATCCTTCATTGCTTCTGCAATGGCACCATTTGCCGACATATATCCAAATTTGAAGTAAGGGCAAACTTCATAAAGAATGTGCATATAAGAAAGCAGCTCAAAACTTGCAGGTTCTTTGCATCTCAAGGATTTGTAGATGGAACTTCCTGATGCAGTCAACTTTGCCACAAGTCCTTCTAACATATAAGCTCCAAGACGCTGGATTGGTTCACCTGAAACAGACACCATTTGACGTAGTTCAGACATGAGCAGTTGTGTTGTCAATGTTTCGTTTTCTGATATGGCTTTTGCACAGGCAACTAGAACCTGCTTCAAGTCCCCTCTGGGTATGGCCTCTATCATTTGTCTCCAGCTGTTGATCTCTGGTGAAGCTATACTGTGGGGTAATGTGTTATCACAACCCTCAAAAATGTCAGAATCAGGTCCCAGCATTGCAGTTTCCAATTCTCTCAGCTTGTGCTTCAAGCCATATACATCCTCAGTTATGCAAGACCCACTCACTGGGGATCCATAATTAGTATCCGGTGAGCGGACCTGATCCAGTGCATGAGACTGATATTCTTGCTGGGTCATGGGGCTCCCATTTGGCGAGAAACTGGCCGTTGAAGGGGAATTGTATAGAGCGTGATTGCCTGATACAGAGGATGACTCCAATGTGCAATATCGATCATGAGAAATCTGAAAAGGGTAGTTATTCCCATTGTTGCTGCTGTTGCTGTCGCTCAAATGGGCCTCTAAACTTGGAAACTGTTGCAGAAAATAGGCCTCTACCTTCTGTATAGGCAGATTTAGGCACAATGTATTGGACATACCCACTCTTCTAGGTTGTTGTGATGCTCGCATTGAGAAAGGTAAGCCTTTTTTTTGCCTTTATAGCTAGTGTCCTCAAATATTTGTGGTCTGAAGTGCTTGCTTACCTTGAATATTTATCCAGACAGTGCATTCATCTTCACAGGTGGAACCATATTCAGTTTTGAGAATCAAATCCACTATCACATTGAAAGTTCACTGAAACTATCTGTGCTCTCTGTGGATTGGAAACCACAAATACCTGGACAAGAGCAGAAATCAGTAAGTAAATTGAAACAAAAAAATAGTCTTTGGAATTCAACGCATAAGTGCGGCAGAACCAATTATTACAAAATTTTATCTTCAATTTCGAACACCAAATTTAGCAGCCATAAAACTGTTCCAGAAAATTCCAACAAACAGTTTTGAATAGCAAATCTTTCTGAACAAACTGAAATTCTCACTGCGATACTGTGCTATCAAGACTAAATCTAGATGACCTTCTCTCCCAACAAATGAGCTATGGCCTTGAATTTGTAACCAGAACATATAGTGTAAAATTTCAACAGGAAGCAGAAAAGCATATCCAAACTGGAGGCCAAGAAAATAAGGAACAGAAAATAAAAAAACGAAATTATCAAGACATTAAAACTAATACCAGATAACCCAATTGCTGGCAGCACATAATAGATATTCAGAGATTTAATCATGTTCAAGTACCATAAATCAAATGCTCAGTTGAGATGCCCACTAATATGGCATAAATTCAACTGATACCCTTTTTGTCCATTTATAGGCATTCCATGAGAATATAGGCAACAACGGAAACCGCAAGACACTCTCAAAGGAGAATGATAAGATAATTTTTCCAAGAACAATCAAATTTTTAATTCATATTTTGGAGAAGGGGTATCAGAGTCATATGCAGACACCTGAACACGATAATGACATAACAGAACAGCAAGACAAAATCTTAGACACTTCCGAAAGCTGCAGATTCCTTAGTGGCAGGGGAAAGACCCAAAATTCTTACCTTCTAATCATAGAAAATGCCTCTTTAAGTTTTAAAGCTTTTGCTATAAGAATGCAATTCCATGAAAAGAAAATTTTGAAAGCAATGCTATCCGAAAGAAGCAGCTTTATTGCGTAGCAAGGACCAATTCATCCATGGTGTGAAATGGCAGAGGATTCAATTTTCCTCCCACATCAGGTAGCTACTAAACAAGTCACTACCTTTCTCGAGATTAAAAGTTCGACCTTTACCCCCTCTAGAGTGCCTCTAAATACAGTAGAATATCCGGAAAAGCATAATTCAACTAACAGGTACTCAAGCTTGCCAAATTCTTGAGTTGGCCAATTCAAAACTCATACAAAAAGAAGGGGACACCATTTAGTTATCAAACTAAATAGCCGAAAATTCAAAGCAATCCAAATTGATTCCACTCAGTGTGAGTAAGGTTTATGTACAAACCCCAAGTCGAAGTGAGGCAAAATTCCCACTTCTCGTAGATCTATGAACAACCCATTTGTAGAAAAGTAATACTAGTCACGTAACTGGTGCTCAAAGCTCAGATAATCCTTGAAAAGGACTTCAACTAATGCACAATTTCCATGAAAAATCCAGCTTTATCTTACATAAAAACAGAGGAAATTTGGAGGGAAAACTAAGTGCGGAAACAGGAACTACAGCCAAGACTTTTCACTGCTTTCAGGAAAATTCATTTCTGCTTCAATCCATCACCTATTTGAATACTAACCTTAAAAACTGGAGAATACCTAGTTTGTTATCTTGTCCTTATTGCACTCCACAGCATAGAAGAAACAGGGCCTGAGACTGGGAGAGAGAGAGAGGGGGGGAGACAAGCGGACATATGTGAAAGGAAAATACACCAGGAATAATTAGTATTAAAAAACAATTAGCCTGAGGAAATGCCCTTTAATTAGAAGGAAATCACGACGATGCCACTCATAATTTATTGTAATCGCCCAGGACCATTGGCGTCCTGTCGTTGTCTTTTTCGTTTTTTTTTTTTTTGTTAAGCCCTTCTAAATTTACTGGTATAAGATAAGCTGGAAGGGGGGACATCCGATGGGATTCCGCAACATGGTGACCTATCACCTATGGTTTTTTTTTTTTTTTATCTTCTTTTGAAAAATTTTATATTATTATAAAATAAGAAGGAAGACGACAAAGGATTAGACATATAAATATTGGATGATTATCCAATTAAAATATTTTAAATTAATAATAACTACTTTATTGATTAAACTGTTGTCTTGATTCTTATTACTCCTGACTCTTTAAGTCATACTCAAAAATGATAACAGTGTAGCTTTTTAATTGATTTTGATAGATTATCGACCAATTGAATGGCTGATAGGATTTATAACAAATTTTGATTTTACGTAAGTTAATTTGTATAATACTATTATTTATTAGTAAGAAATTGTTTATTGTAACATTTCTCTCTCTATATATATATAATTAATGTAAATAAAGAAGTTATGAAAATATGATTGCTTTTCCGTATTTTTTTATAAACAAATTTTACTATGTATTGTCTGGATTTGCGCGGTTTAAATTGAAAGAAATTAATTATGTAATTTTTTGTTTAAAAAATTATTAATATTTTAATATGTAATATGAGGGTAATTCATATTTTTAATTAGTAATTAGTATAGTAAGAGTCAAGTAATTAGTATAGTAATACTAAAGTAATTTTTAATTGGTGATGACAACAACATACGACATATGCTACGATTAAAATAATTGTGTAAGAGTTAGATATTAATAAAGAGGACCAATCAAAAGTTTTAAGTCTCTAAAAATAATGAAAATATACAGAGTTCAATAAATTTTGTCATTATAAGAAAAAGTTAGGATCAAACGGAAACAATTTTTTATAGTAATGTTTTTGCATATAGATATTCTAGAAGATAATAAACATTCTAACTAAAATCAATTGAAGAATGTTATTATAGAAATAATTAGTCAAAATTAGAGATATATAACTTAATTAGAATTAAACTTACTTACAAAACATAAAGCTTTTGAACTTATAATCTGAACACCAAAAGATATGAAACTACAAGTCTTGATGTAAATGAGTTAATTATAATTTGTGCGCAAATTAACACAAAAATAATGAAATTGTAAGATGAAAAGTGTGATTTATAATATAAAGTTTTTAACAAAGACTAAGTATTGATTATGATCATAGACATAATTCATCTACAACTAATGCAATTATATTCCAATATCTTATAAGTTTAACGATATATGAAAAGCTTGATATGCATCAAATAGGCTTAGTCACTGTTTATTTACATGAGACACTTTTGATAATGATATTTATATGAAAATCGAGTTTAATATGCTTGAAGCATGTAATTCAAACTCTCTAGAAATTTATTCCATCAAATTACATAAATTTTTGTATGGAGTAAAGCAATTTAGCCATATTTAACATAACTATCTCAATGACTATCTTTTTGAAAGTAGGATGTAAAAAATATCTAATATGTTCATTTGTTTTTATTAAGATTCTAAATCAGACTCTGTCATATTTGTTGTATATGTTAATGACATTAATCTTATTAAAACTCTTTAAAAGATTTTAAAAATAATTAATTATTTTAATATCAAGGATTTTTAGAAAAATAAATATAATTTGTATATAGAAGATAGATTTTTTTTTTTTTCAACTATCAACATGTGTAAAAAAGGTTTAAAGAGATTTTATATGAAATAAAGTACATCATTAAATAAATCAATTATTGTTCAAACGCTTGATATTAATAATATCTTTTCGATCATTAAAGAAAATGAAGAATGTTTTAGTCCTAAAGTACCCAATCTCAATGCAAAAGGTTTATATCTTGCAAATAACATATGATCAGATACATAATTTTCTATACATTTATAGTAAGATTCCGCTCTTCTCTAACATTATGATATTGGAATAATATCAAGCTATCTTTTGATATCTCTAAGGAATAATTGATTTTAAGTTGTTTTATTTGGATAGGTTTATATTAATATTAATTATATATGCATATACTAATTATTTATCTATTCCACATAAAATATGTTTTTAAACAAGTTAATATCGTTATATCATTATATTCAACAACTGCGATATCCCACTCCCATATATAAAAAGTGTAAATGATATATAAAGATGGGTTG
Source organism: Voacanga thouarsii (assembly GCA_026120185.1). Classification (NCBI taxonomy): domain Eukaryota; kingdom Viridiplantae; phylum Streptophyta; class Magnoliopsida; order Gentianales; family Apocynaceae; genus Voacanga; species Voacanga thouarsii. Next base: position 1,015,586 of record JANUWF010000106.1, read on the forward strand.
AAGTACTCATTGTTAATTTAGAATATCTTTTTTAATCCAACGAGTACAATAGACTAATAATTGATCATGGGTACTATTAAGCTTATAATTGTGTTCTGAACTTATGGGCATGAGACGTGACAATAATATAAAACAAGAAAGAAATGAGGACTTAAGTTGCATTTGTACAACAAGAAGGAAAAGCACGAATAAAATTACTTTCTCTATGTCGCTTATAACTTTTATTGAGCTTTTGTTACTATCTTCTACCAAGTTAATTATATTATATTTCCTCCTTATAAAATTGAATACTTAAATTTATATTTTAAGATGTTGAAGAATGAATAATTAAAGTATATTTTTCTTCCTTCCACGACATATTTCATTTATTTAAGGAATACAAGTTTCACTAATGCCATGTACCCTTTCATTAACCTCTTTAATTAAATGGGTAAAGTGGTAATTTGTCTTTGGTCGATTGTTCTCCTAATCTTTGTTCAAGTCAAAAGAGCATATTTAACTTTGGATGAGGGATATATTCCTTTTGTCTCAAATTTCAATTTTCTCACCCAACTTCCTCTCCCTCTCCCTCTCCCTCTCTCTCCCCTCCGCTCTCAAGAGGTCACAAAGTGTTACGGGAAATTGATTCTAATTGATTCCTATAGCCATTATAGGAATGTATATATTAGTCAATGATTGTAATTGATTCTGTATAATTAGTTTCCTAGAATAGCATAGCTAATGCACTGTATAAATTCATGTTTGCTCTTTGAAAGTAAATATACATAAATTTTCCCAATATTTAGTTCTTGTTTCATGGTATCAGAGCACTATACCTGGTGACTCTGAAATCCTTCAAACGCTTCCACAATTGTTGCAGTCATGGGAGACAAAGGTAACAATGGAAAAGGATCAACATCGTCGGCTATCACAGAAGCCTCAGACCCCTACAATCTACATCACTCGGATCATCCGGGTATGGTACTTGTCTCTAAAGTACTCGAAGGAGACAACTACAGCACATGGAGTCGAGCTATGCGAATTAGCTTGAGCGCTAAAAACAAGATTGGGTTGGTCACAGGATTAATCAAGCCACCTTCTCCAACAGACGCTAGTTTTGATTCCTGGAAACGATGTAACGACATGGTTTTGTCTTGGATATTGAATTCCATTCATCCGGACATAGCCAGCAGTGTAATTTATTGGGAGACTGCAGCAGAAGTTTGGGCAGATCTGCAAGAGCGTTTCTCTCAAGGTAATGATTCGAGAATTTATCAGATCAAACAAAATATTGTGGAACACAGGCAGGGACAACAATCTATTTCAGTCTATTACACAAAGCTTAAATCTTTGTGGGATGAACTCTCATCCTATCATGAGGCATTATCTTGCTCGTGTGGAGGATTGGAGAAACTTAACCAGAGAGATGAAAATGAGAAGGTCATGCATTTTTTTATGGGATTAAATGACAGTTATGCAGCCATTCGTGGACAAATTTTGTTGATGCAGCCTCTACCTGATACACGACGAGTTTATTCACTTGTTCTTCAACAAGAAAAACAAGTTGAAGTCTCTCTCAATCGTGGGAACATGAACCACCATGCCATGATTGCAGATCAAAATTGCAAGACAACTCAAGCACATCAAGTACAAAAACAAAAGGCACAGTTGCACTGCTCTTATTGTAACCGTGATAATCACAGCATTGAAAAGTGTTTCTACCTACATGGCTTTCCAGTTGGTCATAAGTTTCATGGAAAAAACGTGAAACCGTCTAATCAACGCCCTTCAAGTGCAAATAACGTGAAGGTGGAAATGAACAAAGCACCAGAGACAACGACAAAGTTTGCTTCAACAGATGATGGTCCAAGGTTCACCACTGATGAATATAACCAATTGATAGCCATGATCCGGAAAACCAATGAGGATAACACACAACATTTTGCAAACACTGCAGGTAACATCAAATCATTATCTAGAATTAATTTGGCTGCTTCGGACTTGTGCTGGATTATTGACAGTGGAGCCACGGACCATGTGACTTCATCAGTTGAATTATTAGAACCAAAAAGAATATCAGGGACAGCCACTATTGGTTTGCCAAATGGTGGACAGGCACATATTGAATCAATTGGTTCATTACACATTTCACCTGATATAAAAATTGATGAAGTTCTCAGAGTTCAACAATTCCAAGTTAATTTACTATCAGTTAGTAAACTAACACGGGTATTGAAATGTATTGTAATTTTCTCTCCTGATTTTTGTGTTGTGCAGGACGCTACTACGAGGAAGACGATTGTCCTAGGCAAGCAACATAATGGCCTCTAATACCTAACGCAAGATCAAAATCCAGCTCTAGCCTACACTATTCGCAAACACTCCAACCTTTGGCACCAACGTCTTGGGCATCCATCATCTGGTCCTCTTCAAGTTCTTAGTAAATCTGTTCCTGCAATTTATTTTGATTCCAAGCATGTTTGTGAAGTTTGTCCTTTAGCTAAACAAACTCGTTTGTCTTTTCCATCTAGTTCAATTTCTTCTCAAGCACCTTTTGATTTGATACATTGTGATTTTTGGGGACCTCATAAAATAAATTCTCATTCTGGGGCTCGTTATTTCTTAACAATTATTGATGATTTTACTCGATACACTTGGATTCATCTTATGAGCTTTAAATCTGAAACACAGGGAATATTACAATCATTTATTTCTCGGGTAGAAACACAATTTCAATGTCGCATCAAAACCCTTAGAGCTAATAATGGTGCTGAATTTATCTCTATGAAACATTACTTGGATACAAAAGGAATCAATTTTCATCATTCATGTCCCTTAAGACCCCAACAAAATGGGGTAGTTGAGAGGAAACATCGCCACCTTTTAAATGTAGGAAGGGCTCTTCGTTTTCAAGCAAACTTGCCATTAAAGTTTTGGGGAGAGAGCATTCAGACAGCTTGCTATTTGATCAATCACTTACCTACTCCTCTTTTGTCTCATAAATCACCATACCAACTCCTCCATAATAAGCCACCTGCATACACACATCTTCGAATCTTTGGGTGCCTATGCTATGCCACCAATCTTCTACCCACATCTAAATTTGATCAGAGAGCTCATCGTTGCATATTCATAGGCTATCCCTTGGGTCAAAAAGGTTATCGAGTTTATGATCTTGCCACTCATAAAATATTTTCTTCTAGAGATGTTGTATTCCATGAGCATGTTTTTCCTTTTCATGCTAATTCTCAAGAACAACAAGATGATATGCCCGTCCTTCCTTTACCACATACCTTAGATGAACCAGCCATCACACATACAACTGACCCAACAGATTTTGACCAACCATCCTCTCCGCTAGCCTTATCTCCAAACTTTCCAAGTATTTTGAATGAACCTATACCGAATCATACTAGTGTTCCACCACAAGCACCTGCTGCTACTCGCCATTGAGACCGTATCAAACAACCCAATGTCACACTTCGAGACTTTCATCTCTATCACACGACCAAAGTTGCTACCACCTAGTCTTTTTCCTCGTCAGGTACGCGTCATCCCTTATCTCGGTATCTTTCTTATGCACAATTTTCACCACCATATCGCAATTTTATTTGTGCTATTACTCCTCTGGTGGAACCTGTGACTTATGAACAAGCAGCGTTGAACCCCAAATGGCAAGAAGCTATGGCTGCCGAATTAAGTGCTCTTGACCAAAATCATACTTGGACACTCACACTTCTTCCTTCGGGTCATCGTCTTATTGGATGCAAGTGGGTGTACAAGATCAAATATAACTCTGATGGAACCGTTGAGCGATACAAAGCCCGTTTGGTGGCTAAAAGTTTTACTCAACGAGAGGGGATTGACTATAAAGAGACATTTGCTCCTGTGGCTAAATTAGCTACTGTCCGTTGTTTACTTGTTGTAGCTGTTGTTCGAAATTGGCCACTTCACCAACTGGATGTCCAAAATGCATTTATTCATGGTGATTTACTCGAAGAAGTCTACATGCAATTGCCTCCTGGTATGCATTTTCATCGACAGGGGGAGATACCTATGGTATGCCAACTCAATAAGTCATTATATGGGCTCAAACAGGCCTCTCGGAGCTGGTTTCAGAAATTTTCTACTGCTATTCAGCAAGATGGCTTTCACCAATCTAAAGCTGACTATTCACTTTTTACAAAGATCTCTGGCAATTCTTTTACAGCGGTACTCATTTATGTGGATGACATGATCATAACAGGTAATGATGACAATACAATTGCTGCACTTAAAGAGTCTCTTCGTACCAAATTTCGAATTAAAGACCTTGGTCAATTACGGTACTTTCTTTGTGTTGAAGTTGCTCGTTCTGCCAGTGGTATTTCAATATCCCAACGAAAGTACACTCTCGAAATCTTAGATGAAGCAGACTTGCTTGGTGCCAAACCATTACTGACACCAATGGAAGAAAATATCAAACTTCTACCTACAGAGGGAGATTTGTTAAAAAATACATCTACTTATAGAAGATTGGTGGGACGACTTATTTATCTTACTATCACAAGCTAGAGATAAGTTACTCGGTTCACATTCTAAGTCAGTTTATGCAAGAACCAAGAAAACCACACTTAGATGCTGTCCATCATCTTTTATGGTACCTTAAAGGTGCACCTAGGCAAGGACTACACTTTCCAGCAAAAGGAAATTTACTACTGAAGGGATTTTGTGACGCAGATTGGGCTCGATGTTTAATCACGAGACGATCTGTAACTGGTTATTGTATCTTTCTTGGAGGAGCTCTTATTTCATGGAAGACCAAGAAACAAGCAACAGTCTCAAGGTCCTCGGCAGAATCAGAATATCGTGCTATGGCTTCTATAACATGTGAGCTTACTTGGCTTAGGTACTTGTTAGATGATTTGCAGGTACAACATCCACAACCAGCAAAACTGTTCTGCGATAGCAAGGCAACACTACATATTGCGGCAAATCCAGTTTACCATGAACAAACGAAACATATAGAGATTGACTGTCATGTTGTTAGAGAACGCATTCAGTCAGGTGCCATAGAAACTACTCATGTATCATCAAGCTGTCAACTTGCAGATATATTTATTAAACCACTCAGTTCATCAGCTTTTCATTCTCTCCTTAACAAGTTTGGCGTTCTCAACATACACGCTCCAACTTGAGGGGGAGTGTTATGGGAAATTGATTCTAATTGATTCCTATAGCCATTATAGGAATGTATATATTAGTCAATGATTGTAATTGATTCTGTATAATTAGTTTCCTAGAATAGCATAGCTAATGCACTATATAAATTCATGTTTGCTCTTTGAAAGTAAATATACATAAATTTTCCCAATATTTAGTTCTTGTTTCACAAAGTGTCCCCTCACTCCTCTTTTTTTATTTTTTTTCCTTTTCCAATTATTATTATTATTATTTTAATTGGAAAAAAATAAAAAGAGAGAAGTGAGGGAACACTTGGCGACCTCTCAAGAGTGGGAGACTGAGTAAGGGAGGAAGTTGGGAGAGAATAGAATATCTGGAAGACTGGAACCCTTAAACTAAATACCCAGATTTTTATTTTGATATATTTAAAAATAAATATTCACTTTTCTAAGAAAAACATATTGCTCCATTATACAATAAACTTTCTTTATTTAAGGGACAAAACTAAACAAATCTATGAGTCCTAAATATTTTTACCACTTTATCTTTGTTAATTAAAGAGAGTGGCATTGAAACTATGTGCCAATGAAACTATCCCTTCAATCAAATAAATAAAAAATTTCTTTTACAAGTTTACTCTTATTAATTAAAAGGATCAACAATGAAGATCCAAATATTAGTGGAACTTATGTCCGATTGACTTTTTGACATTTAAGTGGATGCTTTGAATTCTAATAGTTGTCCATTTAAATTTACTAAATTTGTTATATTTAAATGGAAAACTATTTATATTTATTAATTTAACTTTAATCATATATTATTGAATGAATTTGGATATCCAATGGATACAAATCAAAATTGCTATCTCTGGTCTTACAACTAACTTCTCAATTAATAAAAACAATATAATAATTTACTTATAATTAAATTTTTAAAATTTTATATTAAATCAAAATAAAATATTTAAATCCGAATAGAAATTGTGTTATTTTTCTATTCCTTTTGTTTTACTATTTTTTTTGGATGGGGGGGGGGGTGTTGTTGAATTTCTCCTTTCACCTATTGCTAAACATATACCATGGGAACGATTACATCAAAGGAAACGGTATCATAAATTAACATCACTTTAAATATTGTATCGTATAGTTAAGTTTAAAGAGTTAACTAACACAATTGATTAAATGGTACTTAGGAAAAAGCTCTTCTCAATTTTAATTTTAAATAATATTAATTTAAATAATTTTTATTTTTTAAAAATTATCATATACTTATAATATATTATATTTTTTATTTTATTAATAATTAAACTTTACATTTATTTTATATTTAATAATATTTTATTAAATTTTAACATATTGTTATCAATGTACTAATTTTTATTCAAGTACAGCCGATACTACGACATTGACATTCTCAGGGTAACGAAGTCTTTTCCGCAAATGCCTTTATTAACAACGCGGAGGCAAATGCATGGACACTTGGCCTTTTGTGCTCCGTAGTCGAAGCTACATTAATTATTGTACTCATTCTATGTAGTGCGTGGGTGCATGATAAAGGGCACGCAAATATAAGGAAGTTCGCTTTAATAATTATTGTAGTGGGCATTCATTAGTCTTTTGTGAGCACTTACGTGGGCGCTCTTAATTGATGAAATTTTCCCCTCAAAAAGAGTAGAAAAATAAATTCAAATTTCCCTGGTGCATGATCATGGAATTTTAATTTTCTTCATACAACATAATCACTTTTGTTACTTTTTTTTTTAAACACTTCTTTTATTTTTTGTTTTTAAAGTGTAAATAATTTTATAATTTTTTAAATTATTCAAAAATTTAACTTTTACTTTCTAATTATTAAATAATTCTCATTTATTCTTGAAATTATTAAATTATTTAAATTTTGACTTTTTGTGAGTTGACTATAGTCAATTTTTAATTCTATTGATCAAATAAGAAGTAGTATGTGATAATTTTAAGTAATATTTTTTGTAATTTCACTTGAATTAATATCTTTTTTCCTTACTCTTCTTTTAGCAAACTGCTCATGTATCAGTCACGCCCTGTGGACCCCATAACACAACTAACTAATTGACCGTCGTTCTCGCTGAACTAAAATGGATATCTCAAGTTGATAATGGGTACTTAAATCTATTTTTATATACCATACATATTTCTCATCCTAATCTCTGGGCCTGGCGCATGTGATAACAGGGAAGAGCAATTTTTACTCGAGTTGGTAGGAAACTAGCTCCCGATTGCAAAGTCCGGCAATTGATCCCTCTAAAGTCCTTAAAACGAGGGGATCCAAAGAACCACAGCCACAGGTCATAACCTTTGCTTCTGCTATGGCACTGATTCCAATGCTGCGCAATAACAAATGTCTCCATGACACAATAAGAACTAACTGATTCTATCTATAAAAAAAAAAAAGAACTACATGATTCTTGTGTAGGTCAAGAAAAAATCTGTAATTTTTATTTTATAATTATTATCTTTTTAGATGTGTATAAGGAGAAATATTTTTTGTAATACTAATCGATAAAGAATTAAGAAAATATAAATCTATTTAAATAAATTTTGACGGACAAGTTCAATTGATGAGATTAAAAATATCTCATAAAATTCGAACTTGTAATATTTTATTCAGTTATCGTGTTCATTATCCAATCAATTCGATTATTCTTCTTGGGAATACTAATTTATTCTTTCAAATCCCTCATTTTGAAAGTGTGCTACTAGTGTTGTCCTAAAATTGAAGAAAAAGCCTCAAACACCTCCATCCCCACCAAAAAAAAAGAAAAAGAAAACCGGGTACCATGTTAATCAACAAGAAAAGGGGAAGGATCTTGAACGCCAACATCATCAGGAATAAAAGTCTTATTATTCGGCATGCTCATTGAACTCTCTGATGCGACCATAATATTTCGACGGCTACGGCGGCGGGGCATTGTCGTCGGCAGGCGAGATGGCAATCAGGAGGGGGCAAATGGGTATGCAGTAGTTGATTCCGATGAGGTTAACCTCGTTGCTATTAGGGATATTGCTGGAGTTGGTTTTATGTTGACGCCTTAGGTGTTAGGTTTGGTAAGGCCTGTGTCGGCCTCCATGAGGAAAAACGAAGAACGAAGAAAGAATAAGGGCTAAGGATGGTGGAGAAGAGTGGCAGTGTAGCATTGTGGGCAAAATCTTGGCGATTATGGGCAGCCGTCGCACCTGAGAAACAGAGAAGGAAATTGAAAGAAATGAGGAAGAAGAGGGTGAAAATTTTTTTAAAATAATACTAAAATAATAAAAATTAAATAATGATATATTTTAAAATTTTTAATATAAAATTATCTAAATACTCTGAACAAGTCACGTATGTATCACGTGATTAGCAGAAGCAGAAATAAGAATTGAATGTCGGTCAGTTAACAAAAAGGCAAATTTTGAATTATTTGATAGTTTGAGAGCAAATGAAAGTTATTTGATAATTAGAAGGTAAAAGTTAAACTTTCAAATAATTTAAGAATTTCTTTTTTGTGTAATCCATTCAAATATAAATTCCAAAAGAAGAGAGAAAGTTCTCTCCTTCCATATCTCTCATTATTTTTTCTTATAATTTTGATTTTTTTGAAGTGTTAAATTATTTAATTGATTAATCTAAGTTTGAATTTATGTAACTCAAAGATAATTTGCATTTCTGCATGTAATACTCCTTGAATTAGCTGCTTTAAAAATACAGTATTCATTCTAAAATTTAATCAATTACTTTGTCACGTTTTGAATTCAAGAATAACTTGGTAATACCCTTAAAAGGAATGTCGAACTCTTAATATATCAAATTGAATCCACCATGTTTCCTCTGCATTATTCTGATACCCACTTAACATGCACAAAACCCACATTAATTGAAACTTAAATATAAGGTCCTCAAATACAAAATAAAATATAGGAACATCAAAACTTGTTTAAGCATATCAATTCAAAATTCTCACTTCCAGAAAGTATTCAAACATAACTAGAGCTTAAATAAATTCCCAAAAAAGGAAAAGTCATCCCTAAACAAAAATTTAACATCAACATCACAGTTACACGTAACCACCATCAAACCATTCTTTTAGCTTCTTACATTTCAATTGAGATTTTGCACAATGATAATATAGGGGTGAGTTCACTAGCTCAGTAAGAAAAATAGGTTTGCCTAAGAATGAGCATTTTACTATAATAATAGTTTTGTAAAAGGTTCATAACTTTACATAATACATAGAAAATGCTTCTTTGGTGAGTTGGTTGCATTATGAGAACCAAGAACATTACAAACGAATCACAAGAATGAAAACCAATAACTCAAGGATTTCTTAGCAAAAAAGAAGGGCACCGCACTCTGAACATGAATCGGCACAGTTTGGAGCTAAGAGCGGACGCCTATTTAAGTTAGACAAAAAAGAAGTCAGTTTACTAAAAGTAACCAACGCCTACTAAGGTGTTGAACCGGTGCTAGTTTGATCTAAAGAGGTCGGTGTCAAGGTTTTGTGAATAATCAGCACCAGAGAGAAGGTTTAATAGGTGCCAGTTCAAAATAGATTAATCAAAGTTTGATATATTGGAAATATTTGACGCCGGGCATAAAATTGAATAGGCACCGGTTGTGATCGGGTTTGCATACAAAATACAAAATCTCAAACAAAACAAAACAGATCAAACACTAGGCCAACTTTAGGTTTCACAAACTCAAGAAATCCATCAGAATCAAGCAACCAACACAACCAACCCCCCTTTAAAAACAAAGTTTGCATTACACTCACACCAAAAAAGAGTTTTACACTTATCAAATTTAGAACTGAATCATGCTTAGGGGTAAGATTGGCCTACTGATATCAGCTCCTAACTATTATATCGCATTAGGAGAAGGGCCATATAGAAATTAGATAATATCTCCTTAGCAATGGTCATACATAAGATCAAGTATTTTATCCCCCTACCCAAAGGCCATACATAAGAAATAGAGGTTTCCCTACCAAAATCGCCCACAAGCATTCATCAAATCCATAAAACCATAAACATAATGTTTACAGTAATTTAAAATCAAAAGTTTTAGTGAAATATGCATATTCATAAACCATCTAACTAGCCATGCTCATTCTAGTTTTCATATAAACAAAATGGCATACGTTTTAAGTATCGCCAAATAGAAGAGAATTTTTTAAAACAATATATTAGAACTCAAAATAAAGGAAACCCAATTCTCCTTACCAAACAACACCAAAAATCTCAATTCACCGCCTTAGATAACTCCAAATCACCACCACAATCTTCCATGCACTTACAATTCCCAACAATTGCAACAAAAATTCAGAATCACAAACACCGAGATCCCCAATTCAGAACCATACATTCCCCACTTAACTCCCAAATCAATAAACTAGAACCATCAAAAGAGAGATTGATATGAACATTCACCACGACTTAAAGCCCCAGGTTCTAATTCCTTCTCTAATACTCCTCCCTCGCTATTCCACATTTTTCCAAAATAATTTATGAGACAGCGTTACTCTCAATTCTGAAAACGACGCATAACTAATAATAAACTCTAAGAAAATTAAACAAAATTTCCAATTATGTTATGAATTATTGGAATCTCCATTAATTAGTGGAGGCTCCACTAATTATGGATTTATGTGAATTATTAGAAGATTTTTATGGATGTCCACCATTTAGTGGAGACACCATTAATTGAAGATGATGTATGCCATGATGTATTTCACTAATTAGAGCTCTATAAATAGAGCTATTCTCTAAGCTTGTAATACACCATCATTTTGTGAAAGAAAGATTAGTGAAAGAAAGATTAGAGAAAGAATTGTGAGAGAAAGAAAGAGAGAAGTTTGAAGAGAAATTATTGTGCAAAGAATAGTTAGAATTTTCTTAGTGTGTAGTGTGTAGATTTTATTCTAACACTACCCTAATTTTATAACACGTTATCAGCACGAGTCTCTACCGGTACAAAAGCCAGAAGACTAAGCACGAGTTTACGCCGTTACCAAAACCGGAAGACAGGTACGCATTTATTGATCTCTATGGCTAACATCGCAAAACTCGAATTTGTAGCCCTTGATATTTACGGAACAAATTATATGTCATGGGTTCTCGATGCGAAATGCATCTAAATGCTTGAAGGCCTTAGTGAAACTATTCAAGCAAATAATAGTGCATCCGCACAACACAAGGCTAAAGCTTTGATTTTTATTCGTCGTCATCTCGATGAAAATTTGAAAATGGAATATCTTACCGAAAAAGATCCATATGGCACTGTGGGTAAATTTAAAAGAAAGATTTGACCACCGAAGATGGTCGTACTACCTACTTGCACGGTATGAATGGTTGCACACGAGGTTGCAAGATTTTAAAACCGTGAATGAATATAGCTCCGCAATGTATAAAATTACATCTCAATTAAAATTATGCGGAGAAAAAGTGACTGATGAAGATATGTTGGAGAAGACATTCTCCACCTTTCATGCCTCGAATATTGTCCTGCGAGCAACAATATCGAGAAAAGGGGTATACAAAATTTACAGATTTAATTACTGCCCTCCTCATTGCGAGAGAAAAATAATGAGTTATTATTGAGAAATCATGAAGCCGGACCAAGCGGCTCTACGAGCACTCCCGAAGTGAATGCTTGTTGGCTCCAGCAGAAGCCATCGTTATAGTCGTGGTCGTGGCCGTGGCCGTGGCCGTGGTCGTGGTTATGGTCGTAGTCACGCTCGATATTTCCCTTATCACAATTATAATCAAAGCTGTGAGAAATCCTGGCCACGAAGTGGAACGAGAAAAGATCAAAAGGGAAAAGAAAAAGAAATTGAAGAAAAGCATGAGGATATATGTTATAGATGTGGCATGAAAGGTCATTGGTCACGAAAGCGTCAGTACGGCTAAGCATTTAGTTGAATTGTATCAAGCTTCATTGAAAAATAAAAATGTGGAAGCAAATTTTTCTCAACATCCAATAAATAATGTTGAGGATGACGATAGTGATCCTGAAGATCTTAATATCAATATTACCCATATGGATGTATCGGATTTTTTGAACACCCGGACGGTAGGATAGACCATTTAATTGGTGATGGCGGTGTCCAAAAGAACTAAAGCCTCACCACGATATTTTTGTATTTTCATTTTCATTCTATTCTAATAATATTTACGTTTACATATATATATTTGTGTTCGGATGGTCTGTTGTTAATGATGATATATGCATTATTGATAGTGGAACTACACACACCATACTAAAAAATGAGAAATATTTTTACGATCTCAAAATGGGAGAAATAAATATTTATACGATAAACGGTAGTGCAAATGTAATTGAGGGCTCAGGAAGAGCTAGTATATTGTTGCCTAAAGGAACAACAATTATTATTGATAAGGCACTATTTTCCTCAAAATCCGAGAAGAAATTTATTGAGTTTTAAAGATATCGCGAGAAATGGGTATCATGTTGAAACAAATGAGGAAAATGGGATTGAGCATCTTTTTATTACTCAAATGCATTTGGGTAAGAAATCGGTATTAGAAAAAGCTGCCGTCTTTTTCTCTTGGTCTATATTTTGTAAAAATACGTACAATTGAAATTCATCATCTAGTAAACCGAAGTTTCTTGATCCTATTACTTTTAGCATTTGGCATGACCGGTTGGGTCATCGGGATCTACCATGATGAGAAGAATCATTGAGAATACACATGGTCATCCTTTAAAAAATAAAAGGATATTAACATCAGAAAAATTCGCATGTCTTGCATGTTCCCTAGGAAAATTAATTGTTAAACCATCACCGGTAAAAGTAGGAGTTGAAAGTCCTACATTTCTCGAACAGATTCACGGAGATATTTGTGGACCTATTGATCCACCATGTGGACCGTTCAAATATTTTATGGTCTTAATTGATGCATCATCTCGATGGTCACATGTATGTTTATTATCTACTCGCAACTCTGGCGTTTGCGAGATTACTTACTCAAATAATTAAATTACGAGCACAATTTCCGGACCATCACATTCAAAATATCCGTTTGGATAATGCTTTGGTGAATTTTCATCACATGCTTTTGATGCATATTGCATGTCAATTGGGATTAATGTTGAACATCCTGTAGCTCATGTTCACACACGGAATGGTCTTCTTTGAATCTTTAATTAAACGATTACAATTAATTGCTAGACCATTATTAATGAAAACAAATCTCCCAACATCTGCACGGGGACATGCTATTCTACATGCTTTGCAACACTTGTACGTATAAGACCGGCTAGTTATCATAAATTCTCTCCTTTGCAATTGGCTTTTGGGTCGAGAACCAAATATTGCTCATTTAAGAATTTTTGGGTGTCTTGTATATATTCCCATTGCACCAAACCAACGTACAAAGATGGGTCCTCAAAGAAGAAAGGGGATATACGTTGGATATGATTCTCCCTCTATTATCGGGTATGTTGAACCCACGACGGAGATGTATTCACGACAATATTTGTCGATTGTCATTTTGATGAATCATTATTCCCTAAATTAGGGGAGAACCAAAACGACATAAAAAGAATCTTGCTTGGACAACATCATTAAATTATCTTGATCCGCGCACAAGCGCATGTGAATTATCAAATGCCAGACGCTTTTGTTGACTCCAGAAGAGTTACAAAATCGCATATTCCAGCTATAAATGCTCCTATTCGAATTGAAGTTCCAGCAGAACAAAATATTATACCTATAGTCTGCTGAGTCAAAAACACGCCGAAGCGTGGCCGACCTCTTGGTTCTAAAGATAAAAATCCTCGAAAGAAAAGAGGATTAAATGATCCGGAAGATCATATTGAAGAAAAGAATGATAAAGACCAAGAGAGAGCTGATGACAAAGAACCAGAAGTTGATGAAAGTAACACTGAAATTTCTATCAATTATACCACTTCGGTAGAAGTTGGAATCGGATAGAAAGCTGTTATTGATAATATATTTGCATACAATATATCTCTTGATGTTACACGGGATAATGATGATCCTGAACCAATATCGATTGATGAATGTCGGCATAGAAAAGATTGGCTGCAATGGAAAGATGCGATTCAATCGGAGTTAAATGCAACGGCAAAACGTGAAGTCTTCGGACTGCAGTCCGAACACCGGAAGGTATAAAACCTGTTGGCTACAAATGGATATTTGTGCGAAAGCGCAATGAAAAGAGTGAAATCGTTCGATATAAAGCGCGATTAGTAGCCCAAAGTTTTTCACAAAGACCAGGTATTGATTATGATGAAACTTATTCTCCTGTTGTTGATGCTATTACACTCCGATATCTTATCAGTTTGGCAATACATGAAAAGATAGATATGCGCCTATTAGATGTTGTCACTTGCTTACTTGTATGGAAATTTAGAAAATGATGTTTACATGAAAATCCTCGAAGGATTTCATATGCACGAAGCATATAAACATTATCCTCGTGAAAATTACTCCATCAAGTTGCGAAATCATTATATGGCCTGAAGCAATGCAGGCGCATGTGGTTCACACGTCTTAGTGAATATTTATTGAAAGCGGGATTTAAAAATGACCAGGTATGTCCATGCGTTTTTATTAAGAAATCTGGTTCTAAATTTGTGATATTAGCTATATATGTTGATGATATTAATCTTATTGGAACTCCTGAAGAGCTCCAAGAAACAATTGATTATTTAAAAAGAGAATTCGAAATCAAGGATTTTGGTAAAACCAAATTTTGCCTTGGTTTACAAATTGAACATTTGGAGAGTGGAACATTTATTCATCAATCAACATATACGACAAAAGTGCTAAAAGATTTTACATGGACAAAGCACATCCATTGAGTATTCCAATGATTGTCCGATCATTAAATGTTGATAAAGATCCTTTCCGACCTCAAGAAAATGATGAAGAACTCCTTGGTCCTGAAGTACCATATCTCGAGTGCAATTGGTGCATTGATGTATCTTGCTAATAACACACGGCCCGATATTGCTTTCGTTGTCAATTTATTAGCAAGATTTAGTTCTTCACCAACACGACGACATTGGAATGGAATTAAACAAGTCCTTCGATATCTCCAAGGTACAATTGATCTCGGATTATTTTATTCAAATAAAACCAGTCCAACATTGATAGGTTATGCGAGATCGTTGGTTATTTATCCGATCCACATAAAGCACGTTCTCAAACGGGCTATATATTTACATGTGGAAATACTTGCTATATCATGGCGTTCTACGAAGCAATCTATAGCGACTACTTCTTCAAATCATGCTTGAAATAATAGCCATTCATGAAGCAAGTCGAGAATGTGTATGGCTAAGATCCATGATTCATTATATCCGAGAAAGTTGTGGATTATCATCAATCAAAGGTATTCCAACTCCTCTTTATGAAGACAATGCAGCTTGCATAGCTCAATTACGAGGAGGATATATTAAAGGAGATCGGACAAAACATATTTCACCAAAATTCTTCTTTACTCATGAACTCCGGAAGAAATGTGAAATTGATGTGCTACAAATTCGGTCATGTGACAACCTCGCGAGATATTTTCACGAAGACTTTACCGACGGCAACATTTGAAAAGTTGAGATATAAAATCGGTATGCGTCGGTTTAAAGATTTAAAGGAATCATCTCATCGGGGGAGTAATAAACATACATATAGAATAGTGTACTCTTTTTCCTTCACTAGATTTTTTTTCCCACTGGGTTTTTATCTAGTAAGGTTTTAACGAGGCATATTCTTTATGTATGGATGGACATCCAAGGGGGAGTGTTATGAATTATTGGAATCTCCATTAATTAGTGGAGGCTCCACTAATTATGGATTTATGTGAATTATTAGAAGATTTTTATGGATGTCCACCATTTAGTGGAGACACCATTAATTGAAGATGATGTATGCCATGATGTATTTCACTAATTAGAGCTCTATAAATAGAGCTATTCTCTAAGCTTGTAATACACCATCATTTTGTGAAAGAAAGATTAGTGAAAGAAAGATTAGAGAAAGAATTGTGAGAGAAAGAAAGAGAGAAGTTTGAAGAGAAATTATTGTGCAAAGAATAGTTAGAATTTTCTTAGTGTGTAGTGTGTAGATTTTATTCTAACACTACCCTAATTTTATAACAAATTAAAATAATAATAACCTTAATTAGGTCCACAAATTACAGTTATTATGCTTAACTTCCCAACAAAAACTTAGGCCACAACCCACCTAATTAACTAAAACCCCAAAGTAGAAAGGCCAATGAAAAAAGATCGAGGGTTCACGTACTTGATGCATTAAAATAATTGATTGTTTATTACAATTAAACTTGATCTATTTAAGAAAATCTCTTTTACATATTAATAAGAATTATATATTAATATTTTTTTCCAATGACTAGTGTTTAAAAAAAAAAGAAAATCATTTTGCTGTAATCTCAGTAATATTTTTGTAAGTTTTTTTTTTTTTTTTTGGGAACTATGGGTTTTTTCAAAATTTTCAGCTTCGATTCATTAGTTTTACTATAACATAGGTTTTTTAAAAAGAAATTGTTTGTATATGCATTAAATATTTTTCTATTATTTAATTTTCTAATTTTAACTGTTCGAACTAGAACTTATTTCTCCTAATATACACTACTTAAAAAAAAAAAAAAAGACATGGTGGATATCTTTCACGATTAAAAAATAAATCTACGTTCTTTCAACCTAAATTCACATATCCACTGATTAATATATAGCATTTAGAGAAAAGTATTCCATTCTCCTCCACCAAACATCCTTGCTTCCTCTTTATCTTTATCCAAACATCCTTGCTTCCTCTTTCTCTTCTCCCTTATCATCTCTTAACCCAAAAGCTAGTTGTATCATTCAATATTTTTTTCTCACTTTTTTTTTTTTTGGTAAATCACAATTCACAATAGCTACTGACATCCTTTTTTTTTCTTTAATCGAACCTACTTGATTATAAACCAATAAATTTGATTACCTTTTCATATCGTGAACATAAAAAGAGGGGGAAAAAACTATTTTTAATTTTATATTCTTGAAACTTTATTACTGAAAATCAAATCGTTAGTTAAGGAAGAAATGTTATGATTATTAATGGATTCTTATACAAAGAGTAATTAATTTGAAAACACTAAATTTTGGAGCTTGACAAAGTGTTAGAAGTGGAGAAGGAGAAGGAGAAGGGTTTTCTTTTTTTTTTTTTTTTGGTCTAAATACTAAATATTAATTAATTAGAATGTAAATTATTCCGTATTTATATAATAGGAGTTACAAAAGGCTCCGATGTCCGTAACTCCCAATTGTGACACGTGACATGATTTTTTATTGATATTTGGCGCGTTAAATTTAAATAAATATTGTTTTAAAAAAATGTAAAAAGTTATTGATTAAGATAAAGGTTATTCAATAAATAAATATGTAATATTTTTTTAAAAATAATAATAAAATTATAAATGAAAAAAGTTATACTTAATAGACTTTAAAAACAAATCGTGAAATCATAATTAAAAATAATTTATTTGATGCGTTTTATTTTTATGTCATTTTGTGCAACACACGAGTATCAATTTAGTGTATATATATATACTTATGCTACGATACTTGGCATCGTCTTTATGTGACAATTGGCCTAACATTGAATATATAAATATATATATATATATATATATATATATATGTGTGATTGTGGTATTGTCTTGAATTAAAAAAATATATATGATTTTTTAATAATAAGGGCCTTGAATTCAATGCTTTAATACTCAAAACTTAATCACATTCGACTAGAGGGGCGGCGGCAAAATTATTAAAAATTTGCCATTTTCATTAATAAAAATAAAAATTTTTTAAAAAGTTCTTTAAAAATTTATACTTCACCCCTCCCCTCAAAATTTTTTTTAAAAAAAATTCTAATCTCTCCCTCCAATCTCATATTTTTGTTTTCGTCCCTAGTCACATTAAATTCATCATTTTTTTCAATACTTCTCGAACTAATATTTTTCATTATAAAAGTTTGACATCGTCTTTATACAATACTTTAATTTAGTTTTCCATGATTTCAAATTTTTTTTCTGATAGTTTTTTTTTTTTTTTTTTTGGTTATTGAGTTCAGATGATTTTTTTTAAAGGAAATGTGAAAGTTTATTTGAATTTATTAAATTTTCACTATTTTCCTTTTTATTGAAAATTTTAAACTTTATAATATTATTTTTTTATTATATTCATTCCTCAACATAAAGTTGTTGATTGCATCCATTTACAAGAGAGGAAATTATACTAGGAAAATGGTAAACTGACGTATTTAGCCAAAAAAAAAAAAAAAAAAAACAGGTGGACTGACGTTGACAGATGCAGGCATGAAGCTTAATCTTGGATCTTTGTGAAGACAAGAGGCAACGAATCGAAATCTAACACGCAAGCTTCTTCCTTAAGTTGGTTTGCCGAGGAAAGGAGAAGAGGAAAGGGAAAGATACTTTCTATTTTGATTAAGGAAAGTAATAATATTTATTTTATTTTATTTAATATGAAAGGAAGTAAAGGTGTAAAGAGAGAAAGAAAAAAAAGAGAATAATTAATTTAGTATATTATTTTATTTTTAATTATTTATTTTATTAAAAATTTTAATATTAAAAAATAGAGTAAATATTATTATTATTATTATTATTTTATTTTCTCTTTTTTAATTTCTAAATTAAAAAGGGAAAACATACTGATTTGGGGAAGGAGCGAGATTGGTATTCCCTCCTATTTACTTTTCCTCCATATCTAGTACAACCATATGAGATAAATATATCATTTACTTTTATATCTATTTCTTCTTATCATTTACTTTCACAAAATAATCCAACCAAACATAACCTAAATTACTAGCTTGCCTGTAAAAGCAACTGAATTGAATTAAATGTGAATAACCCATCCCACAGTATCATTGAATATATTTTTAGATTTTTTTGCCCCCTTTTTTTAAAATTCTTTTTTGGGGGAGATATGATTGTGTGAATGATGAAGGGTTAGAATCCAAAGTCTTTGTTCATTTCATTTGCCTCACAATGAAGCTAATAGTTGAGCTTTGCTTTGCTTAACAATTACGTCCCATTGCTTTCAAATCCACTGGCACGCTCCATATATAGGAACCTTGATTAAAATATAAAACTAAAAAAAAAATAATAGATTTATAGTTCATTATATGTGTGCATTTGATCTCATGCATCATTCTTATATCTTGAATTAACATGTCATTTACGTATAGTAATAATTATATATAAAAAATTATCTATTAATTTTTAAAAATAAACACAATTATTAAAAGAGTTTTAAATAAATTTATGATAAATTATAAATACATCAAATCTCTTATATAACTATTTAAGATACCGTTTTAACTTGTACAAGAATTTCTTTTATAAATATACATTACCTTCTTTTTCAGAATCAAGAAATTCCTTTAATTGTAATATATAAATCTGCTCCTTTAGATTCCTATATAAAAAAGTAATTTTCGCATCATATTACTTTAACTCGAGATCTAATATACTCATCATGGCTACGAGAATATGCACGGTCTTATGATTCATAACTATTAAGACTTACTTTTGTGATTCACTATAATGACATTTAAAATTGTGAAACCCCACGGAGACATGTTTAATAATTTAATTAAATATTTAAAATTAATTAATTATATATGTTTGATAATATATTTTTAAGTATTTTAATTACCTTATTATGTTTAATAATTATTTTTATTATCATTTAATTGATTATTACATATTAAAATATTATTATAAATTTTAAGTAACATAAAAATTTTTAAATTTGAATTTTGAATATAATGGACACTTATTTATTATAGTTTATTGTTATTTAATTTAAATTATAATTAAGTCAATCTTCAAATTCAGACTTTAAAAATTCAATTTTCAAACTTCAAATTTTAGAATATAATATTTAAATATTTAAATTTTAGTGTTTAGACTTCAACTTTGTCAAATAACCTTGACATAGATATGGTATTAAATATGTCTTTCAATATTTTAAAGGGACAATTAATACTGGATTATTTTATTCTCAAGAATCTAGATCAAAATGAATTGGATGCTGGTCATTTATCCAATGTTTTCAGAACTAGATCGGATATCGAGTTGAAAAATTTATTGGTTCACGGTTCAATAGTCAAACTATAATTAGATCATAATTGAATCGTAATTGAGCCGGTAATATTATAATTTAAAAATTAAAAATATAATTATTTTTAAAAATAAAATTAATCAATAATATAGTATAATTCAAGTCCATAAAGGCATAAACAATGAATTAGAAGAAAATTGCAACATTTTTCTCTATTACTATGGACTATTTAGTCATTTGTATAACTTATTTCTTTCATATGAATATATTATCTTATTTACCCCCTCCAAAAAAAAAAAAGAGAGAACGGTTCAATTTGGTTAGATCGGCCGCTTTAACGGTTCACTGGTTGAACTACCCAGTCCAAAATGGTTTGTACAAAATAAAGTGATTTTTGAGTATCACGGTTCAAAAGAGAAAAGACCAGACCAGTTTAAAGACGGATTCATTGTCGATCGGTCCGATCCAAAAACCAATGTATTTATCTAATCTAAAAAAAAATACATTCTCAAAAAAGTTATTTACTTATAAATGGTGATAGTGCTCTGTCATAATGCTTTAAAAAAAATATATAGCATTCACTTTTTTAAATTATATTGAAATAATATCAATTAATGATACGTATCGACAACGTATGTGATTGATATTAATGATTCGATGTATCAGAGAAAATTATGATTGATCCTATAAGAAAAAGAAATTCTATTCACATTATATAAAAATAATGTAGTTTGTGTATTTTGATTGAAGGATAATATATTAAGGGGATAAAACAAAACATATCTCGTGAGCTTTAAAAAATAGATAATATTAGTGTGTTGTATATTCAATCAAGTGGTATTTTAGTAGATTTTCACTAAGACATTACGGATTAAAAAAATTGATATACCACAATTGAATGATCTCAAATAATGTTTTCAAGAAGAGGAGTATATGAACTTATTTTTCCATTGGATTTTCCTAGTAATCATTTTTCTTTAATGAAGTAATATTCCCTAAAAATTGAACTGCACTTTTTTTCTTTCTCTAGATTTTGGTTTGCCTAGAGTTTTTTCTAATAAAGTTTTAATAAGATATTTTACTTTATCAAATGGGAATCCAAAAGGCACTCATTATGAAATTAATTAATGAAGTGGATGTTCATTATCCTAAATATATTTCCCCTATAGGATAACATCGTTATCTATCCTATCTAATGGATAATATAAATTCATCATTTTATCCATTTATTTATGCACATACATTCCTTTTTAGCGTGCACTTTTCTAATCCTTGATGTTATTCCCCATAAGTATCTCATTTCGAATGTACAATGCGAAGAGAAGTTCAAAAATAAAATTATTCTTGTTATGAATTATTGGAATCTCCATTAATTAGTGGAGGCTCCACTAATTATGGATTTATGTGAATTATTAGAAGATTTTTATGGATGTCCACCATTTAGTGGAGACACCATTAATTGAAGATGATGTATGCCATGATGTATTTCACTAATTAGAGCTCTATAAATAGAGCTATTCTCTAAGCTTGTAATACACCATCATTTTGTGAAAGAAAGATTAGTGAAAGAAAGATTGGAGAAAGAATTGTGAGAGAAAGAAAGAGAGAAGTTTGAAGAGAAATTCTTGTGCAAAGAATAGTTAGAATTTTCTTAGTGTGTAGTGTGTAGATTTTATTCTAACACTACCCTAATTTTATAACACGTTATCGACACGAGTCTCTACCGTTATTAAAGCCGAGAAGACAGACACGAGTCTCCGCCGTTATTAAAGCCGGAAGACAGTACGCATTTATTGATCTCTATGGCTAATCTCGCTAAACTCGAATTTGTAGCCCTTGATATTTCTGGAAAAAATTATATGTCATGGGTTCTCGATGCAGAAATGCAACTAAATGCTGAAGGCCTTAGTGAAACTATTCAAGCACATAATAGTGCATCTGCACAACACAAGGCTAAAGTTTTGATTTTTATTCGTCGTCATCTCGATGAAAATTTGAAAATGGAATATCTTACCGAAAAAGATCCATATGGTCTGTGGGTAAATTTAAAAGAAAGATTTGACCACCTGAAGATGGTCGTACTACCTACTTCACGGTATGAATGGTTGCACCTGAGGTTGCAAGATTTTAAAACTGTGAATGAATATAGCTCCGCAATGTATAAAATTACATCTCAATTAAAATTATGCGGAGAAAAAGTGAGCTGATGAAGATATGTTGGAGAAGACATTCTCCACCTTTCATGCCTCGAATATTGTCCTGCAGACAACAATATCGAGAAAAGGGGTATACAAAATTTACAGATTTAATTACTCGCCCTCCTCATTGCGAGAGAAAAATAATGAGTTATTATTGAGAAATCATGAAGCCGGACCAATCGGCTCTACAGAGCACTCCTGCAGTGAATGCTCGTTGGCTCCAGCAGAAGCCATCGTTATAGTCGTGGTCGTGGCCGTGGCCGTGGTCGTGGTTATGGTCGTAGTCACGCTCGATATTTCCCTTATCACAATTATAATCAAACCGTGAGAAATACTGGCCACCTGAAGTGGAACAGAAAAGATCAAAAGGGAAAAAAAAAGAAATTGAAGAAAAGCATGAGGATATATGTTATAGATGTGGCATGAAAGGTCATTGGTCACGAAACTGTCGTACGGCTAAGCATTTAGTTGAATTGTATCAAGCTTCATTAAAAAATAAAAATGTGGAAGCAAATTTTTCTCAACATCCAATAAATAATGTTGAGGATGACGATAGTGATCCTGAAGATCTTAATATCAATATTACCCATATGGATGTATCGGATTTTTTGAACACCCGGACGGTAGGATAGACCATTTAATTGGTGATGGCAAGTGTCCAAAAGAACTAAAGCCTCACCCCCGATATTTTTGTATTTTCATTTTCATTCTATTCTAATAATATTTACGTTTATATATATATATATTTGTGTTCAGATGGCTGTTGTTAATGATGATATATGCATTATTGATAGTGGAACTACACACACCATACTAAAAAATGAGAAATATTTTTCTGATCTCAAAATGGGAGAAATAAATATTTATACGATAAACGGTAGTGCAAATGTAATTGAGGGCTCCGGAAGAGCTAGTATATTGTTGCCTAAAGGAACAACAATTATTATTGATAAGGCACTATTTTCCTCAAAATCCAGAAGAAATTTATTGAGTTTTAAAGATATCCGCAGAAATGGGTATCATGTTGAAACAAATGAGGAAAATGGGATTGAGCATCTTTTTATTACTTAAATGCATTTGGGTAAGAAATCGGTATTAGAAAAACTGCCGTCTTTTTCTACTCGGTCTATATTTTGTAAAAATACGTACAATTGAAATTCATCATCTAGTAAACCGAAGTTTACCGATCCTATTACTTTTAGCATTTGGAATGACCGGTTGGGTCATCCGGGATCTACCATGATGAGAAGAATCATTGAGAATACACATGGTCATCCTTTAAAAAATAAAAGGATATTAACATCAGAAAAATTCGCATGTACTCGCATGTTCCATAGGAAAATTAATTGTTAAACCATCACCAGTAAAAGTAGGAGCCGAAAGTCCTACATTTCTCGAACGGATTCACGGAGATATTTGTGGACCTATTGATCCACCATGTGGACCGTTCAAATATTTTATGGTCTTAATTGATGCATCATCCCGATGGTCATATGTATGTTTATTATCTACTCGCAACCCGGCGTTTGCGAGATTACTTGCTCAAATAATTAAATTACGAGCACAATTTCCGGACCATCACATTAAAAATATCCGTTTGGATAATGTCGGTGAATTTTCATCACATGCTTTTGATGCATATTGCATGTCAATTGGGATTAATGTTGAACATCCCGTAGCTCATGTTCACACACGTAATGGTCTTGTCGAATCTTTAATTAAACGATTACAATTAATTGCTAGACCATTATTAATGAAAACAAATCTCCCAACATCTCGCTCGGGGACATGCTATTCTACATGCTACAACACTTGTACGTATAAGACCAGCTTAGTTATCATAAATTCTCTCCTTTGCAATTGGCTTTTGGGTCGTAACCAAATATTGCTCATTTAAGAATTTTTGGGTGTGTCAGTATATATTCCAATTGCACCAAACCAACGTACAAAGATGGGTCCTCAAAGAAGAAAGGGGATATACGTTGGATATGATTCTCCCTCTATTATCGTGTATGTTGAACCCCCGACAGAGATGTATTCACAAAGAAGATTTGCCGATTGTCATTTTGATGAATCATTATTCCCTAAATTAGGGGAGAACCCAAACAAGATAAAAAGGATCTTGATTGGACAACATCATTAAATTATCTTGATCCGCGCACAAGCGCATGTGAACTTGAAGTTCAAAAGATAATTCATTTGCAAAGCATTGCAAATCAAATGCCGTACGCTTTTGTTGACTCCGTAAGAGTTACAAAATCGCATATTCCAGCCTATAAATGCTCCTATTCGAATTGAAGTTCCAGCAGAACAAAATATTATACCTATAGTCGCTGAGTCAAAAACACGCCGTAAGCGTGGCCGACCTCTTGGTTCTAAAGATAAAAATCCTCGAAAGAAAAGAGGATTAAATGATCCGAAGATCATATTGAAGAAAAGAATGATAAAGACCAAGAGAGAACCGATGACAAAGAACCAAAAGTTGATGAAAGTAACACCGAAATTTCTATCAATTATACCACTTCCAGTAGAAGTTGGAATCGGATAGAAACTCGTTATTGATAATATATTTGCATACAATATATCTCTTGATGTTACACAGGATAATGATGATCCCGAACCAATATCGCTTGATGAATGTCGGCATAGAAAAGATTGGTCGCAATGGAAAGATGCGATTCAATCGGAGTTAAATGCACCGACAAAACGTGAAGTCTTCGGACCGCAGTCCGAACACCGTAAGGTATAAAACCCGTTGGCTACAAATGGATATTTGTGCGAAAGCGCAATGAAAAGAGTGAAATCGTTCGATATAAAGCGCGATTAGTAGCCCAAGGTTTTTCACAAAGACCAGGTATTGATTATGATGAAACTTATTCTCCCGTTGTTGATGCTATTACACTCCGATATCTTATCAGTTTGGCAAGACATGAAAAGATAGATATGCGCATATTAGATGTTGTCACCGCTACTTGTATGGAAATTTAGAAAATGATGTTTACATGAAAATCCCCGAAGGATTTCATATGCCTGAAGCATATAAACATTATCCTCGTGAAAATTACTCCATCAAGTTGCGTAAATCATTATATGGCCTGAAGCAATCTGGCGCATGTGGTTTACACGTCTTAGTGAATATTTATTGAAAGCGGGATTTAAAAATGACCAGGTATGTCCATGCGTTTTTATTAAGAAATCTGGTTCTAAATTTGTGATATTAGCTATATATGTTGATGATATTAATCTTATTGGAACTCCCGAAGAGCTCCAAGAAACAATTGATTATTTAAAAAGAGAATTCGAAATCAAGGATTTTGGTAAAACCAAATTTTGCCTTGGTTTACAAATTGAACATTTGGAGAGTGGAACATTTATTCATCAATCAACATATACAAGAAAAGTGCTAAAAAGATTTTACATGGACAAAGCACATCCATTGAGTATTCCAATGATCGTCCGATCATTAAATGTGGATAAAGATCCTTTCCGACCTCAAGAAAATGATGAAGAACTCCTTGGTCCCGAAGTACCATATCTCAAGTGCAATTGGTGCATTGATGTATCTTGCTAATAACACACGGCCCGATATTGCTTTCATTGTCAATTTATTAGCAAGATTTAGTTCTTCACCAACACGACGACATTGGAATGGAATTAAACAAGTCCTTCGATATCTCCAAGGTACAATTGATCTCGGATTATTTTATGCAAATAAAATCAGTCCAACATTGATAGGTTATGCAGATGTCGGTTATTTATCCGATCCACATAAAGCACGTTCTCAAACGGGCTATCTATTTACATGTGGAAATACTCGCTATATCATGGCGTTCTACGAAACAATCTATAGCAGACTACTTCTTCAAATCATGCTGAAATTATAGCCATTCATGAAGCAAGTCGAGAATGTGTATGGCTAAGATCCATGATTCATTATATCCGAGAAAGTTGTGGATTATCATCAATCAAAGGTATTCCAACTCCTCTTTATGAAGACAATGCAGCTTGCATAGCTCAATTACGAGGAGGATATATTAAAGGAGATCGGACAAAACATATTTCACCAAAATTCTTCTTTACTCATGAACTCCAGAAGAAATGTGAAATTGATGTGCTACAAATTCGGTCATGTGACAACCTCGCAGATATTTTCACGAAGACTTTACCGACTGCAACATTTGAAAAGTTGAGATATAAAATCGGTATGCGTCGGTTTAAAGATTTAAAGGAATCATCTCATCAGGGGGAGTAATAAACATACATATAGAATAATGTACTCTTTTTCCTTCACTAGATTTTTTTCCCACCGGGTTTTTATCTAGTAAGGTTTTAACGAGGCATATTCTTTATGTATGGATGGACATCCAAGGGGAGTGTTATGAATTATTGGAATCTCCATTAATTAGTGGAGGCTCCACTAATTATGGATTTATGTGAATTATTAGAAGATTTTTATGGATGTCCACCATTTAGTGGAGACACCATTAATTGAAGATGATGTATGCCATGATGTATTTCACTAATTAGAGCTCTATAAATAGAGCTATTCTCTAAGCTTGTAATACACCATCATTTTGTGAAAGAAAGATTAGTGAAAGAAAGATTGGAGAAAGAATTGTGAGAGAAAGAAAGAGAGAAATTTGAAGAGAAATTCTTGTGCAAAGAATAGTTAGAATTTTCTTAGTGTGTAGTGTGTAGATTTTATTCTAACACTACCCTAATTTTATAACAATTCTGTCTATTTCGATTGTTTCTTTTCTTATGTTCTTTGTTACTGTTTTTCTATGGAATTCATAATAGAGGACAAAATATTACTACAAAAAAAAGTTTGAAGATCATT
Organism: Voacanga thouarsii; assembly: GCA_026120185.1. Lineage (NCBI taxonomy): Eukaryota > Viridiplantae > Streptophyta > Magnoliopsida > Gentianales > Apocynaceae > Voacanga > Voacanga thouarsii. The sequence continues at coordinate 1,042,910 of JANUWF010000106.1, forward strand.
TAGGGCAATTGCCTTACTTGAAATATCAATGAAACCTTAAACTTGCTCATTTTGTTAGAGATGTTAATTGGAAGTGATTAAAGCAAGGCTTATAAAAAAACTAGTTACTTGGTTAAAAATATTTTTTCATCTTAAGATATGTTTTAAATTTAATTTATATTTTTATTTCTTCAATTATTTTAAAAAGTAAATTTTAAATTAACCTGGCTTTCTCCCATATTTAAGAGTAGCTCAATTTTTGAAGCAAAATTATTTTAGTTTCAGGACATATGAAACAACGGTAAAGGGTGAGGGGGAGCTTTTGGCTGACTATGGTTATGTAAAGGAAAAAAAAAAAAAGGAAAAGGTTCAGTTTAAAAGTGCTGGAAACTTCATAATAACTGTACTTACTGTACTATGTGTAATTTGGAAATAGAGAAACGGAAGAAATCTATGGGCAAAGTGGAGATTAGATTGTGAGGATGACACACGCGGCTTTATGCAGCAGAGCAGACAGTACCTTTTCATGTTCTTTAGCTTTAATCACGATTAGAGGGATGACGCGGAAACAACTGCCTTCCACTTCAGATGCCACTGCAAGTACCATCCCTTCTTTTTCTTCTCTCTCTCTCTCTCTGCGTGGCTTAAAAAGGGCACTTTTTTGAAGTTCGAACATCTTAATACATTGCAGTGTATTTTGATTAGAACTATATTAATTTTTTAAAAATATAAATATATTTTTAAATTTTATAAATAAATTTATAAATTTTAAAATTTTAAAGTAAATAATAAAATTAATTAAAAATTATTTATATATAATTTTATTTTTGTCAAAAATGAAAAAAAAAGTATTGTTCTGAAAAGAATACCAACCATAGTGCACAAGATATGATATCCCTATCTTTCAACATCTAGAAATATTTTAGCTCCTAAAACGTTTTTAGCTGTAAAGAAGTTTTAGATTTTATCCACGCTTTTCCCAACAAATATAAAAATATCTACAATATATTCTGCGCGTTCCCTTTGTGCATTTATTTTTAAACACCTATAAAGCATTAATTGCTTTTACAAAATAATTTCGGTCGATTTTTTTTGTGCTGCAACATAATAAACATTTCATTCAACCAAAAAAAAAAAAAAAAGATAAATATTTTTTCCAAGTCCTTACAGATAAAGGGGAGTAATTAGTATTATCTCCATTTTACAATATAAATCGTTTTAGATTTATACACAGGGGTCTTAAATTTTAAACAATTTTAAAACTAAAATTCTAAAAATATCCCTAATTAAATCTTTATCTATTTTGGTAATTGGAGAGAGTTGGATCATAATTAATGAAAAAAGAAAGATTGTAGAGGGAGTAGAAGTTAGAAAAAAAGTAATAAATTTTTATAAAACTTTGTAAAACGACCTACTCCCTCCATCTTAGAAAGGACGTTAATCGAACAAATAACAAACAGATTAAGAAATTGTTAAAATTTATATAATTATAATAAAAAATGACTATTTTATCCCTAAATAAAAATAAATTTTCATTAATTAGATTGAGAATATATATATTTAATGAGTCAAATATTTATTGAGTAGTTAAAGGAGGGGTAAATTAGGAATATACGCAAGAAATATATTCATAATTTGTAAAATTAACAAATATTTTAGTACAACAAAAATAAAAATTTTTGACATCTTTTTTAGGACGGAATGAGTATATTGTAAAAAAAATTTTTAGATTCAAAATTACTTATATTGTGGAATGGAGGTAATACTAACTTTAGTTTAAATTTTATACTGTAATTAGCATTTTTTGCCTTCAAACTTTTTACGTAATAGTATTTTTTTAATATATTTTTATACATCAAGTTTTTTTTTTCTTTTTAATTCCCAAAATGGCAATGGAGGGCATTCTACCACATTTTTAAAGGTAAACACATCTTTGTAGTATTCTCCCAAGAAAATATAAAGCTAAAGAGATGCCACATTTCTTATGAAAGTCTTTTCACTTGGTGATATGAAAATATAACAAAGTAAAAAAAGCGAGCACTTTATGGGTTAGTAGCTAATTTGTCTCATTTTTTTTTCAAAATCTTATTTTCTTAGTTTTGGATATATAAAATAGTACATGGTTAAAAAATTTGAAGTGTACAAATTATTTGGAGAAATGTTAAATATTTTATGTTTAAAATCAATTTATAGCTTGTTTTCCTTTTGAGGACTAATTATGTATCGGAGTACTAGTTGAAATGCCAAGTGAAATTACCACATAATAATCAATCTATTCCAAGATTACCATTTTGAAACTAGATTCGATTACTTTTATATCATGCAATTTATAATTTGAAAAATTGAACTTTATTAGCTTTCGCAGCTTTCTTTTCTCTTGGAATATTTCTTCCTTGTTCATATTTATAGATTTTTCATTTTATGGTTGAGATTTTTCACTCTCTTTATCCCCCTAGTTTAATTATTTTTTGGATATTTTTATGGTGTATAATCTTTTTTTACTCCCAGTATTTTTAAATAAGTCTTATTTTTAGAAAATTTTTGCTTAATTATTTATTATTTTGTGAAATTAAAAATATATTTATTGTTTTCTAATTGTACTCCTATAATTCAATATTTCACTAAACCCTAAATATTAATCAAAATTTAATTATTAGCACAGTTCTATAATTTCTAATAAGAGTGAATCAGTCATTTTTTTTTAAATTCTATAAATATTAAAGTTTTCTTAATTTTTGTAAATTATGAAAAAGTAACACCTGTTTAAAAATGATTGGAGTATTATTCAACATCTTGTAGAAGATGGAGAGTTCCTGCCCTTTTGGGATTAAAAAGAATACCGAATACATAATTAGTTATTCGCCCCATGTAATCACGCAGTGATTCCCCCCTCACATGTTTAGGAATAAATGCACAAAGAGTTGAGAAAAAGGGAACCTTGTTTTCCCTATGTTCCCTTCAAAGTGAAGGCCCACCATATTTATCTCACCACCTCTTTGTCCATTCCATGAACAACGTCCCTTTATTTATTTATTTGGTCTGCAGACAATGCTGATCTTAGTGATGCCATATGCTAGAAATTCAGTGAAAAACAGAATAAAGTTTGATGCTTGATATGTAAGGGAGCATCAATCTTGCATGCATTCCCCCTTGTACAATATTGATGTGCATATTCTTGTTATAGAGATGCAAGAAATCAAGTAGCTTGAATTGACCAATTAAGTAGCAGATTTTGTTATCAAGATTTGATTCCCATTCTGATTTGGTAACTTAAACAAAAGGGTCTTTTATTTTGGATAGATTAATACGCATGCAATGGTTGAAGATGACAAATACCTATCAACACTTGAGAGATAAAGAAAACATCAACATCCTTTCATTATAGAAGTTGGTTTTCTCTCTCTCTCTCTCTCTCTTAGACATATTGTAAAATGAGTTGTGAATTGTACAAAATACTTACAGAATATACAAAACCAACTATATTAAAATGTAATTTTTAGAATTGATTGATTAATATTGTAGTGTTGTAATTTCTTAGAATAAAAGACGAAAAGAAAAGAATGGTTTAATCAGAAGTATTTCAAACTTTGTTAAAACCTTTCAACTAGTGGGTTAAAATCTTGGTTGAACCACAATGGTTCAAGGTCAAACCGGTCGGTTCATAGAGAATTTTCCATGCATGTTTAAGCTCATTGATACAAAAGCGACCTATAATTGTGAAATGAAGCATCTGTACTTGTTGTGCACGCGTGTGCAGTTTGTCTCCATTTGTTGTTTCCTTTCGGACAATAAGATCACTCTTCCACTAAACTAAGTGACAACTAGCTTATATTTTAACATTCTATGTTGATCCCTTCATGAGAAATCAAAGTATTCTTGCAATAAAGTAAAAGATACGCATTAACTAAGTTGTGGTAAAGATAATAGATGCTTGAATTTAAAAGCAAAATTAATTATAATTTATTTTATAATTTATTTTATTATAAATTAATAGTTACGAGTTATGTAATTTTTATTTTATTTAAATTTATAATAAAATTTTAATACGTTTTAAATAATAAATAATAATAATTTAGCATCAAATATAATAAAGTTAATTAAACACTGAAAAATATCAATTGTTAAACATATTTAATTAAATAAGAAATTAATTTATTAATTTTAAATACTTAATTTAGGTGTCAGACAAGTTCTTAACTTGTTTTAGATAACTTTACTTTATTGCGATGGAAAAATGATTCGACAAAAATTGCTTAATGTTTTTAATCACTTGTTTTTTGAATTCAAAATTCCTTACTGAAAGGCACGCCATCAATGATTAGAAATCAGAAAAAATAACCTCCCATTAACAAAATATAATTACACAAAAAAACTCAAAATTGTTTTGAAATTTTTTTATTATTTATATCCATATAGTATAATATTTCTGAAAGCCGAATAAATTTCATATATATGTACCATTTTTTTACTAATTAAATTTTATTTATTTATAAAAATAATTTATATAGAGGGATCTGAGATCTATAATAACAGGAAACAAATATCACACACCAAAACTCAAAAATAAATACAAAAAACAAAACAAACACAAAATTTACTCTAAACCTCCTTATCTACATCCTCAAACATAATATACATATACCATATTCCTATGACAATGGGTCTTTTTAGTTTCCTTTTTTGTTTTCGGTTCTCGAAAGCCAGTTGGTGGGACCCATTTGCACTGCGCATGGAGGCTATGCTGGGAAGTTGGAACCTTTATTTGAGTCCAAATATTGGGAAAATCCATGGAACAATGCTCATTATGAAACTTGACTTTGCATGCAATTTCTCTGTCGTGACACCCCGACATTATTTCTTGGCTTTTTCAGTGCTTAGAATTTTGACCTCTTTCCCCCCCCCCCAAAAAAAAAAAAAAAAAACAGAAGAGAGAGACCTTCTTCACACAATTATGCACACTCTCTTCCTTTGTCTCTGCCTCTCTCCCATTGTTAAAAGGTCCAACAATTCTCATTCCTTGGTCTTCATTTTGGGTCTCATGTGGGCCCTCTTCTTGTTCGTCTTCCACCACTTTATTTTACATTTCTAGTTTTACATGTTTTTCTTTCTGTGGTCATGTGATGACCACCACCCCCAAAACCTGCCCCCTTCCTGTTTTCTCAACCATTTTTGCCTTTTTTTTCCTTTTTTTTTTGGGGGGGGGGGGGGGCATTAAAGAATAGCGATTTTAAATAAGAGGAGCTGTAACGTAGAATATTTTCTTAAATTTGAGAGAGGGTTAAAACAAATAAAATACCACATCAAAATACAAGTTATTAAATTATGCACAAAAATTAAGAACTTTTAAAACACTACATTTTATGAATCAAATTCCTCAAATGTTCTTAACAGTTATTGAGGAGTGCAGTATGCAAATCAATTAAATATGAAAGAGAGAGAGTCCAGTAGGATTAGATGATAAGGGGATAAAGAGAGATAATACTAAAAAATATCATAAATAACTATTGAAATTTGTAATACGACTTGTACTTTTAAAAAAATTAGTTCTGAAAATAACATATATTTTGAAACATATAGAATAACTTGCAAATTTCTTTTTCTATTTTGAGTGCTAGGAGGAGGGCAGTTGCCGCCAGCTGAACCACTGGCAAATCAAATTGTATCAGACAGTAATGCCTAACGGCCAGCCTGCATGATTTTGGGGCCTCCAACTGGCCCCGGACCTTTGGGCCTGTGCGTGCGTGCTTCACAAAATAGTTTGAAAAAGAACAATGTTGTCCGTTACAGGACTTTCATTTGCTGGATTTGCCCCTAATGAAGAAAATAGACCCAATAGCACGGCATTTTCAAGAGCAAACTATTCATGGTTTTAAGTTCGATGACAAAAAGCAAATTTTGTCGAAGTGAAAAAGTGATGGCCACATTTTATCCTCAATTTTACCAAACAAGTCTTAAGCCTAGAGTTCATGTGCATCTTACAAGGTGAGTGATCTTTAAGATATAGTGCATGCTTGTATATTTTAATCAAGTAACATTTATAATTTTGTCATGTGACTTCTTGGTGATCTGTTTTAGGGAATTTTGTGACTGATATGTAGTAAAAAACAAAGACCCAAATAGTGATCTAAATCAGTGAATTGTGATGAAAATTGAAGAGTAACCATAATACTCAACTTAAAGCTTGTAATCCTAAGACCCCAAGTCTATCAATTAAGTCTCTAGATTAGCATTCAAGAACCCCAATTCCAGCAAGATAATTGAAACCAATGGAATAGGAAGATCTAGGCATTTAAATTGGAACCTAACTATAACTTTGGAACAACAATGAAACCAAGACTTTAGCAAGAGTTATAATTTGAATTATCCTTATAGTTTAAAGATTTGCTCTTAGGTAGGATTAGTTCCTAAGAAAAGGTTTGATGTTTGAGGGAAGAACCAAAGATGACTCTCCTCATAAGGTAGAGTTTGATCTTAAAAGTATATCCAAATTAATTGTATTAATCATGTTATAATAAAATATTTATAGGCATCTTGACCTAGCTATTTTAGATAAAATCTCAACCTTTAGATGCCCGTTTATAAGTCATTTGATAACTTAAAATATGAGAAAATTCGTGGTTTTAAAAGGAAAGAAATTAAGCAAAGATTACAAAACAAGAAAAAAATGGACATTTTTCTAATGATGGGCGGCGCTGCTGCCTAATATAGCTTAGGTGGCACTGCCTCTTCTCAGTAGTTTAGAGAACTTCCGATAGAAGCTTAGGCGACACTGCTTAATGTGATATGGGTGGTGCCGTGTAGTTCAATTTGAGCTGCACTATTAACTCATAGTAACTTGCTCCTATGAAATCTTTGAAACTAAGCAGTGTGGTCTACTTCAACTTGGGTGGCACGTTCGATTATAGAATTGTCTCCCTTGTTTCTGTCTTCAATCTTTTAGCTTGATCTTTGGCTTCCTTTGGTTCCCTGACTTGAATGATCATCAAAATTTGTTGCTTGAAGCCTTCCAATGTTGAACAAGGGCCTCCCAGTCTCAAATTAGCCCTTATGAAGCCTTGGAGTCCTTCTTGAAGTCTCTCCATCCTCACTCTTGTCATAGGTCCTTGAATGCTTGGAATGGCCAGTTGTGAGATTGATCCTTCGTCTAGTGAGTGTTCTGCTTGGTGACTTGGATTCCTATCATTTCTTCCTTTTTTAAAAGCATTTGTCCTTGAATAATCTCTATCACCTACATCGAATGGAGAGAGATCACTAATATTAAAGGAAGCACTAATATTATACTTACCAGGTAAATCAGTCTTGTAAGTATTATCGCCAATCCTTTCAAGCACCTAAAAATGGCCATTTCCTCTAGGATCTAACTTTGATTTCTTTGCATTGGGAATCTCTTCTTGCAAATATGCACCTATACCCAATCTCTAGGCTTAAAGATCACCTTCTTGCGATCTTGATTGTGCTTTAAAGTGATTTCTTCATTCTTCTTCTCAATGTTGGCTTTGATTTTTCTCATGAAGTGACTTCATCCTCTCAACTTTCATAGATCCATCAAGACTTATATAATCTCCTATTAGCAAGGGAACCAAATTCAATGGAATGAGTGAATTTAAACTGTAAATAATCTCAAATGGGGAATGGGAAGTTGTAGAATGAGTAATTAGATTATAAGCAAACTCAATATGCAGTAAACATTCTTCCCAAGTCTTCAAAAATTTCTTGCTAATTGCTCTCAAAAGTTGGGTAAGGGTTTTATCGATCATCTCCATTGGGCTATTAGTTTGTAAATGACAAGCTGTAAAAAATAAGAGGTTAGTTTCAAATTTTCTCTACAAAAGTCTCCAAAAATAACTTAAAAATTTAGAATCTCGATCGGAGACAATGGTCTTTGGAATTCCATGCATTCTCACCACTTCTTTAGAGAAAACATTTGCAATATGCGAGGCTGTAACACCCCACTTTGGTCACACCTAGTTGACGAGAAAATAACATATATTGAGCATAAATGTGTGCATCTAAACATGTTATATGATTGTTTTGTGAATTTGTGAACTTGTGTTTTAAGTGCATATTTAAAATTTCTTGAATGTGAGATATGTACAAATTATGGCTTGATTTGCAGGAATTGTTATTATATTGCATTATAAATATTTTACGTGGGAGTGATAAGATAAAATGGTGAGTTGAATTTTGTTTTGAAATATATATATATATATATATATATATATATATATATAAATATAAAATAAAGGTTTAGCTGGAAATTGAACCCTAATCTTTGTAAACTTTTCTCTAATATTTATCTAACTCATCCTTTCTTTGGAGTGTACAAACATCTACAAATTTTGGTTATTGTATACCAAGAAAAGTCTTGGGAAAATTTTCTCATAGTTTTTTTCCTTTAGCCATCATCCTTTTGTGTGTGTCCAACTCTTATAATCTTTTTCCCTCATCAAATGCCAATAGAGATTGTGATAACTTTATCTCCTAATTCCTCTCTTCATAGCTGTCATTCTCAAATTGTATAATCCCTATTATTTTGATTGGGATTTATCAAGAAAGATCTTGATAGGTTTTCTCCTAATAACTCTTCATGGAGCCGTCATGTTTGAATTGCTTACAATCTTGTTTGTAAGTTATTTGGAGATATTTTGATAGATCGCGGCCTCTTCTAGTCTCTCAAAGCCATAGTCTTCTTCCTCTTTTCAGTTGAACTAAGTGGCGAAAATAGAATAGTTATTAGCCTAATTTTTTTTCATCCTAAAGGTTAGAAAAAAAATATAGATTTGGGAATTTGAAACTTGAATTCCCTAAAAGATCTCCTATTTTTACTGTCCATGGCTGCCACTTTTTGATCTTTAAGCCTCATGATTTTCTTTCCTTTGTTCTTTGCAAATAAACTCTAGACCTAAACAACTTTCTCACCCTAATCTTCTTCAGAGCCGTCACCTCTTCCATTCACTCACAAAACTCAACTTTCTTTTTCTCTCAAACAGACTCCACCTCTAAGATCTCTCTTGACCGACACACATAGTACTCCTGATTCATGGTCGTTCTTAGCTTTTCTAAAGGATTTCAGCATGCAACTTAGGGCGAGAGAAGGCTGTTGCTCAACATCCTAGGGATGTACCATGGTTGTTCTTCCAAGAAGTAGGCAAGAAAACTTAATTTCTAATCTCTTTCTTGTGCCAAAAATCCATTCTATCTTGCCGGAATTTTTGAACCATTGAATGCATGATTTGAGCATGAATTTTGTTCAGGATTGGCACATATAATGGTTATCTAAATTCCTTCTATGATACTCTTGCAAAAGAATGATTTCTTTTAAGTGAATATATAGGAAAACAATCATCTCTCACGTTGGAAAATGCTAACCATGGATTCTGAAAATTTTTAACTTCTGATTACATGATCTTGAGTGCTACTTGCGTGAATCTCGCTAGGGAGTAGGTTTTCTTGATTTCACCATTCTTTTACATGTGTTAGAAATCAATTTTCTTGGAAAAACAAGTTTAAGAAACCCTTTTTCTTGATGCACAAAGTTTTATATCACTACAACAAATTTGGTAATTAGTGATAAGCTACTAAATGACGTATTATCAGAATGTCACGGAAAGTATTCATAGCGTGACAAAAATCATAATTCGTTACTTAATTTCACAAGTTGAATATTTTCCATGACGATATTTTATAACATCACATACTAGCGTTGTAAATTATTTGGTGCCAATATTTCCCATCAACTGGAGAAGGAGCGAAATATTTTTTGAGACGAATCCAATATTATGTGACGTTTTAATTTTATCATCAATGTACTGCCTTTTTTGTGACGAATTATATAACGTCATTATTTACTACCTCACTAATATTATTGTTCATTAATTGTGACAACTTTTATTATGTCATGTATTTTATAACTATTTGGTGATACATACATCACTAAAATACAAGTATTAATGACAATCGCATTACATCACACTTATATGTAGTATTATGTGACAATTTTAATAATATCACAAAATTTTAAATAATCTATGATGTTAATTAACTGTCACAAAAAAAGATCATATTCATGTAATTATTGTACGTGACAATTTATTTGCATCACGTATTATGAAGTTACACAATTATAGAATTAAGTGACAATTTTACATATTACTATAACTTTTTAACTAATTCATTGTTGGTTTAAAAAAAAAAACTAATTCATGACAATTTTACAATTTTACATATGGCAACAAATTTTTTTTGGCAACGATTATGTTGTACTAGCTACATTGGAGAGTCGTAGTTAACACAGTTCATAATTTTACTACAAAATATGATTCGTAGCCAAAGAGTTTACTCTTTTGCCATAAATGATATTGTCGCCAAAGCAATTATTTAGATACAAAATGTATTATTTTGTAGTTTATTGATTTTACAATTTTTATTTCGCACTTTATCATGTAATTTATTAATTATATCTGTATGTATGTTTATATATATATACACATAACATAATATATCTTGATTATTATATTAATATATATATTTATATATATAAAAAATCAAATAACAAAATGAAAAAAATTATATTTAAAAATTAAAATAAGTAGACGGTTTTGAACTATACTATTTGTTAAATATGATGGGTTTAAAAAAAGAGGATGAAAAAAAAGGCGGGATACAAAATTTCAATGTAGTTTGGTAAAATTTTTTACCCTAAATCCTAACATATCGTTTCCTATATTGTTTTTTGGACCGGATAGGCCGGTCGCACCGTGAATTGGTCCCTAAACTGGTCTGGTCCTCCCCTTTGAACCAGAAATCTCAAAACCCATCTTGTTTTGTGCAAATAGGTTTGGACGACCGGTCTAATTGGTGAACTATTGAACCGGTCGGTCCAACCGAATTGAGTTGTTTCCTCTTTTTTTTTTCTTCTAAATAAAATAATATATTCATAGAAAATAAATAAGTTATACCAATAGAATAAATAGTTTATAGTAATATAGAAAATATCACATTTTCTTCTAATTTCGTTATTTATGCATTTATGAACTTGAATTACACTATATTATTGATCAATTTTATTATTAAAAATAATTATATTTTTAATTTTTAAATTATAATATTACTGGCTCAATTATGGTTCAATTACAATTGGACAATTGAATCGTAAACTAATAATTTTTTTAGTTTGATATCCGATCCAGTTCTGAAAACATTAGTTTTTAGACCTTCTTTTGGAAACAAAAAATGACGATAGCACCTTCGCTTTTCCATGGCTAAATCCTATTCCGATCGAAGCCAAAGCCTTTATCTCACTGTTGAAATCCACCGCATTGGGTATATACTTACGACTTTTGAATCATTGAGTCTCATTCGCCTCTCTACTTAGGTTCGTTCATCAATCCCGCATTGCTTCTTTGTTTGCAATGTAAATTTATTGTGCATTGAGTAATAATGACCCATTATTTTTCCTTTTGTTTGTATTGTTCTGTGTGTTTGTTTGATTATGGGGTTAAGGGTTTAGCTGACTTAAGTTTGGCATTAAGGTGTAATTTGATATTCAGAACTTGCACATTTCATGTTTGAAGAAAAGTCTAAGAAGAGTTGAGATTAGTAACAATTTGGTTTCTTCTTACCGATGGAAGCTTTATGTATTAATGCACATAGTTGCGGCTGATTTTTTTATTTTTAGTGTTCCTTTTTATTTCTGAACATATTGATAGCATAACTTAGTTGAAAACTGAACATTGATAACATATTTCTATTCCTACTATTTTATAAGTTCGGCACTCTTTTTAGGTTATTATATGGAAATTAAATTTAGAAAAAAATGCTAGTTGATTGCTGTTTATGCTCTCGGATTAAAATTTTCAGATTATGTTGTCATTAATGCAATTCTAGTTTTGATTGAAGATTTGAACGAGCAGTTATGTGTGCTATTTGTATTGCTGATGGATAATTCACTAATGTACTTCTTTTAGCATGCTTTTCCATACACTGATGGTAGTTTGTTCTTATTATTTTAGTCTCATTGCCTCTACTGAAGTAAAATGCCAAGATTTGATTAAGCTGTGATTTTGGTGGTATTCGAGTTGAGTCTCAATGGAGTTCTTTTCTTTTCTTAATCTTGATGTGCAAAGACCAGTAGGAATGCTTTTGTTTGCTCTATCTCAATGGTTTGTTTTGATGTTTAAATTTTGAATCTTAGCATATTTTATAGCTTGAACATGTTATTCAACTTTTGGGTTTTTAGTCTGATCTATTTTTCTTCACCCCGATAGTTTACCAAGGCTTCTGTTCTATTGCTTTGGAGTCACGACCAAGTTAGTAAAATTTAATTACTTAAACTAGGCCTCAATTTGATGAATGGAAATCTTACTCCTGGGATGTGAAATATGGACACAGTCCAAAATTGTTAAAAGTTTTAAGAGACTAGGATTTCAGTTATCCAATCTGTATAGGCTTTAGAAAGAGTGTACTATTAGAGAACATAAGTACACAACAAGAGATGTTGTAATGTTGTACCATGTGAATAGATACATCTGCAACTATGTCAATTATATGATACATAATATGCTATTGTATGTCACAAATAAATCTCTAAACTAATAGTCTAGCCTTGATTAAAGTTAGCAGGTTAGCTTTGGTTGAGTTAACAAACATGGAAGTTTGAATCCTCCATAGAAATTTAGTCTTATCATAATTCTGTGGTGTATTTAGCTAGTATATGTCATCAGATTGTTGCTGGATATAGACTGTGCATGAGTAATAGTTTGTATGATATAGTCATTTACATGTATCCATAACAAAGTTTTAATTTATGTTCATAAGAAAAATTTTCAAAAGACAAAACTTTGCATTTAACTGCATCAGGACAGTTCATATGCAAACAACAATTCTGTCATTTTCTTATGTTCAATCTTCCATTATTCCCCATTTTCAATAATATACAAATTGTCCTCCACTTTGGTACCCTTATCACCTTTTTTTAAAAAGAATTCTAAGTTTAAATTGAATTAAATTAAGTTTATTGTTTTCCAAAATAGTGGTTGCATCTTGCAAGCCATATACTTTCTTTCTTTTGCTCTTTGTTTCTGGCCCTCTTAGCCTAAAAGATACACTTCTTACTCCTACTCCTTTGTGTTTTTTCTTTTTCCTTTCTAGATTTTCTCTAATAGTGGAAAGAATTCTCATCTCATATGTATGGGAGTTTGTATTTAGTCCTTTGTTACACCTAACTATTCCTTTCTGAGACTGTTATTAATTTTTTAAAGAGTTGCATGAAATGTGAAAGAGAAACATATTTTGTAAAAAAAACAAATTCAAAACTCTAGCCTCTAACTATTGGATGCATTTCTCTGAACAACTCAAAAAGGCAATGTCTTATTAGGTTGGAATATTGTACTTCTTTAACCAAAATTCACCACAATAAAAGGCACTAGGATGGGTTAAAAGATAAAGCCCATTGGATGTGACTGTGAAGATGTAGGAACAAGGTCACTTTTGTAACAAGCTACAGGGAGTTAAGTATCTACAATCACCAATGTCAAAGTTCCTTCTTTGGCTTATCTTATTCGGCAATGTACTTAAATTGTATCATACAACTTCTAAACTCTATCAAAATAATTGCCTCTTCTTGAACTAGTAAAGAGGATATTTACTTTTGGTTACATATATGCTCTTTTTGCCCCCAAATCTAAAGTTTAAATTGTAAGTAACTTGTCATAACTAGATTTTTCTGTCTTACTCTCAATATCATCCTGGAGGTTAACTTTCTGAAATATAAGAGGATAATTCTACATTTTCCTCTAAAACTTCTATGTTGTACCTCTCCATTGTTACCATTCATCAAGAATGCAAACTTGCTTCCAGAAAGGCTTTCTCTTAGCAAAGGGTAGAATTGCGACAGCTAGTTGATATATTTTCTTAAGATCTACCTGATAAGTGTCATGTAAATGTTATATCCTTTATATTCCCTTGATTTTCTAGGTCATTTAAAGGACTCATTTTTACATCATAGTATGTTTACTAATATTTCTATACATGAAACTGATTTTATGAAACATTCATGGTATATTTTACAATTACATACATTGGGTGCCTCTACATGGAGTCACATATATTCAAGCATAGTTTTATTTTTCCTTGCATGAAGTCATGTATATTCAAGTAATATTAGTTATCTATGCCAGCAATAGTGAAAATCTTCTGTGTTTTATTTTCTCTTCACTTTCTTTTTTTTTTAAGTGTTTGGGTGTCTATTAAAATTGGAGTGTTGTTTGTTGGCTTTGACCAAGTTAGGCGGCATTCCATATTTGAACATTTGAATATAAGATAGGAGGTTTAAACCTAATGACTTATTAGGATTCATTTGCAAACTATACTGAATTATTATGTTTAGAGCTTGGTTTTACTTTTATTTCTTATGTACCTAGTGTGGTTGACTACTTAAAAGTTGACATTTTGAAAATTTAAATTGATTTTTAGGAGTAACTTTATATTTTTTATTGGTGTAATTCATGTGTGTATTTCTTAGTATGATTAACTGTATTTTATCAAAATTTTCCATTGTAACATCCTTGGGAGCAAAGGATGCACTTTACATACGAGAGAAGAACATTGGTCCTGCTGTAGAATTTAGACCCGGAGTATACTTCAAGAGAAGTATAGGTAAATATAACAGTATTTTGTTAGATCAATGTTGTTCTCGCTTATGGCATTTGTCTTGAATTAATCTGAATTTTTGGTGAGTTGTCTATTGGTTTTGTACCCATATAAGGCAGAAATGACAGATTTGTATGTGCCCTCTTACTGTTTGTTGTATCTATCTTGGATTAATCGAACTTTGTGATCAAATTAGTACTAGTCATGCCATTAATTACCTTCTTGTTATGTTTTCCATTTATTACTTAAAGGCCATCAGGTAACCCGATGCTTTTTTCCACTTCTCAAGAAATTTTAATTCTCTTTTGTATTAATATCTTTCTCTATTTTCCCAGTAGAAATGATTCTACTAGTTCTTTGTTTTTTCTTTTCTTTTATTTTTTCCCTAAATTTTCGTATCTTTTCCCCCCATTTTGAACCCTTTTCCTATTGAAAGCAATAAGTTTTTTTTTTTTTTTTGGTGAGGAAAGATATGATTAAGGTGATTATTAGAATAGTCGGTTGGTTAACTTTGTAGTGGATGAAGTGCTTGGAACTGGCTCAAGTCAAGTTACATCAAAAGGCTTGGATATTGGTCTACGCATAATAAGCAAAACACAAATCCTTCCATTTCTAAATTATCAAAAAAACTTTAAGACTAAGAGAAAGCTCAAGCAATATAAGTTGAAATTTAAGTCGCTTCAAGATCACATGCAAGTAATAACTCAAGTTATGGTTAGTTATGGAATGGAAGTGACAATGCCACAATTTTCTGGTAATAGTATGCTTTATTTTTATTCTTATAGCCTTGAAATGCTCTTTTTTTTTAAAAAAAATTTACTTGTCATGGGATATTTTCACTTTTCTTATAAATTTATTTATTATTTTATTAAATGTTTATTATAGTTTCAAATGAGTTAGTGTTAGTGTTGTGCCCTAGAGGCAATTACTTGTACATTGTATATGGCACATTTTATTTTAATAAAAGGTATTATTTATCTTACAATTTTTTTGGATACTTTAAGTAATATAATTGTTCGATAAAGTCCTTAGTACAATACTGTGTTAAGAAAATTATGATAGAGATCATGACATGAGATTCCTACTACATTGGATGGTGTTAGTACTTAAATAGTCTCTAGTCATAGTATTAATGAGACATGACATTATTAATGCGTTAAGACTAGCATGTGTTAGACTTCTTGATTTGATTAGGATGTGGTTCACATAACCGTGAGTATTGAGATACTCAAAGTTAACACATAGATGCTTGTTAATGGAACAAGTTCATTGGATGACCTAGCTTTGAGATAATCACATGGATAACTATTTAGTGCCAGTGATATAATCTCAATATAGCAAACGTGCAAGTATCCTTAGACTTGAGATCTCTAAGGTACTTTGTTTGCTGAGCTTTGTACTTTGATTCCAATCTCTAGAGCTCGATTGAGGGCCGTATATGGGATGGATATTAGGTACATTATGAGGTAAACGAAAGTAGTTGAGAGGGTCAATAAAGGATTTACCACTCCTAATAGTAGGGGTGAATATCTCACGGTCACTTGTAGGAATTACAACTCAGAAAGTCCTTGGCCAAGGCGATTGTATATTGAAAATAGTTTCAATTGATACACTTCTAGAGTAGTGGGTTCCTGGTACAAGTACTATTGTATTTGGGTCAGAATTAATTCTGGAGGGAGTTGGCACTAATTCCGTACTCCAAACCGAATGAGATATTGTATGGTGAAATGAGTTAATTGCATTGAAGTTTGTTATTGAAGGGTTCATGTCAAGCCACTTGACTTCCTGGACTCTTGGGTGGTCAAGATGTGTTGCTAGACACCGCTCATGATCTAGGAATATGGGTTTATTAATTGATGAATTAATAAACCAATCCTGATTAGAATTAATATGATTAATTCTGATTAATTATGAATTATTAGTCTCAAAGATATTTGGATTAATTCATGTTCGCTACCAATTGACTGGGAAACCTAATAGGTCACACACAATAGAGGATTATATACTCAAGATGTTATTTGATAACATAGTGGGATTAATTGCGAGAAAGAGAAGTTGTTGTGGACAAATTATAATTAGTTATAATTTGTGGTCTAAGTTGTAATTGTGAGAACTTGATATTTCCAATTACAATTAGGAAATTCTAATTGTTTTAGAATTTTAGATTTTCAGTGGATTTTGGAACATATATTGGATATTCTTGAAACCCTAATCCAAGGGTGATTCACACGAAAATAGGAGCCACAAAACAAAGCGTTTTCTTCTTCTTCTTCTTCTTCTTCTCTCTCTCTCTCTCTCTCTCTCTCTTGTTTTGCTGAAAACGAAAATAGCCCTTGCCGCCATCTTTTTCTGCTAGTACAGGATATTTTGGTGCTTGAGTATTCCTCTGTGTGAATTACTATTAGAGATAATTACACATTGTGAGTCCAACTCTTGTGGCGTTTGCATAAGAGGATTACTGGATCGCGCCTCAACTTGAAGAAGATCAATTTTGTTCTTCGGACGATCACCCAAAGGTAAAAGCTGTTACCTTTATTATCATTATGTCTTGTTTTCCACACATAGACGGGTCCTGGGAGGGTATCTTGTTTTATTTTTCGCTATGCTGTATAGGATATGAGCCTGAGATATCCAACAGTTAGATCTCTATCAACTGAATCATTGTCATTTAAAGAATTTGAATAAAATTTGGTGAATATGGTTCAACTACGTATTAGCTAGCTTGGCTTATTCATTTTTTAAGAATTTTAATTTTCTCAATGCATGTGGATATTATGTAATTTTTTAACATTACTCTATCATTTGGATACTTTATTTTGCTATTCTATATTATTTTGTCATATATTATTGTAAATATTTTGTTACACCTTGAATGTCACCTATTCGAATGACAATTATTCTAATGCAACTATTAATAAAATATTTACTATAATATGTGACGTTTCACCATTGTTAGTTACACTATCTTTTAATAATTATTGACAAAAATTATGCCACTTATTCGGGTGACATTTTCATTTTCGTTATGAATAAATGAATATTTAATTTATATTTGTGACAATTCATGTTTCTTAGTGACATTCTTTTTTTAATAACGAGTGACAAAAATTATGATATATTTTCGTGTAATGTTTTTCATTTTTAATAATGGGTAACAAAATTACACTATTTCTTCGTGTGACATTTTGGTTTTTGCAATTAATAGTTGAATATTTAACTCATATTTTATGACAAATAATGGTATTACGTGGCGTTATCTTTTAATAATGGGTGATGACAAATGCATCACCTATTAGTGTGGCATTTTTCTTATTGTCATGAATAGTTGAACATTAAACTCATATTCGATAATGATCAAAGATATTTTGTGACACTTCATACGTTATTTTATGATGACATTAAATGTCGCAAAAGCATAGTTGTAACATGACATTTTTATGATACGCTACGTATTGTTTATCAATTTACGACAAATATATTCATATCATCACAGCATATCTTCAGCGATGGTGAAAAAGTATCAACATGACGATATAAAAAATGTCATAAAATATTATGCATGATGAAAATCAAACATTATGTGACGTTAATGGGTGTGCCACTAATTGTCAATTTTGGGTAGTGTCTAGGTTGTTGGAATTTTGCTGCGAGGTGTTTTGTTTATAGTTAGACTTCAAGAAAAACACAGAAATCAATTGTATTTTTGAAAAACTTATACAAAGCTTATTTTATATATGATTCTGATATTTTCATATAGGGAATCATTTTAGAAACCGCTATATCTAATCACAGAAATTTTTACAAAGACAAAGAACTAAGAATAATGGATTTTCAGTACTTATTGTGCACTATTTTTGAATCTGTAATGTAACATACTTGATCACAACTTTAAGGGGGGAAAAGGTGAGAATGTAGGGTTTTATGTGCTTGAATAATTTGGAGAAGTTGGGATTAAAATGGAATCAAGGTTGGGAGTTCATGATTTTTCTTTCATTGCCGCCAGATTTAGACATATTTGAGCAGTTTCTATTCAGAATTTTCTTGTATTTATGTGAGCATAAGTTACTGAGCTTGTTGCCTATTTTACATTCCTCACATGTTAATTTATATATCTACAAAATTTGAGGTCAAATGGAATTACATAGGTGTTTTGCCTATAAGAACTTATGTGATATTTGCTAGAATTAAAAACAACTTCGGGGATATATGGTAAACTACTAAATTGAATTAATTTCTTAAGTTATGGTGAGGAAGAATTCTATGCATGCTTAGTGATGATTGAAGGTCTTACATATTGAGTTTTGATGAGGGCTCATAATATATATATATATATATATATATAGTATTTTTGTGCTTTAATCGAGGTAAATTCTTATAAAATTCATTATTCACCACATCCTCTTCATCTTGTTTTTGTTAAGAATTCAAAAAGACCAATTGAAGATGAATAAAAAAGAAAAGGAAGAAAATGAAAAAAAAAAAAATGAAGAAGCTAGGGAATAAAGATGGCAGCCTAGGGAAGTGCCCTAAGCCTGCCTATGCTGTTCAAAATGGATGCTAAGGAATAGGAAGTTGGCAGCTTAGGGAAGCTCAAGTTTCCTAGGCCGCCTAGTGTTTTCCTTTTGTGCAAACTTTCTAGATAGATGGCGGCCTAAGGAAGTTTAAGTTTCCTAGGCTGCTTGGTTGTGTCTACAGGAGCTAAGTTTCTAGTAACTATACGGCTAAGGGAAGCATAAGATCCCTAGGCCGCCTTGTTCATGGAGTACTTGGCAGCGCAAGGAAGTTGAACTTTCTTGGGCCACCTGCAAGCAAAATCAACGTATTTTGCAGTGTATTTTTGAAGACCACGACTCAAAGGCTTTATATATCATTCTTTTTGCACACAGAAAAGGGGAGTTTGAGAGGGAGAAGAGTTGAAAATGCTTAGGGTTTTCTCTCAAGAACCTTAATTCTTATGAATTTGGACATAAAGAAGAGAGGAAGACCAAGAGATTTAAGAAAGAGAAAGAGAGGGTTGCTTGAAAATCTCAACAACAAGAAGAAGGAGGCTTATCAATGAGTTTACTTTTCTCTTCTTTTTATAATCTTACCTTGCAATTTCATGCTAATATTTGATTTTTAGGCTTGGTTTGGTTGGAGTGAAAGTAGGAAGGAAAATGGGAAGGGAAGTAAAACATGAGGTAAAGTTGGAGTGTAAAGAGGGTAGGAAGTATATGTGGAAGGGAGTGGATCCCCTCCACATCATCTTTTTATTTTCTTCTGAATCGGGCGATTTGGGATGTAAATTGCAGTTAAAAGACATTTTTGTCCTAGAGCTCTTCTCTTATTATAATTATATCCTCATATAATATCTCTGGAATCAACCTATAAAATGGCCTTATCATAAGAAATGTGTATAATAGTAATTTGATAATTTTTTCCTCCTTATTTTCCTTACAACTAAATAAGAAAAGGTAAATCATATTTATTTCCCTTACACTCCAACTAAACAGGATGAAAGTAAATATATTTACTTCCATTAGTAAAAGTAAAATGTGTCATTCTTCCTCCCCCTCCTCTTCGCGAACCAAACTTAGCCTTAATTGTAATAAAGGGTTATATCCTATTTTTATGCTTGAGGATGATGTATTTTCTTTAGATCTATACTTTTTGTTCTATGGTATTTGGTTATTTGTGTTCATTGTGTTGTCTTAGTTGAGTGGATTTTGGTTGATTAGCTTCAATTAAATGTTCTTCCTTAATAATTTCGAAAGATGGGGCTAGGGATTGAACACCTACTTAGCTAACTTAACATTTACCATTTTCAATTAACCCGAGAGGAAGGTTGGAGATTAGGGCTAAAAATGAAGAGGATTGGGAGATTGCCTAGAGATAGGGATTTTATGACTTCCAGATGATTTGGGATTGTAAGTGGTGATTAATGAATCCTTAATTTTGGTTGGTTAGGTAGAGATACTGATTAATCGAATTTGGAGTAGAAATCTCATATCTTGAGAGAAAGTGAGATTAATAATTGATTTACTCTGATGCCTAGAGTTAGAATTTATAGATCTAAGGGGAACTCAACTTTTAGGTATTGAATGGGGAAATTCCTCTTGTTAGATGGGTTTATTTCTTTCTAATTCCTTAATGAATTTGTGACTCTCTCTTGTATAAGAACTTGACTTTTCTCCTAGTGTAGTTAGTTTTGTATACTTCGTATTTTGATTTAGCTAAATAATGAGAAAAGAAGGAAGTAGGGGTGATAGCCACATTACCTAAGGTTCTTCGATACTTGCCAATGATACCATTACTACATGATAGGTGCACTTGCTCATATGTGTAACACCCCACTACCTAGGCCCGCCAGGGCCGGGGATGTCACCCCATCCAAAGGATAATGGGTCTTTATAACTAGGTCACACAATCAAAATAGCGAAATAAAAATAATACTTTAACTTAAAATTTATTACAACCCAAGAATGAATCCAAGAATTCCAAAATCAAATCCATAATAAAATTATCCACTCTCAACTCCCCAAAGCATTACACAAATTAAATATCAGAAAAATCTTCCAAGGCAGGCTACAACTAGCTACTCATCCCCACAGTAGGATCAACTTGAAATCATAGTAAAAAGGGTGATGAGACAAAAATCTCAGTAAGTCCATGTATGCTTTGAGTGTCCAGTGAAAATAGTTCGTGAATGCAAAGTATAAATCTTTATAAGAGAAATACTGGCAAGTAATAAACATTAGTCAAAATCAAGAGTGGTGTTTTGGCTTTTTCAACCATACATAATCAATAAAATCAACCACTCAAAAGAAATGATTATGGGTTACCACACGTTGGGCCCCATAACCGGCCAGAATACCGACACTTTGTGCAGACTGACAAAAGGTAGGTGATCGGCCTACCGGGTAAGATACTCCTCCTTCTCTATACCCAAACAACAACCGGTTGTCCATTTCGACAACACATAGTCACTTGACTGAAAAAAAACTGTTAGCTCGGATCGGCACGATCTACTGGACTGACATCCTATCCGGGGAGGACTTACCCCTCAGAGGTGGCCATCTACTGAGAGACTCACCCTAACCCTTCAAAGACTAGTCCTAGCAGTCCACCCTTGTTGAGTACTCAACGTAACTTGCCCCACTTGGGGAAAAAGGAACAAAACATAGTTCCACTTGAAAATGGCAATTAAGGGTTTCCAAAGTCTTTGTCAAAACCAATTTTAGATAAAGTTTTGAGTTTGAGTAAATCTGCTTATTGATTTTCAAATAATTTGTTTGACGGAAATAAGACAGAAGACAATCCTCAATTGCCTTTACAGAAATGAGTGTCCATGCACTCTACATTTGGCTTGCCATAGTAAACATTTTGCATCAAACAGGTTTTATGCAGAAGCTTACCTGATCCTCAGCTTGAGATAAAATAAAGGTCTTCAACAGCTGACCCAACCCAGCCTGGGGTAAATACAAGCCACAATTAATCTCAAGCTAAAATTCACTTTCACAAATAAAGCTAGCTCAACTCATTACTACCATGATCCTAGTGTCCCAAGCTTTAAGGCCAAATAATAAATAAAAAGGGTTTATAAGCTAAGTCTAATTTGATATTTAAAATAATTATTTTTTCGAGAAATAGGTACTAATAAGTTGAAGGTTTAAATCTTACTAAGAATAATTTAGAGTTTATTTGATGAAGAGTCCTAGGTGGTATTAGGTAAAATAATGATTTATTAATAATTAATTGTTTAAAAATAATTGATAACTAAAATTAGTTGAAAATAAATTTTAATGGGTCTTGATTGAAAGATACTAAATAAATTTTAATAGGTTTTGATTAAAAGATAATAATTGAAAGATAATAAATTTTAATGATATTTATGAATATAAGACTTATAAAATTAATATTTTACTTACTATGATTATTTATATAAAAGGATTTATTTGATATTATTATTATATATAACATCTATATATTTTATTTCTTGAAATAAAAGCTATCATTTATTTGACTAAAATATCATTATTATATATAATAATCCAAGTCTACCTTACCAGCAAAAATTATAATATTAAATATTTTATTGATGAAATAAACTTAGCTTAGGGACAACTAGATCATGATCATATTTCCATTGCTAACCACAATCATGAACATATACTCTACTTCAATTCATCAACTCATCCAAATCATGAATAAAAACATAGGTCTAAATTTACCAAGGCATGATCCAACCTCTACTAGCATAAACATAATCATGGCTTTAACAATTATACATGAATATAAATCCTATTCACCATAGGCGACATAATCTCTAACATACTTGATTACAAATACTACTTATGACATGGAGACATGCATTAAACACTAAAAACACCATACAATCAACCAAGATAACCAACTCATGCATAAATCCCATCTCCATTATATACACACATTTATTCATGCTTCAATCTCAACTCATCACAACAATACATGCTCAAATCCTATTCATAATCCATCTCCTACCAATATCATCCTAGAGACATGAATCTAGAATTAAAAAGGAGGGTTGAACAGGTTTACTTGATTGATGAGTACCTTGAAGGAGTTTCGAATGGATCTCGACTCCTAGGTGACTAAATCCGTCCAAGGGAGATGTAGAAAGCATGGTCATTGGTGAAGAATTCATTCGGCCAAGAGGGAGAGGCTTTTCGGCCAAGCGAGAGAGAGAGAGAGAGAGAGAGAGAGAGAGAGAGAGAGAGAGAGAGAGAGAGAGAGAGAGAGAGAGAGAGAGAAAAGAGAAGAAGAGCATCCATTAGCATGCTTATACACGTATATATTCATTAGAGATTGAAGCTTAGTGAAGATGAAGTTGATTGAACAAACTTACCTTGAAGGTGTTCTTGAGCCTTCACAAAAATACTAATTTTTGATTCAAAAGAGAGAGTTGGATTTTGGAGTTTGATGTTAAAAGTGGTATGGATGGACTCACGGTAGTGAGTAGGTGAATTTTGGGATTTTTTTTTGAAGAAGATTGAAGTGGTTTAGAGAGGTATTAGGCGAGAGAAGTGAGTAGGTGTTTTTGGTGTTCTATGTATGCTTGAAGGTTGAAGAGAATGGAGGGATTTTAGTTTAAAGCTGCCGAAATTCTGTGTGTGTGTAGTGGCCGAATTGGTTGGGTAGTTTAGGTAGATGATTTTTTTGGTTTGAAAGGAAAAGGAAAGGCTGGTTGTTGAAATCCTAAAAGAATATTTTTGAAAATAAATTTTGAAACAAAATATAGCAAGAATATCTTTGATCAATGGAGAGCTTTTTGGAGCTGTAATGGCCGACTGATTGCTCAGTGATTTGGCTGAATGAAAGCTGGTTGAAGAAGGCTAATGGTGGCTGAAAAGAGGGGTGTTTAAGGGTTATTTTATGGAAGTTTTCTAAATTACGATTGCTGGAATTTTGGTATCCAATCAAGGCATGATTGGAGTAATTTGTTGGAGATATTTTAGGGCAGCCATGACTGGATTTCATGCAGAAGCTTAGGGAAGACAATGAGGTTCAGTTCATGGCTGTTCAAGAGAGGTTTGTGCAGAAAAAGAATGAAGTTTCGGCCAGGGCTGGAATAGGAAACAGAGCTGGACAGAAAATCTTGTACAGATTTTGCAAGTGCTGGAATTTTTCTGGGCAGCTTTTGCTGCCATTTTTCAGTCAGATTGCAGAGAGTTTGAAAGGGCATTCAGAGGCCCTTCAAGGCTGGGTTTCTAGCCTTCTTCATGGAGGAAAAACATGGCTAAGGAGTTGGGAGAAAACAGCTTAGTTTAAGCTCATACATGCTGCGATTTTGCCCAGAAAATTTTCTGGTTTTGCACAGCATTTGTGCAGTCCGAAATTGGCCAGTAAATTTCAGATTTCAAGCTGGTCAAAAAGGGCTATTTCCTGGCAGCATTTGGGAGGGAATAATGGCTGAGAATTTCGACACCTTACATGCACAAGAAGCTGAAAAAAATTTCAGATCATTACATGAAGGAAATGTGCATAGCTAGAGTGAAGATTTGAAGGTTCACTAGGGGAATTAATTCTCTTGGAACCTTCCCCATCTCTTCCACATTTTCGGACCATAAGATGTCTTTCCCTTAGACATTTTGAACCTTCAAAGCCACAGCAATTAAGGATCAAGAAGGGATGAATTCCCTTAGGAATTTTTGTAGGGTACAAGAATAGGATTAGCGTACTCCTATCATGTCTCCCCTAGGATAACACCTCTACTCTACTCTAAAGCACCTAAGGTCGAAAATACAACCTGCACAAGCAAAAATAAAATTTAATCACACTAAAGCTTCAATGATGGAATTTGAACCCAAGACCTCAAGAATTAATTCCAAAGCTCTAACCACTACACCACAACAACTCTTGTTCTTATTTTATCTCTAAAATATTTTTTCTATTTAATCCTCAAGCTATCTCCCTATTTTCACCTCAAGCAAAAATTACCATTTTGCCCTTCTTACTCAATGAACATAATTAAGCCCTCGAGACTGTAACACACAAATCTAAAGCATAGAAAATCATATAAAAATATATTTAAATATGCAATAAAATATGATATGCATCCCAACCCCCTTACTCTAAGGTTGGTTTTGACTGGGGTTTCACAATATGTGTGTGTTGTATAATTTTATTTGGCATTTTAATAGTAAAACTTGTGCATATATGGGATATTTTTGATATAAATTTTCTATATCCACAAACAAATGCATCAAGTCTTTGGCGCCGTTGCCAGGAAGTGGTTATGGTTATATTCTAAAAACTTTAATTCTTATTGATTTAGCCTTGTATTTATGTCTATATTTGTATATATCACTAACTTGATTGCAATAGTTGTTTGTATATTTGTTATGATTTTATTTTATTTTGGCCAAAATTATACTTAAGAATTCTTTGATTATTATTGTTGTTGTTGTAAAATCTATTCTTTTGGACTGTTATTGATTAATTTATTTATACATTATTCTTTGGATGAGTAAGAAGGGTTGTGGAGAATTTGTTGGATTTGGATATTTTTGGCTTATAGTCCTTGGTGTTGAATTAGTTGTACAGAACATGTAATTTGATTTGTGTTAAGGAGATGGTGTTCATTTATTTTGCCTAAAATTGGGATTTTGAATATGGATATTTGGACATGATATTTGGCGTATGGTTTTGATATATGGACTTGTTTTTTGGAATTTTCTTGGGATTAATACTTAACTTTGTTCATTTTGTGGATTTGGAAGTTTTTTTCTCTACTATTGACTATGGATTTTGATTGAAGAATTGGAGGTTAAAATGTTTTTGATTTTTTCTTAATAAATGAATTGGCCTTTTAGGACTTTTTTTAGAACTATGCTTGAATTTTTGTTCATCTTTTGTAGATTGAGGAATTATTGCTCATTTATTGATTTGGGTTTTGAATTGTGCTTGCGAGGTTAATTTGACATGTGCTATGGATAATGATGAATGGGAAGGTTTATAGTTATTGAGGAATGAAACTCAAGATAGTTATCATAATGAGTGGATTAATGATGTCCATAGAGTTCATGAGCTAAATTATGAGTATAATGTGGATTTGGTCAATTATTTAAGTCCACTATGTAGTTTTCAACCATCCGCTTCGCTTGATGAATCTCATCCCATTTCTCATCTAAGTCATTACTCGAACCTCTTCTAGAGCAATTTGCTATTTTAGCCATTTCACATTTTGAGAAGGTGGGGGCATTAATAAGGCGTCAAGAAGTACTAATTTGTAATCTAGGGAATGAGATTGAGCAATTTGCTTGGAGTTTTGAAGAATATACTTCCCATGAGTTTGTTGAGGGAATCACATTAATAAGTGGAAAAGAGCTAACTAATCATGTGATACCAGTGCATAACAATGATGATGAAGAAAGAACAGAAAAAAAAAAAAAAAACAGTAGAAAGAACTTAACTTGCCCGCAGCACTATCAAAGGGAACAAAAGAGACAACACCTCCACCTGAGAAAATGTGTAAAACCTCACTACCTATGTACCTAGATAGGGCGGGATGTCGCCCCATCCAGAGGACTAAGGGTCTTTATAATGAGGTGCAAATAATAAATAATAAAAAAATAACTAAATAAAATAATAAAATACTCTAATTACATTCGAGGAAAATACTTATACAAATCCGAAAGATCCAAACTAACAAACATCTCTTGAAAGAAATATAAATTGAAAAAAAATATACAAATGGGCGATCATCACTTATTCTTTCAACCTGCTCAATATAAGTACTCTCCTGAAATCATAATATAAAAGGTGAGAGATTGGTATCTCAGTAAGTCCTGTGTGTGCAAGTATCAAATATAACCATTTCGGGCATGCAGGTTTATCAAAATCGCAAAATCGTGTTTGCAAGTCAATTTCATCAATAATAGTTATACAAAGGAGCCTTGCTCAATGAATCCAAAATAGTTCACAATAAATCATCGTTTCATCATATTCATTATTCATTAAGTAGGGATTAACAATGATTCAAAATCAAGAGGCTTGATGCATAAATTTTGGGTATATAAAATCATCAATTTTAAATCCATCCTTTAATCAAGTTTTAATTAAAATATTAATCCCAAAATACATATATAAGCAAGTATACTCATCGCAAGCATAGTATTGGGAATTAACGAGTATCAATCCTCAAAGGAACAAGTACACACTAATCGCTTTTCTTTCATTATTTAATCGACCCCAAATAAAGTGAGAAAAGAATAAAAAGAAAAACTAAAGAAACATATACAACTCAAGGATGTAGGTTTATGCAATTTAGACAAGTACCCTAGATAACATAACAATGAACCAATTAGCAATTCTCTCAACTAATTATCATCTAGGTATCATGAAGTAATATAAAGTAAAACTCAATTATCTCACAAGTCATGATTCTACTTAGGTAAATCTTACTTCATGTCCTAATCCATGGAATTCTATATTTTGATTATATTAACAGATTTGCCAATTAAGCTAATCCTAACCAAAACATGCATTAGGCTCAATTCCTTATAAACATGAAA
Source organism: Voacanga thouarsii (assembly GCA_026120185.1). Taxonomy (NCBI): domain Eukaryota; kingdom Viridiplantae; phylum Streptophyta; class Magnoliopsida; order Gentianales; family Apocynaceae; genus Voacanga; species Voacanga thouarsii. The sequence goes on from JANUWF010000106.1 coordinate 1,070,569, forward strand.
TTAGCTAATAACCCTTTGCTCAAGGTGAAATCAACTAATCTTTGATCACTTAGTCCTATAACCTTAAATTTATCGCTCAAGTCCATTAAGATCAGACAAATACAAAATTAATGCAACGAAATTCCTAACATCGTTGTCTCAAGTCAATTAGAAGAACTCGCATCAATAACTAATGAAATCAAGTAATCAAACACCAAAGATGATAAAAAATTGATCAAATAACTAAATTAACCTAAAATCATGAATCCCAAAATAATGTTAAATTACAATAAAAATATTGAATACATCATTGCTAAAGAAAAAGAAAACAAAGAGAAAAGAAAACACTCATAGACAAGCCTATTTCTTCTTCTTTGAAGACTCCCTTTGAACAATCCTTCTTAGTTTGGGTGAATTCCTCCTTCAATGAGAGAATCAAAATTTTTGCTTTTTAATTTACCTCACTTGGTTGTATATATCAAATCCTTGTGTTCTCTTATGCTTTTATAGGCCTTTTGGATGTCAATTTCATAGCTGAGGAAGTCTTGGCCGAGTAGGAATAGAAAAATACCAAAATCCTTAGATAAGCCCTAATTCCGCCTCCAGAACTTCCGCCTCTAGAACCTACCTGGTGCCAGGTACTTTTGACCCACTTAGCACCAGATGCACTCTATTCTTTCTCTGTTTTGCTCTATTTTTGGTTGTCTTTTCTTTGGCAGGCAGAATGGACCCAGCGTTAGGTACACTTGCTAGACTTGGCGCTAGGTCTATTATGGAAATATCCCTAAAGCTCGCTCAACTTTGCTGTTGGACAGAATGGACCTGGCGCCTAGTCCACTGGCTGGGCCTGATGCCAGGTACATTCTGGTTCTGTACACTTTCTACTCAATTTTAACTTAAATCTACACATATTTTCCGAAAACACATTTTACAAGCAAAATGTCAAATAGAAAGGAATATGACTAGTTATTACAACAAATGTATCTTAAAATAACCTCAAATAACTAGGAAAAGAATGGTGATTTTAACCCCTATCAAGGCTTTCGTGTTTTTAGATCGTATCAAAAGTGGTATCAGACTAAGATTGTGTTGATTTTAATCAATAAAACTTTCTTTGGCAAAGGTATAATTTTCTTCAAGAACTTGTTAAACTTTTCAGATTTTCGTCACTTATTTTGGGGCTATTTTTGAATGCTTAGAACTTCAAATTGTGCCATGAATTTGTTGTAAAATTGAACCTATATGTTTAGTTGATGATTGGGCAGCTATTTAAAGTGTTAAAGTGCAAAAAATTTGAAGTTTATTGAGAATATTTGTTGCAAGAATTTCTGGACACAACAAATCCCGTAGCTCATTTTCATGGTAATTTTGGAGGCTATAAAATTCAAGTTTTTGCTATGTTCTTTCTTTGAAATTTTTCCTTGATGTTAGTATAATCATTGGAGAGTTATTTTTCTTGTGATTCTTGAGTTTGTGGGTTGTTACAAGTGTGAAAATTTTGAAACCCCTTGAGTTACGAGGGTACACCTCAAGCGTTTGATATATTGCATCAATGACATGTGATTGCTCATACATGACTATCTTAAGCTTCCATTCATGAACTACATTATCTCATTGCATAGTAGATTATTCTTAGTGAGGTAAATCTTTCTTGTAGCCACTAGAAAAATTTGTTTCTCTTTGAATTAGTCTTGAGCTTGGGAAGCACTTGAGTGGATTGGAAAAGGTAAGAGGGTGAACTCATTGTTGTAATAGCTAAAGAAGAGTGTAAACACGAGGGTTGAGTGACATTGATTGAGCACTAAACACGTGAGGGTGTAAAGTGAGGAGATTTTCTTGTGTGTTTTTCTACTCAAAATTTCTCTTAAAAAAAAAAAAAGAAAAAGCTTATAAGAGTTCATATGATTCATCTTCTATGAGTGCTCAAGGTGAAGTGAGTGATTTCTATGAAATGTTTTGCTCAAGTAGAGGAGAATGTGATAGCTATGATGAGAAAGAATGGGATTATGAGAAATATGAAGATGATTGTGAATTGTTGTACGATTGTGATTAAGAGCAAAGCACTAGTGGAGATAGAAATGGTGGATATGAAAAAGAAAGACGTGGACGAATAGATTATAAGAGTGATCAAATTCTTGTGGGAGAACCTCCAAAGAGAGCAAATAGTAGATTGCAAAATTATTTGAATAATGAAGTGCAAAAAAAGAGGGAGTTTGTGCCAAAAAAAAAAAAAAAAAAGGACTATGATTGCTCTAATTGTTGGGGAAAAGGCCACTATTTTTACAATTATCCTAATGAGCCACAATAGAGGAAGGATAAGTTGCAAAGTAGTAGAAATTCTACCTATAGACATACCAAAGCTACTTATCCCTACAAATTGGCACATAAGAGATTTCTTAGGACATTAGGTCGTAAAGAAAATTATGTGAATGTTGTGAAACAACCCCAAAGGAGAGTAGACCCAAAGCAAACTGCTTATGCCAACCCTCTACTTAATCAATCAAGAGATATGGAAAAAGAGAAACTTAGAGGGGTTGGAATAGGTAGTAAAAGAGGAATGGTGAGTGATCCAATTTATCCATTGATTGGAGTAGCAAGAAGAGATGGAGATGCTTGTGAGGGTAAAGAAGAAGATGAGATGCAAAGGAAAAACATTTTCTTTTCAAGGTGTCTTATCAAAGAAAAATCATGTAGTGTGCTTATTGATGGGGAAGTTGTAAAAACTTGATTAGTGCTACATTGGTAGAGGAATTAGAGTTAGAAACATTGAAACATCCTAGTCCCAACAAGCTTCATTAGTTGAATAATTGTGGAGAAGTGAAGGTGAACAAGTAAGCCAATGTTAAATTTGACATGGGAGGATACCATGATGAAGTGGTGTGTGATGTCTATCCCATGCATATTGGGCATATTTTGTTGGGAAGGCCTTGGATGTTTGATAGGAATGTAATCTATAAGAGGAGGGCAAACACTTATACCTTTAAAAAAAATAAAAAAAAGTTCACTTTCATTCTCTTATCCCCTAGTGAGGTTTTGAAAGATCAAAATATTTTGAGGGAGAATGAAAATAAAAGGAGAGAGAAGAAAGAAGGGAAAAAGATTGAGAGAAAAGAAGCTGAGAGAAAAAGAAGAAGAGGTGAAAACAAAAAAAGAGATTGGGGACAAAGTGGAGAAAGGGAAAAGAGAAAAAGAAGCAAATAGAATAAGCTCTTCAAATTTGAGAGAAAAAGAACCGAGTGACAAATAAGGAGGTGAGAAAAGAAAAGAGAATGGAGGTAAAATGAGAAGAAAAATGTGGGTAGTAAAAGGAGAAAGCAATGAGCATGGCAATGTTTAAAAGACTACATTTTTGCCTTCACCCAAAAATCCTTGTTTGAATTTTTATGTAGGTGACCATTCGAGGACGAATCATCATAAAGAAGGGAAAAATGATAGGAATCGTCCCAAGCATGAAGGCCAATCTAAAGAAGGGGGAAGGAGGATAAGGACATAACACATGCCCCCATGGGTGAAGCTCATTTTCAAGAGACTTTAAGATGCATTTCAAGATTCCAAGCCAAGTATGAAGAAGGTTGTCAAGCAATGGAGGATTAAAGAAGGGCCAAGAAGATTAAAGCTTGGACAACAATTGGTAGGAGGGCTAAAGGAGTGTAAGAGGAGGCTAAAAAGACAAGAAAAACGAGGTGTAAGGAGGGCAAAATGCACCTAGTGCTGGGTACACTAGTACACCAGGTGCTAGGTCCACATTGGAACAGCATTGTTCCATTTGCAAATCACACTTGGCGTCGGGTCCACCAGTACACTTGGCGCTAGGTCACTTCGGGCAATGCCCTGTTTTGTTGATTCTTCTTGTTTTGTTTTATTTTATTTCGAATTTAATTTTCACGACTTTTAACTTGTAGTAGGTATATTTTTGACTTACTTAGGAGATGAATGGCTGAGATTACATATCCCATTTGCTAGGTTTAGTTTGTTATCTTTATATATATACCTCTTTACTCTTGTAATAGAGAGTTTTTTTAGAGAATTAGAATATTTTGGTAGAGAAACCAAATACTCTCTAGAGGAGAGTGTATAAGGGGTGATTCCCATTCAAGACCAAATCAATGGGCTTAGTCCCATATTTGATTCAAAGTCTCTAAACTTTAAAGGGATAATCTAAATCTCTTTCTCTATTCTTGGGTGCTAGTATTTCTCTAGTGTTCTTGATAGGTTAAGTTTTTGGTGCCTTCAAATTCCATCTTTTTGTTCTAATCTCTTGATAGATTTGGGTATTTAGGTGTTTTGAAGTAGGCTAGATTCACCAATTTTCATTGGGTTAAGTGCATTTGCATTTAGTTCATTTGTGTGTGTGAATTTCGTAGGGAGTTGGGTGCAATCTACTGGCAAGACACCGGTATTCCAGCTAGGCCCGGCACTGGGTCAAATCGGCACGCCCAGCTACTGTTTTAGTTTTTAGCAATTTTATCCAAGTTTCTTCTATTTTAAACACTATGTAAAGACCTTTTGAGGCCTTATTTTGTCTACAAACCCTAGTAATCACTTAGTTAGGGTTAGGGTAGTATAAATACATCTTTTTGGTGATTTGACAATCATTCAACTTACTTTATTCAAATTGTGAAAGAGAGATTTGAGAGGTCCTTACCTCCTCGTTCATTTTGTTCAAGACCATACTTAGGGCTTAGTCCTCTATTTGAATGAGTCCCTAAATCTTTTAGATAATCCAATATGGTTTCTGTTGATTGAGTCTTAGTTGCTTTGTTCTTCTAAGGTTTATCTTAAATTTTATTATTTGGGTGCCTATAATTCTACTTCTTTTATTGTTGATTTCCTTTATTGTTTCAAGAATATTTGGGTGAATTTGTAGTAGATCTTGCTATTTTTCTTGTGGGTCTTTGATGCTCAGTTCTTCAAAGACGCCGGGTTGGGTCGACACGCCCAATCCCTGTTTTGGTTTTTAGTGATTTTATCCATTTTTCTTCTATTTTAAACATAATGCAAAGACCTTTTGAGGCCCTATTTTGTCTATGGACCCTAGTAATCACTTAGTTAGGGTTAGGGTAGTATAAAAATATCTTTTTAGTGATTTGACAATTCATTCAACTTACTTTATTCAAATTGTGAAAGAGAGCTTTGAGAGGTCCTTACCTCCTTATTCATTTTGTTCAAGACCATGCTTAGGGCTTAGTCCTCCTTTTGAATGACTCTCTAAATCTTTTAGATAATCCAATGTAGTTCTCTTGATTGGGTCTTGGTTTCTTTGTTCTTCTAAGGTTTATCTTGAATTCCATTATTTGGGCGCCTATAATTCTACTTTTTTTATTGTTGATTTCCTTTATTATTTCAAGAATATTTGGGTGAATTTATAGTAGATCTCGCTATTTTTCGTGTGGGCCTTTGATACTTAGTTCTTCAAGGGTTTGCTAAAGAGTAGTTAGATAGTTATTTTCCTTTATTTAGCCATAAAATTCTACTATTTGGGATTCACTTTATGAGTTAAGGTTTTTGCCCATTGTTAGCCATTGTTCCAACAAATTTACCTATACAAGATCATATCAAAGAGTTTGGTATCAGAGCAAGGAAAGCTTTGATTCCAATCAAAGCTTGACAAAGCTTGAAAATAAGAAAAGGAGCCCTACAAAGCTGAAGAAAAAACGGAGGAATCCCGTAACTCAAAATAATACCTCAAAAAGGTCATAATATCTTTGTTATTTCTTAATTTCTTCTTGATAAAATTACTCGTTGATGTTATTATAATGTTTGGGAACAGATTTATCTTGTGTTTGTGGTGAAAGGGGGCTTGAATTTGAGTGAAAATATTGGTTGGTCTTAAGTGGTGGGATTATAGCCAAGGTATTTGATAAATGTTCTACAAGAATGTTTGTGGCTATAGTTGTGAGTTTTGACTTTTATTTTTTCATTCATTGGGATGTTAGGACTTGATATATCATTCTATTGTTGAAATTCATGCTGTTTGAACTCATCTTTGCTAATGCACACTTGTGATTATCTTGTTCTTCCTATTCCTATCTAGTAGTTGTTCTTGTTTCTTCGTTCTAGTTAAATATTTTTCATTTCTTGTTTGAAATTGCTTCCTTATGCTTTTTAGTGTTGTTCTTGTATTAATTAAGTCCTTTACCTTTTGTAATGTTTGCTTGAAAGCTTGTTTGTTTAAGGTGCCCAACAAGTGTTTGTTGAAATTCCCCTAAGACCCCCTAATTTGAAAAATCCATTAGTTTTTGTTGATTCACTTGGTTGGACTAAATATTTAACTATTAGGGAGAATTGAGATTGAGCAAGAAGGTTTAAGTATTGAGAAAAAGGTAAGAGGGTGAGATTATCATCAAAAGAGCCAAATGGGGTAAATACGAGTGTGGAGTGAAAACTATTGGGGGTAAACACGCAAGGGAGTGAAGAGAGGAACTACTTCTTTTTATTAATCTCTTTTGCAGGTATAACTCATTGAGCAATTCCATTGCCATGGCCCATGAACAAGAACTTCCTAGGCCTAATCCAAGTGGACCTAGTAGGCCACAAGAAGAACCACTTGATACTAGGACTTTGCGAGAGGATTTAAATGTTATGATGAGGATAATGCATAGTGAATTTGAAAATATAACGAGGGAGATCACGAGATTGAGATAACATTTGGGTCAATCTTCTATTATGGCACAAAGAAGGGGTTAAGAAAGGTTTGAAATCCTAGTCCTAGAATGATGGAAGGTGATGCCCATACTCTTTCACTAAATGTTTAACAAGGTGAAGATTGGGAACACTCAATTAGGAGTTTCCAATAAGTTTTCATGAGAGGGGGAAGACATTGTATAAGAGGAGGATGAGGTAGGGGCCAATGAAGGAATGTAGGAAACAATCTAAGGGGGGTTGAAAAGAGAGTTTAAGGGAGTTGATGAATGGTATAAGGGAGAACATGGTGATGCATATGAGGAGCTCAATAAAGGATGGGGTAATAGAGGAGGTAGGAGAGAAGGAAATGAAGAGGAGAAAGAGTTGAATCATATCAAGATAAAACCACCTACATTCTATGGGAAGAGTGATTCTGAAGCTTATTTTGAATGGGAGAGCAAAATGAAAATATTTTTTTAGTGCTATAGTTATAGTGAAAGATCAAAGGTGAGGCTAGCTATTTTGAATTTTTCGGAATATGCATTGGTTTGGTGGGAACAAGTTAGCACTCAAAGAAGTCCAATGGGAGTAGAAGATGTGAGAAATTAGAACTTGTTAAAGGACATGATGAGGGCTAAGTTTATCCCACACCACTACTACCATGACCTCTACCAAAGGATTCAATCACTTAAGTACGGGAATAAAAGTATGGAGGATTACCATAAGAAAATGGAGGTGATGTTTGTGAGAGCTCAAATCTAAGAGGACCCTAGGGCAACAAGGGTTAGATTTTTAGGTAGATTGAATAGGAAAATAGCCAATTTGGTAGAGTTGCACTCTTATGACCGACTTGAGGATATGGTTAATGCCGCCGCAAAAATTGAAAAACAACTAAAGAGGAGGACCTTTGCTAAACCTACATTTCTAAGTCTGAACACCACAAACAAGATGCCAATGAAGAAAGATGATGCACCTAAACCTTTCTAAAGGGAGTACAACAAGCCAAGGGAAGGATCGAAGCCTAGGAAAAATTGGAAACCTAGGGAAGGTTTGAACAAGGATAAGGGAAAAGCCATTGAAAGTCCACAATGAAATAGAGACATCAAGTGCTTCAACTGTCTTGGCTATGGGCATACTTTCCATGACTATCCAAGCAAAAGATCTATGTACACTAATGTAACACCTCTACTAAAGGTAACAACGGTAGCATATCAATACCGGGTGTCGCTCCATCCAGTTACCCAGATAAGAGGTCTTTATAATGAAAATAATAGAGTATACAAGGTCTCGATCCATACAATAACCCATACTGATGGTTACATACACATATATAACAGAAAATCTCATACGTGAAAATTTTCGCTTCACATCAGTAATAAGGCACATTATCAAAAGGGAAACGTTCGGACCTAGAACTGCTATCACTGTGGTATCGTCTTTCTATCCATAGGTCTGCTTAATTCTGGATCCTACAAAAAGGTAAGATAAAAGACACGTGTGAGTAAAAAATCACCCAATGAGTCTCGTGTGTGCTAGTGCTTTAGTAAAAAAACAGAGTACATAAAACCCTTGTGGGGAAAGCATTTCATTTTCCATACATTTTTCAACTGGAAACAATTTCAAAACTTTTTAAACAAGAGTTTATTCAGAACTCAATTATTTTTGAAAAATGGTGTTTTAGTTTCAAAACATTGTCCCGATTTTCAAATCACAGGCATTTTTCCAACAGAAGGTCGGCCTGTATGCAAGTCCCGCAGTCTCTGCCTTTGGCACCATGTATCATTGTACCAAGACCGCAATCTATAGTACTTAATCGTGTGTCACCAGAATAAGTACACCATAGCGTACTTTTACTCAGGTATACCTAAGCTTACCTAGTATACCATAGCACACTCTTGCCACCATAAGCCAGGGGTCCCCATACCAACCTGACTCACCATAAGCCAATACGACTTATCTCAATGTCCTGTCATCCCGTTTGGAGTAAGACAATTCCTAGAACTAGGCTAGGTTACTAGGGCCGTCTAATTCTAACGTGGGCTAGTACAAAGATCAAAATCCTTATTGAGTACTCAACGTTACTAATACCAACCCTTTCTGATTGATCAGTCCAGAGGGTTATTTGATTCCGTAGGATTTTCAAAATAATCATTTTTTGGACAAAATAACATTTTCCAAAATTTGATCCCACAGACTCACAAGTTAGATAATAATATCCATAGGTCTCACAGGGCTAATCAATTCATTACATATGCACTTCAGTCCAATAAAATAATTTCTGGGATCAAAATATCATTTTTCGAAAGTCAAACTCATTATGAGAGATCATTTTCTAAAACCATGTCAAAACAAGGTAAATAGTTCGTTTCACACATCAAAATAAGTTTCCAAGAGTATTCGGGTCATTTTGCCCGTACTTGATCACAAAAGTCATTTCCAAGGGCATTCGGGTCATTTTACCCATGCCCGGTTCCAGAAGACTTTCCGAGGGTATTTGGGTCGTTTTACCCTTACCCAATTTGAAAAGTGTTTACAAGAGTTCAAATAAGGATATTTCGGTCATTTATCGAATACCCGATTCCAAAGGTTCTCATAAAACATTTCAATAAGGACATTTGGATTATTTTCTAAATACCTAATTCCAAAAAGGAACTCATTTCAAGAAATCTAGAATTCTAATCCCAAAAGAGGATTAAATTCAAGTTTCTAAACACATTGCCATAAAATGTTCCAATAAGGGCATTTCAGTCAATTTATGAATACCCAATTCCAAAATTTACCATTTTTTAAAAATTCTAAGTATTTAATCCAAAAAGGACTAAATTCACAAAATTCATACTTTAATTATCCATTAAGGTTTCCAAGCCAAATATGAAGTTCATTCAAGCCTAAAATGACATAAAAATATATCTTGCTCAGATAAACTTTAGACATAACTAGGGATTTCTAAAACGGTATAAAACATTACATTTCATGGAAAAATAAAGCACACTAGCTTTCAAAAAGTTTTAGAAATCAAAGGGACTCACCTCGTGTCCTAACTAAACTTTTTCGTTCACGACCGTTCGTCCCCCGTTTCTATTGTTGTCAACGAACTGTTGGCCATTTATTGAAAAACCTACACCAAATATCATTTTCGGATCAAATCGTATTTGGCAGAAAAATAGCCAACGTGCCCGACGGGTAGCCGGCGTCCAATCGACAATTAGCCGACGGGGCCGATGGTTAGTCGACGGTTAAGGAAAACGTTCAACTTTTGTTCACGTCGTTTTTTCATTATTTGATCAATTCTTTCATTTTCCTTTTTCCACATCATTTATCCCTTCATATACATGGGGTTTACTTCATAATTCACATTCATTTCATCCAAAATCACATAATTAATCATCCTTAAATTCATCCATTTTCGGACTAATTTTCTGAATTTTCACTGCTTGACACATGATTTTGTTTTGCACATAACTTTTAATCCACAGCTCCAATTTGGCTCTATGATATACTAAAATTACCATAAGACTCTTTAATTTAATTCTATATAAGCCTTTTTTAGAGTTCTAGTTCTCGTGACATGCTAATGGGCAAAAACAGCCCTAGTAGTTTTGCTTCAATTCCACTATTGTTGCTTTCTTTTGTTTTCCTCAAGCCTTTAACACTTTGGAACTATTAATTCATTCAAATTTTCTTCAAATCATCTTTAATTCTATGATTTTCAGATTCCAATAGCTCACAAGGGTCATATAAATTCACCTTTTCTAATCACAAGCTAGTACAATCTATTTTTCTAACCAAGTAACTTCCATTTTTATTCTACTTTGATAATCATCTCCTCAACCGGAAACAACCCTTCAAACTACCATAATTATTCATTTTTTCTTCACATAAAACATCATTCAAAAACCCTTAGGAAATTGTGATGAGACTCTGCTCCATTATGGAGGTCAAGATCAAGGAGGGGGAGGCGTGACTGTGCGAGGACAAGGACCGATGACGAGATCTAGGACTAAGAAGATTTAAAACGATCTTCAATTGCTCATAAAATTATGCTTGAGGATGGAAGAGAGTTGGAAGGTTGAGGAAGCTAGCCAAGAGCTCATTTTGATGACTATCCAAGAAGGACCCCAGTAAGAACTCAAGCCGATGACAAAGACGGACGACATTTGACCAAAAGGTAGCCTTCCAGCGGACAGCCGGCGCCAGCCCAAGCAGCCGAACCGGCTCCGGCTTCAACCTGCACACTACGCCGAGAACAGCGCATAACCGGCGCCAGCTTGAGAGCCCTAGCCGGCTGTTTTCTCCAATTTTCCTCCATTTTAAATATTTTGTAAAGACCTATTAAGACCTTAAATTGTATTAGAACCTTAGGGATTACTTAGATAGGGTTAGGGTATTATAAATACAACTTTTAGTGATTTAACAAAAAAAAAAAAAAAACATTCACGCACTTTATTCAAATTTGAAGAGAGAATCTTGAGATGCCCTAGCCTCCTTGTTCATCTTGTTCAAGACCATGCTTAAGGTTTAATCTTCCTTATGAATGAGTCTATAAATCTTTTGGATAATCCAATGTGGTTTCTTTCAATGAGTTTTAGTTTCTTTGCTCTTCTAAGGTTTATTTGAATTCCATTACTTGGGTGCCTATTTTCTCTATTCTTTTTGTTCTTGTTTGCCTTTGTTGCTTCAATGATATAGGGGTGAGATTATAGTAGAACTTTCTGCTATTCTTGAGGGTCTTTGAAGCCTAGTTCTTCAAGGGTAGGTTGTTAGTTTAATTTTTTCCTTTTTGTCTCAAGAAATTCACTGTTTTGGTCCTATGGAATGAGTTGAACTCATAATCAACTAAACCACCCACAACACCAAGAAAAAGCCCACTCAAGATCATATCAAGTTGGCATACACATGGGCATATAGAAGGTTCATACACAAAAGTCACAAACCCTAGCTTTGATCCAAAATCAAGACATGAAAATCATATTTTCATGTTAAAATTCATATCAACATAATCATCATTCACCCAGCAACAACAACTTTAACTCTATCACGGTGAGCTTTAACCTTGTATTTGAGGGTATTTGAAGTGATTTGCTCCAAGAACTTCTCAAGCTCACATAGAACACTAAGAACACACACTAGCCTTTTTCTCTCTCTTGTTTAATCTGTTTTTCTCTTGGTTTTCTTTCCTCCTTGCTGCCAAAATTCAAGCTGTATAACAACCCCTTCTCATCACCATTAATCATCCAATCTTGGCCAAGAATATTTTAAATCAATTAAGTATATGGTGGAATTCATGTAGGTGTGTTCTAATCACAATTTTACCCACCAACCAATTAATTTTCTCCTAAAAAATTTCCCTTCATTTCTTCTTGCATGGCTGCCAGTTTCTTGGCCAAATTTCAGCCATTCAATCACCTTCTCATTGTCTATGTATTGGCCAATTACAATGCACAAGACCTTAATTAAAAGGACCCACAAATGTTGTATTCCAATCACAAAAATACACATCATTCTTCATTTATTTTGTAATTCTTTAATTCCATGCATCTTGCATGAATTCTTCATGCAACCTCTTTTAAATTAACATATGTCCATGAGCTACCAATCACAAAATGTGACACATACCGTTTTTAACCTCGATTTTCTTGTTTCTTCAGAAATGTCCAAAATGGGGTTCGAAATGAAAAAATATTTTATTCCACCATTCAACTCCAAAAATTCTAGTGAGTCTATTGGCAATACTTAAATTCTTCAATTCCTCCCCTATTTGGTCAAATTTGCTATCAAAGACATGGGTGCGGTCAAAATGACGAAAATGCCCTGGTGACCTGGATAGCATAATTCACTCCACAACATGCGTTTCATCGCACTGATCAATTTTCATTCTTAGCATACCTTTAAATTCTTATTTTATTAACAATAATAGCTTTTTGAAGATTTAGGGTACGGGTAGAATAAATCTAATAATTACATCCAAGTCCCGACAAAATATTATTATACCAAAATATTTGTCTCATTACACCAATCAACTTTTGTTCTGGCCATTGATATAAATTCTCATCCTATTACAAAGAGTAGCCATTAGAAGATAAAATGTGGGGTATTACATCCTCCATTTCTTACAAAAAATTTCGTTGTCGAAATAATTGGCTTACACTTGGAATAATTCTGGATACTTTTTTAACATTTTCGCTTTCATTTTCCAAGTTGCATCTTGCACTGAATGATGATTCCACAACACTTTTTTCAAGTGAGATTTTTTATTTCGTAATTCCTTTTCAGCATACTCCAAGATCTTAATAGGCTTTTCCCCATACTTTGAACTTGGAGTCATCTTAATGGGCTCTTCATTCAAAATGTGGGTAGGATCAGCTACATACTTCCGAAGTTGGGATACATGAAACACGTTGTGAATACCTTGAAATTCTACTGGTAACTCCAATCGATAAGCTATTTTCCCAATCCTCTCGACAATAGGGAATGGTCCAACGTATCTCGGTGCCAACTTCTTCCCTTTTCTTTTGATTCCTAATTATCGTTGCGGAGTTAACTTTAAGAATACATGATCGCCTTCAATAAATTCTAAATCCCTCATACGTCGATCTGCATAACTTTTTTGTCTACTCTGAGTTGCCTCTAACTTTGTTTTGATCATCTTCACAGTCTGTCGAGCTTTTCAAGATCAAAGACATCTTATTCACCCGTCCTTCGTCCCAAACTACATTTCCTTTCATATAGAGCTTCAAATGGGGCCATTCCAATTGTTGATTGATAACTATTAATGTATGTGAATTCTGTATACGCTAAATTATCAATCCACTTAGTTCAAAATCCAAAGTGTAAGCCCACAACATGTTTTCCAAAACCCTATTCACTCGTTCAGTTTGTTTATCCGTTTATGGGTGCATTGTTGTACTGAACTTTAATGTTGTCCCATATCTCTATTGTAGTTTAGTTTAGCTCCGAGGTAAGTCTAGGATCTCGTTTTAACATATTCCTAGAGGATACTCATGTAGTCTAATTACTTCTTCCATATAGATTTCATTTAACTTCTCTAGAGAATTCCGTTAGTTAATGGGGATGAAATGAGCAGATTTAGTTAGTCGATCCACTATTGCCTATATAGTATTTCGTTGTCCTACTACCATGGATTATCCCTTAATGAAATCCATAGTAATTGCATCCCATCTCCATGATGGAGTAGACAATGGCTGTAGTAACTCTCCAAATCATTGCTGATCGGCTTTCACTTGCTGACAAGTTAAGCATCGAGCTACAAAGTCTAAAATATCCTTCTTCATACCAATCCACCAATAATGCTATTTTAAGTTTTGATATATCTTTACGACTCCTGGATGGATAGTATACTTACTCCGATGTGCTTCGGTCAAAATATCTTGTTTCATCGCTGATGATTTTGGGATACAATACCGACCCTGATAGTAAATAATTCCATCATTATCCCTTCGAAACTCATCTCCTCCTTTATTTGCCTCATTTTGCACCAACTTTGCAACTCTTTATCTTTATCTTGTTCTCCCTTCAACTATTGTAAGAAAGTAGGTTGAATGAAAATATTACTCAGCCTTATTCCTCCGTCTACTACAAATGCGTCCAGTTCTAGAATTTGTAACATTCAAAGAGCTGATAAATTTTGCCTTCCTACTAAGGGCAACCACTACTGTGTTTGATTTTCCAGGGTGATACTTAATTGGACACTGAAATTCTTCAAAAAATTTCATCCACCGACGTTGTCTTATGTTCAAATCCTTTTGGGTAAAGATATACTTCAAAATTTTGTGGTCAGTGAAGACTTCAAACTCAGCTCCATACAAATAATGTCTCCATTTCTCAAGAGCAAACACAATAGCCACCAACTCCAAGTCATGTGTTGGGTAATTCTCCTTATGAGGTTTCAATTTCCTAGAGATATAAGCTACCACATTTCTTTCTTGCATCAATACTTCTCCCAATCCCTCATTTGATGCATCCGTGTGCACTTCATAAGGTTTGCCCATCATTGGCAATGCTAAAATAGGAGTAAATCTTAACCTCTTCTTCAGTTTCTGAAAACTTCTCTCATACTTCTTGGTCCAAATATAAGGAACTTTTTTTTGGGTGAGTCGAGTCAAAAGTGACGCTATCTAGAGAATTCCTCAATAATTCTCTGATAATACCCTGCTAATCCCAGAAAACTTCGTATTTCAGTTGGAGTCTCGGGACGTTTCCAATTTGTCACCGCTTGAACTTTTGCAGGATCTACTGTAATCCCGTCTTGGGATATCATATATCCTAAGAATGCTACTTTTGGTAGCCAAAACTCACACGTACTAGATTCAGCATATAATTTAGCTTCTCTTAACTTCCCAATACTTTCTGAAGGTGTTGCTTATGCTCTTGAAGATCCTTAGAATACACCAAGATATTATTTAGGAATACAACACAAAACTGTCTAAGTAAGGCCGAAATGTAGTGCATTAGGTCCATGAAAATAACAGGGCTTTAATAACACCAAAGGCATCACTACAAACTCAAAATATCCATATCGTATGTTAATGTAGTTTTCGGTATATCCTCTTCCCGAATCCGAACTTAGTAATATCCTTACCTCAAATTCTAACTTTGAGAATCATCCTGCTTCTTGTAATTGATTAAACAATTCATCAACCATGAGTAATGGGTAGCTATTCTTAATCGTTACTGCATTCAATCTTTGATAATCTCTACACATCCGTAGTGACTCATCTTTCTTTTTAACAAACAATATAGGTACTCCCTAAGTTGAAGTACTAGGCCGAATAAATTAGTGCTCCACTAATTCTTGTACTTGTTTCTTAAGCTCCTGTAATTCTGTAGGTGCCATTTTATAAGGAGTTCTTGAAATTGATTCTACTGATAGCACTAAATCAATAGAAACTCTACTTCTCTCTTCGGTGGTAACTCCTTCAATTCTGTTGGAAAAATATCTAAATACTCATTCACAACAGGAACATCTTCGAGTTTCTTAACCTCTCATGGCTTATTAATCACATAAGCCAAGTACCCAATACCCCATTTCCTAATCATCTTCCGGGCCTTGAGTCTTGATATAAATGCATTACTTTTCCTTCAATCCTCGCCTACAAATTCCAATATAGGTTTCCTAGGATGATAAAATTATACTACCTTATGTCTACAATCAACTTGAATATGATATTGGGATAGCTAGTCCATGCCGAAGATAGTATCGTAATCCTCTATAGGCAGACATATCAAATCTCTTCCCAAACTTTCATTCTCCACTAAAGTCTTACATTTCTTATGTACTTTCTCACTATTCATTTACTTTCCCAATGGTGTACTAACAATCATTTCATAATGAAGTTTCTTCATTTTTTATCCCTATAGCATCAAGATATGCATTGGCAACAAAATAATGCATAGAGCCAGGATCTACCAATATTTTAGCATCATGATTCAAAATAAGGAGCTTACCTTCCATTACTGTGGAATGATCATCCATCTTTGCCAATGCAACCACTCGAACATTCACTTATGGTTTAGCAGGTCTAGGTTTAGAGATAGAAACTTGTCCTAGGTTCTCCCATTCTAGTCTTAACCTCTGCCGCTGATTATTTCTTTCTCGGTCGACTTCATCCTCCTATCCTTTGAGGATGAGGGCAATTGAATCTTTTATGCCCTGTCTTCCTATAGTTAAAGCATTTAAAAGAGGGTTGTCCTTTAGTCGAGCCTCCCCTCATTTGCATCTTTCCTTTCTTTTGCCATCGGGATCTCCAAGTCTTCTCTGGCTCATACTCCGGAGTCCATTTCAATTTCTTCTACTTATATTCTCATTTATTCCAGCATTCTCATTGACTCTAGTGATAGTTTCAATTAACTGTTGAATGGTACTAGCCATTTTCTGGAAGGTTTGGAACGTAGGATTATCCAAAGTTACAAGGTGAGGACCTTCCACATGCGATTCCTCTACCATTGGCTTGGTGTTATTTCGAGTAGTTCATCGATATTTCGAGTAGTTTGCGATAATCGTCCAAAAGTTAATAAGATTTTACCAATATAACAATATAACACAACTCAAAAGAAATCATAAAATGGGCACAATGATATATATCCATTCTCATTTATCACTAAGTCAGTACAAAATTTGTGTGCCAAGCACACAGTCATATACATTGGTCGCACTGTACATATCCTACTATACATATCTACGCCTTATCCTCCTACTCATCGTCATCACTGTCTGAGATGAGAGGTCTTGAATTAGTAGAAACTGTATAAGACTCCACTGCATTAACTTCCTCATCTCCATTCGTATCTGGGTACAACCAAGCCAATAGCTTTGGGTTTATCTCTAAATCCTCCTCAGGCTTCTCAACCACAGGTACCTCCATCTTGGGTACTTCCTGATCCTCTCCTGCCTTTGCAACCTCCAAACCTGGCATCTCCTCCCCAAGTACTCCCAGTACATTCCCACCAAACACCTCCTCATCATCTCAGACAACATTGCACTATTGAGGATACTATTCTCCTCATCATTATCATCTTAATGGTGCGGCTTAACATCGCCATCAATCTTAAGGAGTCACCATCCACCTCCTCATGTGGCGATGGTGTCTTTTTGGGGGTAAATGTCCTCTCCAGACTAAGATCTCGCACAAACGAAGTAATGACAGGTGCTGTTGGGTCAAACAGGCTCCTAGTGAGATGGGGTGCATGACGGCTGCCAGGGTTAGGTCCTGTCAAGATAAAACGTCTTGGCATGCCTGCTCAGTAGATCGTCCTAATCTTTCCATCATTGCTACACTCATCCATTGGACGTTTGCCCTTATCACTCCTATCCATCGTATCTCCATAATGAAAGAGTTTTATTAATCCCTATGATGATACCACAGTTCTATAAAATTAGGCTCCGGTACCAATTGTAATACCCCTACTAAGGGTAACACCGATAGCATATTAATACCGGGTGTCACCCCGTCCAGTTACTCAGATAAGGGGTCTTTATAACAAAAACAATAGAGTATACAAGGTCCCAATCCATACAATAACCCATACTAATGGTCACATACACATATATAACAAAAAACCTCATACGTGAAAATTTTTGCTTTATATCAGTAATAAGGCACATTATCAAAAGGGAAATGTTCGGACCTAAAACTGCTGTTATTGTGGTATCATCCTTCAATTCGTAGGTCTGCTAAATTCTAGATCCTATAAAGGGATAAGATAAAAGACATGTGTGAGTGAAAAATCACCCAGTAAGTCCCGTGTATGCTAGTGCTTTAGTAAAAAGACAGAGTATATAAAACCCTTGTAGGGAAAGCATTTCATTTTCCATACATTTTCTAACTAGAAACAATTCCAAAACTCTTTAAAGAAAAGTTTATTCAGTGCACAATCATTTTTGAAAAACAGTGTTTCAGTTTTAAAATATTGCCTCGATTTTCAAATCACAAGTACTTCTCCAACATAAGGTCGACCTGTATGCAAGTCCCATAGTCATTGCCTTCGGCACCACATATCATTGAACCGAAACCGTAACCTACAATACTCAACCATGCGTCACTGGAATAAGTACACCACAGTGTACTTTTACTCAGTTATACCGCAGCATACCAAGTGTACCGCAGCACACTTTTGCCATTATAAGCCAAGGGTCCTTATACCAATCTTACTCACCATAAGCCAGGGGTCCCCATACCAACCTTACTCACCACAAGCCAGGATGACTCATCTCATTATCCTGTTACCCCATTTAGAGTACGATAATCACTAGAATTAGGCTAGGTTACTAAGGCTGTCTAACTCTAACGTAGGCTAGTACAAAGATTAAAGTCCTTACTGAGTACTCAGCGTTACAGTACCAACAAACTGATCAGGCCAGAGAGTTATCTGATCCCGTAGGATTTTCAAAACAATCATTTTTGGGGCAAAATAATAGTTTCCAGAATTTGATTCCACTGACTCGCAAGTCAGATCATAATTCCTATAGGTCATATAGGGCCAATCAATTCATTCGATAGGCATTTCAGACCAATAAAATAATTTTTGGGATCAAAATGTCATTTTTCAAAATTCAATTTCATTACGAGAGATCATTTTCCAAAACCGTGTCAAAACAGGGTAAAGAGTTCTTTTCACACATCAAAATAAGTTTTCAGGAGTATTCGGGTCATTTTGCCCGTACTCGATCACAAAAGTCATTTTCAAGGGCATTCGGGTCATTTTACCCATGTCTGATTTCAAAAGACTTTCTGAGGATATTCAGGTCGTTATACCATTACTCGATTTGAAAAGTGTTCACAAGAATTCCAATAAGGATATTTTGGTCATTTATCGAATACCCGATTCCAAAGCTGTTCATAAAACATTCCAATAAGGACATTTGGATCATTTTCCAAATATTTGATTCCAAAAAGGAACTCATTTTAACGAATCCAGAATTCTAATCCCAAAAGAGGATTAAATTTAAGTTTCCAAACACATTTCCATAAAATGTTCCAATAAGGGCATTCCAGTCAATTTATGAATACCCAGTCCCAAAATTTATCATTTTTCAAAAACCTCAAGTATTTAATCCAAAAAGGACTAAATTCACAAAATTCATGCTTTAATTATCCATTAAGGTTTCCAAGCTAGATATGAAGTTCATTTAAGCCCAAAATGGCATAAAAACAAATCTTGCTCAGATAAACCTTAGACATAATCAGGGATTTCCAAAATAGTATAAAATATAGCATTTCATGAAAAAATAAAGCACACTAGCTTTCAAAAAGTTTTAGAAATCAAATGGACTCATCTCATGTCCTAACTAAACTTTTTCGTTCACAGCTGTTCGTCACCCGTTTCTATAATTTTCAACGAACCATTGGCCATTAACCGATAAACCTACACCAAATATCGTTTTTGGATCAAATCGTGTTCGGCAAACAAATAGCCGACAGTTAGCCAACGTCCAGTCGACGTGCCCAACGAGTAGCCGACTTCCAACTAACGTTTAGCTGACGGGGCCAAAGGTTAAGGAAAACGTTCAACTTTCGTTCACATCGTTTTTTCATCGTTTGATCAATTCTTTCATTTTTATTTTTCCACATCCTTTCTACCTTCATATACAAGGGGTTCACTTCATAATTCACATTCATTTCATCCAAAATCACACAGTTAATCATTCTTAAGTTCATCCATTTTCGGACTAATTTTCTGGAATTTCACTGCTTAACACATGATTTTGTTTTGCACATAACTTTCAATCCACAACTCCAATTTGGTTCTATGATATACCAAAATGACCGTGAGACTCTTAACCTTAATTTTGTATAAGACCTTTTCATATTTCTAATTCCCATGACATGCTACTGGGCAAAAATAGCCCCAATAGTTTTGCTTCAATTCCACTATTCATACTTTCTTTTGTTTTCCTCTAGCCTTTAACACCTTGGAACCATTAATTTATTAAATTTTCCTTCAAATCATCTTTAATTCTATGATTTTCAGATTCTAATAGCTCACAAGGGTCACACAAATTCACCTTTTCTATTCACAGGCTAGTACAATCCATTTTTCTAACTAAGTAACTTCCATTTTTATTCTACTTTGGTCATCATCTCCTCAACCGAAAACAGCCCTTTAAACTTCCATAATTATTTAGTTCTTCTTCATACAAAACATCATTAAAAAATCCTCAGGCAGTCGGCACGCACATGAACATATATAAGGTTCATACACAAAAGTCACAAACCTTAACTTTGATCCAAAATCAAGACATAAAAATTATGTTTTCATGTTAAAATTCATATCAACATAATCATCATTCACCTAACAACAACTTTAAATCTATCAAGGTGAGCTTTTACCTTGTATTTGAGATATTTGAAGTGATTTTTCTCCAAGAACTTCTCAAACTCATATATAACACCAAGAACACACACTAACCATTTTCTCTCTTTTGGTTTAATCTCTTTTTCTCTTGGTTTTCTTTCCTCCTTGCTGTCGAAATCCAGGATGTATAACAGCCCCTTCTCACTACCATTCATCATCAAATCTTGGCCAAGAATATTTTAAATCAATTAAGTATATGGTGGAATTCATGTAAGTGTGTTCCAATCACAATTTTACACACCAACCACTTAATTTGCTCCTAAAAAATTTCCCTTCATTTATTCTTGCATGGCTGCTGGTTTCTTGGCCAAATTTCAGCATTTCAATCACCTTCTCATGGTCAATGTATTGGCCAATCACAATGCACAAGACCTTAATTAAAAGGACCCACAAATGATGTGTTCTAATCACAAAAAATACACAACATTCTTTATTTATTTTGTAATTCTTTAATTCCATGCATCTTGCATGAATTCTTTATGAAACCTCTTTTAAATTGACATATGTCCATGAGCTACCAATCACAAAATGCCACATATACCATTTTTAACTGCGATTTTCTTTTTTCTTAAGAAATTACCAAAATCGGGTTTGTAACAGAAAAATATTTTACTCCACCATTCAACTCCAAAAATTCTATTGAATCCACTTGCAATACTTAAATTCTTCAATTCCTCCCCTATTTGGTCAAATTTGCAGTCAAAGTAGCGTGTGTGGTCAAAATGTTGAAAATGCCCCTGGTGACCAGGATAGCATAATTCACGCCAAAATGTGCATTTCATCGCATTGATCAATTTTTATTCTCAGTATACTCTCAAATTCTTATTTTATTAATAATAATAGCCTTCCGAAGATTTAGGTTAGGGGTAGAACAAATCCAATAATTATATCCAGGTCCCGACAACATATTATTATGCCAAAATATTCATTTCATTACACCGATCAACTTTTTTCTGGCCATTGATATAAATTCTTATCCTAGTACAATAGTAGCTATTTGAAGATAAAATATTGGGTATTATAGCTAATCCCTATGGAGAAGTCTCAACCGATAACGAAGAAGAAGGAGAAAAATGCCATGGAGACCAAGAAGAAAATATGAAAGAGGCAAGTGATGAAGGGGAAGTAGTTGGCCAAGAGTATTCCTTATTTGGAATCATGAGAAGATCATTAGACTCTCAAGCCATTGAAGACCAAGACCATTAACAAAAAGAGAACATATTCTACACAAGGTGTCTATTCAACAAGTCCCCTTGTAGTGTTATTGTGGATAGTGGGAGTTGCTATAATATAATTAATGCAAGTTTAGTTGATGAATTGGGTATAGAATGGATTAAACTCCCTAAGCCCTACAAGCTACAATGGTTGAATGATAATGGAGAATTGAGGGTTAACAAACAAGTCTTGGTATACTTTGACATAGGGAACTACAAAGAAAATGTGATATTTGATATGTTGCCTATGCAAGCAGGCCATTTGCTCTTAGGGAGATCTTGGAAATATGATAGGAATATGAAGCATGATAGGAGGAATAACACTTATTCTATTTTCAAAAAGAGCTCTAAATTCACTCTAAGCCCCATGCCCTTAAGTGAAGTGAACAAAGACAAAAAAATCATAAGGGAAAAAAAAAAAGAAAAGAAAAAGGGAGCACAAGATGCCAAACAAAAATTAGAGTTAGAGAGAAAAGAAGAAGAGAGAAAAGAGAAAGAGTTGAGGAAGAGAATGGAAAAATAAGTGCTATTGACCATTATGGATGGGAGTGAGTAAGGATAAGCGAGGGGAAGAAAAAGAAAAGTGAATTATTTTGTAAAAGGGAGTGAGATCATAGAGGCGATAGAAGCTAAAGAACCGGTTATTCTTCTTCTTTGCAAAGGGTTTTATATTTCCACTAATGATTCTACCTTGTCTTTGTCAAGTGAAATTGCAACCATTCTCTAAGAGTTTGATGATGCTTTTCCAATAGAGGTGCCCAGAGGATTGCCACCTATTAAAGAAATCGAGCATCAAATAGATTTTGTGCCTGAAGCTATCATCCCTAACCGACCAGCCTATAGAACCAATTTGGAGGAGGCCAAAAATAACAAAAGCAAGTGGAGAAATTACTTGAGAAGGGACATGTAAGAGAGAGCCTAAGACTTTGCGCAGTTCCGGCTTTTGGTTCCCAAGAAGGATGAGACTTAGTGCATGTGTATGGATTGTCGTGCCATCAACAATATCACAGTTAAGTATTGCTATCCCATTCCTAGACTAGATGACTTGTTTGATGAATTATTTGGTGCATACATTTTTTCTAAAATTGATTTGAAATTTGGTTATTAGCAAATTAGGATTAGGGAAAGGATGAATAGAAAATGACTTTCAAAACTAAACAAGAATTGTATGAGTAGCTTGTAATGCCTTTGGAGTTGTCTAATGCTCCTAGTACTTTTATGCGTTTGATGCATCATATCCTAAAGGAGTTCATTGGAAAATTTATTGTTATGTATTTTAATAATATATTGATATATAGCAAATTATATGTGGATTATTTGAATTATCTTCAATGTGTACTTGTTACTTTTAGAAGGGAGAGATTGTATGCTAACTTGAAAAAAAAATGCTCATTTATTTGGAGAGGGTAACATTCCTTGGGTATATTGTAAGTGCCAAGTGGATTGCGATTAATGAGAAAAAGGTGAAAGCCATTCAAGATTGACCCACTCCTACCACCATTATCCAAGTTCATAGTTTTCATGGGCTAGCTAGTTTCTACAGAAGATTCATCAAGAACTTTAGCACCCTAGCAGCTCCTTTAACCGAAGTGGTGAAGACAAAGGTGGGATTTAAGTGGAAGGAAGCCCAATAACAATCCTTTTAAACCCTTAAGGACAAATTAAGCCAAGTCCCAATTCTCATCCTACCTAATGTTGAGAAGGCATTTAAGATAGAATGTGATGCAAGTGGGGTTGGAATAGGTGCAGTTCTAATCTAAGACCGAAAGCCCATTGTATATTTTAGTGAGAAATTATCTGGGGCAATCATCAACCATTCCACTTATGATGAAGAACGCTTTACCTTGGTGAGAACTTTAGAGTATTGGCAACACTACTTATTACTAAAAGAGTTTGTGATCCCTTCTGACCATGAAACTCTTAAGCACCTCAAAAGTCAACAAAATTTGAACAAGAGACATGCGAGGTGGATGGAGTTTATTGAGACATTTCCTTATGTCATTCAATACAAAATGGATAGGAGAATGTGGCTGCAAATGCATTGTCTCGAAGGTATGCACTTTTAAACTCTTTAGATTCTAAACTTCTTAGTTTTGAGCTTGTGAAAGAATGGAATAAAAATGATCAGGTGTTTGGGGATATCTTTCATGATTGTGAAAAATGTGCATTTGTTAAGTACTATAGGTAGGACGGATTGTTGTTTAGGGAGTCAAGACTTTGTATGCCAAAAGGATCCATTAGGGAATTGCTAGTCAAGGAGAACTATAATGGAGGATTAATGGGATATTTTGGTGTTGTTAAGACCTTAGGCATCCTTAAAGAACCTTTCTTTTGGCAAAAAATAAGAAGGGATGTAGAGAAACATTGTTCTCAATGCATAACTTATAGGTGAGCTAAATCTATGTCACTTCTACATGGATTGTACACTCCTTTACCCACTTCAAATGCTCTTTGGGTTGATATTTCAATGGATTTTATCTTAGGATTGCCTAGATCCAAAGGAGGTAATGATATGATTTTATGTGGGTAAATTTATTGAACAATGACTAACAATGTGCAAAAACCTCAGCTCATAAAGTGAAACCCAATTAGCGAAATTTTTGTAGCTGAATGAAAGAGAATAACTATCTAACTACTCTCTAGCATGAAGATGAAATTGCGAGCTAAACATAGCAAAAAAATAGCTGAAGAACAAAAAAAACGCAGCACTCCTTCTTCTTGCGTGAAGAAGGAAAAAAAAATAATTTTTTTTATTACCTCTTCTTGTTCTCAAAATTGGCTGGACTGGAATATGCGGAATTGGGGTAAGTGCGCTGGTGGAAACCACTGGTGCAATTCCTGCAAGCCTCCTATGTAGGATTTCTATCAGGTATAATCAGATTAAGCGCAGCGGAAAACAACAAGAAATCCAAGCCATGGATCACGAGTTTGCAATAGAAACGGGAAAAAGGAGAAGATTGCGTTTATTACCTCGTGAAGCCGGAATTCAAAAATTTCAGAAACAAGAACGCATGCGCGATCCAGATTATCCAAAACCGTTCACTGCAGCTCAACTGAAGTCCAAAAAAGAACTCCCTCTAATGATAATCCACACTAGGTTGAATGCTCACAATCTCACAATTCTATGCTAGTAGAATTCGGGAGGCTAGGGTTTTGATCAAGAAGAGAGACGGCTAGGGTTTGATCAAGAGAGAGGCAGAGAAACGGGTTCTCTGTTATTGCGTGAATAGTCTGTCTCAAACCCTAAGGAAATCGTTTCCTTATATTTATAGATTTATAATTATCATAAATTACAACTTAGTCCTTCAACGTCCAATTGTCAACAAATTGGTCCTTGAAGTTTACTTAATTATAATTAGGTCCCATGAATTATAACAAACTTATAATTCACCTATAAATATATTCCCTTCTCTTAATTAACCCCACAATATTATCAAATAATATAATTGAGCATTCAAACCTTTATTGTGTGTGACCCATTAGGTTTCTTGGTCTTATTGGTAGCATAATATGAATTAATTCTAACAATATTAGAATTAATAATCCTTAATAAAATAAAGGATTAAATTTAATTCTCTAATTAATAAATTCATATTTAGCATATCAAGAGCGACATCTAGCAATGACTCTTGACCACCCAAAAGTCCAGAAAGTCAAGTGGCTTGATATGAACCTTTCAATAGCAAATTATTATTGCAATAAACTCCTTTCAACATATAATATCTCATTTGGTCTAGAGTATGGAATTAGTGCCAACTCCCTCCAGAATATTATTAATTCTGGCCCGAATATTTTAGTACTTGTTCAAGAAATCCATTACTCGATATGTGTATCAATTGGAACCATTTCCATCACATAGTCGCCTTGGCCAAGGACTTCATGAGTAATAATTTCTACAAGTGGCCTTGAGATATACTCTCCTACTATTAGGAGTGGTGAATCCTTTATTGACCCTCTCAACTACTTTCGTTTACTTTACGTTGTACCCAATATCCATCCCATAGGCGGTCCTAGATAAGACTCCGAAGATTAGAATCAAAGTACAACGCTCGATAAACAAAGTACCTTGGAGATTTCAAGTCTAAGGATACTTGCACACTTGCTACAATGAGATTCTATCACTGGCACTAAATAGTTATCCAAGTGATTATCTCGTAGCTAGGTCATCCAATGAACTTGTTTCAAAACAAGCATCAACACGTTAATCCTGAGTATCTCAATACCTACGGATATGAGAACCACCGCTTGATCCAATCAAGAGATATAACATGTGCCAGTCTTGGCGTATTAATAATGTCCCATCTTATTAATACTATGACTGGGGATTATTTAAGTACAAACACTGCATAGTGTAGTAGGAATCTCACATCATGATCTCTATCATGATTTCCTTAACACTGTGTTGTACTAGGGACTTTATCTAACGGTTTGTACACATAGTTAGATATAACTATCAAACTGAAAGATAAAGGATGCCTCTTATTAATTTAATATGCAATATACATGGTACAAGTGATTGACTCTAGGGCACAACGCTAACAAACTCCCACTTGCACTAGAGCCAATTATTCATGTATCGAATACCAAATGACTCAACATATTTATCATGTTTCTTCTGGGAAAGCGCTTTAGTGAGTGGATCAGCTATGTTCTGATCCGTGGGAATTCTCTCTATCTTTACATCTCCTCTATCTATGATTTCTCTAATCAGATGATAGCGTCTAAGTACATGCTTAGATCGTTGATGAGATCGTGGTTCCTTTGCCTGTGCAATGGCTCCATTGTTGTCACAATACAAAGGTATCGAATCAACAATGTTGGGCACCACTCCAAGTTCAGTGATGAACTTCTTGATCCATACCGCTTCTTTAGTCGCTTCGTAAGCTGCTATGTACTCGCTTCGTAGTCGAATCGGCAGTAGTCTCTTGTTTGGAGCTCTTCCAACTAACCGCCCCACCACCTAATGTAAATACGTAGCTAGATTGTGATTTGAAGTTGTCCTTATCTGACCGAAAGCCGGCATCGTATACCCTCTTACTTGTAAATCACCATCTCCATATATCAAGAATGCATCCTTAGTCCTTCGTAAGTACTTAAGGATATTCTTTACAGCTCGCCCAATGACCCTCTCCAGGATCGATTGGTATCCGCTCGTCAAACTAAGAGCACACGATACATCGGGCCTAGTACATATCATAGCATACATGATAGACCCAATTGCCAAAGCATATGGAATTCTACTCATGTGATCCCTTTCAACTTGTGTCTTTGGAGACATTGACTTTGAAAGGCTTACACCATGTGTCATAGGTAAGAATCCTCTTTTGGATTGATCCATGCCGAACCTTTTCAAGCACTTTGTCTATGTATGTAGACTCGTGAAAGACCTAGCAACCTTCTAGATCTATCTCTATAGATCTTTATTCCCGTAATATAGGTTGCTTCTCCAAGGTCTTTCATGGAGAACATCTTGGACAACCAAATCTTCACCGATTGAAGAGTGGAAACATCATTTCCTATAAGCAATATGTCATCTACATAAAGCAATAGGAAAACAACTTTACTCCCACTAGCCTTCTTGTACACACAAGGTTCATCCATGTTTTGAATGAAACCAAATTCTTTAATTGTCTCATCAAAATGGATATTCCAACTCCTAGATGCTTGCTTAAGTCCATAAATGGACCTTTGCAACTTGCACACCTTTGTGCCATCTTCGGATATGAAACCTTCAAGCTGTGTCATATACATTTCCTCAATCAGGTTTCCATTAAGGAAAGCTGTTTTCACATCCATTTGCCAGACCTCATAATCATAATGAGCGGCAATGGCTAGGAGTATTCTTATGGATTTCAATATCGCAACTGGTGAAAAAGTTTCGTCATAGTCAATACCTTGTCATTGACGATAACCTTTTGCTACCAAGCAAGCCTTATAGGTAACTACATTACCATCCATGTCAGTTTTCTTTTTGAAAACCCATTTACACCCTATAGGCTTGATTCCTTCAGGTGGATCAACCAAAGTCCATACTTGGTTGTCATACATGGAATCCATCTCTCGACTTCATAGCTTCGAGCCATTTGTCGTATTCTCGAACTATTCGTAACATCCTTGTAAGTAGTAGGCTCATCGTCATCTATGAGCAATACGTCATTATGGTCACTTATGAGAAATCCATATCTCTCGTGTGCCACTCGTATCCTACTTGACCTACTAAGCTCTTGTGTGTTAGAAGGTTCATCTATTTGAATAGATACAGAGTTCGAAGGTTGATCAATATTTGTTTGCTCTTCTTGAACTTCACTAAGTTCAAGCTTGCTCCCACTATCTTCTTTGAACATGTGCTCCTTCTCTAAGAAGACAAGCATGTTTTGAAATAAAAACTTTATTTTCAGAAGGAAGATAGAAGTAATATCCAAACGATTCTTTTGGATATCCAACAAACAAACATTTGTCGACTTACTTTCAAGTTTGTCCGACATTACCTTTTTAACAAAAACAGGGCAACCCCAAATCCTTAAATGAGATAACTTTGGTCTCTTACCAAAGAATAACTCATAAGGAGTGGTATCAACCGTTTTTGACGGAACTCGTTTAAAATGTAAACAAGCTAGCCTCCAAGTGCGTACTCCCAAAACGATTTTGGTAGGTCTCGCAAAAGCCATCATGGTCCTTACCATGTCTAGAAGGGTTCGATTCCTTCTCTCGTATACACCGTTATGTTGAGGTGTATATGGTGGAGTCCATTGAGATAATATTCCGTTATCTCTTAGATAACTTAGAAACTCTTGACTTAAGTATTCACCTCCTCGATCGGATCTAAGAGCTTTAATACTTTTGCCAAGTTGTTTCTCTACTTCATTCTTGAAGTCTTTGAAACGGTCAAAGGCTTCGGATTTGTATTTCATCAAATACAAATACCCATATCGAGAATAATCATCAATAAAGGTAATGAAGTATTGATAACCTCCTCTTGCTTGTATTGACATTGGGCCACATACATCCGAATGTACGAGTTCTAATAACTCTTTTGCCCTTTCTCCTTTTTTTGAAAAAGAAGTTTTAGCCATTTTTCCAAGTAAACAAGATTCGCATGTGTCATATGATTCTTAATCAAATGACCCTAAGTCACCCAATTTGTATAACTTAGACACACGTTTTTCATTTACATGGCCAAAACGACAATGCCATAAGTAAGATGAGATTAAGTTATCCTTTTTATGTTTCTTTTTACTTATATTGAGAATTGGATTATACATGTCTAGAACATATAAACCATTGATCAAAGTTGCAGAACCATAATGAATATCATTTAATGAGAAAGAACAACATTTATTCTTAAAACTTAAATGAAATCCGAATAAGTCTAAACAAGCAATTGAGATAATATTTTTCAACAAAACTGGTACAAAATAAAATTTTTGTAGTTCTAAAACTAATCCAGAAGGTAGATTGAGATGATAAGTCCCCACAGCTAGTGCAGCAACCTTTGCTCCATTTGCAGCTCGTAGGTCCACGTCACCTTTCTCTAACCTTCTACTGTCCTTTAGTCCCTGCAAATTATTGCATAAATGAGATCCACAACCGGTATCCAATACCCATATCTCATTATTAAAGGCAGTATTAATCTCAATCATAAACATACCAGGATTAGAAGTAGAAGTGCTTGCAAGCTTCTCCTTCTCCTTCTTTTCCTTCATAGTCTCCAAGTAGGCCTTGCAGTTACGCCTCCAATGGCCCATTTTGCCACAATGATGACATGGGCCTTTAGGGGCAGCCTCCTTCTTCTTGACACCTCCTTTGGGCTTAGTAGGAGTGTTCTTCTTCTTCTTCTTAGAAACCTTTTTCTTAGAAGATGAAGAACCTACTAACAAGATTGCCTTATCATCCTTTTTCATAGAGGACTCAGCAGTCTTAAGAGGATTGATTAGCTCGGTATTGTGGTCTCAACATTATTCATGTGGTAGTTGATCACAAACTGCGAAAAACTACTTGGTAATGATTGTAGAATTAAGTCAATACTTAAGTCATGATCCATTACGAACCCAAGAGACCCAAGTTTTTCAATGTAGCCCAACATCTGCAGCCCATGAGTGGCCACCGAAGCACCCTCAACCATCTTAGCACGGAATAGCTTGTTTAGAGATCTCATATCTCTCTCGTTCTAGCTTGTTTATCAAACAGCTCTCTAAGATGGAGGATCATTGATTGAGCATCCATATGCTCATGCTGTTTTTGCAGCTCAGGAGACATTGACGCCAACATGATACAAGATGCTGTGTCGCTATCTTCTTTGTGCTTCTTGTGGACAACATGCTCTTCAACAGGAGCATCTTGAGCTGGAGGTGGCGGAATAGGAGCTTCTAGCACGTAGAGCAACTTTTCCGACTTGAGAACGATTCTCAAGTTTCTATACCAATCCAAATAGTTTGATTCAAGTGAGCTTGTTTGTTTCCAAGATGCTACGCAAGTTTAGGTTTGTCGACATGATGCAAATGACCTAGATGTAAAGATAGAATTATTAGAACATGTATATGCAAATGCAATGCAATTAATTAGGTCTTTAATTAAGCGCATAATTATTCCACTATTTTACTCAAACCAATAGCCCTCACTATTGACTCTGGAAAGCCCGTTGGAAACTTTCTTAGTGGATCAAGTATCCAAATTCCTTAAGAATAACCTTGGGTTAGCCCAACAAGCCACTCTTAAGTTCAGTGGTAGGTATCCAATACCAATTACATCAAAAAGTAACTACTGAATCATTGGGTGATTAACATCTTTTAATCATTAAAGTATCAAATACTAGCCCAACTTTGCCTCTAATTTTCTTTATGCTTGGGTTAGCCCAACCGGGATAAAGAAATTAGTTAAATCCAACCCATTAACATGAATTTAAATTCTATAGCTTGAACATACTCGATGTCAAGTAGGCTTGGGTTTGCCCAACAACCTGGTCTCGAAAAAGAGCTCTCGTTCTCACTATATTAATGGAAGGCATTAGATTTAATATTATTTGAGGGATTTATTCCTTTTAGTGGTCTCATTGTTAGGCATGCATACAATTTATCAATAAGCAAGCATAAATTGATAAACATGGTAATAAACAATTACGTGGCATGGTTATGGACTTTGTAAATTAATTTCCTCGAGCCACCAAGGAAATTAATATGGTCAACCCTATGTGTTCATGCATGATACAGGTAGAGGGTCTTACCACCTCGCCTTATTTTGAACGCCATCTTCAAAATCTTGAAAATAAAATTCTACCTCAATCTAACCTATATAATCTAATTACATAATTTCCTAAAAGGAGAAACCTCGAGTTACATTCGAGGGGAGTTAGATGAGAAGAGAATTACATCAGAATTTGAGAGAAGGCAGGACACGCATGCCCTATTTCATTAAAACAAAGCGGTAAAAAATGCATGAACAGATATAGTTTGTTTTAGTCCATAACCATCCACCATGCCATTAACTATGCTTAAACAAAATAAACATATACTTGTATTATTCCAAAATCATTATTTTGGGAAAATAAAACAAATTCTAAAATCAACATTTAAGAAAAATACATTAATTTTAAATTTTTAAAATCACTATTTTGAAAAATAAAATTGATTGTCTCAAAACTAATTTTGAGAAAATGCTTCTGGGTCTCGTCACGCAACGATAACGCGGGCGGGGGTCAAGGGGGCAGCGCCCCCTTGAATTTTTTTTTTATTTTACCACCTCTCATCAAATGAGATTTTCCCTTTCAAAATTCTATTCCAGAACCTTTTTAAAAAAAAAAAAAAAAACCGAACAGTAACCACCGCGTGCGGCTTGGATTTTTTGGAAATTTTTTGTTCAGTTCGAGGCCGTTCCAAGATCAATCAAAACCAGTTTTTGACGTTGATCTTTGTTAATCTTTATTAACAAACCATTGTGATCATTCTCACAATCAATTTAACAATCTAAATTGTTAAACGGAAGGCATAATTACAGGATGAACATCAACTGAAGCCAAAACCTGAACATAGACGCAGAACCATTCTGCAATATTTTCAAAAGCATAAAACCCACAACGCAGAAACGATTTCTGCAACCCAGATTATTCAAAACAAAACCTAGACGATTACATACAAACCAGCAGACATGATCATACAATTAACATGCTATAATCTTGCAATTTACATGCATGAACAATTCAAAGCAATAAAACATCCCATTAAAACACAAAACCGTTGCTCTGATACCACTGTAGGATTTCTATCATGCATAATCAGATTAAGCGCAGTGGAAAACAACAAGAAATCCAAGCTATGGATCACGGGTTTGCAATAGAAACGGGAAAAAGGAGAAGATTGCGTTTATTACCTCGTGAAGTCGGAATTCAAAAATTTCAGAAACAAGAACGCAGGCGCGATCCAGATTATCCAAAACCGTTCACTGCAGCTCAACTGAAGTCCAAGAAAGAACTCCCTCTAATGATAATCCACACAAGGTTGAATGCTCACAATCTCACAATTCTATGCTAGTAGAATTCGGGAGGCTAGGGTTTTGATCAAGAAGAGAGACGGCTAGGGTTTGATCAAGAGAGAGGCAGAGAAACGGGTTCTCTGTTATTGCGTGAATAGTCTGTCTCAAACCCTAAGGAAATCGTTTCCTTATATTTATAGATTTATAATTACCATAAATTACAACTTAGTCCTTCAACGTCCAATTGTCAACAAATTGGTCCTTAAAGTTTACTTAATTATAATTAGGTCCCATGAATTATAACAAACTTATAATTCACCTATAAATATATTCCCTTCTCTTAATTAACCCCACAATATTATCAAATAATATAATTGAGCATTCAAACCTTTATTGTGTGTGACCCATTAGGTTTCCTGGTCTTATTGGTAACATAATATGAATTAATTCTAACAATATTAGAATTAATAATCCTTAATAAAATAAAGGATTAAATTTATTAATTCTCTAATTAATAAATTCATATTTAGCATATCAAGAGCGACATCTAGCAATGACTCTTGACCACCCAAAAGTCCAGAAAGTCAAGTGGCTTGATATGAACCTTTCAATAGCAAATTATTATTGCAATAAACTCCTTTCAACATATAATATCTCATTCGGTCTAGAGCATAGAATTAGTGCCAACTCCCTCCAAAATATTATTAATTCTGGCCCGAATATTTTAGTACTTGTTCAAGAAATCCATTACTCGATATGTGTATCAATTGGAACCATTTCCATCACATAGTCGCCTTGGCCAAGGACTTCATGAGTAATGATTTCTACAAGTGTCCTTGAGATATACTCTCCTACTATTAGGAGTGGTGAATCCTTTATTGACCCTCTCAACTACTTTCGTTTACTTTACGTTGTACCCAATATCCATCTCATAGGCGGTCCTAGATAAGACTCCAAAGATTAGAATCAAAGTACAACGCTCGATAAACAAAGTACCTTGGAGATTTCAAGTCTAAGGATACTTGCACACTTGCTACAATGAGATTCTATCACTGGCACTAAATAGTTATCCAAGTGATTATCTCGTAGCTAGGTCATCCAATGAACTTATTTCAAAACAAGCATCCACACGGATATGAGAACCACCGTTTGATCCAATCAAGAGATATCACATGTGCCAGTCTTGGCGTATTAATAATGTCCCATCTTATTAATACTATGACTGGGGATTATTTAAGTACAAACACTGCATAGTGTAGTAGGAATCTCACGTCATGATCTCTATCATGATTTCCTTAACACTGTGTTGTACTAGGGACTTTATCTAACGATTTGTACACATAGTTAGATATAACAATCAAACTGAAAGATAAAGGATGCCTCTTATTAATTTAATATGCAATATACATGGTACAAGTGATTGCCTCTAGGGCACAACACTAACATCCTACTGTGTCTGTGCATGTATATGAACGCCAAGTTTTCTTTCGATCTTCCAACATATGGCCTGCCTAAACCATGTTTGGTGAAAACTCACAGGACTAAGGAATTTTTTTAGAGAGAAAAAAGACCGTCTTTTTCCTTTCTCAGAGAAGAAGAAGAAAATAACGTTCATCTTTATTCTCCTGTTTAACCTAAATAAAACCTTAGGTTAAATTGGATTTTTTTAATTTGGCCTATTTGACTCTTAGTTTAGCCTCTTGAACCAAATTAATTATTCCAATTTGAACCAAACAAATGACCTAATAAATAATTAATTTTCCAGCTCAATTAAACTAGTCCAATTAACAAGACTATATTAGTGTAGTCCCAGGTCAATATTTAGTTATTCAAACTGGGCCAAAGCCCTGAATAATTAATTAACCCACCAAACTAATTTAATTAATTCTCTCTCTCTGTGGACCTTTATTTTATTTTAGCTCAATAATTAAATCAGGCTACTTAAATAAAATAAATTTCATTTAATTTAATTTAAGACCAATTCATTAGCCTGTATTTAATTAGAAAACTTACGGTCTATACTGGGGACCAAAAGACACACCGCTTTGGCTACTAAAATGACCAAAATACCATTGCCATATAAATAGCTGTATTTTACATTTTAAATATTTTCTAATATCACCATAAGGAAATATTGACCCCAAAAATAATGCCGCGTTAGCAAAGTCTCTGACCTACAAGTGAAATGACTAAAATACCCCTTTATACATCGCCGTGCATTAGAGAGGAAGAAATGTAGTAACACCTCTCTAAATGACATCTACCATCCTTAGGCTTCTAGTCCAATAATCCATGACTTCCTAGATTGTTTCTGCTTTCCAAGGGAGCTACCCTAAAGCCAACATCCAAGTCATGTTTCCCAGGGCCCTAGCTATTTAGATTATTCAGACAACCACAAGGGGCGATATAGTATAGAAACTATCTTGTACAAGTCTATTTTAACTAACTAATCACATATACCTAACATGCAAGTGTATTGGTCCTACGATAGAACCTCAACTAAAACATATCAAAGTACATGTTTCCAACTTCGTCAGACCACCAACTCATACTCAAGTTGTAGAGTACTAGTCCACGCTGTAGTGGTAGTAGTCTAGGTTTATACCATATAGTACTTTAAGAAACCACCACTACAGGTCCTGTTCTACGTATTCAAAATACTGTTATGTCATGAAGTGAATGGACTATTCACTGGCTAAAGGTAAGCCATTCTCCATTTGAAATTCATAACATAATAACCTAGACATAATGAGATTCCCATTCTCATCAATCGATTAAGAACAAACGTTTATGTGTTAAGTAACCCGTGATCCATACCTTACTGTGAAAGACCACCATTCACATGGACCACTTACTTAAACATAATGGGTCTTTTCCAAATGTAATTGTGTACAAATAAAATGTAAATTCACAAAAAATTTCTGAAAATAAATTCTTTTATTAAAACATTCAATGTTTACATCAGAAACCTAGTCTAAGAGGGCATATTTCCTAATATAGCAAACCTTTGAAGAACTAAGCATCAAAGTCCCACAAGAAAATAGCAAGATCTACTATATATTCACCTAAATATCCTTAAAACAACAAAGGAAATGAAGAATAAAAGAAGTAGAATTATAGGCACCTAAATAATAGAATTCAAGATAAACCTTAGAAGAACATAACAACTAAGACCTAATTAAGAGAAATCACATTGGATTATTCGAAAGATTTAGAGACTTATTCAAAGGGGGGGACTAAGCCCTAAGCATGGTCTTGAACAATATGAACAAGTCAGTAAAGACCTCTTTCACAATTTGAATAAAGTAAGTTGAATGCATTGTCAAATAATAAAAAAGATGTATTTATACTACCCTAACCCTAATTAAGTTGTTACTAAGCCCCACAGACAAAATAAGACCTTAAAGGAACTTTACATAGTGTTTAAAGTCATCATAAACTGGAAAAAAAAATCATAAAAATCAGAAAACAGGGCTGTGGCCTAACTAGACTTGGTGCCAGGCACAGGCACCAGACCTGACGCTAGATTTATGCTGGAATTCCAGTGTTTGGCTGGTAAATTGTACTTAGTTCCAGGTAGGCTACTTACGCCTAGCGTCGGGTAGGCTCTCGTCTGTTGGGCTCTGCATTTTCCCCCTCTTTTGGTGTAGGTTTGAGTTGTTGTTGTGTTCCTTTTTGAATAGCCATCAAATTAAGCTATTAGTTGCCTTCTTCATCCTTCCATATTTTTTCCATCCTCAAATATGGTTGTAGAAGCAATTGGATATCGCTTTGAAGTCTCTTGGATCTGGATCTTGTTATTGGTCCTTACAAGGTTATTCCCCCTTCTTGAGATTAAATCACTTAGCTGGCTTGATTCCCATCATTTCCCCCTCTTGAAGTTGATTCTTTCACGAATCATCACCTACATCAAAAGAAGTGAAGTCCCTAACGTTAAACATAGCATTGATTTTATACTTACCGGGTAAATCGATCTTGTAGGCTTTGTCTCCAACTTGGTCAATGATTTAGAAAGGTCCATCGCCTCTTGGGTCTAACTTGCTTCTCCTTTGAGTAGGGAATCTCTCCTTGTGAAGGTGTACCTAAACCCAATCGCCAGAGTCAAATGAAATCTTTTTCCTTCCTTGGTTACGCTTAAGGGCAATTTCTTCATTTTGCTTTGCAATAGTTGCCTTCATTTTTTCATAGTTCTAGCTCCATAAAGGTTCAATCATTCACCTAGGGTAAAGGAACTAAATCCAAAGGTGTTGGAGGATTAAAACTATACACAACTTCAAAAAGGGAATAAGAAGTAGTAGAGTGGATAGTCCGATTGTAAGTAAACTCAATGTGTAGCAAGCATTCTTTCCAATTCTTCAAGTTTTTCTTGATAATGGTCCTTAAGAGTTGGGTGAGAGTTCGGTTGACCACTTCCATTTGCCCATCTATTTGAGAGTGATAAGCTGTGAAAAATAAAAGATTAGTGCCAAGTTTATTCCATAAGACATTCAAAAAATGACTAAGAAATTTAGTGTCCTTATTTGATACAATCGTCTTTGGAATCCCATACATTCTTACCACTTCTTTGAAGAATAAATATACAATATAGGAAGCATTATTAGTTTTGGAACAAGCCACAAAATGAGCCATTTTAAAAAATCTATCAACAATCACAAATATGGAGTCCTTACCCCATTTGGATCTAGGCAATCCTAAGATAAAATCCATTGAAATATCAACCCAAGGAGCATTTGGAGTAGGTAAAGAGTGTACAATCCATGTGAAAGTGACTTAGATTTAGCTCACCTACAAGTTATGCATTGAGAACAATGTTTCTCTACATCATTTCTCATTTTTAGCCAAAAGTAATGTTCCTTAAGAATGCCTAAGATCTTGGCAATACCAAAATGTCCCATTAATCTCCCATTATGGGCATCTTTAACTAGCAGATCCTAATGGACCTTTTTGGCAAACAAAGCCTTGGCTCCCTAAACAAAAATCTATTATGTCTATAGTACTTAGTAAATGCACATTTTTTACATGAATGAAAGATATTTCCAAACTCCTTATCATTATCATATAATCCTTTCACAAGTTCAAAACTAAGAATTTTAGCATCCAAAGGGTTTAGAAATGCATACCTCCAAGATAGTGCGTCCGCAACCATATTATCCTTACCTTTTTTATTGATATAGGAAATTCCCCAATAAACTCTATCCACCTTGGATGCCTCTTGTTCAAATTTTGTTGGCTTTTGAGGTGCTTAAGGGTTTCATGGATCACAAACTCTTTTGGCCATAGGTAGTGTTGCCAATACTCTAAGGTCCTCACCAAAGCAAAAAGTTTTTTTTATCATAAGTAGAATAATTGATGGCTGCCCCAGATAATTTCTCACTAAATTAAGCAATAGGCTTTCGATCTTGTGCATTACACTTTATTTTAAATGCCCTTTTGAAGTTAAGTAGAATGAGAACTGAAGCTTGGCTTAATTTGTCCTTAAAAGTTTGAAAGGATTGTTATCGGGCTTCCTCCCACTTAAATCACACATTTTTCTTTACCACTTCGGCTAGAAGGGCTGCTAGGGTGCTAAAGTTCTTGACGAATCTCCTATAGAAACTTGCTAGCCATAAAAACTATGAATTTGGGAAATGGTAGTAGGAGTGGGCTAATCTTGGATGGCTTTCACTTTTTTCTCATCAAGCTCAATCCCCTTAGTGCTCACAACATACTCAAGGAATGTAACCTTCTCCAAACAGAAAGTTCATTTTTCCACATTAGCATATAATCTCTCGTTTCTAAGAGCAACAAGCATACATTGAAGATGATTCAAATGATCCAAAAATGATTTTATATAAATTAATATATCATCAAAGTATACAACAACAAATTTCCCAATAAATTCTCATAAAACATGATGCATTAAACGCATTAAAGTACTAGGAGCATTAGACAACCCAAAAGGCATTACAAGCCATTCATATAATTATTGTTTAGTTTTGAAAGCCATTTTCCATTCATCCCCTTCCCTAATTCTAATTTGGTGATAATCGAATTTCAATTTAATTTTAGACAAAATGCATGCACCAAACAATTCATCAAGTAAGTTATCTAGTCTAAGAATGAGATAGTGATACTTAACTGTGATATTGTTAATAGCACAACAATCTACACATATGCACCAAGTACCATCCTTCTTGGAAACCAAAAGAATTGGAACCGCACAAAGGCGTAGGTTTTCTCTTACATGTCCCTTCTCAAGCAACTCCTCCACTTGCTTTAGTAATTCTTTGGCTTTATCGGGAATGGTTTTATTGGTTAGTCAGTTGGGGATGACAATTCTGGGCATAAAGTCTATTTGGTGATCAATTTCTCTTATGGATGGCAATCCTCCAAGCACCTCCGTTGGAAAAACATCATCAAACTCTTGGAGAATGGCTACAATTTCACTTGGCAAAGACAAGGTAGAATTATTAGTAGAAATATAAGATCTTTTGCAAAGAAGAAGAATAATCGGTTCTGTAGCTTCTATTACCTCTATGATCTTACTCTCTTTTGTAAAATAATTCACTCTTCTTTTACCTCCCCTATCTTGTCCTTGCTCACTCCCATCCGTTATGGTCAATGACACTTGTTTTCCCATTCTCTCTCTCAACTTTTTCTCTTTCCTCTCTTGGTCTTTTCTCTCTAACTCTTATTTTTGTTTGGCATTTTATGCTCCCTTTTTCTTTTCTCTTTCCCTCATATTTTTTGGTCTTTGTTCACCTCACTTGGGAGCATGGGGGTTATAGTGAATTTAGAGCTCTCTTTGACAATGGAGTAAGTGTTCTTCCTCCCATCATACTTTACATTTCTATCATATTACTAAGACCTCCCTAGGAGCACATGACCTACTTGCTTAGACACCACATGACAAAGTACATCATCTTTGTAATTTCCCATCTCAAAAGGTACCAAGACTCATTTATAGGGTTTGGGGTGTTTAATCCATTTCATGCCAAATTCATCAACTAAGCTTATACTAATCACATTAGTGCAACTCCCACTATCCATAATAACACCATAAGGGGTCTTGTTGATTAGACACCTTGTGTACAATATATTCTCTCTTTGTTGATGATCTTGGTCTTTAATAGCTTGGGAGTTCAATGATCGTCTTGTGACTCCAACTAAGGAATACTCTTGGCCAACTACTTCCCTTTTATTACTTTATTCTTTCATATTTTCTTCTTAGTCTCTATGGCATTTTTCTCCCTCTTCTTCTTCGTCAGTTGAGACTTCTCCATAGGGGTTAGTGTACATAAACTTTTTGCTTGGACATTCATGGGAAGTATGCCCATATCTAAGACATTTGAAGCACTTGATGTCCCTATTTCATTGTGGCCTTTCCATGCCTTTTCCCTTATCCTTGTTCCAACCTTCCCTAGGTTTTTAATCTTTCCTAGGCTTCCATCATTCCCTTGACTTGTTGTACTCCCTTTGAAAAGGTTTTGGAGCATCACCTTTCTTGATTGGTATATTACTAGTGGTGTTTGGATTTTGAATTGTTGGTTTAGCAAAGGTCCTTCTCTTTAGTTGCCTCTCAATTTTTGTGGCAGCATGAACTATATTTTTAAGTTGGTTATAGGAGTGTAACTCTACCAAATTAACTATTTCTCTACTCTACCAAATTAACTATTTCTCTATTCAACCTACCTAAGAATCTAGCCCTTGTTGCCCTAGGGTTCTCCTGGATTTGACCTCTTATTAACATCACCTCTATTTTCTTATGGTAATCATCCACACCTTTATTCCTTTATTTGGGTGATTGAATCATTTGGTAGAGGTCATGGTAGTAGTGGTATGGGACAAACGTAACCCTCATCATGTCCTTTAACAAGTTCTAATTTCCCACATCTTCTACTCCCATTTACCTTCTTTGAGTGCTAATTTGCTCCCTCCAAATTAATGTATACTTGATGTGTTATTTATTTGGGTATAAAAATCTCATAAAAACTAAGCACATTCCTAATCAAGTTAAGTTAAAACGTTAAACCTAAACTACGCATATGAGCAAGCGTACTCATCATTAACCGAGCATGGGTTCAAATGAGTGTTGATCCTCAAGGAACAAGTAGACATTAATCACCTTTCTTTCATTGTTTAACCGACTTAATAAAGTGAAAAAGAAATAAAATAAAACAAACAAAAATAAAAAAATAAAAATATATACATGTCAAGGATGGAGAAGTATGCAATTCAAACAATTGGTTAGACAACCATGATCTTAAAGTACCAAACCTTTATCATAATCAATTATTTACTTGGCATTATGAAGGATTAAAGTAGACTCACTTCTTTTCCAATCCATGAATCCCTATCTTCTAGATAACTTAGCATCACATACTCTGTCTCAACCAGTCTTACCCAAAAGATGCATTAAACACAATCTTTTGATTAAATTTTCATACTCTGGCAAACTTAAAACATGAAATTAACCAATGAATTCATACTCTGGCAGACATCAATTAACCTTTATTTACTAGTTCTTAGCAATTAACCCCTTTCCCAAGCAAGTTAAGAGACAACAAATATGAAATTAATCAAATTGTAACCTCCATCAACCCCTTTCCTAAGCAAGCCAATGGAAAGAAACAATCAATCAATCTCGTAATCAATCCAAGTAATTAAATAGCAAGAGTAACAATCAATTAATCAAAAGATCAAACAACTCTAAAAATCATGAATATCTAAAACAATGTCGAATTACAATAAAATAATTAACATATCATTGTTCAAGAAAAAGAAAACAAAGTAAAAGAAAGCACTCATAGACAAGTCTCCTTCTTTTTCCTTTGAAAACCTTCTTCCACAACCCTCCTTGAATTGAAGAATTCTTCCTTTGATTTGAATGATTTTCTATGATGATCAATGAATTCTTTCTATTCTTTTGTGTTTTCCATCTATTTATAGGCTTAGGAAGTGCCTAAACTCGTAGGTGCAATGTTTTTGGCTGAATAGAAGTTGGAAGATACTAAAACTTCACATATTATAAAAAATCGCGTAGAAAAAATCAAGCACCGCCTTAACTTTAGGACACAGCCGGCGCCGTCTAGACTCTCGGAGCCGGTGTCGATTGTGTTCTATTTTTCCAATTGTTCTCCGCTTTTTCCTTGAATTCCACATAATGTATTCCAGAATGCAGCTGGCGCCGCCTTGGCTTTTGGAGCTGGTGCCGGTTCACTATGTTCTGTCCTGGTTCACTAATTTTTTTTGCCTCGAAGTTCGTGCAACCAGTGCATGGCCGGCGCCGGTTCCAGTGCCCTAGCCGACGCTGCTTCTAATATGTTTCGTGATGTTTTTGTTTCGTTTTACTCTAAAAATCTGAAATAACGAACAAAATATCTTTCTAAGGGTAAAATCTCAAATATGAAGGAATATGACTAGTTATTAAACAAAATGTATCACAAAAAAACTTTAAATAACTAGTAAAAGTATGACTAATTTAGCCCCTATCAATACTCCAAAAAATTCAAAATAGCTAACCTCACATTTGATCTTTCACTATAAGTATGGCCTTGAAAATATATTTCCATTTTGCTCTCCCATTCAGAATAGGCTTTGGGATCATTCTTCCCATAGAATATAGGTGGCTTTATCTTAATATAGATGAACTCTCTCTCCTCTTCATTTCCTTCTCTCCTACCTCCTCTATTGTCCTATCCTCTATTAAGTTCCCCATATTTATCATCTTATTCTCCCTCATACCATTCATCAACTCTCTCAAACTCTTGTTCTAACTCCCTTAGATTATTTCTTCTATTCCTTCCTTGGTCCCTACCTCTTCCTCATTTTACTCCATAACTTTGCCTTCTCATGGTAGCTTGGTGGAAATTCCCAATTGAGTACTCATCCCAATCTTCACCTTGTTGAACATTTAATGGAAGAGTATGGGCATCACCTTCCATTATTCTAGGGCTAGAAGCTTCAATCCGTTCTTGACCCCTTCTTTGTGCCACGGTAGAAGATTGACCCAAATGTTGTCTCAATCTCGTGATCTTCTTTGTCATATATTCAAATCTACTCTGCATTGTCCTCATAATAACATTTAAATCCTCTCGCAAAGCCCGAGCATCTAGTGATTCTTTTTGTGGCCTACTAGATCCACTTGGATTAGGCCTAGAAAGTTCTTGTTCATGAGCCATGGAAATGAAATTACTCAATAAGTTATACCTACAAAAGAGATTAACAAAATGAAGTAGTTCCTCTCTTCACTTTCTTGTGTGTTTACTCTCAATGGTTTTCACTGTACACTCGTGTTTACCCTCTTTGGCTTTTTTGATGATAGTCTCTCTCTCTCTTGCCTTTTTCTCAACATTCAAACCTTCTTATTCAATCCAATTCTCCCCAATAGCTAAAGATTTAGTCCAACCATGTGAATAAACAAAAACCAAAGAATTTTCCAATTAGGGGGATCTTAGGGGGATTTCAACAAACACTTGTTGGGCACCTTAACAAACAAGCTTTTAAGCAAGAATTTCAAAGAGTAAAGGACTCAATTAACACAAGAACAATACTAAAAAGCATAAGGAAGCAATTCCAAACAAGAAATTAGCAAAACAAAGAAACAAGAACTACTAGTAAATAGGAATAGGAAGACAAAGATAATCACAAATATGCAATAGCAAAGATGAGTTCTATGAGCATAGATTTCAATAATAGAGTGATATATCAAGTCCCAATATCCCAAGGAATGAAGAATAAAAGTAAAAAATCACAACTATAGCCACAAACATTCTCTTAGAATATTTATCAAACACCTTGGTTGTAATCCCATCACTTAAAACCAACTAATACTTTCACCCAAATTCAAGCCCCTTTTCACTACAAACATAAGATAAATTTATTCCCAAGCATTACAATAACTTCAAGGAACAATATTTTCAAGAATAAATCGAGAAATAATAAAGATATTATGACCTTTTTAAGGCTTTGTTTTGAGTTACGAGAATTTTTCTATTTTTTTTCAACTTTGATGGGGCTCCTTTTCTTGATGTCAAGCTTTGATTGGAATTAAGGCTTTCCTTGTTCTGATATCAAACTCTTTGATATGGTCTTATATGGGTAAATTTGTTGGAACAATGGCTAACAATGGACAAAAACCTTAGCTCATAAAGTGAAACCCAATTA
Organism: Voacanga thouarsii; assembly: GCA_026120185.1. NCBI lineage: Eukaryota > Viridiplantae > Streptophyta > Magnoliopsida > Gentianales > Apocynaceae > Voacanga > Voacanga thouarsii. Next base: position 1,113,867 of record JANUWF010000106.1, read on the forward strand.
GTGGAATTTTTGTGGCTAAATAAAAGAGAATAACTATCTAACTACCCTCTAGCAAAGCCTTGAAGAACTAAGCATTAAAGAACCACCAGAAAAATAGCAAGATATGATACAAATTTACCTAAATATCTTTGAAACAACAAAGGAAATCAAGAATAAATGAAGTAGAATTTTGGGCACCCAAATAATGGAAGTCAAGATAAACCTTAGAAGAACAAAGCAACTAAGATCCAATTAAGAGAAATCATATTAGATTGTCCAAAATATTTAGAGACTCATTCAAAGAGAGGACTAAGCCCTAAGTATAGTCTTGAACAAGATGAACAAGGAGATAAAGACCTTTCAAAGCTCTCTTTCATAATTTGAATAAAGTAAGTTGAATACATTATCAAATCACCAAAAAGATATATTTATACTACCCAAACCCTAATTAAGTAATTACTAAAGCCCACAGATAATATAAGGCCTTAAAGAAACTTTACATAGTGTTTAAAGTCATCATAAATCAGAGGAAATCATAAAAATCAGAAAATAAGGCCTATGGCCCGACTGGACCTGATGCCAGGCGCAGGCGCTAGACTTAGCACCAGGTCTATGCTAGAATTCTAGTGTTTGGCTGGTAGATTGTACTTGGAGCCAGGTAGGTTGCTTGGGCCTGGCGCTAGGTAGGCTCTGGTCTATTAGGCTATGCATTTTCACCTTCTTTTGGTGCGAGCTTAAGTTACTGTTGTGTTCCTTTTTGAATAGCCATCAAATTATGCTCTTTGTTACCTTCTTCATCCTTCAAAATCTCTTCCATCCTCAAATATAGTTGTAAGAGCAATTGGATATCGCCTTGAAATCTCTTGGACCTTGATCTTGTTATCAATCCTTGCAAGGTCATTCCCTCTTCTTGAGATTGAATCTCTTGGCTGGCTTGATTCCTATCAGGTAAGGACTCCATATTTGTGGTTGTTGATAGATTCTTGAAAATGGCTCATTTTGTGGCTTGTTCTAAGACTAATGATGCTTCTTATATTGCAGATTTATTCTTCAAAGAAGTGGCGAGAATGCATAGGATTCCAAAGACTATTGTATTAGATAGGAACACTAAATTTCATAGTCATTTTTCGAGAATCTTATAGAATAAACTTGGCACTAATCTATTGTTTTCCACAGCTTGTCATCTCCAAACGGATGGGCAAACGGTAGTGGTTAACCGAACACTCACCCAACTCTTGAGGACTATTATCAAGAAGAACTTGAAGAATTGGGAAGAATGCTTGCCACACATTGAGTTTGCATATAATAGGACTATCTATTCTACTACTTCTTATTTTCCTTTTGCAGTTGTGTATGCTTTTAATCCTCTAATGCCTTTGGATTTTGTTCCTTTGCTTGTAGGTGAACGAATGAACCTTGATGGAGCCAAGAAGGCAAAAGCGGTAAAGGCTATCCATGCAAAGGTTAAGGCAACTATTGCAAAGCGAAATGAAGAAATCGCTTTTAAGCACAACTAAGGAAGGAAAAATGTTTCATTTGAACCTGGCGATTGAGCGTGGGTGTACCTTCGCCAGGAGAGATTTCTTACTCAAAGAAAAAGAAAGTTAGACCCAAGAGGTGATGAACCCTTCCAAGTCATTACCTGAGTTGGAAATAATGCCTACAATATTGATTTGCTTGGTGAGTATAAAGTTAGTGCAACGTTTAACGTTAGTAACTTAACTCCTTTTGATAAGAATCCACCTAAGCATCATGCTATAGCTAAAGAAGGGGGACGGAGATTCAAACCACATTCCATGGTGCCAGGGAAGAATTTAAATTATGAAGGCTTTCTGTAAAACCCCACCTAAACCTACCCTAGAGTTAGAGGGATATGGTGCATATCATATCATATTGCATAAAAATATATTTCTTGGATGAATTCATATGCCTTAGAATTGTGAAATAGGGGTAGGTTATATGGTTTAATTATGCTAGCTGAGTAGTAAGGGTAAACAGGAAATTTCAATTGAAGACGAAATAGGAGGAAGGCTTGAGGCTTAAAAAGGAAGAGAATTTGGTTGGGAATATAAGAACAAGATTTAATGTGTTTAAGTGGTTAGAGATTTGTGATTTAATCTCTAAGGTCTTGAGTTGAAATCCCATCACCTAAAATTTATTTTTAATTATCTTAACCAATGTTTGAATTTCTCTTTTCTTACATTCCTTAAAGCTAGGAATGTTGTCTTAGGGAAGAAACAATGGTAATGTTCTAACCATGTGATCTTGTCCTTAAAGAAAATCTAGAAAAGTTTTGGTCTCCATCATTTTAGCAAGCCTTGTCTTAATCTATTTAAATTTAAAATACTCCTATTTCTTTAATTCTTTTCAATTTCTATATAAAAAAAATATCTTGGATAAATCTTGGCTTGAATTTTTGAAATTTCCAGCTTTTGGGATAGGAAAATGACCGAAATTTTGGAAGGAAAATAGGAAGGTGGTTTTAAATTAAATCACCATAGCTTTCCTTCCAAGAACTACATTTTCTTCTTGTTCTTATTTTAGTTCAAATCTGGAAATTTTTCTAGCAATCATTCTTGGCTGATTTTCAAAAATTGCAGCAACATTTGCCTATATAATTCTTGCTAGCAACCAACAATTTTGTGTAAATAGGAAAGTTGAAAATACCTTGGAATTTCGCAGCTTGTATAGCCTTACTAAACCAGAACTTTTCCAGCAAATTACCAAGAGTTAGACATGGAAGTTGAGCCATCAACTTATGCATAAGAATACCTGAAACTTTCTTCCAAGATGATGGCTGGAAAATCACCATTAGTGAACCTTCAAATACTCCAAAGTTTCAGCTGCAAATCTATTTCAAAATGGTTCGAAAATTTTGCTAAAAAATCCTTCCATATCCTAAGAATTCTTGTAGCTAAAACCAGAATTTTTCCAGCTTGCTTAGCAAAGTCAAGAACTAATTTCTTCCTCAATTATCTTCAACAATTTCGGCCACCTTGAAGCCATGGACTGAACATCTTGTCTTCTTCATCCACCATGGCCATTAGAGCTCCATTAACACAGCTCAAACCACTCCTAACTTTACTCCATTCAAAACTTTTCAAACTTGAAAATTAAATTCTAGCTTTTCCTTCATTAAACTCTCACCTAGCTAGATGAATAAACCAGAATTTTCTCCTATCTTGTATAGCTATTTTTGGCCAGCCATAAGGCTGAAACACTCCTTCATTTCACAATCAAATCATAGCTAGACTAGCCACCCACCATTGAAGGACAAGAACCTTCAACAAGAAAATACCATTAACAAATCTTCTACCTTTAACACCTCCACTTTTTCCTCATTTTGAAATTCAAACTAGCCAACTCTCTCTCTCTCTCTCTCTCTCTCTCTTCCTAGGATAACTAAAATTCTCCTCCCTAGCTAGGCTATTCGGCCATCACACACCAAGCACACATAAATCATTTTCTCTCAATTTTTTCTTGTGTTCTCAAGAACACCAAGAACACACACTAGACTTCTTCAACCTTCAATCAACTCTATTCATTCCAAATCACTCCAAAAACTCTCAAATAAACTAGGATTCAACCTATACTCATCCATAGCACACTCCATAACACTAAAACAACCATAGTTGATCTCAACTTCGAATCAAACATGCTCTTTGTCTAAGAACAAGAAAAACATCAAGAAGGTAAATTTAACCACCTTGATCCTTCTTCACTTGTTCATCTCCATTTCGTCATCATCTTATTCTCTCTCTCTTGGTCGAACCATTGGTGGCCATTCTTGAATAAACTTCAATCAAGGAAGGACTCCTTAAGCACTCAAGGACCTTCATTGGACAAGATGACATCTTCAACTCCAACGATCATCAAACAAGTATTTTTTTCATGACCTCCTTCTTAAATTTTCAATCTCAAGGCTTTTAGATGATGAAATTAATAGGTTGATCGAATAATGTTGAGTTGGAGATATGTATGTGGGTAAAAGGAATAAATTAAAGACAAGAAGATTGAAATGAATATTGGGACTTATGAATAATTATTGGAGATTATGCTTTAGGACCATTATATGCTTATGATTAAATGCTTTATGTCACTGGTAAGGTTGTTGTGATGAATATTATTACAAGTCTATTTTTGGGCAAATCAACTTGTTATTTATTGGATATACGTGTGTATGAATATATATAAATTTTAGTACTAGTAAATTCACTATGGACATTAAAATCATTATTAGAGCTACTTTTACTACTAATATTATTATCATTACTACTATTATTATTATTATTATTATCATCATTATTATTAATACTATTAGTATTATTATTTAATTTAATTTATTAATTTTGGTAAGCCTCAACATTTTTTAAAGTAATAATTACCTAGACTATTATTATTTTATTAGATAAGTAAATAGTAATATTACTTTTGAAATTGATTCATATCAAATATCTTTTAAATTCATATTATTTAATATTCTTACTAAAAATTTTATCTAAACTTATGTATTACTTAATAAATAATTATGATTATTAATTAATATGAATATAATTTATTATTTATTATTAACGTTATTTATTATTAATATCATTTGTTATTTATTATTAGTATTATTTATTATTTATTATCAATATTATTTAGTATTTATTATCAAAAGTACTTATTATTTATTACTAATTTTATTTATTATTTATTAATATTATTTATAGTTATTATTATTTGTTAATAAATAAATATTGTTATAATTTGTTATTTATTATTTATAATACCTATTTTATTTTGACTTATCAAATTAATCTTATTCTATAAAATACTTTATCAATTAATGTTAAAGCTTAAGTCATTGTTGTCATAACTAGATGTTATTGTAACTAGTTGAGTTTAAGTATGATAAGCCGAGAGTTATTTATTTAAGCAAGTGATGTTTGGATGTTGGGAACTATACCCTATATTTACCTCAGGTAGGACTAGTTTACCTTGAACCAACTTGGAAGGCTATTGTATCAAGAAAAGCAAGAGATCAGGTAAGTCCTTGCATAAAGTTATTTAAAGATCAAAATCACTTCGGCAAGTCAAAACATGATGTATACGTGGAAATGTGCTTTAGATGCAATTATGGATAATTTTCTTTTTCTTTTCCATTCAATCAAATAATTTCAAGTTGAACAAGCAATTTGACACAAAATGCTAAACTTTCCCTAAAAACCAACTTTGACAAGAATTTTGTAAACCATAATTGCACTTTCAAAGAAAACACATTGAATTATTCTTCTTTTCCTAAAAGGGACAAATACAACATTGAGTACTCAATAAGGGTAGACTACTAGAACAAGTCTTTGAAGGGTTGGGTAAGTCTCTCAGTAGGAGGCCACATTTGGGGTGCGAGCTCTACTTGGACAAGACGATAGTTCTTCTTGGTTAGGCCGGTCCAAGTTAGCAATCACAGTTTCGATGGACTGTTTATTTCTGGAGTGAACAACCAGTAAGTTTGTGTGTAGAGATGGAGGAATATCTAATCCGGTGGGTTGTACACCCATCTTGTATCAGAATGTACAAAGTGTGGCATCCTGATCATTCTGTTATCATGATGCACAAAGTGTGGTATCCTAACCGTTCTTTTGTCATGGTGCACAAAGTGTGGTTCCATGTCCATTCATGATGTATGGCTTCATATTCAACTTTATTTGAGTGGTTATTTCTTTACAAGTTGAGCACTTTTGCTTTGCAAATGCTAATAAAACACCACTCAGTGTTCAAAGATAAATTTCTGAACTTGCAAACTTTTTATTATGACTTTTCAAAACTTGCATACATGAATTTCTTTTCCTAAAATACCATGAGCACACACAGGGCTTACTGAGAAATATTCCTCACACCTTTTTATATCATGTCTTCAGGTTGATCCTATATTGAAGGTTGATTTACTTTAGTTGCCATAAGCTTGGAAGACTTATTTTGATGTATTTATTATTGGAGATTTTATTTACCTTCTATTTGTTCTAAGACTTGTATAAGTATTGTTTTGGGATTGTAATAAGTGTATTATTAAGTATGTTTTTTGTTACCTAGTTATAAAGACCCCTTGTCCTAGGACAGGGCGACATCCCCGCCCTTTTTGGGGTACATAGGTAGCGGGGTATTACACTTTCAATGGAGGATTCAAGCCACCAAGCTAAGGAATGTGAAGATAGTAAAGAAGTAGGTGCCAAAGGGAAGTTTAAAAGACATTCAAGAAGATAAATCAAGAATTAAGAAGGTTGTCAAGCAATGGATGATCAAAGAAGGGCCAAGCGGATCAAAGCTTGAACAATAATTTGTGCGAAGAATCAAGTACGCGCGAGAGAAGGCTGAAAAAACAAGAAAAATCGGGTGTGAAGAGACCAGAACTATAATACCCCGCCCAAAACCACCTTTGAATATGGGGAAAAAGTCATGCATTGCATAGAATTTCACATTTCACGTGTTATCTTAGAAATTATTCTTGCATGGGTGCATGTCATTTTCAAAGTTGCTTTTGCATTTGATTTATTTGGTGAGAAATAATTGTGTTGTTTAAGAGTTGGTTAAGTGAAGTTTAGTCGAGGAGATGGAAGGATGAGAATTAGGGTGGAAAGAATTTCTTAGAGAAATATTAGCATTGGAGTTGGTTTGTAATAGCGAGGAGGTTGGTGATTTCCCTTGGTGACCCGAGTTCGAATCTTACCTTTTTTGAATCTTAGTTTCTTTTCGAAAATTCTTTTCCTAGACTTCTACATGTCTTGGCGGAAAAAGACCTAGCCATCCTAGAGAAATTTCAACGCCATTATTCTAAAGAAATAAGTCTCTATAGTTATTTCCTAAATTTAAGGATTTTTGATGTGAACAAAGACCACCTTTATTTTCAAGCCTTTATTCTCTTGGATTTTCGAAAAACCCTAGCTGAAAAATTAAAATTCCAGCTTGATTTTAACTTATTAGATTTGGTAACGGATAGTTGGAATTAAAGAGTTGTTCTCCTAGTTGGAAACCTTGTTGATATTGAACTTAGAACCTTAGCTAAAAATCTGGAAAATTTTCCAGCTAATGCCGCCACTTTTTGAGGGATTTTTAGCTCAACTCAAACTCTTCCAACACTAGGAAATCTTATCTAAAATCCTTTAGAAAATCCAGCACTTTTAAGTGCAATCCAACTCTTCAAACCTTAGCTCAAATCACCTAAAACATCTTCCATCAATTCAGATTATTTTTGTTGCACAAAATCAGATTTTATTCACCAAAAACTCCAGAATTTCGGCCAGCTTCTGCCCAGAATTTTCGACAGCTTCCTATCAGAAATTTCGGCCAGATTGTACTCCTACTCAAACAAAATTTCTGCACACCAAAACCTACCAAAATCCTCAGCAAATTAAGCCAATTTTCAGCACAAAAAACCCTCACCCTTTTCTCTATAAATCACGGTAGAACAACAGCTACAAATGTCTAGAATTTCTTCCCCTTTGTTCAGCAAATTTTCGCATAGCAAATCACTGCATGCGTACAGAATTTTAGTTCTCAAAACCTACTCAAACTCTTCCTTGTTTTGGCCAAAAATTCTGAACACATATAACCCTTTACTTGAGCTATATTTCGGACAACATAAGGGAGAAAATTTCAGAATATTTTCTTCTCATAAATCCTCCCAAATTCGGCAGCAATAAGGTGCATAGCAAGCTGCAATTTTCGCCCTTGCTGTCCAAGAAACCTAAAGCCATTAGGAGTCTTTCTAAACACCACCATTTAACCCTAAACCAATCTTCTCTAACCCTAAAACTCAGTAGCCGACTACCCTTTCCATTCTACATGAAAAATTTCAGCAAGAACCTCTCTACAATTTTCGAAAATCACAAGAACAACTCCTAGCAAGAAACCGATCACCCTCTAAGGTAAGTAAAAACCATCTCAACCTCTTGATTCCTTTCTTCCATCAATTCTTCTCCCTTTCTTCCCTTGAATCACGCCACCTAAAGGCTGATTTCATCTCTTTTACTTATTTTTGGTCAAAAGGAAGGAAAGAAGGCAGCTTTTCTCTTCTAATCAAACGAACTCGAGACGATCACCATAGGAGCACCGAGATCTTGCTAACTCGGTTGTTGCAAGGTAAGAGGATACTTATCCTTGATGTCGAAATTAAAGTTTAATATGGTTGATGAGGTCCAATAGCATGATGAATGGGTAGTTTGAGTCTAGTAATTAACTAAGCCTATTCGATGGATAGCTATGCCATGTTTTATTGTGGTAATGATGGAGATGAATTGTGATGGTCAAGTCAAGCCTTTTCGATATAATAATCATGTCTTTAATGAATATATGGTCATAGTATATGAACTCTGGGGTTTAGATAATTTATTTGGAATTAGATAGTGGATTGTGAATTGTTATGGGATTAAATGAGTTTAGAGCCTATTTGAATCGATTGAGACCCTGATCATGATATTATATGGTTTTAGATCAGGAAGATATTTGAGGAAAGCAAGCTGTGATTTTATCTCATTTGTCTGAGGTATATCAGGTAAGTCCTTGCATAAACTCTTTTGTTAAATGTTGTGATGGCAAGTCTATGTTGTAAAGCTTTGTGAAGCTATTGTTAAACTATGTTTACTTGGGTTGTAAACGTAGATATTTATTCTTTAAATGGTTTTGTCATGCTAACGATTTTATCAAGAAAACTATTCTTTCTTCTAAATTTTTAGAAAACTATTTTAAAGAAAACTACGTTGTACAAAGCCAAGGTATGAAAATTTTGAATCAGGAATTAATGGATATGTTCGTTGAGTACTCAATAAGGGTAGGCTAACAATACTAGTCTTAGAGGGCTAGAGTAAGTCTTCTGGCAGGAGGCCACCTCCAGAAGATAAGCTCGGCTTGAAAAGGCGACAGTATTGGTTGGTCAGGCCGGTCCGAGCTAGCATTTGTACCTGGTAAGGTATTATTTATTTTCCCGACATGGACACCTGGATGATTTTGTTGGGTGTAGAGAAGGAGGAGTATCTCACCCGGTGAGTTGTACACTCACCTTGATCAGAACGCTCAATGTATGGCAATTTGGTCCCGGCAAGGTGCACAAAGTGTGGTGCCTTGTCCTTATGGAGCCTAACATTTGGTGACATGACTGTTTATTCGAGTGGATGATTTGTTTTGTGTAAAGTGTGATTATGAGAAAAACCCACTCCTTGTGAAAAGAAAGTATTTATGACTTGCCAAATATTTCTGCAAATGTTTTCCACTATGCATACACGAACTGTTTGAACCACCATGTGCACACATAGGACATACTGAGATTTCATCTCACACTATTTTATATCATGTTTTTAGGAGATAGATTATGCTGAGCCAGCGGGGCATGTGATAGTTGAAGCTTTTGTTTTCTTCCCCCATTTTGTTCTAGGAACCAGTTGTTGTTTAAGCTTCTAAACGATAATTGTTTTATTTCGTATTGCTCCAATTTGAGCCGGATGTAATAAGAGTTTTTCTCTATTTATCTAAGTTAACTCTTTTGGGGTTGCCTTTACATTTTATACTTCGTTTTAAAGACTCCTTGTCCTACGGGACGGGGCGACATCCTCGCCCTTTTAGGGTATGTAGTAATGGGGTGTTACAAGAACATACCTGGTATTGGGTCCATTAGTACACCTGGCGCCATGTCTACACTGGAACAAAATTGTTCTATTTCCAGAACACATTTGGCGCTAAGTACACTAGTACACCTGGCGCCAGGTCATTTCGGGCATAACCTTATTTTGCTGATTTTTTTTGTTTTGTTTTACTTTTGTTTCCAATTAAATTTTCATGAATTTTATTATCTAATAGGGATTTTAGACCTTTTAAAGGCTTAAATGGTTGAGATTTTATCTCACCCTAGTTAGGTTTAGATGCCTATATATATGAGACTCTTTAATAAGACTCTTTGAATATTAACTAACTTTTAAATATTAATAGAAATCAAAGAGTCTTATTTGAGAGCTTTTGAGAGGTGATTCCCCTTGGGTAAATCCCATGAACATCAAGACTATTCTTAGGGCCTAGTCCTTCCCTATGTTTTGAGTCTATAAACTCTTTTAGGATGATCTATTAGCTTACTAATTTGAGTCTTAGGTTATAGATAATCTAAAGTTCTTGTTGGAGGTAAAGTTGGTTGGCTAAATCATCTTCTTCAAAGTGTTCTTGGTTTATTATTGAATCGAGGGTTTTTGTTGTGATTTGGATGACTTGATTCTCATTTCTAGTGTTCTAAGTTCTTTATTTTGGTTTAGGGTCCTAGTATTTGAATTGGTTGTCTTGTTTCTTCACAAATTTCACTATTTTGAGCTCTTTAATGGGTCTTACATTTTACCTCAAATTTAGCCACGAAATTCATTGTGAAAACACCCCCAAGGTAATATCAAATAGTTTGATATTAGAGCAAGCAAGCTTTGATTCTTATTAAAGCTTGAAGGCATCACACAAGGCTTCAAACATAGTAAATCCTGTAACTAAAAAATGTGCTACAAAAAGGGCAAGTTTTTTATTTTTATTTTTCTTGTGTTTTATATGTTAAACTTGTACCTTGTTGATAGTATGATCATTGGGAATTGCAAATTTCTTGTTGTTTGTTGATTTTGGGGGCTAAAATTGCTTAAAATTTTTACTATATCTTGAGCTTCAAAAATTGCCTACAAAGTGTTTGATATTTTGCTTGAGTGAACTTTTCACTTGAAATTGTAGCTAAAACTTTGTGAACACTTCCTATTGTTGATTATCTATCATTTCAAGTATTTTAGGGACATTGCTTGTCTATTTGAGATCATCTTAGTTGTTGAATTCTTGCCATTGCTCTTGAATACTATATTCCTCGAACTTCTAGTGTTTCATTGAAATTATTGTTAGGCCTTGTCCACTTACCCATTCTTTAGCCATTGAAGTTGTCAAACTCTCTTGAATTCATTGATTCTTGATGTAAACTCCTTGAGGTTCATTGTTGTTAATGATTAAACTTCCATCTAAGTCTAGTTGGTTGTCCTTAGAAGGTTAGTAAACTTGTCAAGTTTGGACTAGCTCCTAAATAATTGGGGAGATTTTTGTGGAAAGAACTCATTGAGGAAATTGAGTGCTTGAAAAAGGTAGGAGTGTAAGCTTATTCTTGTTAAAAGCCAAAGAAGAGTTAAATATAAGGGTTGAGCGTTAATTCTTAAGTGGATACGCGTGAGGGAGTGATTGTGAGGAATTACTTACTCTTTTTATCCAAAATTTCTAAGTAACAACCCTTGAAATTTTCAATACAATGTCCTAAGGAACTTCATTTGATATTCAAGCTACATTTGAAATTTTCCAAGAAAAAATGGAAGGCATGAGGAGGGACATTGAGGGGATAAAATCTAACCAAAGCAAAACCTCAACGAATGCTAAAAGGAGAGATAGCCTTAGAGTGAAAAATAAGTGCAAAACTCCATTCTCATTATATGAGCAACTGATGAAGAGATTTGGAGAATATTTTTGGGAGGTTATCTAAAAATTCCATTAAAGGGGAAAGATAGGAAAAGTTTTGGGTTAGGTAAAGGAAGACATGAAGAAAAAAAAATAAAAAAATGAGGGGTGCAAGGAAGGCGACCTACCCTAAGAAGTCTACATACACCAATCCTATATTTCAACATTTGCTAAACCAAAAAAATAAGCCACCAAAACAATCACTAAGAACAACCTAAAAGTTTAGAGAAGAAAATGGTAGTAAAGAAAGACTTGAGGTTAGGAAGGTTTTTCCATTGATTGGTGTTGCTAGAAAGATTGAGGGTGCGAATGATGTTGAGAATGAGGAGAATTCCCCAAGGAGCAATATCTTTTACACTAGGTGCCTTATCCAAGAAAAGCCTTGTAGTATGATCATTGATGGAGGAAGTTGCACAAATGTAATAAGTGCTACCTTAGTGGAGGATTTGGGAATAGAAACCATGAGACATCCTAAACCATACAAACTCCATTGGTTAAGTGATTATGGTGAAGTAAAAATAAACAAACAAGTTGAGATTGAGTTTAATATGGGGACATATATAGACATGGTGCTATGTGATGTGTTCCTAATGCAAGTGGGGCTTATTTTATTAGGAAGGTCATGGATGTTTGATAGAGAAGTAGTGCACAAAGGGAGGGAGAATAAATATATTTTGAACAAATATGGGAAGAATATTACACTACTTCTATTATCCCCTAGTGAGAAGGACAATGAGAGAAGAGAATTGAAAAAGAAGCAAAAACAAGAGAGAAAAGAAGGAAGCAAAAAGAGGGTACCAAAAAAAAAAAAAAACCGATGGAGGAAAAATGAGAGAAACTTCATTGGAGTTGAAAAATGAAAACAAAGAGAAAACGAGTGAGAAAGGGAGACATAGTAAGTGAAACCTTCTTGTGCTTGAAGAGTGAAAATAATGAGAGAGAGGCTACAAAGAAGAAAAGTCAAGATGAGGGGAAAACTGAGCTTTATGTGGGAGAGAATAAACTTGTATTTTCATTTTCACAAAAAAAATTCTTGTTTGAGATCTTACACAGGTGTTAATTTGAGGACGAATTGTTTTCAAGAAGGGAGAAATGATAGGAATCCACATAAGCATCATGCTAAATCTCAAGAAGAGGGATGGAAATTCAAACCACATTCCATGGTGCCAAGGAAGATTTTAAATTACGAAGGCTTTCAATGGAGGATTCAAGCCAAACAAGCCACCAAGCCAAGGAATGTGAAGATAGTAAAGAAGTGGATGCCAAAGGGAAGCTTGAAAGACCTTTAAGAAGATAAATCAAGAATCAAGAAAGTTGTCAAGCGATGGAGGATTAAAGAAGGGCCAGGAAGATCAAAGCTTGAATAACAATTTGTGTGGAGGAGCAAGTGTGCGAGAGAAGGCTGAAAAGACAAGAAAAATTGGGTGTGAGAAGACCAGAACACACATGGAGTTGGGTCCACTAGTATAGGGCTGCTAAAGAACCGAGCTTCTCGTGAGCAGCTCGGGAGCTACTCGGTCAAAGCTCAGCTCGAACTTGGCATTGACCGACCCAAGCCAAGCTAGATTTGAGCCTTGAATTAAAGGAGCCAAACTCGAGATTAGCAGAGCTTGACTCGAAACTCGTTTAAAATTCGGCTCGAATGCTCGATTCGTGAACTCGAATTCGAGTTTGAATAAATAAAGATATAAATAATATTAATATATATATCTTGTTATAATATATGAAAGCATATTTATAAATTTTATTACACAAATATATTCTATATCTAAATGAATATGTGTTTTATTATAATTTTACCAAAAAGCAATTATACAATTGATAATAAAAATTATTATATCTTACAATCTTTTTTTTGGGGGGGGGGGGGGTAAAGTACCTTGAAATATTCTTGCTAATTTATATTACTAATATTACATTATTATAACTCTAGAATATAAAAAGTCAATCATTATTCATTGCGAAATTTTAGTCGATATTTGCTCTAATTTTTATCCTTATTTTCATTCCCAACTTGAATCTCCTATAGTTGGCCAAAAAAAATTATAACAATTGTGTTCTTTTTTTAGCTAGTAACTTTTCTATCATTGAATTTATTTAGACTAAGTTTATTATTTTTTCATCAAAATTAATTTATGTTACTTTTTCCAACTAAAAAAAAAAAGAGATTTAATATTAAATTGTTCATAATAATTAAATACTTAATTGTAATATGTATTTAAATGAATAGATGAAAAAAGTTTAAAACCACAAAACTAGAGTTCAATTAAAAAGAAAATCTAATATACACAACTACTAAATTTTTATATACTAGAAAGATGTATTTTGACTTCATATAATTAAATTCATAATATGTTTTTTTACTTTTTTTCACTAAAAAAGATTAGTTATATGACGAATGAATATAATTTCTAAATTAATCTTCTTAAGGCTTTTCAACAGATTAGTTGTCTTCCTAAAGCTTCTCAAGTCTCAACTACTTTTTAATTTTTTCTTATATGAGGAGGAGTTCTAGCTACTTCCTCATATGTTATCAAAAAATGTAAATTCTTCAAAAAAAAAAAAAAAAAAAAACTCGAGAGTAGTTTAGTTTAGAAGAAGAAGACATTGATCATCTATTTTTTAAAAATTAATTTGATTATCTATTTCATCTATTTTAGATTTGTATTATAGTTTTTTTTGTAAAATTGAAGTTGAAAGGATTAAAAATTCAATTATGTTAAGCTTTTAGTAACTGTTAAAGGGATTACTTTAACTAACAAATATCAAATTTAATTTATAATTTGAGCTTGAGCTTGAAAAGTAATCGAGCATACCTGAGCCGAGTTCGAATAATCCTAAAAGTGAATAGTACCGAGCTCGAGTATAAAATTTTTGTCCAAACAAGCTAGAGCCGAGTTCGAACCTTTACAAATTTTATACTAGCTCGATCTCGATAAGTTATAACTTGACTCGACTTGACTCATTTGCAGCCCTACACTAGTACACCTGGCACCAGGTCACTTCGGGCACAACCCTGCTTTGCTAATTTTTTTTGTTTTGTTTTACTTTTGTTTCCAATTTATTTCCCATGACTTTTATTATGTAATGGGGATATTTTGGACTTTTTAAAGGCTTGAATGGCTGACATTTCATCTCACCCTAGTTAGGTTTAGATGCCTATATATATGGCATTATAACATTTCAAATGTAATAACTTTTGAATATTGATAGAAATCAAAGAGTCTCCTTCGAGAGCTTTTGAGAGGTGATTTCGCTTGGGTAAATCCCATGAACATCAAGACTATTCTTTAGGCCTAGTCATTCCCTCTGTATTGAGTCTATAAACTCTTTTAGGATAGATCAATTAGCTTGCTAATTTGGGTCTTAGGTTATAGAGAATCTAAGGTTCTTGTTGGAGGTAAAATTGGTTGGCTAAATCATCTTCTTCAAATTGTTCTTGGTTCATTGTTGAATTAAGGGTCTTTGGTTGTGATTTGGATGACTTGATTCTCATTTTTAATATTTTATGTTAGTGTTATGCCCTAGAGGTAATCACTTGTATATTGTATATGACACATTTTATTTTAATAAAAGGTATTATTTACCTTACAGTTTCTTTTGTTTACTTTTAAGTAATATAAATATTCGATAAAGTCGCTAGTGTTAAGATTCGTGGACTTCTAAAAGCGAAAAACATCCACGAATCCCTTTCAAGGATCCAAGTAAACGATTAAGAAGACCTTAGGTTTATAGAATTACCTCTCTTCAGCGTAATCGAGATCCTTCGATTCTGATTGTGCTGTCGTACGTACAACCCGAACGATCATCAGACGTTGTAGTGTACGAACATCATCTATAGGTACACACGGCGAATTGACTCGTTGCCCTGAGAGTGCTAGCGCCTAGGGTTTGAGAGGGTTTTTTTTTTTTTTTTTTGGTGAATAGAGGCACAACATTTTTAATAGAACCGAACTGTTGAGAAGACGGCTAGGGTTTTCTTAAAACCTTCCGAATCCCTTAGAGTCCAAATCTGATAATATCTTATAATATTTAAATTTAAATTTAAATTAAATTAAAAACTGATATGATAAGATTATGCCATTATCTTGATAATTTAACTAATTAATTTACCGAGTCAGATTCTTATAATCTGGACATCATCCAGATACATCGAATGTGGACATATTTCTAGATTCATTATATCTGGTAAATTTTTTAGGTTCGATTAACTTAGACATATTTCCAGATTTATCGAATCTGGCTACCAGAAAAATAACCTAACAAGTTCGCTTATTGTGTGACCCTATAGGTCCATTTAACACTGGTAGTGTGCCTAAACCGTATTTAAATAGCCTACAAGTTATAAGTGGTTTCTAACAAAATATTATAACTATCCAGGTTAAATGAAGATCAGTGATCTCTTTGAACCATATCACAATTTTATATTTAGTCCTTTTGTCACACGATATCCAGATTAAGCATAAGGCATGGAACATGTCATCTTTATTAAGCTTAATTAATTATTTCTTAATTTCATAGTAGACTATTCAAACAAATGATATCAATATCTTAGATTGATATATTTGAGTACGGCCATACATTTTAACAATTTAACTTATCAAGGGGTCCATGGATATCTCTCCCATAATTGAGAGGGACAAATTCCTTCACTATCAATCATATTCCTCTCTTTGATTTATTCTATATCCAACAATAGTCTAATTTATTATCTGGTTAAAGACAATGTCAAAATATAGAATTTATCAAGTAGGAAACTTATGATGAATTTAGGTCGAAGGACTTTTAATATCATTATGACTAGAAAATACTTATGACAAGTTCCATGAAGTACTCTCACAGTGGGTCATGTCTAATACAATGTTTTCTAACATTTATTTATGTTTTGATTTGATATCACAAATATCCATGGCCAGAAAAACATAGCCATCTAGTCACGAACATACTAATCTTAATTTATTATTGTTCCAATAATAATAATAATAATCGATTAGGGACTATTTTAGAATAGTCATTGTATTTATTGTTGGGTTTTACTATCAAGTCACGTATTTGATGACCACAAAACAAAATATACTATTCATGGAAAGGAAAACCTCATATTATTATACAAAACATAACGACAATAGTATAAGTACAAATTGACTCTAGGGCATATCCCTAACACCTAGTAGAACACTGTATTAAGAAAATCATGATAGAGATCATGATATGAGATTCCTACTATACTATATAATGTTAGTACTTAAATAGTCTCTAGTCATAGTATTAATGAGACAAGACATCATTAATGTGTTAAGACTAGCATGCGTTAGACTTCCTGATTTGATCAGGTGTTGGTTCTCATATCCGTGTGTGTTGAGATACTCAAATTTAACACATAGATGTTTGTTAATGGAACAAGTTCATTAGATGACCTAGCTATGAGATAATCACATGGATACTTTTTAGTGCTAGTGATATAATCTTAATATAGCAAATATGCAAGTATCATTAGACTTGAGATCTCCAAGGTATTTTGTTTGCTGAGAATTGTACTTTAATTCCAATTTTTGGAGCTCGATCGAGGGCCGCCTATGGGATGGATATTGGGTACATTGTGAGGTAAACGAAAGTAGTTGAGAGAGTCAATAAAGGATTCACCACTCCTAATAGTAGGGGCGAATATCTCACGACCACTTGTAGGAATTACTACTCGAGAAGTCCTTGGCCAAGGCGATTGCGTATTGGAAATAGTTCCAATTGATACAAATCTAGAGTAGTGGGTTCCTGGTACAAGTACTGTTGTATTTGGGCCAGAATTAATTTTGGAGGGAGTTAGCACTAATTTCGTACTCCAAACCGAATGAGATATTGTATGGTGAAATGAGTTAATTGTGTTGTAGTTTGTTATTGAAGGGTTCATGTCAAGCCACTTGACTTTCTGGACTCTTGGGTGGTCATGATGTGTTGCTAGATACCGCTCATGATTTGTGAATATGGGTTTATTAATTGATGAATTAATAAACCAATCCTGATTAGAATTAATAGGATTAATTCTAATTAATTATGGATTATTAATCTCAAAGACGTTTGGATTAATTCATGTTCGCTACCAATTGACTAGGAAACCTAATAGGTCACACACAATAGATAATTATATATTCAAGATGTTATTTGATAATATAGTGGGGTTGATTGAGAGAAAGAGAAGTTGTTGTGGACAAATTATAATTAGTTATAATTTTTGGTTCAAATTACAATTGTGAGAACTTGATATTTTCAATTACAATTAGGGAATTCTAATTGTTTTAGGATTTCAGTTTTTCTGTGAATTTTTTGGTTTATTTGATGATATAACTGAAACCCTAGGAGGGGGATTCACACGAAAATAGCAGCCACCAAAAACTCTCTTCTCTTCTCTCTCTCGTTTTGCCAAAAACGTGAAGAACCCTAGCTACCTTATTTTTCTACTAGCAAAAAAAAAAAAAAATCATGCTTGAGTGTATCCTCTGTGTGGATTACTATTAAAGATAATCACACACTGTGATTATAGTGATTGGACGTTCAACTCTCTTGGAGTTTGATCAAGAGGATTGCTGGATCGCGCCTCGACTTGAAGAAGAAAACTTTTGTTCTTCGGATGATCAAACAAAGGTAAAAAGCTGTTACCTTTGATCTATTTTGTCTTATTTTCCACATATATGCAAGTCCTGGGATGGTATCTCGTTTTATTTTTCGCTGCACTATATTCGATATGCGTGAGAGATACCCAACATTTTAAGTTCTTTATTTTGGCTTAGGGTTCTAGTATTTGAATTGGGTTTCTTATTTTTTTAAAATTTTTTTCACTATTTTAAGCTCTTGAATGGGTCTTGCATTTTATCTCAAATTTAGCTATGAAATTTATTGAGAAAACACCCCCAAAATCATATTACCTTTTGATATAGGTGATGATTCATGGGAAAATCAACTTCAAGAAGGAGGAGATGATAAGAATCAAGCTAACCAAGTGGTTCCATCTTAAGAAGGGGGAGTGACCTTGCAAGGACCAATGACAAGATTGAAGACGAAGAGGTTCCAAGGTGACATCCAATTATTCACACAACAATGTTTGAAGATGGAAGAGTTTTGGAAGGATGATGAAGGTAGCCAAGAGCTCAATTTGATGGCTAATAAAAAAGAAACCTAATAACAACTCAAACCAGTGCCAAAAGAGGATGAAAAATGCAGAGGCCCAGTGACCAGAGTAGACCCGACACTGGGCCCGATGAGCTGAGCCAGCACCGGTTGCAATCTGCTGACAAGTCGCTGGCATTCCAGTGCAGACCCAGTGCCAAGTCTAGCGTGGATCCAACGTTGGGTTGGGTTGGCACACCCAGTCCTTGTTTTGGTTTTTAGCGATTTTATCCGATTTTCTTCTAATTTAAACACAATACAAAGACCTTTTGAGGCCCTATTTTATTTATGGACCCTAGTAATCACTTAGTTAATGTTAGTGTAGTATAATCTTTTTGGTGATTTGACAATTCATTCAACTTACTTTATTCAAATTGTGAAAGAGAGCTTTGAGAGGTCCTTACCTTCTTGTTCATCTTGATCAAGACCATGCTTAGGGCTTAGCCCTCCTTTTGAATGAGCCTCTAAATCTTTTGGGTAATCCAATATAGTTCTTTTGATTGGATCTTTGTTGCTTTGTTCTTCTAAGGTTTATCTTGAATTCCATAATTTGGGTGCCTATAATTCTACTTCTTTTATTTTTGATTTTCTTTGTTGTTTCAAGGATATTTGGGTGAATTTATAGTAAATCTTGCTATTTTTCTTGTGAGTCTTTGATGCTTAGTTCTTTAAGGGTTTGCTAGAGAGTAATTAGATAGTTATTTTCCTTTATTTAGCCATAAAATTCTACTGTTTGGGATTCACTTTATGAGCTGAGGTTTTTGAGCATTGTTAGCCATTTTCCAACAAATTTACTTACACAAGACCATATCAGATTCTCTGGCTATTTTCAGATTCCCATAGCCCCTGAAGATTAAGAGAAAACTATCTTTACCTGCCCCTTTGGGACTTTTGCGTATAGGCATATGCTTTTTGGATTGTGCAATGGGCCTGGGACTTTTCAAAGATGTATAATTGCTATTTTTTAAGGATTAGTAGGGAAGATAATAGATAGAAGTATTTATGAATGAATTTTTTATTTTGGGGGACTTTTTTGAGTTATGTTTGCAAAATTTAGAAAGAGTACTCTGAAGATGTGAAGAAACGAATCTTGTGCTAAACTGGGAGAAGTGTTATTTCATGGTAAAAGAGAGTATTATCTTAGGGCATAAGTTTTCAGAAAAAGGGATTAAGGTTGATAAAGCCAAGATAGAGCTAATTAAAAAGCTCCCTCTACCAACTTCAGTGAGGGCCATAAGAAGTTTTCTTGGGCGTGTAGGCTTTTACAGAAGATTCATTTAGGATTTCTCTAAAATCTTAAAACCCTTTATCTCTTTACTTGAAAAATATGCCCCTTTTAATTTTGATGAAAAGTGATTATCTGCTTTTAATCTATTGAACGAAAAGTTGATTAATTCTCCCGTTTTAGTTGTTCCTAATTGGTCACTCCTTTTTGAACTGATGTGTGATGCTAGTGATTATGTAGTTGAAGCAGTTCTTGGACAAAGGTGGGGTAAGTAATTTCAACTAATCATTATGCTAGCAAAACTCTCATATCAGCGCAAGAGAATTATACCACTATAGAAAAAGAGTTGCTAGTAATAGTGTTTACTTTTGATTAATTTCGACCCTACCTTGTCTTATCTAAAGTTGTGGTTTACAATGATCATTCTGCACTAAAATATCTTGCTAAACGTGACTCTAAACCTAGATTAATAAGATAGGTGTTGTTATTATAAGAGTTTGATTTGGAGATCAAGGATAAAAAGGGAGCTAAAAATTTAGCTACATATCACGTATTAATGCTAGAAAATCCAACTCTAGAAGCACTAAAAGAAGAACAAATCAATGACGTCTTCTCGGATGGACAACTTTTGTGGGTCAACATTCTATTTTTCCTTAGTTTGTAGATTATGCTAACTTTCTTACAGTAGGTATCCTTCCAAAAGGACTTACTCTACAATAAAAGAAGAAATTCCTTTTTGATTTGAAGTATTACTTTTGGGAGGTTAATTTCTTATTTCATTGTTGTGCAGATCATGTTATTAGAAGATGTGTAGATATTGCTGAATCTTGAGATATTCTTTGACACTGTCATGAATGACCAATTGAGAGGCATTATCAAGCAAATGGGATAGCAAAAACAGTCATTGACTCTAGATTCGTTGGCCTTCAGTATTTAAGAATACACATAGGTTTGTGACAAATTGCAATAGATGCCAACAGACAGGTAATATCTCTAAAGCTCACAAGATGCCTCTTTCCATCTTTCAAGCCTGTAAGATATTTTACTGTGGGGGGATTTATTTTATGGAACCTTTTCCAAGTTCTTTTGGTAATAAGTATATTTTGGTAGCTATTAACTATGTATCCAAGTGGGTAGAGAACATGTGCATTATCTGTTAAAAAGTATGCCCTTAAAGACTATGTATTATGTATAAACATATTGTATTAAAATATTTATTCATTCAATTTAGTTTGTTGCTTATATTATTGCACATTTAAAGATCCAAGTATGATAAGTAATGGTCTATGTGTTGGGTCATTCTTCATAGTAAGGTATAAACTATGGGTACTTGTCATACAAGTAAAATTGAGTTCTTAGTCGTTTGATGGAACTAGGCATTTCATCAAGGTAAGACTATTGTGCCATGATTTTCAATGAGAAATTTTTTACCTTGAATCAGTGAGTAGTTCACTCACGTCATAGGTATAAGCGTATTTTGAATACGTAGAACTGGACCTGTAGTAGTAGTTTATCTTAAAATACTATAATTATAGAGACCAGACTATTACTGTTACAGCGTGGATGGATACCTTTATATTTGAGTATGAGTTGGTGGTCTGGCGAAGCTAGGGTTTTATACTTTAATGTATGTTGGGTGAGATTTCTTTTGTGAGATCAATATCCTTGCATGTTGGGTGTATTACTCTAGTTAGTTAAGACGGTGTCAAATAACAGAGTTTCTATGCTTCACTTAGTGAGATTGAATCACCCCTTTGTGATTGTCCAGGATAATCTAATAATCCAGGGCTTTGGGAATGTGACTTTAGAATACGTGCTTTTGGGTAACTTCCAATGATAAACAAGTACATTCAAGTGAGTCATGGATTATCAAACTAGATATCTAAGAATGGTAGATGTCTTTGAGATGGCTGTTAGTACATTTATCCAGTCTCATTGATGGGTGTTATACAGAGGGGTATTTTCGTCATTTTACCAATAGGTCGGAGACATTGCTTAAACCAATATTATTCTTGGGGTCAATATTTCTATTGGTGATAAATGGAGATATTTAAAATGTTAAAATGCAGCTATTTAATAGTAAGGGCATTTTGGTTATTTTAGTAGTCATGAATAACATGTCTCTTAGTCCTTGAAGTAGCTCAAGTTACCTTGGTGTTGTTTAGACACAATCTGGGCTTAATGGATAATTATTTGAAAGAGAAATAGAATTTATTCTAAGAGTCCAATTAAAATTAATTAATTAGTCTTGGGTTTTAATGAGGCCCATAAAAGATAATTAATTAATTAAGAGAATTGTGTTGGAATAAATTAATTAATTGGACTGATATATGTTGACATATATTAAGAGTCTAATTAGAATTTATTAATTAGTTTTAGGTATTTAATGAGGCGCAGAAAAGATAATTAATTAATTAAGAGGATTGGAGCAGTCTTGCACTGTTTTTTTTTTAGCACAATACCTAGCCCAATTGGGCTTGGTGATTTTCGGTCATTAGGGCTTTGGAAGCCTTAAGGCTAGCAGAAACATATATTGAGAAAAAAAAAAAATAAATGTTGTGCAAATTAATTGATCAGAGTGTGCCGCCTCCTCTTTCTTCTCTTTTACGTTCTTTCTCTCCATTCTCTCTGGTAGAGTGTTTTTATCCAAAAAAGAGCTCTCACCAAGCTAACGCCAAGAGTAAGGTAAAGTCATACTTCGGAAGATGAAGAGAAGAAGCTTGTAGACGTTTGAAGTGTAGGAGCAGAAGATTGGCAGGAATTCCTGTTGAGTAGCAGGTGCCTTCTTTTCCCTTTCCAATGCAAGAAGTTCCAGTGCAACCCGTTCCTACGTTGGTTAATCCGTGACTAGTAAGAAAAAGAAAGTATCCTC
The DNA here is from genome assembly GCA_026120185.1 of Voacanga thouarsii. Taxonomy (NCBI): domain Eukaryota; kingdom Viridiplantae; phylum Streptophyta; class Magnoliopsida; order Gentianales; family Apocynaceae; genus Voacanga; species Voacanga thouarsii. The sequence continues at coordinate 1,136,582 of JANUWF010000106.1, forward strand.
TCCTAGATATGGCTTGGAAAATTCAAAAAATTTTTTTGCTGCATTTTTATCTGATGTTTTCCATGATCCTTTAAGTGGTATTAGAGTCATGGTTTTCATATAAGAGCATGCACTAGGGTTAAAACTGAAAAAGGTATTTCCTTTACTATTTAAAAATGCAACTTTTGTTGTTTCATGTGATCTCTCATACATTGGTTTCTAGAGTTCTCGTACGCCTTGTGGTTGAGACATAGGATCATGTATTTTAATGGTTTTCCAATTAATTTTTTGGTTTTAAGTAGATTCGATGTACGCCTTATGGTTAGAGGTATAGGCTCTTGTAATGGCATGTTTTTTATGCCCGATTTTGTATTTATTTGTATTTTTTTAATTTGTACATTTTGGGGACTGGAAAAACGTGATTGCTAGAATTTTGATGGGCGAAAAGTGGCTCAATAGCTGGATTTTTTCTAGAAATCGGCAAACTCTAGAGCTGACTCGGTGCCAGGTGGGCTTATGGACCCGGGACCAGGTCCACTCTACCCAGTTGGAATTTTTAGAAAAATAGATTGGACCCGACGTCAGGTGGGCCCAACGAACTTGGCACCAGGTTCACTCTGCCTAGTTGTGCACAATTTTGGATGAGATGGGAGGCGACAATTGTCAAAGAAATAGGAGAGCATTGTTGAAGTTTTGTTCCTCAATTTTTCCTTGATGTAATCATGTTTTGAAACCATTCTATGAGGTTAATTTTCTACAATAGTTTTATTTATCTAAGGATGAATAATTTGCATGAAAATGAATAGTAAAGGATGGAACTACCTTAGGATTAAACAAGGTCATTAATTTTTAATTGATGATGTTTAATCCATTGTTTGGTCACTTACGAATAAATGAATAGTTTGAGCATGAAAAAATTTACTTTTGGTATCATACTTATTTCATTTTTGTGATCAAATCACGAGTTCTTGTGAGACTAAAGTTTCGCTAGATAGGATGGTTTTTGATAAAACGTTTAAATCTAAGAAACTTTAAAAATAAAAGAGTTCATGGTTTATTCTCTTAAAGGGTATAATCCTTGACATAGAAAATAATGTTAAACTTAAGGTTATTTAATAAAGTTTTACTAAGTTATTAATTTAGAATAGTAAAATAAATTCATAGTTTATTCTCTCAAAGGATTTAATCCTTGATATAGAGAATAATATTAAATTTTAAATTTTTACTAAAGTTAATGAAACCATAAGATTATAGAAAACGTTTTTGGGCATAAAACTCTATTTTTCAATAAAAGATTAAGTGCGGTTCCGACGACTCCATAGCTTCTATCATAACTCTCATTAGAGATAGTGAATTTTCTCGTGTCATTCTGAGTATGACCTCCTATAGGATGGATTTCCACAAGCATTTAGAACTAATGAAAGAGATAAAATTAAAAGACTAGGGTATTTGCTAGGATCAACCAGCTTACGTTGGAGGTTTTTAGCATTAGATTGCTCGTAGGTGGTGTGAATTAGTGGCCATCCTATCGATGGAACTTTTTCTAGATCATTACCTATTTTAGGAAGTTTGATTTTTTGGAATGTATGCCCTCTTAGACAAGGTTTCTAATGTAATTTTGACTTATATTAATAAAAGTATTTTTCTCAGAATTTGTTTATGAAATCTTCTTTATATTTGTACACGATTTTATTGGAAAAGATCCATTGTGTTTAAGTAAATGGTTCATGTGAATAGAGGTCTTTCATAGTAAGGTATGGACCATGTGATACTTAACACATAAACTATTGTTCTTAACCGGATGATGAGAATGGGAATCTCATCATGGTAAGGTTTTTGTGTTATGAATTCTGAATAAGGAATGGCTTCCTTTAGCCAATGAGTAGTCTACTCATTTAATAACACAAGCGTATTTCGAATACGTAGAATAGAACCAGTAGTAGTGGTTTCTAAAAGTACTATGTGATAGAAACCCATACTACTACTGCTACAGTGTGGACTTGTACTCTATAGCTTGAGTATAAGTTGGTGGTCTGACGAAGCTGGAAGTGTATGCTTTGATATACTATAGTGGAGGTTCTTGAGAAGGACCAATATACTTGTATGTTGGGTAAATGTGACTAGTTAGTTAATACAGACATGTACAAGATAGTGTCTACACTATATCGCCCCTTGTGATTGTCTGAATAATCTAATTATCCAAGGCCCTGGGGAACATAACTTGGATATTGGCTTTAGGGTAGCTCATTTAGAAAGGTAGAATATTCCAAGAAGTCGTGGATCATTGGACTAGAAGCCTAAGGATGGTAGATGTGTTTTAGAGAGGTGTTAGTACACTCTTTCCTTTCTAAATTACGACGATGTGTAGAAGGGTATTTTAGTTATTTCACCTATAGGTCGAAGACATAGCTAACCCAACATTGTCATTGGGGTCAATATTTCCTTATAATGATATTATAAAATATTTAAAATACAAAATATAGCTATTTATATAGTAAGGGTATTTTTATCATTTTAGTAGCTAAGACAATGTATGTTTTTGGTCCTTGGAATAGCCTGTAAGTCCCAATTATTTTAGGTTGAGGAAATAGTCACAATAAAAAGGATTTTATTTTATTGAGGAAGTCTAATTTATTTTTAGACTGGAATAAAGTAAAAGAACGAGAGAAATTAAAATTATTATCTAATTTAATTGGTTAATTAATTATTCAGGGCCTAAGCCCTGATTGAATAATTAGAAAAATTAACCTGGGCTTAAACTAGTTAATAAAAGGCTTAAATAATTATTTTATTTCATTTGGGCTCATTAATTATTTATTGGGTTATTTTAATTGGCCCAAAAAATGAGTCGTTAATGGTTATTATTTTTGAGCTCATTGGGTTTAAAGGAAAATAATAAATTATTTTGACTCAATAGTCTGGACTAAAGGGTTATTTTTATTCACGGTACAAAAGAGTTAAGGATTACCCAAACATCTTCTGTTGATAACCTCTGGAGTTTTGAAATATCAAAACCTTGGTATTTTGGTTATCTGGTAGAGTGAATAGTCGTGGAGTTCAGTTCTTCATAGAAGACACACGAACAACACAGTCTCTACTCTCTCTCTCTCTCTCTCGTTTTGATACTTTTCCTTTTTGTTCTTCTTGATATTGCTAATCAATAGCAAGGAATCAAGTAGTGCCTTTCCTTGCCTAAGTTGTCTCACCAACTAGATTGGGCGGTGGAATATTCTAAGAAGGAAAAAGCTTTACGTACATGCCAATGAGAAGTTGAAGGATTGATGGTCATCAATTAGAAGTTTTAACTGGTGAGGGAGACGTGACCATCATTCCATTAGCTTCCTCGCAGCCAAATAAAGCAATGCCTATAAGAGGTATTCATTTTTTGCCTTCCGCTGTGCCTTGTATGGTGCCTTTTCTAGTTTTATTTTCATTGCATGCATGGCTTCCTCTGTATTCGTTGCCTTCAAGTGGTATAAGAGAGTAATGCTTTGAATGACTTAGGATTGATGCATGCTAGTTAATAAAATTGGCAAGACTAATATGATGAGATCCTTCACTATTTTGGTATGGGTAGATGCGTTGTAAACCTCACGATTGAGGTATAGGATCTCTATAATAATTCATTTACTTCTTTTTTAGCCTTCGTGTAAACCTAATTTGAAAGGGTATAGGCAGATGTCATATTTTTTTTGTTGAAAAAATGTAACAAGAAACTGCCTTAGACGATCGCAAAGCATTACAGAGAAGCCCAGAAAAAATTGTGACGAAATCGGCAGAAAAAAATTTCTGGAGGATGAAGATGAGCCGGGCCACAAGCTTAGCCGGAAGTTGAGTTGAGTCGCGGCTTGAAGCTGCAGCTGGGCTCGAGCTTTCCTTGGCTTTGCTGCACACGAGGAAAGCTTCCTTGCGGATGCAGTAGCTTCTTCGCGGAAGCTGTTGCATCCTAGTCAGGATGCTTGCTCGCTCAATTAGCGTGCAGGTGGGCGGGCTGCGGGCACTTGCCCGTGGACCATGGTCCATGGGTCTTCCCATGGGACATGATCCAGTGAGGCAGGTGCACTGGAACAAAGAAAAAAAAATATTTTTTTGGTTTTTGATCTCATACCAGGTGAAGTTATTTTTATTGCAATAGTTAATATTCATTGAATATTTTACATGAAAAAAAATAGTAAAGGATATTCGGATTAAAGAAGATCATTAATTAATTTAATTAATGTATTTAATTCTTTTATTTTGGCACTTAAGATTAAAAATAGAAAAGCATGAAAACGTTTATAGTTTTCTAGCATGCTAATTATTTTAAGTCTTGTGTGCACGTTTTCTCAAAGACCAAAGTCTTTGGAAAATTTTATTTGACAAGGAAAAATATTTTTCTTTAATTAAATGGTTATTTTAACTTAAACAAAAATTAATCATTAGTTATTTTCTTAAAGGTTTTTTATCATTGACATAGAAAATATTTTGGATTTAGAAATTTTTGTAAGTTAAAATGGAAAGACATTTTAATTCATTTTAGCAAAGGAAAAATTATTTTTGTCAAATAAAACCTTGAGATCAAAATCTCTAGGAATTTTAAATGAAAAAATTTTGAAATTATTAAGTTTTTGACTTAAATAAAATTAATCCACGAGGAAAAATTTCTCAAGGGTAAAAACCTTGATATAGATTTTTTTTTTTTAAGGATTTAGGCATTTTATTTTAAGTTAAAGGAGAACCTAATTGAAAATTTTCAAATGATATTTTTTCAAGAAAACCCTTGTTTAAAAAACTAAGTGGGAGAGGGGTTCAAATGGCTTCACGGCTTCCATCACGGTCCTCATTAGAGATCGTAGGTCTTCTTGTGTCAGCCTGGGAGTGAACCCGTATAGGATGGAGATACCACAAGGATCTAAAACTAATGGAAGGACGTAATTAATAATTCGAGACACATACTATGATCGGCCAACACACGTTGGAGGTTATAGTGCTAGGTATGTCCATAGAAAATGAGAAGAAACGGCCATCCCCTCGATGGAGTTATCTTTTAGATCGTTACCTTGAAGGGAAATTAATTTGTGGTGGTTAATACACTTAGCTTAGGAAACTGTTAATCTTCCTAAGAAGCTATGTCAGTTTTCCTAAGAGCTAAATTAATCATGTTATATATAATAGTAATGGGGTTAGCTGTTATCAAGATTAATATGAGGATAAAATGCACAAAATTATTTTTATTTTACAAATATTGAGAATTTATTTTATTTTTTGAAATTTTAGAAATGGTTGATGGAGGTTATTTCAGACCCTTAGCCATTATTCTAGGAGAGAATAAGCTAATGGGTCCAAATTATGTGGGCTAAAAAGGAAACTTGGATATAATACTCACAGCCGATGAGTATAAGTATATCCTATACGAGACTTGCCCAGTAATCGGGGAAGGTTCCACCACTGAGGAGTGTGAGGCTGAAAAGGTATGGAAGAAGGCTGATAAGATGGTCCGATGCTATATGTTAGTCTCCATGTCAAATATGCTTCAATCCAAACACGAGCACATTGCCACTGCATATGATATAAGCACATCACTAGCTACAATGTTCGCAGATGAGAGCCAGCTCGTAAGGTAGGAGGCTCTTTGAATGATCATAAACACCAAGATGGTTGAGGGAGTATCAGTCAGAGAGCATATACTCAAGTTAATTGCTGCTTTTGAGGAAGTAGAAGTCTTAGGGGCTGTCATTGTCCTTGAGAGCCAAATGGACATGGTTCTCGAATCTTTGTCGGGCTCCTTCATTCAGTTCAAGTTGAATTACAACATTAACAAGTTAAACATAGGTTTAATGGAGTTGATGAAGGATCTTCAGGTGGTAGAGAAGGTCATGAAGCCACAGGCTAGAGCTATGATGGCTTCTTCTTCAAAAGCTGGGCCCAAGCCCAGAAAGTTTAAGAAGAAGAAGGGTAAGCAGTGCACCAGCCCAAGTCCTAGCCCAAGGACAAACCCAAGGGCAAATGTTTCAAGTGTGGAAAGAAGGGACACTGAAAAAAAACATGTCCAGATCTTCAGGCCAAGAAAAACCCCACATGTAATGTTTTCTATCTAGAGTCTATATCAATGGTTAGATCAACTTCCACTTGGATTGTTGATTCAGGAGCCATAGATCATATTTTTAACTCCTTGCAGGGGTTTAGGAAGATTAGAAGACTTCAGAAGGGCAAACACAGACTATGCGTGAGAAATGGAGCACAAGTTTGGACCCTTATTGTGGGAGAATTGGAACTTACTTTTGATTGTAATAGAATAGTTATTTTGAAGGATATTTTATTTGTTCTTGATTTCAGACAGAATTTAGTTTCAGTTGCAAAACTAATAATCAAGGATATTCTATTTCTTTCTATTCTGGTATTACTATCAGTAGAAATGAGGAAGTAATAAGTATTGGGCACATGTATAGAAATCTATTCTTCATTAATCCTATTAACAATCAATTAAATAACGCTTAATTTAAACCTTTAAATAGGAAAAGAAAGACCAATGTCGATGACTTATATTTTTTGGCATCTAAGGTTGGGTCACATTAACTCAACCAGGATTAAGAGGTTAATCCATGATGGGCCTTTGGGCTCATTAAAATTGAAAAGTTGGCCTCAGTATGAATCCTGTCTTATGGAGAAAATGACCAAAAGGTCTTTTACCTAAAAGGTGGATAGAGCTATAGAAGCATTGAGTCTTGTTCACACTGCTGTGTGTGGTCCTTTGTCTAGACTAGCAAGAGGGGGTTTGAGTACTTCATCACTTTCACAGATGATTGTGCAAAGTATGGTTATGTTTATCTGATAAGATACAAGTTTGACTTTTTTGAAAAATTCAAAGAGTTTAAGGCTGAAGTGGAGTATCGGACAGGTAAACTAATCAAGATTTTACGATCGAATTGTGGTGGAGAATACCTCCTCGGTGAATTTAAGGACTACATAGTACATCAAGGGATAGTATTCCAGCTCTCTGTGCCTGGGGCACCCCAGCAGAATAGAATAGCTAAGAGAAGGAATATGACATTGATGGAAATGGTCTGAAGCATGATGTCTCATGCTACTCTTCTAGTGTCTTTTTGGGGATATGCCCTAGAAACAATGACATATATTCTAAAATTGGTGCTTTCTAAGTCAGTACGTAGGACACCTTATGAGATATGGACTGGACATAAGCTAAGTCTAAATCATCTCAAGCTATGGGGTTCTCTAGCTTATTTACTAATCATAGGAGATAAGTTAGAACTAAGATCAAAATCATACTATTTTGTTGGGTATCCAAAAGGTAGAAATTGTGGTTGCTTTTATCATTCCAAGAAGTAAAAGGTACTTGTGAGTACTAATGCTAGATACTTAGAGGATGAACAAAGTACATTCACTAAAGGTTCGATAAGGTTGGAACTTAAAGAGAAGTTATCTTCTGAATCAACTTCTCATAACCTAATTATAGAACAAGAAGGGCATAACTTCAAGAACCTATACAAATGGAGCCTCGTCATAGTGGGAGGATATCTAGAGTTCTAGAAAGATAGATTGGAGAGGCTTTTGACCTAGTCTCTGATCATCTGGAATAAGATTCCACTAGATACGAGGAGGCTATTGTTGATGCCGATATAGACCTATGACATGAAGTAATAAAAGCCGAGATTGAGTCTATGTACTTCAACAAGGTTTGGGATCTTGTAGCTTCACTTGAAGGGATAAAACCCATTGGGTGTAAATGGGTGTATAAGAGGAAGAGGGAAGTAGGTGGGAAGGTGAAAACCTTCAAAACTAGGCTTGTGGTGAACGAGTATACTCAGAAAGAAAGGATCGACTATAAGGACACTTTTTCTCTGGTAGCTATGCTTAAGTTCATCCATATCCTCCTTGCCATCGCTTGTCATTATGACTACAAGATATGACAAATGGATGTCAAGATGTCATTTTTAAATGGTCACCTTAGTGAAGACATCTATATGTTCCAACAAGAAGGCTTTATTGCTAAAGGCCAAGAGCATATGGTTTGTAAGTTTAAGAAATCCATTTATGGACTTAAGTAGGCATCTAGAGCATGAAACATTCGTTTTGATGAGACTGTAAAGTCTTATAGTTTCATTCAAAATGAAGATGAACCATATGTGTGTTGGAAACTGGAAGGCATAAATGTGGTTTTTCTTGTTTTGTATGTGGATGACATTTTACTCATTGGAAATGATGTAGGGACACTGTCATCTACTAAGGGTTGACTATCTAGTCAATTTAGTATGAAGGACTTGGGTGAAGCCAGTTATATTCTTGGGATAAAACTTCTTAGAAATATGAAGCAGAGAATGTTAGGTTTATCCTAATATACATATATTGATAAGATGCTGGCAAAGTTCAGCATGGACTTATGCAAGGGGGCATTGATCTCTTGCAGACATGGGTTATCTTTTTCTTCAAAGGATTGTCTAAAGTCTCAAGAAGAAAATGATAGAATGAGTAGGATTTCTTATGCTTTGGCTGTAGGAAGTCTCATGTATGCCATGCTGTATACTAGGTCAGATATCTGCTTTGTCGTGGGCTTAGTTAGCAGATATCAATCAAATCTTGGGGAGGTTTATTTACAGGCTGTAAAGCATATTCTCAAGTATCTCAAAGGTACAAGAGATTATATACTGGTTTATAGGGCTGATGACGTGGTTTCTACAGGATACACGGACTCAGACTTCTAGGCGGATAAGGATGAGAGAAAATTCACTAGTGGATATGTCTTCACCTTGTCTGGAGGAGCCATTTTATGGAGGAGTTTCAAGTAATCTTGCATTGCTGACTCAATTATTGAAGCTAAGTATGTAGCAGTTTCGGAGTCATCTAACGAAGCAGTTTGGCTTCAGAAGTTCCTTTTGGAATTTGGAGTCATGCCACAAATTGACAAACCAGTTGTGATGTATTACAACAACACTGGTGCAGTCCCATAATTCAAAGAACCAAGAAAAAACAAAAAGAGGAAGTACATAGAGAGGAAGTACCACCTAATCCAGAATTTCATCCAGAGACGGGAAGTCATGGTGGAACATATTGCCTCAGAGAAAAATCTAGCAGATCCTTTCACCAAGCCTTTAGCGAAGAGAGTCTTTAGAAGACAATTAGACACCATAGGGGTGGGTATCTATAGACTAACTTAGTGTTAGAGTGTGATGGGTTTTTGGCACGAGGAAAAAAAATGAAAGAATTATTATACAAAGGAACACATATTTTTTCCCCGGCAACGGCATCAAAAACTTGATGCCTAAAGTTTAGGTATATAAAATCATCCATTTTAAATTCACCCCTTAATCAAGTTTTAATTAAAACATTAATCTCAAAATACATATATGAACAAGTATACTCATCGCAAGCATAGTACAGGGAATTAATGAGTATCGATCCTCAAAGGAATAAGTACACACTAATCACTTTTCTTTCATTGTGTAACTGGCCCAAATAAAGTGATAACAGATAAAAAGAAAAACTAAAGAAATATATACAACTCAAGAATGTAGATTTATGCAATTTAGACAAGTACCCTTGAAAACATAATAATGAACCAATTAGCAATTCTCTCAACTAATTATCATCTTGGCATCATGAAGGATTATAAAGTAAAACTCAATCGCTCACAACTCATGATTTTACTTAAGGTAAATTCCGTTTTGTTAGGCAATCCATGGAATTATATATTTTGATTCATATTAATAGATTTGTAAATCAAGCTAATATAACCAAAACATGCATTAGGCTCAATTCCTTATAAATATGAAATTAGCTAATAACCCTATGTCAAGGTGAAATTAACATAACCTTTGATCACTTAGTTCTCAAATGCTAACATCATCATTCAAATCCATCAAAATTTAATAAGTACGAAATCATTGCAATGAAACTCCTAACATCATTGTGTCGAAGTCAACTAGAAGAACTCGTATCAATAATCAATAAAATCAAGTAATCAAACACTAAAGATGACAAAGAATTGATCAAATAACTAAATTAACCCAAAATCATGAATCCTAAAATAATGTTAAATTACAATGATAACATTGAATACATCATTTCTAAAGAAAAAGAAAATAAAGAGAAAAGAAAGCAGTCATAGACAAGCCTCTTTCTTCTTCCTTGAAGAGTCCATTTGAACAATCCTCCTTAGCTTAGGTGAATTTGTCTTTAAATGAGAAAATCAGAATTTCCACTTTTAAATTCACCTCTCTTGGTTGTATATATCTAACCCTTGTGTTCTCTTAATGCTTTTATAGGCTTCTTGGATGCTTATTTCGTGGCTGAGGAAGTCTTGGCCGAGTAAGAATAGGAAAATACCAAAATCTTGGATAAGCTCTATTTCTGCGTATAGAATTTCTGCCTCCAGAACCTACCTGGCACTGGGTACCTTCGACCCACCTGGTACCAGGTACACTATGTTCTTCCTCTTTTTGCTTTATTTTTTGCTGTCTTTTCCTTAGCAAGCAAAATGGACCTGGCGCCAAGTACACTTGCCAGACTTGGCGTTAGGTCTGTTCTAGAAAATTCCTTGAAACTCGTTTAATCTCTGCTGCTGGAGAGAATGGACCGGGTGCCTAGTCCACTAGTTGGGCCTGGTGCCAGGTGCATTCTAGTTCTGTGCACTTTATTTTTACTTAAATCTGCACATATTTTCCAAAAACACCTTTTACAAGTAAAATGTTAACTAGGAAGGAATATGATAAATTATTATAGCATATGTATCTTAAAACAATCTCAAATAACTAGGAAAAGAATGGTGATTTTAACCCCTATCACATATCCATACACTTGAACATTTGCTTATCCTAAAGCAAAACACTTTTATCCAAGAAAAATTATCAAGACAACATAAGGTTTTCTTCTCATTCCAAAAGTTTCTTCATCATAGCAAAGATCATATGTTCCTTTCAAACTTTAGATACAACCTTGTCATTCATACCCTTTGAAAATAATTTCAAACCTTGAAACATTGGCCAAGACATCACAAAACACTTGAAGTCAAATTAATCAAGTGCATACCTCAGTCTAAGAAAGTTATTTCATTTTTCAAGTAAAAACATAGATAACATGAATCACATAGGTCAAGCCATCTACTATCTCAAGTATTATGAATCCAAAAATTGCACACTTAAGTTATGATGTGAGGAAAGCCCTCAAAAAATTTTTTTTTCTCTCAAAGTTTTTCAATGACTTCGGGAATTGATAGCCTTAAGTGCATAGATTTCTCTTCACAGACAGTATTGGCCCCCTTTACAGCCATCGCTCATCATTTTTTCATAATTCTTTTTCTATGCTCTTGCTTACCTTTTTGGCTTCGGGATAGCCTCAAGAGAGTACACCGAATACACATGCTACTTCTCCCCATATTGACTCCCTTTTCAGCTAAAGGTCTTCAAGGATCATCAACAAGAGCCTTTTCTCTAATTCACATCAACAATAGTGTTGTTTTCACTCATTATTTTTCTCTTCAACTTAAATTAAAATTTTCAACATTCTCCTCAATCTTTCCTCTCAAAGATCTTTTTTTCAACTCACATTTTTTTTCATCATAACTCAAAGCTAGAAAAATTTAAACTCATAATACACAAGTTATCCAATAACTCTTCCCATATTCATCATATCTTCTATATTTCAACTAGATAAGTCAAATAACATTCAAACACCAATGCATAAACAAGATTAATCAAAATTGTTAAGTATTGACAAATATCTTTTCCAATAAAACTAATTTTATCAAAATCCACCATATGAATGACAAAACTCATATCCAAATAAGAAAAAGAATTACAACCTTGCTTAATATTGAAACCACTAAAATTTTTGAAAAATTTTCACAAAATTGATATGAAAATATTTCTTCAACATCATTCTCCCCCCCCTCCCCCCCCCCCCCACACACATACACTTAAATTTGATATTGTCCTCAATGGCTAAAGATAGAACAATAAAAGTACAGCCAAGAAGACCAAAATGAATAAAAAAGGAGAAGAAATTAAAGAAGATACTATCATGATGGAGTAGCTCCAATTTTCCAAACTTTGCGCTCAAAACAAAATTGTTTCTTAATTTCAAAATTTTTCGAAGTAGCTCAATACCAAGAAAACACCAAGATAATTGATAAAAACTTGGACAAAGTATATCACCAAACTACTCCCCCACACTTAAATTAGACAATGTCCTCATTGAAAAAAAATAAACAAAAGAAAGCATCTTCAAAGGGAGCAAAAATAATAATGGGGTAGAAAGTTTAAGCAATACTTCTCAAGTGCAATAATGCTTCAATAGATATCTAAACTTAAGATAGAGAAAAAGGCTTGTCCAAAAGGACTTTATTCCTATAGAACAAAACACAAATAAAAGCACAAGGAAAATAATAACAAAATAAAAACATACCTAAATAAAAGAAAATAAACTAAAGAAAAAGTCTAAAAAAAAAAAAATCCTAATAAAGCAAATAAAGATACGACTCACTCCCCCACATTTAAGATAGAAAAGATTTTCCTTATTTGAGAGAGGAAAAACAAACTACTTAAAAAACAAATAAAACAAAAACTTTTTCCATTCATCATGCTTCCTCATCAAACTTTTTGAAAAGAAATTAAAGCTCAAAATAGAAGATAGGCATGATGAATGGAGAAAGAAGAGTGGTTTTTAAAAAAAAGAAGGTTTATGAAAAAAAAAATTTCTCACTAAAGCAATACACATAAACCTCTTTCTCTAACATTTCTTTAGACACACAAATATTTTTGTCAACATATAAGAACACATGGTTTCTAAAGAATGCATCAATCTTGAAATCACCAATTGACCCTTCAAAAGATTTTTCACAATTAAAATTCCCCTTTAAACCTATTTTTTGAGTTTTCAATGATAGGATCAAGAAATCAGTACTTTTCGACACATCTACAAAAACTAAGTTACCTCTTTTTGAATGGGGTGAAGGGTAGAAATTACCACCATCCTCTAAGGACTTCTTACGACGCAGCGTTGAAAGATCCAACTCCTTGAGGCATGATAAATTCAACACATCATCATTTGGACCCTTGTTCTCCAAGAATTGACAAGAGCCTAAAAAATCGTGTGGTAAAGAGAGATTAGAATTATTAGCACATAGATGAGAATTGAATACCTCCCTTTTCATATTGGATAGTTGTTCCTCATATCCTCTCTCTTTTTCTTAGGGATTCTCTTGTTCAAGCGTATAAGCTTTTATGGCATCCTCAACCAACTTGGCTAGTTGTGTTCTTTGATGGCTCATACGTTAGGATGCTTTTTCATGCCACTTAATGGAGGAATTTGTATTGGCAACAAAAGAATGCATTGAGGCTTCAAGTGACGTCTCACAAAAAGTGTCAATCTGAGCTTGCAAATTTGCCAAATTCTCATCATTATAGCTCCTTTGATCTTGTGCCCAAAAGTATGTGTCCATGATGATGTCAATCTTGCGTTCAAAGAAAAATAAAAATCAAATAAAAAAAAGAAAAGAATAAAATAAAAAAGAAAAATAAATAATAGAAAAATAAAGAAAAGAAAAACACACACATTGACAAACTATCTAAATACAAAAGTTAGTGGTATTTACAATACAACATGAAGTAAGCTAGTCAATTAAGTCATACAATGTTACAAACAACAAGATAGAACACCGATTTACACAAAGAACACATATATAAATTTACATATAGACATATAGACATATAAACATATAAACATGGTTAAATTAACAAAATTCAAGTTTCTATGATATTGTTCCCTGGCCGCGGCGCCAAAAACTTGATGGGTTTTTAGCACGAGGAAAAAAAATGAAAGAATTATTAAACAAAAGAACACAGATTTTTTCCCCGGCAACAGCGCCAAAAACTTGATGCGTAAATTTTAGGTATATAAAACCATCCATTTAAATCCATCGCTTAATCAATTTTTAATTAAAAATATATGAGCAAGTATACTCATTGCAAGCATAGTACAAGGAATTAATAAGTATCGATTCTCAAAGGAACAAGTACACTCTAATCACTTTTCTTTCATTTACAACAAGAAAACAGAGAAATAGCGAGGGACAATTCTATTGCTAATCGTCACTAAACAAAATTTGTGGCGGATTAGCGAGGGAATTATCCCCTGCTAATTTCTTCCTCACAAAGGTAAATTTTTGCGATTGATTAAAATTTCCATTGATAGTAGTGATGGATTTGCGAAGGAATTAGTCAGCAGTTAACATTTTGGTAGGAATTTTTTGAATCTGTCGCAGATCCCTTTCTAAATAGAAAGGGATTAGCGATGGATTATCTTAATAATTAATAAAAATAAAATGTTCGTAACTAGGGATTTTTTCCGTTTCTAATCCCTCGCTAATTGGCGAGGGATTAGCTACGGAATTTCCTTTTTAAATTAATGGCTTAAATACATCCGTCGCTAATCCCTCACAAATTAGCTTGGGATTAGCTATGGATAGTTTTCCAGTATTTGAATCCGTCGCTAATCCCTCGCTAACAGCTAGAGATTAGCGACGGAAGGTCGTCACTTTTAGCGAGGGATTAGCAACGGAAGTTATTTTTTTCTCTCTAACCCCCTTCTAATCCCTCGCTAATATTGTGTAATTTTAAAATATTTTAAAAATATTTTTAAAAATGTCCTGTATTTGAAGAAAATTCATTTGTCAAAGTAATGCCAATATTTAATTAAATAAAAAAACCCACCAAATAGTATACTTAATAAATTTAATAATGACAAATATGAATAGTACATAAAAATGTTGTCTAAATGTCCAAACTATGAAGCAAGAATCAGTGTGGATGCTAGAGCCGACGGAGGGAGTGGGGGTGGATCGGAAAGGCTTGGCTGATGATCAGGACGTGAATCTGGAGGACTGATGATGAAGTCCTTTTCATCCTCAGCATTGTCTTCCTAAATAGCTGGCATTGGCGGTGGTGGAGGTAGATTCAAATTCTGAGACATAAGTGTCAGGTACTCAGTCAAGCTCTGGCTGTGACTCCGATAGACCTGTACTTGATGCTTAACCCTTTCCTGCCTCTTCCTCTCCGTGTGTAACTCTCTCTATAATTGACTCACATCTAATGAGGTAGAAGAAGTTGATAACTCAAATGTAGATGGCTGTTGTAACTTCCGTCTCACCCTTGAAGACTCGGAGCCCAATCTATATACTCGCCCCTTCTTGCACGGTCAGTCATCCACCTCGATGAATAGTGTTTTCTCGTCGGGCACCCTACTTGGTGCAACTGTACTCATAGAATCTGTCTGAGAACTCGACTGCATATGACGCTAAATAATAGCAGTGATAGTATCCTGTTGAATTTGGGATAAGGAAACACACATAAAATATTTAAAATTAGCCATCAAAATATAAATAATATTAAACCTAAAAATGTATAAGATTGTGTATTCTTACTAGCGTATGGCATGATCGATCATTGACATATTAGCCCTCCCTCGGCCCGTCCTAAAATATGTGGGTGCGTCTGAAGAGGTCGATGTAGTTGAAGTTAGGATCTAACTGTCTTCGCTATCATTGTAACAAGATACGACTAGATGTTAATTTTTATGATGGACTAAGTGTAAAATAGTGGATATATTAAACAGTAAAAAATTTTATACTTACCATCCACTCCTCATGCTCAGTAAAAGAAATGGATCCTCCTGTGTGCGACGCCTCACCAGTGGATCTGTTTCGCTTACAGCGGAAGAGATATGTTGCCACCTATCGGACCTCTAATACTCTAATAAAGCAGCCCAATGGTCTGGGGAAATCCACTTGGGGTAGCTACCCCATGCTTCTTTTTGAGCCTTTGACAATATGTCTGAAAGTCTAGCCTTACACTTCTTCTCCCAATTAGCCCGGATCTGTGTAGCATGCTCGAGGCGCTAATAGAAGAAAGACTGCAAAATCAAAGTAGCCATTACAAGTAATTACAAGTAAGAAAACATATTAAAAATACTAAAAATACTACAAGTAATAATTATAAATTGAATTCATACTCCAAAGATCGAACCACATGTTTTGAACATCAATCAGAACCTGTGAGGTGGTAGCATAGGCTCCAGTGTAGTGTCGCCTAAAAATATCAACTATCTCCCTCACACATCGAACTGAATGTGTGAACTTATTCTGAGAAAATAGATTTTGTAATATAAGACAAAGTTATAATTTTGTGAGGTAAGATAAGTGTATAATAAGCAATTATATAGTCGACTTACGAGTCACCAATTGGCTCAATCATCAGTTGTGTATCCTCAGTACGGGGAGTGCCAACTGTGGATCTCAAAGAACCTGGGATTAGGCTAGGGACCTACTCTGATCAGTCCTCGTCTAGGGGTAATGGTTGTGGAGTAGGTATACGTGGCGCGATGCTCGGGGACGGTGTCTGTTAGCCCTAAGGGCTTTCTTTTATGTTTTGATTTATGACAAACATGGATATGGACTAACATGTTAATTTATTGTGATAGGACATGATTGACCTTTGTTCTTCTAAAGTCTTCAGATAAGAATTTTTGGCGACTCCTTCATCACTGATTTCAAGAATGGAAGATCAAATAGAAAATCAAGTATAAGGAGTTATACATCAAGAAGACTTTTTATGAAGAATATTAGACTAGGAAGTGTTCATTAAGGTATATTTATTATTTCCTATGCCCTCTTATCTTTTGATTCATTTGACTTTACCTTGAAGCTTGAAATGAGATGATTTTCAAAGTTTTTAAAATTTGCAGAATTTTGGATGGTACAATTTGAATCCAAAAAGTTCATCCAAAATCCTATAAAACGGGTTGAAAATTATTTGTCACGGATGTGCCATTTTGGACTTAACTTTTGGATGCATCTTCGTCCAAAACTCGGATAAGTTTAAACAGAAAAATTTATAGCCGTTTTTTTTATAACCATTGGCACTCCATTTTTTGGCTCTATAAATAGCCCTTAAAGCAAGATTACAAGTAAGATTTTTGAAACATTCATCTTAGAAACACTATTGCTCAATATTTTCAAAAATCTCCTTTTATCTTAAGCTTCAAAGTGAGTTGATTGTGTATCAAAGATAAAAGTATTTTGTAGCTTGTATCCGAGAGAATATCTGCTCAAGTAAGTGAGCTTATCTCTGTTCTATTGATTTTCATATTCTCTGTTTGTGAGTGCAAGGTCGTGTGGTAAAACCCATAGGGGTGATCCTTGTTGTTTGTAAGTTCAAGGTTGTGGTGTAAAACCCATAGGGGTGAGCCTTGTTGTGTGTATGTTCAAGGTTGTGGTGTAAAACCCATAGGGGTGAGTCTTGATGTGTTTGAGAGGTTGTGTAAAACCTAGTGTGGTGATCCTCTCTTATATGTGGCTGTTTCATTAAGTGATGTTAATGAAATAGGGTTGAAAATCCTTAAGTGTGAGGCTTAAGGTAGTGGACGTAGATCATTGTTGATCTAACCACTATACATCTCTTGTCTCATTTTATTTCAGTGGTTCATGCATTTTGTTTTTATGATCTTTCACTGTCAAAATCTGAATATACATCTACGAGTACTTGGATAGTTTTCTATGCATCTATAAAGTCAGTCAAAATATTTTGGTGATCATCCTTGTTCAGCATTTTAGACAATCGGAAAAAGTTATTTTTGCTTGCCAAAAACCTTATTCACCCCCTCCCCCCTAAGGTTTTTCAATGTCTCATCCGCCCTCGACAACTCACGAGTCACTGACTGATCATCGGGTGAGACATCGGAAGCCATATATGACTGGAATTATTTAAAAACATAAAAATGGTCATATTTTGGGAGAAGAAAAAAAAATAAATTTAAAAGTATAAAACAAAGTAAAATGCTTGTAATGTAACGATAGTAGAAATAATAATTGTTTCTATACATTAGTTAAACTTGATCCTAGTCTATGGACTTCCGTCATCATTGAATGAGTAGCCTTCCACATCGTCGTCTGTAGAGGATCCTGTCTCCCATTCTTCTTCCTCATCATCGTTTTCATTGTTCGGTTGTGCTTCTTCCATCATTAATCTCGAATCCATAACATTGATTGTATCTCCAATACTAGACTTATATTCTAATCTTCCAAAGTTGTCATACTCAGCACACAGATTGATTGCCAGCATGTCATCTACTTCCTCCTAATATGGTGCCTCAACAATAGGTGCATCAATGACATGTCGAGCTTTTGATTTGCAAACTGCTACTCAATTAGATTTTGGTCTTTTGCTTCTCAGGTAGGATAGGAAATATACTTGAGTTGCTTGTTGAGCTAACATAAATGGATCATATTTTGGGTAATTCCTCTTATAATGGATGTCAATAAGTTTGTAGTGGGGATGAATTTTAACCTTTCGATTTAGCGTTGGATCAAACCAATCACACTTGAATAGGACAACTTTTAAACAAGGAGTCCCAGGGAACTGAAGTTCGACAATCTCCTTCAACACTCCATAATAATCGTTGCCACTATCTCCGTCGCCTTTAACACAAACTTCGCTGTTAATTATTTTTTTTTCCAAATGACCGATGTTGTGTATGGAACCTAAAACCATTTATGAAATAGTCATGGAAGTATTTTACTTGCCTCGAAGGTCCCCAGGCCAAGCTTTTTAAATGTTGATCAATAACTTGATTTTGTGGATCATGAACCTAGCAAAAACAAAGTGTTAATGTACCTTCATTGTCAATGTAATTTATTTTAAAGTCCCATTTTGGATTTGCTCAACTCATATAAGTCCTAAACCATCCAGAAAACTTCGACTCTATTCTCCTATCAACTTCAGGGTTTGTTATACTTAGTGCATTCAACTGCAAGTCATTTTTTAATTTCCTAAAATGACCAAAATGAACACATAAGGATACTTATTCTAAGTATTGCCGTAAAAATCCAGAAATGTGCAATAAGTATACTTACGTAATGTATGGTTGAACCTCTTCATAGTTTAGGTATATGTAATTTGTGGTAGCCTTAAATTTATCTGGAGTAAGATATCTATTCTGAATATTTTTCAAAACCCTCCCTGGAACTGTGCATATAGACAACACACTATCATTTGAGTTTGTATCGAGAACACTTTCATCATTTTGAGCCATAATTGTATGTCGAGTCTACACATGTAGCTCAAAATAATCGGAGAAGAATGTAGATGCCTCTTCAACTAAATAAGCATTGCAAATTAATCCCTCCACTCTCGCCTTATTTTTAACTTTGGTTTTCAAACGATATAAGAACCTAATGCATTTTTTATAGTCAGAACTGATTCATATAGTGGATGTATATATGGATATAATAATGCACAATATTTTACCTTTCGAATGGATACATCCATCTATATTGAATAGGGCCACCAACTCTAGCCTCGTATGGCAAGTGGACCATAAGGTGCACCATCACGTCAAAGAAGCCAGGTGGGAAGATCTTCTCCAATTTACAGATGAGTTTGCAATATTATCTTCCAATTACTTCATATGAGTTGTAGAAAGTTTAGGAGAACATAAGTCGTGATAAAAAAGATTGACTTCAATTAAAACATTCCAAATTGACACTGGGAGTAATTCTTTAAATGTAGTTGGAAGCAACCTTTCTATAAACACATGGCAGTCATGGCTTTTCATACCCCACATGTTGAGCTTATTCAAATCAACACACTTGCTTAAATTTGAAGCATATCCATCTGGAAGTCGCAAATCTCTAACCCACTCAAGTAGAAGTCTCTTTTGTTCGGGTGTAATAGCGTATTTAGCCTTTGGCATTAATGCCTTCCTATTATAATTCAGGTCTATCATAATATGCCTCTAGATCACGTCGTGCCTTTACATTATCGAACATATTTTTTTCATTATGCATCACATCTATGTTATGAAGAATTAAATGTGTTTTCCAATATGCTAAAAGATACTTCTTTTGGCCCAATTATGGTAGAAGCCTCTGCCATCATCCCTACTAAGCTCCACAACTATCTCGGTTATTTTTGGTAAATGGCATATTCTATATCCCATATACCATTTCTAGAAGTGCATTGTACAGGGTGTGCAGTCTCACGACGTTTATCCTTTTTAAAAGACCTAGCGTCTCTTCTGTATGGACGATCTAAAGGCAAGAAGCACCGGTGGCAGTCAAACCAAGATTGTTTACCTCTATTTTGCAAGTGAAATAATTTTGTCTACTCCATGCAATACGGACATGCTAATCTGCCAGTTGTGCTCCAACCACTTAGCATCCCATATACAGGGAAGCCGTTTATTGTCCGAAGAAGTGTTGCTCGCAGACAGAAGTTCTGTTTCTTTGAAATATCATATGTAGAGACTCCACTAAACCACATCATCCTTAATTCATCCACCAAAGGTTGTAGATAGACATCAATTTTATGCTTCGAATTCCTAGGTCCCGGGACAATGACGGTTAAAAACATAAATAGATCCCTCATGTACATCAAAGGAGGCAAATTATATGGAGTAACAATAACAGGCCAACAAGAGTATTGTTTCCCCGACATTCCAAATGGTGAAAATCCATCTGTGCATAACCCAAGATGCACATTATGAAATTCAGCTACAAAGTCAGGATGACTACGGTCGAAGTGTTTCCAAGCTTCATCATTGCGTGGATGGCTCATAACGTCCTCCTCCGGTCGACTCTCCGCATGCCATCTCATATGCGTCGCTGTTGTGGAGGATGCAAACAGTCTCTGCAATCTAGGTGTTAATGGAAAGTAGTACATCATTTTGAAAGGGACGTTGTTCTGTTGTTTATTCTTTACAACTTTCTTCTTCGCCATATATCTACTATGTCCACAAAATTTGCAGTCCCTCCTATCATTGTCCTCCTTCCAATAAGGTATGCATCCATTTGGACAGACATCTATCTTCTGAATAGGTAGCCCTAGATCAGATACCAACTTATTTGTCTGATAGAAGTCATTTGGAAGCTTATTACTACTTGGTAATACCTCCTTTATCAATTGCATCACTTGATTAAAGCATTTCTCTGACACGTTATTTTTGGATTTAATATTCAAAAGCCGAGAAACAACTGATAACGTATTGTGATTCTTGTATCCATCCCAAAAGGACTTCAACTACACATATTATAACAATTCTCTACCATAAATACATCATCCCCTCATCAATATTTCACCGAAAAATGGCATATGGTATACAATTTATATGACGCATTAACCATCTCAGACACATTGTATACTTAATCTCCATGTATATATAGGTTTATGACCAATAACTTATTATATCTATTATCTAACTTTCCAAGAGAAACCTTTGCACTATAGATCTATATGTGGATGCATATAGGTGATTAGTGACCTTGTAGAACCGACAACTCAACATTTTAGAAACTAATCTCAAGAGATTTGTTTTACTAGTTCCAAGATAATGCTTGTTTGCACTTCTGTGTATTTGGATTTAGTGCACTAAAATAAGTGTTGTTCACGCCAATTCACAGTGTTTACAATTGAAGAGAAGAAAATAATATACCTCACATGGGTAGATAAAATCATGTAAATTAATTTATGGTGAAAACCCTTTGTAGATAAAAAACAACTATTAACAAAAAACCCCTTCTTAAAGGCTTAGATAATCTACAAAGAAAGGCAACAAAGGGAGGCTTTGGTCTTGAAGATCTTCGGCCATCTCTTGAGTTTTCTTGGAGGAGAAAATGAAAGAACATGTAGGTATCTTTTTCAGTTACAAGAAGAAGGAAAGGAAGATAGGTTAGATGTTTACCTTGGGGGACTTCTTGTTTAATCCTTAACACAGCTATTGACATCCTTCTAAACACCAAGTGAGTAGTATTTTCTTGAATAAAAAAGTGGAAAATGTGGGTCTTGGTGGTGAAAATGGGGGGGGAAAAAAAAAGCTTCTATACTAGCGGTTCTTTTGATCTAAGGGCCAATAATGCTCCTAGCCATCCATTAGGCCCCAAAGATCCAAAACAACATGCACTTAGCTTTTCCAGCATTTCCTTCATTCTATTTTCAGCTTTATTATTTTATATTATATGGAGTTTATGTACTTTATTCTTTCCCTTCTTTTTATTGCTTTTTCTTGGCACCAAAACACATAAAATGAACTGAAACATTACACCAAAATACTCTCTAACAGTCTAGTTAACATCCTACACAAACAGCACACAAATAGAATTTTTCTCAAAATCTCCATGATGAATTCATTCAGCTTCAGCCATCAAAACTTAATTTAAAATATTCCTTACCATATGCATAGATCAACTTTTGTTCAACGGAGAAGGTTTTTACTTGAGTTTTGAAGCTTTCTCAAGGTGGGGACTTAGTGGAGGTATTAAGATGAAGGATTATCAAGTTCACAATGAAAAGAACATATGGAAATACACTAGGTAAGAAACAATAAGAATTTCCTGGCATTAAGCCACCTCAATATTTAAAAAAAATTTGATAGAGTTTCCCTTATAACTTAAACGTTTTCTAGGCACAAAGCCATCTTAATTCACCCAACATTCATTATAAAAAACACACAAAATAGAAATAACCTCAAAACATTTAATCAACAACACTAACTATGAGGGTAATTACCTATTACCCATAGGGAATGATCACCCATCACTCATGAGATTCTAAAGATGCAATTAGAGGGTTTTCTTAGCCAAGAAGAGCTCGTCTGTCTAGTTAAATAAATGAAGAATTGTATGTCTAACCTATGCGTAACAATAACATAAGGTTACTGTAAAACAAATTATAAGTGTAATATAGTCTCAGCATCAAATGGAATGAAATCTTAATCAGTTAAGTAAATAGAATGAGATTAAAATGCATTATCCATCAGTGAACTTTTGAGTTCAAAAAGGCTAAAGGAGGCTAAAACAAAGGATTAGAGAGAAAGTCATACCTTTACGCTTAGAAAATTAATAAAGTTGTAAGTAAACAATCCATCAAATCTCAGTTACAAATGATGTTTCATTTTTCCTTAATTCCATCATTTTTATCTATTTCCTAGCTATATCACGGCTTATGAATGCATTCCTCCAAATTTCACTCTTATGCCTACTCATTTATGCCTTCATGAAATAAATACATTACTCCTAATAAAAACTTAAGAATATGAACATGGTAGAGATCATATCTTTTCCCTTCAACAATGGAAAACAACTCAACATTTATTCAATCAAGAAGACTTTAGAAAAACTCCCATATTAGTTCAAATATGGTTAAGGCCATTATAGTTTTAGGTAAAGTATGGTTAAGTCGAAAAGAAGTAAAGGAAATAAAAAGGAAGCAAGCTTTAGGTATAGTTAGGATCTTATTTAACTCAATCATAGCACCACTATAAAATCATTAGGTAAATGTGCACAAAATAAAATAATCAAATGTACACATATAAATTATGGTAGAACCCTTACAAGACTTTGTAAAAGACACTTAAGCATTTCATTAAACACTTGGTAGGCAAGTACTTCAGATGAGGATTTTCAACAATTAGGATGCTATAACAACATTAAAAATTCAATTTGTTGATCAATCACAAATATGGAAAATATATAACAGGACATTCAAAAGTCCGATGAGATAAATTGATATGAGCTAAGATGCACCAACTTGCTTTCCAATCTCAAGTTGAGTTCAAGGAGAAATTCATGGCATTCATAAAGTGTCCTAACAATTTGTAGCTATCTCAACCCTAAAGAAATAAGTTTTTAGATATTCAACACTCAAATCAAGGAAATTTATCATAAGGAGTTTAAGTTACCAAGAGACACATTAGTATGAATTCAATAAAACACCAATTGCTCCCAAGCAATTATCAAGTTCACAATGAAAAATTTCTGGTAGCAAATGGATAATAAAATCCCGCTAAAACACCTTGTTTGCACCTTATTTGAAAGTAAAGCCCCCCTAAAAAGGAACAAATTTCTCAACTCTTCTACATAATTCATACCATCTAAACCTTCGTAATCATTGTTTAACATCTTAACTATGATGTTTCAATTAGCTTTTTCTCACAACACTTCCCAACCATCCAAATTTTATCATTTTCCCAAAAGTAAGAAACCAGAATTTTTATCCTTCCAAATGGCAACTTTTGATAGTCTTGACACCATGTGATCCTTAGCCACCAAAAACTGATAAAGTTTACTTCAAACCTTTCTTATAATCCCAAGACATAATTAGCATTAATTATTTCAATTCATAACTCTCTCAATTCAAAGAATATTCACAAGTTGCTAAACAACTATTTATTTTGTTTATTTCCACAAGAAATAGTTTTATAGTATTTCTTCCTATCAACTTCCTACTATTTTTTTTATAGCTAATTTCCAACATTTAACTACTTTAAGGTACTTCATGCAAGCTATATAACATCACAGATACCTCTCTTTAGCAACCGATCATCATTCTAACAACAACAACAACAACAAATTCCAATTCAACTTTCTTTCAAGGATTTATGTATTCAAGCACAAAATTAACATCATAATAAATTTCCACTATGCATAAATAAACTCTAAGCAAAGAATTCTTACATACTTAATGGAATAAAATCAAGCTTGCAAATTCATTCTTCTTCCTCTCTTTTCTCCTATTTTCTCGATTTTTTTCTCTATTCCTTTTCTTGATTTTCCTTTTTTTTATGGGGTTGCCAAATTTATCAACTTATATTACGTAACTCAAGAAATTAACCCGTACTTCTTCAGCAGAATACACTATTTTTTTGAAAATTTCTAAGTGTTTCTTTCTTGAAAAATGCAGTATTACAATCAAATGCAACCTAATTTTGTGATTATGTATGCTATAAAGGATTATTTGTTTTCTTTCTACTTCCCTGAAAACTTTCTAAGTGTTTCTGCTATGATTAGATAAGACTCAAAGTGGGATTTAAATAACAAAGTGAATTTTTCTCCATTATATATACACTTTCCTATGTCCAGAATTCATTGACCATTACAACAAATTTCCTTCTATCTTTTTAAGTTTTTGCAATTCAACAAAATGAGCCATTTATTGTAGATTTGATAGAAAATTTAGGCACACATTTGAATAGTTGACAATAAAAGACATTAACACAACTATTGAAGGATTGACTATTTGCATCACAAAGATCATATTACTTCATGGCTATGGACTCTTTAATATTGATAGAGTCATAAAGATGAATGGTCAGAGCACAAAGAAAGATCCAGTAAACAAAGCCTTTGCAAGCATTTTCTAATCAAGGAAAAAAAAAATCAAGATTTAAAACATTAGATACTCAACAAGACAACTATTTACATAATGAATCCCAATTAACAATGCAACCATTAACAAATCAAAAGCACCATATCCTATTTTATATTTTAGTTGTTGCAGTAGCAAAAGTTACATACATAGATTGATCCTAACATAATATGAGTCACCATATTCTTGGACTTCATTTATCCATGAAATTTTGTATATTCCACCGAGAATTATGATTTCAAGACAATTGTAGTTAGCTGTTAATTTTGGTTTGTTTATTATTCACACAAGATTTGTGCCATAAATAAATGAAAAAATACGACCTTGAAGAACTAGTAACAATAAGGGTAACAAAATTAACAAGCAACAATCAATGAAAATATGAGACCTTGAAGAACTAGTAACAATATCAGCTCCGGTGGGTGATTGTGGAGGTCGAGCTATTGTGGCGGTTTTCGGTGGGTCAGTGAATGAGATGACGGTCATGTTGCTACTGCGGCTAATTTCCCTCATTACTATGTTCAGATAAGGTCGCCGGTGGGTTAGTAGATGGAAGGGATTTGAGAGGGATTAGTCGGAGAAAAGGGGAAAGAAGAAGCCGGGTGGGGAAGACAGAATAGGGATATTATAGTCATTGGGATTTGCGAGGGAAATTTCTGTTGCTAATCCCTCTCTATTAGTAAGGGATTTGCATCAGATACTAAAAAAAAAAAAAAAAAAAAAATAATCCCTCACTAATCCATCACAAAATAGCGTGCGATTAGCGAGAGAATTATTTAGCGACGGATTAGTGAGGATCAACGTTAATGGATTTTTTAGTGCCTTTCTGATCCCTCGCTAATTGCGTTGTATTAGAAAGGGATTAGCGAGGGATTTTTGAATTTTAGATTCCGCTCAAATTTTTTGCTTGGTTTCAAGTTATATGTTTTGTATCCCTTGCTAATCCCTCTTAAATCCATTGCTGTTATAATCCGTCGCTATTTAGAGACGGATTAGCTATGGATATGACATTTTCTCACTTTTTTCAATACTCTATTGGGAAAACATATTTATTTCTATCAACACTTAGCTACTTCCTACTTAGCTACGGATTAAGAGCATGAAATATTTTGCCAGTGAACAATTCTAAATAATCATCATGGTGTTTGTTTAGGTTTAATTAACATTGATCTTATTACGCTTACTAATATGAGAGGTTTAATTAGTATTAACGTGTTTTCATATCCCAAAATTGTATTTATTACCTAATTCAAATGTAATAAAACATAATATATAGAACTTTGATTGTACACGTAGACGAATTTGTACAGAGGTATAATAAATGCATATCATTTAATTATAATCTATACTTCGTAACTTGTCGATGGTAATTGCACATATATTGAATGCAAATACATTGGTTATAATTTAACAAATAATAAAGAATTTAGTATTCGTAAGGATATTACATAAAAAAAAAATTTACCACACACAAAAGTATCGTGAGGAAAAAATTTGAGAATCCACAAAATGGGGAATCCCTTGGAAAATAGCAAGGGATTTGTGATGGATATTTTCAACGATGGATTAGTGAGGTATAATTATTATCCCTAACTAATAAAACTCTAATCCGTCACAAATCAGCCAATGAATTGCGATGATAAATTTCGTCACTATTCCCTCGTAAATTAGCATGGGATTAGCTTGGGTTTAGTTGCAAATCTGAAGCTAAAAATTTACAATGAATATTAAGTAAAAATAAAAAATATGTCGAAATACCTATCAAATTTGCGATGGATTAAAATGGGACTTTATGATCTCTCGCTAATTTGAAAGGGATTCTTGTTAACGCTAATCAGCTAGGGATTAGCGATGGAAAGTCAATTTGTGTGCCTAACTCATTTTTCCCTCGCTAATCCCTCGCTAATTTCCCTCGCTAATTCCTGCCTTTCTTGTAGTGATTGTTTAACTGACCCAAATAAAGTGATAAAAGATAAAAAGAAAAACTAAAGAAACATATATAACTCAAGGATGTAAATTTATGCAATTTAGACAAGTATCCTAGAAAACAAAACAATGAACTAAATAGCACTTCTCTCAACTAATTATCATCTTAGCATCATGAAGAAATATAAAGTAAAACTCAATCGTCTCACAAGTCATAATTTTACTTCGGTAAATTCCACTTTGTTTGTTAATCCATGGAATCTTATATTTTGATTCATATTAACAGATTTGTCAATTAAGCTAATATAACCAAAACATGCATTAGGCTCAATTCCTTGTAAATATGAAATTAGCTAATAATCCTATGTCAAGGCAAAATTAACATAACCTTTGATCACTTAATTCTCAAATCCTAACTTCATCATTCAAATTCATCAAGACTTAATAAATACGAAATCAATGTAATGAAGCTCCAAACATCATTGTATCAAAGTCAATTAGAAGAACTCACATCAATAACCGATGAAATCAAGTAATCAAACACCAAAAATGACAAATAATTGATCAAATAACTAAATTAACCTAAAATCATGAATCCTAAAATAATGTTAAATTACAATGAAAACATTGAATACATCATTGCTAAAGAAAAAGAAAACAAAGAGAAAAGAAAGCACTCATAGATAAGCCTCTTTCTTCTTCCTTGAAGACTCCATCTGAAAAATCCTCCTTGGCTGGGTGAATTCCTCTTTGAATGAGAAAATCAAAATTTTCACTCTTTAATTCACCTCTCTTGGTTATATTTATCCAACCTTTATGTTCTCTTATGCTTTTATAGGCCTCTTGGATGCCTATTTCGTAGCTGAGGAAGTCTTGGCCGAGTAGGAATAGGAAAAATACCAAAATCTTGGATAAGACATATTTTTGCGTATAGAATTTTCGCCTCCAGAACCTACCCAGCGCCAGGTACTTTCAACCCACCTGGCACCAGGTATACTCTGTTCTTCCTCATTTTGCTCTATTTTTTGCCGTCTTTTCCTTAGCCAGTAGAATGGACCCGGCACTAGGTACACTTACCAGACCTGGCGCCAGGTCCGTTCTAGATAAATCCCTGAAGCTCGTTCAATTTTTGTTGCTGGATAGAATGGACCGGGCACCTGGTCCTTTGGTTGGGCCTGGCGCCAGGTGCATTATGGTTCTATGCACTTTTTGCTCATTTTTTACTTAAATCAGCACATATTTTCCAAAAACACCTTTTACAAGTAAAATGTCAAATAGGATGGAATATGCCTAGTTATTACGGCAAATGTACCTTAAAACAACCTCAAATAATTAGGAAAAAAATGGAGATTTTAACCCCTATTAGAGTGCAAGAGGGAGATTATTGAAATGTATGCCCTCTTAGACTAGGTTTCTGATGTAATTTTAACTGGTATTAATAAAAGTATTTTTCTTAGAATTTATTTGTGAAATGTTTTTTATATTTGTGCACAATTTTATTAGAAAAGACTCATTGTGTTTAAGTAAATGTTTCATGTGAATGGAGGTCTTTCATAGTAAGGTATAAACTATGGGATACTTAACACATAAACTATTATTCATAACCGGATGATGAGAATGGGAATCTTATTATGACAAGGTTATTGTATTATGAATTCTGAATAGGGAATGGCTTACCTTTAGCCAATGAGAAGTCTACTCATTTCATAACACAATTGTATTTTGAATACGTAGAACAAGACCTGTAGTAGTGGTTTCTAAAAATACTATCTGATAGAAACCCAGACTACTATTATTACAGCGTGGACTTGTATTCTACAGCTTGAGTATAAGTTGGTGGTATGACGAAGTTGGAAGTGAATGCTTTGATATACTATAGTTGAGGTTCTTGAGAAGGACCAATATACTTGTATATTGGGTATATGTAACTAGTTAATCAAGATAGACTTGTACAATATAGTGTCTACACTATATTACCCTTTGTGGTTATCTGAATGATCTAATTATCTAGGGCTCTGGGGAACATGACTTGGATATTGGCTTTAGGGTTGCTCTCTTGGAAAGCTAGAATATTCTAAGAAGTCGTGGATCATTAGACTAGAATTGTAAGGATGATAGATGTCTTTTAGAGAGGTGTTAATACACTCTTTCCTCTCTAAATGTACGTCGATGTCTAGAGAGGTATTTTAGTCATTTAACCTGTAGGTCAGTGACATAGGTAACGCAACATTGTCCTTGGGGTCAATATTTTCTTATGGTAAAATGAAGAAATATTTAAAATGAAAAATATAGCTATTTATATAGAAAAGGTATTTTGGTCATTTTAGTAGCCAAGGCGATGTGTCTTTTTGGTCTTCGGAATAGCCCGTAAGTCCCAATTATTTTAGGTCGAGGAAATGGTCACAATAAAAAGGATTTTATTTTATTCAGGAAGTCTTAATTAGAAAAATTAACTTGGGCTTAAACTAGTTAATAAAAGGCTTAAATAATTATTGTAGTTCATTTGGACTCATTAATTATTTATTAAGTTATTCTAATAGGCCCAGTAAATACATAGTTAATGGTTATTATTTTTCGGCTCATTGCGTCTAAAGAAAAATAATAAATTATTTTAGCTAAAGGGTTGTTTTTATTCACGGTACAGAAGAGTTAAGGATTACCCAAACCTCTTCTGTTGATAACCTCCGGAGTTTTGAAATATCAAAGCACTGGTTTTGGTTATCTGGTAGAGTGAATAGTCGTGGTGTTCAGTTCTTGTTCTTCACAGAAGACACACGAACAACCCAGTCTTTGCTCTCTCACACACTCTCTCTCGTTTTGATTTTCTTCTTTGTTGTTCTTCTTGATATTACTAATCAATAGCAAGGAATCAAGTAGTGCCTTTCCTTGCCTAAGTTGTCTCACCAACTAGATTGGTTAGTGGGATATTCTGAGATGCAAAGAGAGCTTTGAGTACATGCCAAGGAGAAGCCAAAGGATCGCTGGTCATCAACTGGAAGTTTTAACGGGTGAAGAAGATGTGACCATCCTTCCATCATCTTTCTTGCGGCCAAACAAAGTAATGCCCAGAAGAGGTATTCATTTTTCGCTTTCCGTTGTGCCATGTATGGTACCTTTTCTAGTTTTATTTTCATCGCTTGCATGGCTTCCTCTGTATTCATTGCCTTCATGATTCGTCATGATTATACTCTTAATTTAGGATGCTATTAATCTTCCTATGAAGCTCTGTTAGTTTTTCTAAGAATTGAACTTCTTATATTTTTGGTAATGGTTTTAAGAGTTATCTATTGTTAAAGAAAAATATAAAAAATGTGCATTTTTATTTCTTGCAAACTAAATGAATGTTTTTCGTAATATTTCAAAATTGCTGGGTTTTAGTCCATTGTCAATCATTCTCAAGGGGAATAAGTTGACAGGCCCAAATTATGTGGACTGGAAGAGGACCTAAACATAGTACTCATGGCCGAGAAGTATAAATATGTTTTTATGGATTCCTGTCTTGAGATTGGGGAAGAATCCACTGATCAGAAATAAGAGGTTGAGAAGGCATGTAAGAAAACCGATGAGATGGCTAAATGCTACATGTTAGCTTCCATGTTTAGTGTACTCCAATCTAAGCATGTGTACATGGAATCTACATACAACATGGATTTGTCATTGCGTACCATGTTTGCTGACAAGAGCTGGCCCGTAAGACAGGAAGCTCTTAGGGCAATCATGAATTCTAGGATGGCTGAGGGGGCATCAATTTGAGAGCATCTACTCAAGATGATTTCTTATTTCGAGGAGGCCCAGGTCCTAGGTGCGACGATAGATCCCGAGAGCCAAATTAACATAGTTCTTGAAACTCTGCCTATCTTATATCCGTAGTTCATGTTAAACTACAACATGAACAAGGTGGATATGAATCTCACAGAGCTTATGAAGGAGCTTTAGGCCGCAGAGAAAATCATGAAGCCCGTGTTAAAGGTTTTGGTCTCTCGTTCTGCTTTTTCTTTTGGAATTAAGGCAAAGCCTAAGAAATTTAAGAAGAAGAAGGTCCAAAACAATGTAAGGGCCAAACCCATAGTATCTGGTCAGGCCAAGCCCAATGGGAAGCCCAAAGGCAAATGTTTCAAGTGTGGCAAAAAGGGGCATTAGAAGAAAGATTGTCTGGACTTCTTAGCCAAGTTTACTTTGGGTATTGCTCTATACCTCGAGTCTATTTTGATGCTTGGATCAACATTTTCCTGGATAGTTGATTCTGGAGCTACTGACCATGTCTGTAACTCTTTGCAGGGGTTCAGAAGGATAAGGAGACTCAGTAAGGGTGAGCATGGACTTCAAGTAGGCAATAGAGCAAGAATATGGGCTGAAGTAGTGGGAGATCTTGAGCTTATTTTTTTATTATAATAGGAAGTTAGTTTTAAAAGATATTTTATATGTTTCTTATTTTAAACAGAGTTTGATTTTAGTTTCAAAATTGATGAATCAAGGATATTCTATTTCTTTCTATTCTGGTGTTTCCATCAGTAGAGATGGTAATTTAATTTGTATAGGAAACATGTACGAAAATATTTTTTATATACATCCGAAATCAAGTAAACAATATTCAAACTGAACCTGATAATAAAAAGAGAAAGGCCATATCAAATGACTCGTATTTGTGGCATCTAAGATTGGGACATATAAATACTAATAAGATTTAGAGGCTACTCTATGATGGACCTTTAGATTCATTAAGGCTAGAAGAATGGTCTTAGTGTGAATCTTGCCTTAAAAGTAAAATAACCAAAAGGTCCTTTACCAAAAAGGCAGATCGAGCTATAGAAATACTAGTACTAGTTCGTACGGATGTTTGTGGTCTGATGACTATACCAGCTAGAGGAGGCTACGAGTATTTCATCACTTTCACAAATGATCACACTCGTTTTGATTATATTTATCTGATGAGGTACAAGTTTGACTCTTTTGATAAATTCAAAGAGTTAAGGTTGAAGTGGAGCATCGAACAGATAAATTAATTAAAACTTTAAGATCAGATTGTGGTAGAGAGTACCTCCTTGGTGAATTTAAGGATTACTTGGTACATCATGGCATAGTATCTTAGTTAACTACACCTGCGACTCTCTAGCAGAACAGAGTAGTTGAGAGAAAAAATAGAACTTTGATGAAAATGGTCAAAAGCACGATGAGTCATGCATCTCTTCCTATTTCTTTTTGGGGGTATGCCTTAGAAACAATGACATATATTTTGAACTTGGTACTTTCCAAATTAGTACGTAGGATACCCTATGAGATGTGGACTAGATGAAAGCCCAGTCTAAACTATTTAAAGATATGGGGTTGTCCAGTTTATGTGCTGTCAAAAAGAAGTAAGCTAGAATTAAGATTAAAGTTATGCTACTTCATTGGATATCCAAAATGAATGAGAGATGGATATTTCTATCAGCCTCAAGAGCATAAAATGCTTGTTAGTACTAATGCTAGATACTTAGAGGATGAACAAGTTACTTCCACCACGGGTTCAAGCAGAATAGAGTTAGAAGAGAAGTTGGTCACTAATTCAACTTCAGGTACTTCTAACACCCTGATCAAGGAACTAAGAAAAACACAACCGGATGTTCCTATACAAACTGAGCCTCATCATAGTGGTAGGATCACAAGAGTTCTAGAAAGGTGGACTGGAGAGATCTATGATCTAGTCACTGATCATTAGGAATAAGATCTTGTTAGATACAAGGAGGCCATTGTTAATACTGATGCAGACAAATGGCAGCTAGCTATGAGTACCGAGATTGAAACCATGTACCTTAATCAGGTCTGGGATCTTGTCACTATGCCTGATAGGATAAAATCCAATGGGTATAAGTGGATATATAATAGGAAGAGAGATGCGGATGGAAAGGTCGAGACCTATTGATAGGGGCTAAAATTACCATTATTTTTCTAGTTATTTGAGATTGTTTTGAGATACATTTGTTGTAATGACTAGGCATAATCCTTCCTATTTAACATTTTACTTGTAAAAAATATTTTTGGTAAATTTGTAGAGATTTGAGTAAAATTCGAGTAAAATTGGAGAATTTCTAGAATGCATTTGGTGCCAGGCCCAACCAAAGGACTAGGCGCCGGGTCCATTCTGATCTAGCAGAGAAAATAGAGAAAAACTCAGGGGAAAAATAGAATAGACTTGGCGCTATGTGGGTCGACTAGACCAGGCACCAGGTCCATTTTGGACGGCCAGAGAAAAACTGAGAAAAAATCTGAGGAAGAGCAGATTGCACTTGGTGCTTGGTGGGTCGAATGGTCTCGGTGCTAGGCTTATTCTAAAATGCCAAAATCTTGTGGTCGAATTTAGGAATTTTTCAATGATTTGGTATTTTCTGAATCCTTCCGGCGAAGACTTCCCAAACTACGAATTTAGTATCCAAGAGGCCTATAAAAGCAAAAGAAAACACAAGGAATTGTGGGGTGGAAGCTAAAATTCCAATCATTCATTGAAGGAGGAATTCACCAAATCAAGGAGAGTTGTTTAAGAGAGTCTTCAACGAAGAAGAAAGAGGCTTGTCTATGAGTTCTTTCTTTTATCTTTATTTTCTTCTTCCTAAACAATTATGTATTTAATGTTTCCATTGTAATTTGACATTGTTTTAGGGATTCGTGATTTATTGAGTAATTTAGTATTTTGATCAATTGATGATTGTTCTTGGTATTTGATTACTTATTTTTCTTACGGAGTTGGTTGGTTGATTGATTTTTGTTATTAACTTGCTTGAAAAAGAGGTTGGCAATGACATCAATTAATTAGTTTTATATTTTTTATCTCTTAACTTGCTTGAAAAAAAGATTAATTGTCTAGAATATTAGTAATCAAATGTTAGTTGATGATTGCTAGAATATGGATTCATTAACTAATTTCATGTTATAAATCACATAGAATATAGAGGTTTATAAGAGGATTGATTTTAATGCATCTTTTAGATGAGTTAGTCGAGACAAAATATGTTTACTAATTTAGCTAAAAGGTAGTGATTCCATCGATTGCAAATGAAGTGGGTCAATATTAAATCTTTTATTAAACCAAGATAATAGTTGATTGTGATATTGGCTAAGTGTTTCATTATCATGTTTTCCAAAGCTTTTGTCTAAATTGTAGATTTTCACATCATTGAGTTGTATATATATATTTTGTATTTTTATTATTTTTCACTTTATTTGGGTCGGTTAAACAATGAATGAAAAGTGATTAGTGTGCACTTGTTTCTTTGAGGATCGATACTAGTTAATTCCCTATGCTATGCTTGCAGTGAATATACTTGCTCTTATGTGTATTTTAGGATTAATGTTTCAATTAAAACTTGACTAAGGAATGTATTTAAATTTGATGATTTTTATACACCCAAAATTTACACATCAAGTTTTTGGTGCCGTTGCCAAGGAACAATATCACAAAAGCTTAGATTTTGTTGATTTAACCATATTTATATGTTAATATGTAGTTATGTAAATATGCAAATATGTTCCTTGTATGAAATTGGTGCCATATTTTGCTTTCTTGTGTACTTGTATATTTAATGTCTGTATATGTTTTAATTACTTCTAACTTAATTTGT
Source organism: Voacanga thouarsii (assembly GCA_026120185.1). Lineage (NCBI taxonomy): Eukaryota > Viridiplantae > Streptophyta > Magnoliopsida > Gentianales > Apocynaceae > Voacanga > Voacanga thouarsii. Next base: position 1,171,266 of record JANUWF010000106.1, read on the forward strand.
AAACATATCATAACTTTTAACTTGTAAATTCTATAATCTCACAAATTTTTGTCTTATGCAGACCTTGCTCTTAGTTTATGACATGGCGATCCAAAGCCAACATAGTAGATCTTGATCTGAAAATTGAGAGAACCCTCACCAAGGTCTGAAAGGTTGTACGCGAAAGGGTAAGGAAAGATATAGAGGTAAATCAGCCCAATAATGGTGGTAATGAAGGAGTTAACAGGAGAACTATGGATGACTTTGTAAAACCCGCAATCTCAGGTACGGGCTCAAGTATCATGAGGCCTAGGATAAAGGCTAACAATTTCGAAATAAAGCCCAATATAATTCAAATGATGTAAAACATGGTCCAATTCGATGGGTTACCTAAGGAGGATCCTAATGCCCACCTTGGATGTTTTTTAAAAATTTGCGACACATTTAAAATGAATGGTGTTTCTGAGGATGCCATCAAACTAAAACTTTTTCCCTTTTCTTGAGAGATAGAGCACAGTCGTGGTTAAAATCTTTGCCCACTAGATCCATTACTACTTGGAACGCGTTAACTAAAAAATTTTTGGCCAAATATTTTCCACCAGCTAAAACATCCAAACTTAGGACTGATATTTTTACCTTCCAATAATTAGAGTCTGAAAACCTTTATGAGTGTTGGGAGAGGTTTAAGGAAATGCTTAGAAAATGTCCTTACCATATATTTGAGTTGGGTATGCAATTGCAAATCTTTCACAGTGGGTTAAGCTTTGCGACTAGGTAGTTAGTTGATGTGTCTACAGGAGGCTCCATCTATTCTAAAACTCCAGAGGAGGTATTTGACTTGATTGAAAATTTGGCTACAAACAACTATGCCTGGGGTAGTTCACAGTCTAGAGATCGTGTACATGGAGTATATAAGGTGGATGCAATGGCTGCATTAGAGGCAAAGGTGGAAGCACTCATGCAAAAGATGGATAAATTGGTAATGCCTCCTTCCCAAGGGCAGGTAATGAGTGTAAGTTGTGATTTTTTTGGGGAAGAGCATTCAAACCATAAGTGCCAAAATATGGGTCATTACAAGAACTATTAGAACAAGTGGCGTTTGTATGTAATGGTCGGCAAGGTAATAATCCTTATAGCAATAGTTACAATCTAGGTTGGAGGAATCACCCTAACTTTTTATGGAATAACCAAAACTAACCTCGGCATGATTCTTCTAATTTAGGGACTTAAAGGACTCAACTGACCCTGCCTTACAATGCTCCATTGGCTAACCCATCATTGGAGGAGTTAGTCAACCAATTGGTAAGTGGAACGGAGACATGGTTCCAGGGAGTCGATATGACCACAAGAAATTTGGAGGCATCCATGCGCAATCTTGAATGTCAAATTGGACAACTAGCCAAGCTCCTTGGTGATCATTAAACGGGATCACTTTTAGGTAACATGGAGACTAATCCACGTGACCAAGACCGTGGAAAATGTTGATTTTGAATTGCTTTAGTTTTTGGACATATTTTTAATTTTCATGTGTTTTACTTATTTTGCTATTTCTTTTTAATTATTAGATTGTATTCTTTTTATGAGTTCGTGTTCTTTTTCTTTGATTCTAGTAAATTCCATTTTTAAAAAAAAAAAAATAATTTTTTGGCCAAAGCTGACCTGGCACCGGGCCTAACCTTTGGCTCGGGCGCCGGACTAGCACGGCCCGACAGAAAACGCGGGCAGAACAGGCCTGCCACCATGCCCAGTCCTTGGGCTTGGTGTTAGACCCGTTCGGCCGCAACATCAAAACCAGCCATTCTTGGCTATTTTGTTCAAAATTTTTTAATCCCTTTCAATTTTTCTCTCAACCCATCGCCGGTTTCAACTCCGAAACATCGCCAGGTCACTTTCTAAACCTCTTAAACAACTCCCAAACATAAAATCTTCACTTGTTCTTGGAAGTTTGGATTAAAACTAAGAAAAATCCAATCTTTTCTTCTAAAATCCATTTTTCAATCCTTTCATTTGGTGCACAATTTCTTCAATTTTTTTTGCATAGGATCATTACCCACACATTGGAGATTATTGTGGTATGGTTTTTCTACACTTTCTACGGTTCAATTTTTCACAAAGATTATTGGGTATTTTTCTATGAATTTTGGACCAAAATTTCTTGTTCATTTTTTCATGGATGGATTGAGTACAAATTTTATTGTTTTTAAGACTTAGTTAGCATGGGAATATTATTGATAATAATCTTTGATTGCTGCACTTTCTATTTTACATCTTTTTGGAAGGTATTGAGCATTCAGTCTTTGTGAGTAATTTTGAGATATGGGATAATTGTTCTTATTTAACTTAGCCTTGTGCTTATGAACTTTACATTATGATATGAATGGCATGGCTAATTGAGCATTATGATTATCAACTTTACATTGATTTATTGATAAATATTGAGCATTGTGGCTTTGATCAAGAATGTTGATATTGTGTTTGGACTGGACAATAGCTATATTTCTTGTAGGTTTGTTGGAGGAGGTTGTGTTATGTTTTATTGAATATCTTGTGGTGTTTTGTGTTGAGGTAGTGGTGGTGTTGAATGGTGTTGTAATAGCGAGATGGTAAAGAGTTGAACATTAATTGTGGTGTAAAGAGTGAGTTTGAGGGAGTCCTATTTGTCTATTCTCTTACTTTTTCTTCATCAATCCATCATGTCTAGGAGACCTAGGGGGTTAGCACCTAGGGCTAAGAGAGCTCGTGATGCATCTTTTTCAACATCTTCTTTCGAGCCTTTCCATACTCAGCCTACCCAATTCTATGACCCCACTTGTCACATTTGTTATCAAAATCACCAACATAATAAAATCATAGTAGAAAAGTGATATAAGCCTTCTCTATATATTTCTTTGGAGCTTTCTACTATGTTTAGACGGTTGGGGTGGGAGCCTATCATCATAATGGAGGGTGCTTACTGTCCTGTGCGAGTGAGAGAGTTTTGTGCCAACATGAACGACAAAAAGAAAAACAACCTCCAGGTTATCTATACCATGGTAAAAGGGGTTCCCATTGAGTTTGAAAGGACTAGACTAGCTAGGATTTTAGGAGTCCCCGATGAGGGGCAGTGGATTGCTATAGACCATAATAACCAAAAGGTCATTTCTGAGCTTACATGGGATGTGAGTGCTGTAAGGGCTAGTTTTAACATATGCAGAAAGGGCGAATAGGTTAAAACTGCTACTACTCGAATAATGACATTGAGGCTCAATGGCGTGCCATAGTGATATGAGCTTGAGGGAGGTAGTCTTTCTAGATTTAAAAGTGGCTTTTGTTTAGACTTGAACAAAGTAGAAGGATTTCAAGACAAGTATAACAAACAAGAAAAAGACATAAAGAGATCAAGAAAAGTAACAAAGAAACACCTTTTTCTACAAACAAAGAACCTTAAAACTAGCTTTTAGAACCCCAAATTTAGTAGGAAAGGTCTACTATAACAACATCTTAGAACCCTTGACTTAGCAAGAAATCAAGAACTAAAAGGATAGGGAATTGTGGGCATTCAAATAAGAAACAACAAGAACCCTAAATGACATACAAGAAGAATCTTTGTTGATTTTCTAGTTGAATTATCCTTAGAGTTTATAGACACTTATTCAAGGGTGGACTAAGCCCTTAGGTTGGTCTTGGATTGAAGTTGAACAAGGAATTCCTCCATGCTTCAAGCCTTCAAGATGAATCTTTATTCATGTTAAAATATGTAATAATGGTGTTCTGTTCCTGAACTAAAATACTTTTAATATTATAAAATAACCCAAAAATAGTTGAAAAACATCAAGGGTTCAAATCCAGAGCTAAGCCAATGCCAGGTAGGTCTCTTTGGGACAGCGCCGGGTCCATTCTGGAGGAATAGTACCCGTTCACAAAAAGTCAGAATAAAAATGAGGCTTTTTCCCATATACAGCTAGTGCCAGGTTGGGCTAGTAGGGTCAGCGTCAGGTGCATTCTATTAGAATAGTACGTCTGTCAAAATTTAAAGAATTCGAGTAGTTCACAGCCGACACTTGTTAGGGCTATTCTGGTCTGCACTGGGTCCATTCTGTTGGGCGACATTTCTGCGCGAACTGCTTCCGGTTGACATCCTTCATACACCAGTAGCATGGTCCATTCTCGATCCTCTTCCGACAATGTCCATATGCTATCCCACTTGAAATGAGCTTGTAGATATGCTTGAAGATTATGTTGGAATTGTTTGAAAGGGGTCTCGTTAACAGGCCGACAAGCTCGACTTTATTTCAGTTTTGTCCTCTCCCCCTTCTTGAGCTCTATCCCCGTGGCTAGATTGATTCTTATCATTTCCCCCTTCTTGGAATGAATTCATCCTCGAATCATGGCCAACATCATAAGGAGAAAGATCAGCTACATTAAAAGTAGCACTTACATTATACTCATCCGATAGATCAATCTTGTAGGCGTTGTCTCCATATCACTTAAGAACTTGAAATGGGCCATCTCCTCGCAGTTCGAGCTTTGATTTGTATTGGGTGGAAAATCTCTCCTTGCGCAAATGCACCCAAACCCAGTCTTCTGGCTCGAATATCACCTGCTTTCTTCTTTGATTGTGCTTACTTGTAATGGCCTCATTCCGTTTTTTGATTAGAGATTTAACTTTCTCGTGCATGGACTTAACCATTTCGGCCTTTTTTTTTGCCATCAAGACTCAATCGCTCATCTGCAGGAAAGGGATATAAATCTAAAAGGGTTAATGTATTAAACCCATAAATAATTTGAAAAGGAGAATATGTAGTAGTAGAATGGACAGTTCTATTATAAGCAAACTCTATATGTGGAAGACATTCTTCCCAGTTCTTCAAGTTCCTCTTGATGATATTCATAGTAGTTGCGTGAGGGTTTGGTTGACAACCTCCGTTTGTCCATCCGTTTGTGGGTGATAAGCTGTAGAAAACAATAAGTTAGTTTCAAGTTTTTCCCATAATATTCTCCAAAAATAACTTAAAAATTTAGTATCCTTGTCCGATATTATGCTTCGTGATAACTCGTGCAATCTTACCACTTCCTTAAAGAATAAACCTGCAATATGAGTAGCATCATTAGTTTTTGTACAAGGAATAAAATGAGCCATCTTAGAAAATTGATCAACAACTACAAAGACGCAATCCTTTCCCCCTTTGGTCCGTGGTAATCTGATGCATATTTATTTGGGTATAAAAATTATATAAAAACTAAGTACATTCCCAATCAAGTTTCATTAAAACGTTAAACCCAAATTACACATATGAGAAAGCGTACTCATCATTAACATAGCATAGGGTTCCAACGAGTGTCGATCCTCAAGGAACAAGTATACATTAATCCCTTTTCTTTCATTGTTTAACCGACTCAACAAAGTGAAAAAGAAATAAACTAAAACAAAAGAAAATAAAAATAAAAATATATACATGTCAAGGATGGATAAATATGTAACTCAAACCATTGTTTAGACAAACATGATCATAAAGTATCTAACCATTATCACAACTAATTATTCTCTTGGCATCATGAAGGATTAAAGTAGATTCACTTCGATGGTTAATCCATGAAATCACTATCCTTTAGATAAATTAGCTTCACTTGGTCTGTCTCAACTAATTCACCCAAATGACGCATTAAACACAATCCTTGATTAAATTTTCTTGGTATGGCAAATTTAAAACATGAAATTAATTAATGAATCCTTGGTTTGGAAAACATTAATTAACCTTTAATTACTCAATCCTCAGCAATTTACCTTTTTGGTCTAGCAAGTTAACAGCCAATAAATATAAAATTAATCAATTACAACCACTATCAACCTCTTTGGTCTAGCAAGTTAATGAAAAGAAATAACCAATTAATTTCGTAATATGCCCAAGTAATTAAATACCAAGAAGAACAATTAATTAATCAAAAGATCAAATAACTCTAAAAATCATGAATATCTAAAACAATGTCGGACTACAATAAAACAATGAATACATCATTGTTCAAGAAAAGAAAACAAAGTAAAAGAAAGCACTCATAGACAAGCCTCCTTCTTCTTCATTTGAAGACCTTCTTGCACAACCCTCCTTGAATTGAAGAATTCCTCATTTGATTGAGTGATTTTCTATGATGATCAATGAATTTTCTCCTTTTTCGTTGTGTTTTTCTTCTATTTATAGGCTTGGGAAGTGCTTAAACTCCTTGGTGCAATGTTCTTTGCCGAGTAGAAGTTAGAAGATACTAAAATTCCACAGATTATCAAAAATCGTGTAGAAAAATCACAATCCCGTCTTTTCCTTAGAGCACAGCCGGTGCTGTCTTGGCTCTCGGAGCCGGCGCCGGTTGTGTTCTGTCTCTCCACTCGTTCGCCGATTTTTTCTTGATTTCAACACCATGTTGTCCAGGATGCAGCTGGCGCCGCCTTAGCTACTAGAGCTAGCACCGGTTCCACTCTGTTCCGGTCTGTTTTGATAATTTTTTGTCGTCTTGAAGTTGATGTCAACAGTGCATCGCTGGCGCCGGTTCCAATGTCCTGTTCGGTGCCACCTCTTTTCTGTTTTGTGACGTTTTTGCTTCGTTTTATCCCAAAAATCTGTAATAATGAACAAAATACCTTTCTAAGGGTAAAATCTCAAATATAATGGAATATGACTAGTTATTGAACAAAATGTATCACAAAAGAGCCTCAAATAATTAGGAAAAATATGATTAATTTAGCCCTTATCATAATCCCAATATAAAATCCATTGAAATATCTAACCAAGATGCAATAGGGACGGGTAAAGGAGTATATAAACCCTGGGGTAGTATTTTAGATTTGGCCCTTCTACATGTTATGCATGAATTATAATGCCTCTCTACATCTCTCCTCATTTTTAGCTAATAAAAATTGTCCTGCAAAATACCTAATATTTTTGAATTCCTAAAATATCCCATTAAACCTCCTCTATGAGCTTTCTTCGCTAACAATTCTCTCAATGATCCTTTTAGTATGCAAAGTCTACCCTCTTTAAACAAAAATACATCATGTCTACAAAATTGGAAAGCAGATTTTGAAAAGCATGATAAATCTCTCCCAATCCATCATCCTTTGCATATAAATCCTTAACAAGCTCAAAACCAAGTAATTTTGCACCCAAGGAATTTAAAAGCACATACCTGTGAGATAATGCATCCGCTACTACATTATCCTTGCCTTTCTTATATTTGATCACGTACGAAAAGGTACCAATGAACTCCATCCATTTGGCATGCCTTTTGTTCAACTTTTGTTGGCCTTTAAGATGCTTTAATGTTTCATGATCAGTATGAATGTTAAATTTCCTAGGTAACAAATAATGTTGCCAATGTTGCAAGGTCCTCACTAATGCATACAATTCCTTGTCATAAGTGGAATAATTTAAGGATGCTCCCGATAGCTTCTCACTAAAAAATGCAGTAGGTTTTTGATCCTGAGTCAACATATCACCTATTCCTATTCCACTAGCATCACATTCCACTTTAAAATCTTTCTCAAAATTAGGTAAGGACAACAATGGGGCTTCACTCAATTTTAATATCAAAGCAATAAAAGCCTTTTGTTGTTCTTCTCCCCACCTAAACCCCACATTCTTTTTAATAACTTCAGTCAATGGGGCAGCTATTGTGCTCAAATTTCTAATGATACGCATATAAAAATTGGCTAACCCATGAAAACTCCTTACCTCAGTTACAGAAGTAGGTGTTGGCCAATCCTAAATTGCCTTGACCTTTTCTTCATCAACTTCAATACCTTTTGAAATCACAATATAACCAAGAAAAGTTATCTTTTCCAAACAAAATGAATATTTGTCAAAGTTTGCATACAACATTTCTCTTTTAAGAGCAATAATCACACATTTAAGATGATGCAAATGGTCTTCATAAGTTTTGTTGTAAATTAAAATATCATGAAAATACACCATAACAAATTTTTCAATATATTCTCGGAAAACATAATGCATTAACCTCATGAAGGTATTGAAAGCATAGAAAGGGAAATACACAAGGCACGCAGCGGAAGCGAAAACAAAAAATTGGAAAAACTGAAGAACAGGGGAACTCTGAACAAAGCCGGCGCCGGTGCCGATTGCGCTCTGTACAAGTTCCGAGGTTTAAAAATTTTTACCTTTTTTCCTCGTTCTAAGAATTGGCTGGATTAGAATATGTGGAACCAAGGTAGGTGTGCTGGTGGAAACCTCTGGTATGATTCCTGCAAACCTCCTACTCCATCTTTGTATGTAAGTGTACGCCAAACTCTCGATCTTCCAGTATATGACCTCTCTAATTCCATTTGGTGAATAACTAACAGAACTAACGAATATTTTTTGGAAAGAGGGATAGAGAGACGTGTGTTTCTTTTTTCACAGAGAAGAGTCTGTCCAAAAAATAACGTTGTTTCCAATCCTCCTATTTAATCTAAATAAATCCCTAGGTTACACTGGACTGGCCCATTGGACTCTTAGTTTAGCCTTTTGGACTTAATTAATTATTCTAATTAAAACCAAATAATTGGCCTAATTAATAATTAATTTTCCAGCCCAAATAAACTAGTCCAATAAATAAGCCTATATTAGTTTAGTCCCAAGTTAATCTTTAGTTATTCAAACTGGACTAAAACCTTGAATAATTAATTAACCCACCAAACTAATTTAATTAATTCTTTCTCTCCATGGACCTTTATTTTATTCTAGCCAAATAATTAAATCCGACTACTTAAATAAAATAAATTTCATTTAATTTAAGATCAATTCCTTAGCCTGTATTTAGTTAGGACTCACGGTCTATACTGGGGACTAAAAGACACATCGCCTTGGTTAATAAAATGACCAAAATACTCTTGCCATATAAATAGCTGTATTTTGCATTTTAAATATTTTCTAATATCACCATAAGGAAATATTGACCCCAAGGACAATGCTGCGTTAGCAAAGTCTCTGACCTACAGGTGTAATGACTAAAATACCCCTCTATACATCACCGTACATTAGAGAGGAAGAAACATACTAACACATGACATCTAACATCTTTAGGCTTCTAGTCCAATGATCCATGACTTCCTGGATTGTTCCTGCATTCCAAAGGAGCTACCGTAAAGCAAACATCCAAGTCATGTTTCCCAGGGCCCTGGATATTTAGATCATTTAGATAACCACAAGGGGCGATATAGTATAGAAACTATCTTGTACAAGTTTATCTTAACTAACCAGTCACACATACCCAACATGCAAGTATATTGGTCCTACGATAGAACCTCAACTATAGCACATCAAAGTATATGCTTCCAGCTTCGTCAGACCACCAACTCATACTCAAGTCATAGAGTACTAGTCCATGCTGTAGTGGTAGTAGTCTAGGTTTCTACCATATAGTACTTTAAGAAACCACTACTACAGGTCCTGTTCTACATATTCAAAATACGCTTATGTCATGAAGTAAGTGGACTACTCACTGGCTAAAGGTAAGCCTTTCCCCATTTGGAATTCATAACATAATAACCTAAACATGATGAGATTCCCTTTCTCATCAATCGGTTAAGAACAAATGCTTATGTGTTAAGTAACCCATGATCCATACCTTACTGTGAAAGACCTCTATTCACATGGACCATTTACTTAAACATAATGGGTCTTTTCCAAATGTAATTGTGCACAAATAAAATGTAAATTCACAAATGATTTTTGAAAATACATTCTTTTATTAAAACATTTGATATTTACATCAGAAAACTAGTCTAAGAGGGCATATTTCCCAACAAGTACTAGTTGCATTTGATAACCGAAATAGCATCACAAGCCACTCAAATAAACCCTATTTGGTCTTAAATGGAGTATTCCATTCATCACCTTTCCTAATCCTAATTTGATGATATCTGGATTTCAAATCAATTTTTGAAAATTCACATGATCCATGCAATTAATCCAATAAATTATTGAGCTTAGGGATAGGGTAACGATATTTTACCGTTATATTGTTAATGGCCCTACAACCAACACACATTCTCCATGATCCATCTTTCTTAGTTACCAACAACACTGAAATCGTACTTGGACTCAAACTCTCTCAAACATGGCCTTTCTTGAGCAACTCCACAACTTACTTTTGTAGCTTGATAGGGGTTAAAATTACTATTATTTTTCTAGTTATTTGAGATTTTTTTGAGATACATATGTTGTTATAACTAGGTATATTGATGTGTTTGGATTTGGGTATGAAAAATCATATAAAAACTAAGCACATTCGAAATCAAGTTTACATTAAAACGTTAACCCCAAATACACATATAAGCAAGCGTACTTATCATTAACATAGCATAGGGTTCAAATGAGTGTCGATCCTCAAGGAACAAGTATACATTAATCCATTTTCTTTCATTGTTTAATCGACTCAATAAAGTAAAAAAATAAAGAGGAAAATAAAATAAAATAAAATATAGTCATGTCAAGGATGGAGAATTATGTAACTCAAGCCCTTGTTTAGACAAACATAATCTTAAAGTACCAAATCTTTATCACAACCAATTATTCTCTTGGCATCATAAAGGATTAAAGTAGACTCGCATCTTTTCCAATCCATGAATCCCTTTCTTCTAGATAACTTAGCATCACATTCCTATCTCAACCAGTCTTACCCAAAAGATGTATTAAACACAATCATTTGATTAAATTTCCAGTCCTGGCAAACTTAAAATATGAAATTAACCAATGAATCCATTCCTGACAGATATCAATTAACCTTTAATTACCTTGTTCTTATCAATTAACCCTTTTCCAAGAGAGTTAAAAGACAACACATATGAAACTAATCAAATTGAATCCACCATCAACCCATTTTCCAAGCAAGTTAATGGAAAGAAACAACTAAATAATCTCGTAATAGGCACAAGTAATTAAATACCAAGAATAACAATCAATTAACCAAAAGATCAAATAACTCTAAATATCATGAATATCTAAAATAATGTCAAATTACAATAAAACAATTAACATATCATTGTTCAAGAAAAATAAAACAAAGGAAAAGAAAGAACTCATAAATAAGCCTCATTCTTCTTTCTTTGAAGACCTTCCTGCACAACCCTCCTTGAATTGAAGAATTCCTCCTTTGATTGAGTGATTTTCTATGATGATCAATGAATCCTCCTCTTTTCCCTTGTGTTTTCCAACTATTTATAGGCTTGGGAAGTGCCTAAACTTGTTGGTGTAATGTTCTTGGCCATGTAGAAGTTGGAAGATACTAAAAATCCACAAATTTCCAAAAATTGGATAGAAAAATTACAATCCCGCCTTTTCCTGAAAGCATAGCCAGCGTCGCCTTAGCTCTCGGAGCCGGCGCCGGTTGTGTTCTGGTTCTCTACTCATTCGCTGATTTTTTTTTTGAATTCTGCACAATGTATTCCAAAATGCAGCCGGCACCACCTTGGCTACTGAGCCGGCGCCTGTTCCACTCTGTTCTGCTCTGTTTTGACAATTTTTTGTCGCCTCGAAGTGTGTGTCAACAATACATGGCCGGTGCTGATTCCTCTATCATGGCTGGTGTCGCCTCTATTCTGTTTTGCGATGTTTTTGCTTCGTTTTACCCCTAAAATCTAAAATAATGAATAAAATATCTTTCTAAGGGTAAAATCTCAACTATGAAGAAATATGACTAGTTATTGAACAAAATGTATCACAAAAGTGCCTCAAATAATTAAGAAAAATATGCCTAATTGAGCCCCTATCATATATTCCTTCCTATTTGATATTTTGGTTGTAAAAAGTGTTTTTGGAAAATATGTACAGATTTGAGTAGATTTTGAGCAAAAAGTGCAAAATTTCAGAATGTACCTAGTGCCAGGCCCAACCAAGGGACCAGGTGCTGGGTCCATTCCGGCCCAATTGAAGAATTCGAGCGCCATTTAGCACACAAGCAGAATAGATCTAGCATCAAGTCTGGCAAGTGTACCTGGCGCCAGGTCTATTCTATTTGCTGATAAAAAATAGAGCAACTCCATGGGAAGAACAGAGTGCACCTGGCGCTAGATGGGTCGAAGGTACCCGGTGCCAGTTATGCTCTGGAGGCAAATATTCTGTACACAAAATTAGGGATTTTTCATTAATTTTGGTATTTTCCTACTCCTACTTGGCCACGACTTCCTGATGAGACTCTGCTTCATCATGGAGGTCAAGATAAAAGAGGGGGAGGTGTGGCCATGCAAGGACAAGGGCCGGCAATGAAGACGAACGAAACTCGTCCAAAAAGGAGGCCACCAAAGGATGGTCGGTGCCGGCTCCAAGTAGCCAAACTGGCTCTGGCCTTATTTTGCTCAACAACAGGTTCATCCATTGTTCGACTGCCCGAAGACAGAACATAGTCGGTGCCGGTTGTGATGCCCAAACCGGCGCCGGCTGCACCCTAGGCAGCCGATGACTGTTCTGCGTTTTAATGCTTTTCTCCGATTTTCTTCACTTATAATTGCTTCTAAAGACTTATTATGACCCAAAATTGTAATTAAACCTTAGGGATTACTTAGCTAGGGTTAGTATAGTATAAATAGCACCTTTAGTGATTTGAAAATATAATACACTTCACTTTAATTCAAATTTGAGAAGAGAATTTTGAGAGGCCCTAGCCTCCTTATTCATCTTGTTCAAGACCAAGCTAAAGGGTTAGTCCTCCTTTTGTAGGAATCTATAATTTTTTTGGATAATCCAATGTTGTTTCTTTGAATGGGTCTTTGTTACTTTGTTCTTCTAAGGTTTGTTTGAAATCCAATATTTGGGTGCCTATTTTATCTATTCTATTTATTCTTGTTTGCCTTTGTTGCTTCAAGGATATTGGGGTGAGATTATAGTAGAACTTTCTACTCATCTTGAGGGTCTTTGAGGCTTTGTTCTTCAAGGGTTTGAAAGAGTGTAGGTTGTTAGGTTACTTTCTCCTTTTGTCACAAGAAAAATCAATGTTTTAGGTCCCATTATTTGAACTGAACAGTTAGCCAACTAAAACACCCATAACACCAAGAAAAGCCACCAAGAATTTGTATCACTTACTAAGCCATGAATTCATAATCCAAGAGGCCTATTAAAGCATAAGAAAATACAAGGACTTAGGGAATATACCTAGAAATACATAGAGAGAGGTGGATTCATAAGAAAAAATTCTCAATCTCTTATTGAAGGAAGAATTCACCCAATCAAAGAGGCTTGTTCGAAAAGAGTCTTCAAGGGTGAAGAAAGAAGCTTATCTATGAGTGCTTTCTTTTATCTTTATCTTCTTTTTCTTTTACAATGATGTACTTAATGTCTTTATTGTAATTTAACATTATTCTAGGATTCATGATTTTATATTAATTCAATTATTTGATTAATTTTTTATCATATTTTGTGTTTGATTACTTGTTATCATTAGTTATTAATGTGAGTTCTTCTAATTGACTTGAGACTACGATGTTAGAAGTTCCATTTCATTAATTTTGTATTTGTCTAATCTTGATGGACTTGAGTGGCGAAGTTAAGATTATATGACTAAGTAATCAAAGATTAGTTGATTTCACCACGAGCAAAGGGCTATTAGCTAGTTTCATGCTTATAAGGAATTGAGCTTAATGTATATTTTGGTTATATTAGCTTGATTGGCAAATATATTAATTTAATCAAAATATAGGATTCCATGGATTGGGAAAAGAAGTGGGATTTATTTAAGTAGATTCATGACTTGTGAAATGATTAAATTTTATTGTATATTCCTTCATGATGCTAGGATGATAATTAGTCTAGAGAATTGCTTGTTTGTTCGTTGTCACGTTTTCTAGGATAATTGTTTAATTTGCATAAACCTACATCCTTGAGTTGTATATATATTTTTATTTTTCTTGTTATTATTTTCTCACTTTATTTGGTTGGTTAAACAATGAATGAAAAGTAATTAGTGTATACTTGTTACCTTGAGGATCGATACTCGTTAATTCCCTATACTATACTTGCAATAAGTATACTTGTTTGTATGTGTATTTTTAGATTAATGTTTTAATCAAAACTTGACTAAGGGATGTATTTAAAATTGATGATTTTTATACACACAAAATTTATACTTGCAAAATTTATACACCCAAAATTACATCAAGTTTTTAGTACCGTTGCTGGGGAACAATATCATGAAAGCTTGGATTTTGTTGATTTATCCATGTTTATATGTTTATATGTAACTATGTGAATATGTATATATGTTGCTTATATGAATAGGTGCTATATTTTGTATACTTGTACCAAAATGTCGATAAATATTGTAATTCCTTATAACTTAATTTGTAAACATATCCTAACTCTCTAACTTGTAAATTCTTTAATCTCACAATCTTCTGTCTTGTGTAGACATTGCTCTTAGTTTATGACCCGGCGATCCAAAGCCGAGATAGTCGACCTTGATCTGGAAATCTAGAGAACTCTTACTAAGGTCCAAAAGGTTATAAGAGAAAGGGTAAGGAAAGAGATGGAGGTAAATCAATCCAATAATGGTGGTAATGGTGGAGCTAACAGGCAAATTATGACTGACTTTATAAAACTTGCAATCTTTGGTACAGGCTCTAGTATCATGAGGCCTAGGATAGAGGACAACAATTTTGAGATAAAACACAATGTAATCCAAATAATCCAGAATATAGTCCAATTTGATGGGTTACTTGAGGAAGATCCCAATGCCCACCTTGTGAGCTTTCTAGAAATATGTGACACATTTAAGATGGGTAGTGTTTTTGAGGATGCCATCAAGCTAAGACTTTTCCCTTTTCCCTTGAGAGATTGAGCATAATCATGGTTAAAATCTTTACCCACCAAATCCATTACTTAGGACTGACATTTTTGCTTTCCAATAATTAGAGGTCGAAAACCTTTATGAGTGTTGGGAGAGGTTTAAAGAAATGCTGAGAAAATGTCCTTACCATGGATTCGAGTTGGGAATGCAAATGCAGATCTTTCACAGTAGGTTGAGTTTTGCTATGAGGCAATTAGTTGATGAATCTGCAGGAGGCTCTATCAATTCTAAAACCTCAGAAAAGGTATTTGATTTGATTGAAAATCTTACTACGAATAACTATACTTGGGGTAGTTCATGATCTAGAGCGCGTGTACATAGGGTACATATGGTTGATGCAATGGCTGTATTAGAGGTAAAGATGGAAGCACTCACACAGAAAATGGATCAATTGGTAATGCCTCATTCCTAAGGGCAGGTAATGAGTGTGAATTGTGATTTTTGTGGGGAAGGACATCCAAACCATGAGTGCCAAAATATGGGGTCTTCACAAGAAGCATTGGAACATGTGGCGTTTGTTGGTAATGGTCGGTAAGATAATAATCCTTATAGCAATACTTACAACCCAGGTTGGAGGAATCACCCTAACTTTTCTTGTAATAATCAAAACCAATCTCGACAAGCTTCTTCGAACTTTGGGAGGCAAAAGACTCAACTACCTCTGCCGTATAATGCCCCACCAACTAAAGCATCCTTAGAGGAACTGGTCACTCAACTGGTAAGTGGAACAGAAACACAGTTCCAAGGAATCAATGTGACCACAAGAAACTTGGAGGCATCCATGCGCAACCTTGAGGGTCAAATTGGACAGTTAGCCAAACTCCTTGGTGATCATCAATCGGGATCACTTCCAGGCAACACGAAAACCAATCCACGAGACCAAGACCTGGGGAAACACTAATTTTGAACTGCTTTAGTTTTTTTGCTGAATAATATTTTTAATTCTCGTTTATTTTTATTTATTTGGCTGTGAGGCTGTATGCTTCTTATGATTTTATGTTCTCTTTTCTTTGCTTCCATTAACTTCTAATAAATTTTTTTTTTTTTATTTTTGGCTAAAGTTGGCTTGGCACCGGGCCCAACCCTTGGCCCGGGCGCCGGGTCAGCACAACCCGATAGTAATGCATGGATAGAAGAGGCTAATTGGGCTTGGCGCTAGGCCCATTCGACCGTAACACTCAAAATCGACCTTCTTGGCCATTTTTGTGAAACCCCAGTCAGAACCAATCTTAGAGTAAGGGTGTTGGGATGCATATAATACTTTATTGCATGATTAAATATATTTTTAGATGACTTTATGTGCTTTGGATTTGGGTTTTATAGTCTAGAGGGTTTGATTATGGTTATTGAGTAAGAAGGGCAAAATGGTAATTTTTGCCTGAGGTAAAAATAGGGAGATAACTTGAGGATTAAATAGGAAAAATATTTTAGAGAGAAAATAAGAACAAGAGTTGTTGTGGTGTAGTAGTTAGAGCTTTGGAATTAATTCTTGAGGTCTTGGGTTCAAATTCCATCATTGGAGCTTTAGCATGATTAAATTTTATTTTTGTTTGAGAAGGTTATATTTTCGGCCTTAGGTGCTTTAGAGTAGGGTAGAGGTGTTGTTCTAGGGGAGACATGATAGGAGTACTCTAATCCTATTCTTGTGCCCTACACAAAAATTCCTAAGGGAATTCATCCCTTCTTGATCCTTAATTTTTCCTACTTCTCAATTCATTAGGTTGGTTAATTTGTTCTAGCCAATTTCATTCCAGAAAATTCAGTAAAGTGCTGTGTCTTTGAAGGTTCAAAATGTCTAAGGAAAAGACATTTTATGGTCTGAAAATGTGGAAGGGTTGGGGAAGGTTCCAAGAGAATTAATTCCCCTAGTGAACCTTCAAAACTCCACTCTAGCTAGATTCATTTCCTTCATGAAGTGTTCAGGATTTTTTTTCCAGCTTCTTATGCATGCAAAGTTTTGAAATTCATAGCCATTATTCCCTTCCAAATGCTACCAGAAAATGGCCCTTTTGATCAGCTTGAAAGCTAGAATTTTCTGGCCAATTTCAGACTGCACAAATGCTGTGCAAAATTTGAAAATTTTCTGGGCAAAATCGCAGCATAGGTGAGTTCAAACCAAGTTGTTTTCTTCCAGTTTTTCTCCAGCTCCTTAGCCACATTTTTCCTCCATGAAGAAGGCTGGAAACCAGCCTTGAAAGACCTCTGAATACCCCCTCAAACCCTCTGCAAACTAATTGAATAATGGCAGAAAAATCCGCCTAGAATTTTCCTTCAAACATGCGAAATCACTGAACACAATTTCCAGCTTTGTTCTCCTTCAGCCTTGTCCGAAACCTTCACCATTTTTCTGCACAAACATCTCTTGAACAGCCATGAACTGAACTCTATTTTCTTCTCCAGAATTCTGCACAAAAATCAGTCATGGCTGCCCGAAAATATCTCCAACAAATCACTGCAATCATGCCTTGATTGGATACCAAAATTCCAGCAAACTTAATTTAGCAACCTTCCATAAAATGTCCCTCAAACAACCAGACATTTCCTTCACCATTACACTCCTTCTTTTTTGCCACCATTAGCCTTCTTCAACTAGATTTCATCCAGCTGAATCACAGAGCAATCAGTCGGCCATAGCAGTTCCAAAAAGCTCTCCATTGATGAAAATATTTTTTCTATATTTTGTTTCCAAATTTGATTCCCAAAAATATTCTTTTAGGATTTCAACAACCAGCCTTTCCTTTTCCTTTCAAACTAGAAAATCATTTTCCAAAACCTCTCAAAACAATTCGGTCATTCTCTCCCACAAAATTTCGGCCAGCATTAACCAAAATTCCTCCATTCTCTTTAACCTTCAAGCACACATAGAACACCAATAACACCTACTCCTTTCTTTCGCCTAATACCTCTCCAAACCACTTCAAACTTCTTCCAAAAATTCCAGATTTCATCTACTCTCTACCGTGAGTCCATCCATACCATTTTTAACATCAAACTCCAAAATCCAACTTGCTCTTTTGGATAAAAAATCAGAAATTTTGTGAAGGCTCAAGAACATCTTCAAGGTAGGTTTGTTCAAACAACTTCATCTTCACTAATCTTTGATCTCTAATGAATATATATATGAATAAGCATGATAATGGACTCTCTTCTTCTTCTTCTCTCTCTCTCTCTCTCTCTCTCTCTTGGCCGAACACTCTCTTCTTCTTGGCTGAATGGTTCTTCACCAATGGCCATGCTTTCTTCATCTTCCTTGGACGGATTTAGACCTCTAGGAGTTGAGATCCATTCGAAACTCCATCAAGGTACTCATCAATAAAGTAAGCCTTTTCAACCCTCCTTTTAAATTCTAAGTTCATGTCTCTATGATGATATTGGTGGGTGATGGATTATGAATAGGATTTGAGCATGTATTGTTGTGATGAGTAGAGATTGAAGCATGAATAAATGTGTGTTTATGATGGAGATGGGATTTATGCATGAGTTGATTGTCTTGGTTGATTGTATGGTGTTTTTAGGGTTTAATGCATGTCTCCATGTCATTGGTGGCATTTTGTGATCAAGTATACTAGAGATTATGTCATCTATGATGAATAGGATTTATATTCATGTATGATTATTGAAACAATGATTATGTTTATGCTAGTAGAGGTTGGATCATGCCTTGATAAATTTGGATCTATGTTTTTATTCATGATTTTGATGATGTGATGAATTGAAGTAGAGTATATGTTCATGATTGTAGTTAGCAAGTGGAATTATGATCATGAACTAGTTGTCCCTAAGCAAATTTTATTTCTTCAATAAAATATTTAATATTATAATTTTTGCTAGCAAATTCGAAAACCCTAGGAAGGTAGATTTGGATTATTATATTTTAGTCAAATAAATGATAGCTTTTATTAACGAAATAAAATATATAGATATTATATATAATAATAACATCAAATAAAGCATTTTATATAAATAATCATAATAAGTAAAAATAGTAATTTTGTAAGTCTTATATTCATAAATATCATAAAAATTTATTATCTTTCAATTATTATCTTTTAATCAAAACCTGTTAAAAATTATTTATTAGCTTCCAATCAAGACCCATTAAAATTTGTTTTCAACTAATTTTAGTTAGCAATTATTTTCAAACAATTAATTATTAGTAAATTATTATTTTACCTAATACCACCTTGGACTTTTCATCAAATAAACTCCAAATTATTCTTAGCAAGAATTAAACCTTCAACTTATTAGTACCTATTTCCCAAAACACTAATTATTTTAAATATCAAATTAGACTTAGCTTATAAACTTTTTTATTTATTATTTGGCCTTAAAGCTTGGGACACAAGGATCATGGTAGTAGTGAGTTGAGTTAGTCTTATTTGTGAAAGTAGATTTTGGCTGGAGTTTGATTGTGATTTATATTTACCCCAGGCGGGGTTGGGTTAGCGATTGAAGATCTTTATTTTATCTCGAGCAAAGGTTCAGGCAAGCTCCTGCATAAAACCCGATTGATGTAAAATGTTTATTATGGCAAGCCAAATGTAGAGTGCATGGACACTCATTTCTGTAAAGGCAATTGATGATTGACTTCTTTCTTATTTTAGACAAATGAAGTATTTGAAAACCAATAAGCAGATTTACTCAAACTTAAAACTCTTTCTAAAACTGATTTTGACAAAGACTTTGGAAACCCTTAATTGCCATTTTCAAGTGGAACTGTGTTTGGTTCATTTTTCCCATGTGGGATACGTTATGTTGAGTACTCAGTAAGGGTGGACTGCTAGGGCTTGTCTTTGAGGGGTTAGGGTAAGTCTCTCAGTAGGTGGCCACCTCTGAGGGGTGAGTCCTGCCTGGATAAGATGTCAGTCCAGTAGGTCGTACTGGTCCAAGTTAGCAGTTTATTTTTCAGTCAAGTGAATGTGTTTTGCTGGAATGGACACCCGGTTGTTGTTTGGATATAGAGAAGGAGGAGTATCTTACCCGGTAGGCTGATCACCTACCTTTTTTGTCAGTCTGCACAAAGTGTTGGCATTCTGACCGGTTATGGGGCCCAACGATGGTAACCCATGATCATTTCTTTTGAGTGGTTGATTTTATTGATTATGTATGGTTGAAAAAGCTAAAACACCACTCTTGATTTTAACTAATGTTTATTGCTTGCCAGTATTTCTCTTATAAAGATTTTATACTTTGCATTCACGAACTGTTTTCACTGGACACTCCAAGCACACACGGACTTACTGAAATTTTTGTCTCATCACTATTTTTACCATGATTTCAGGTCAAACCTGCTGTGGGGATGAGTAGCTAGATATTGCCCGCCTTGGAAGATTTTCTGATAATTTATTTTATGTAGTGCTTTGGGGAGATGAGAGTGGATAAATTTTATTATGGATTTGCTTTTGGTATTCTTGGATTTATTCTTGGGTTGTAATAAATTTTAAGTTAAAGTATTATTTTTATTCCGCAATTTTATTTGTGTGACCTAGTTATAAAGACCCCTTGTCCTTTGGACGGGGCGACATCCCCAGCCCTGGGGGCCTAGGTAGTGGAGTGTTACAATTTTGTTGAAAAAAACTTTCATCCCTCTCAAATTTTCTCTCAACCTATCACTAGGTTCATTTTCAAAACACTGGCAGATCACTTTCTAAACCTCCAAAACACTTCCAAAATACAAAATCCTCTCTTTTTTCGTGAATGTTTGGATCGAAATAAGGAAAAAGTCAATGTTTTCGACCAAAAACCATTTTCAATCCTTCTATTTGGGGCATAATTTGTAACACCCCACTACCCAGGCCCAACAGGGCCTGGGATGTCGCCCCGTCCAATGGATAAGGGGTTTTTATAACTAGGTCACATAAAATAAAATGAAAGAAATACTTTAAAATTAAACTTATTACAACCTAAAAATACATGAACAAACCCATAATAAATTATCTGCTACAATCTCTCAAAACATCACATAAAGAAAATAACAAAGAGTCATCAAATCATAGGCAACAAATCAAGCTATTGACTTTCACAGTAGGATCGACTTGAAAACATGGCATAAAAGGTGGTGAGAAAAAAATCTCAGTAAGCCCGTGTGTGTTTTGAGTGTGTCAGGAAAAACAGTTCATGTATGCAAGTTGTAAAAATTTCATAAAAGAAAGTGCTGGTAAGCATTAAATAAATGTTAAAATAAATAGTGGTGTTTTACTTTTCAAACCATACACGTGCACAATAAATACAACCACTTGAAGAGGTAGCCTTAGGTTACCACACATTGAGCCCCATGACCATATAATGGTCAGAATGCCACACGTTGAGCATGCTGACAAGAGGTAGGTGTATGGTCTACCGGGTGAGATACTTCATCTCTACACCTAAACTTATTGGTTGTCCACTCCGAAAATACATAGTTCACATGACTGAAACTTGCTAGCCCGGACTGGCATGACCTACCAAATTGGCATCCTATCTAGGAAGGACTCACCCCTCAAAGGTGGCCACCTACTGAGAGACTTACCCTAACCCTTCAAAGACTAGTCCTAGTAGTCTACCCTTGTTGAGTACTCAACGTTGCTTGTCCTACTCAGGAGAAAATTGATCATACATTTATTTAATTGGAAATAGCAATTAAGGGTTTCTAAAATTCTTGTCAAAGTTGGGTTTTAGAAAGAGTTTAGCATTTTGTGTAAAGTTGCTTGTTTAATTTTTCAAATGATTTGCTTAACTGAAATAAAAAGGAAAAATAGTCCTTAATTGCCTTTACAAAATGAATGTCCATACACATCGCATTTGGCTTGCCACAGTAATTTTAGTCTTGAAATGACTCCATGCAGAAGCTTACCCGATCCTTTGTTTGCTTGAACTCAAAAGTCCTCCAAGGCTGACCTAACCCCGCCTGGGGTAAACACAATGCATAAGGTTATACTTGAGCTATACTAGCCTTACATAAATAATCCGTAGTTCAACTAATTACAACCATGACCTTTATGTCCTGAGCTTTAAGGCTAGATGATAAGAATTTTATAAAATAAACCTAGCTTGATAAGTTAAAATAACTAGGGGTTCTTGAATAATTACTAATAAATTATATGTTCAAATAATAATTTTTGAGTATTATTATTAATAAATAAACTAGTGTTTAAATATTGAATAATACTACGTCCTAAATAGTATTAGTAAATGGTACTTTTTAAATAGCATAATTATAAATAAATAATAAAGTATAATTAAATTTTAATTAATAATTAATTGATAATAAATAATTAGTAATAAACAAAAAATAATAATAAATTAATTATATTAAATTTTTGATTAATAAATAACAAATAAACTTCAATATAAATAATATAGGTAAAAGTTTGAACTATGGTCTACAAGGTCATTAATATTTTATTTATTTTTATTATTTATATAAAAAGATCTTATTTATTATTACACACACACACACACACACACACACACTCACATATTATTTTTAATAAAAGATATTATTTATTTGACTAATAAAATATCATTATTTCATTTAATATTCCAATTCCAACACTTCCTAGGAATTTCGAAATATTTAGAGAAAAAATATAGTAATAATTTTAATTAAGGTAATAAAATTTGTTACTAAAAATAACCTAGGATTAACAAGAAAATAATCATGATTTTCCTATTGCTAAATAAGATTCATGAACACATTCCCCAACATCAAACAATAAACTAGTCCATTCATGAACATAGGCTTAAATCAACACATACTTTCACATGGCTAAATCCTTACTAAGCATAATCATCAATCATGGCTTTAATGGAAATAAGAACATAAAAATCCTATTCACCATAGGTGTCATAACATCTAACATGCTTAACTCTCATAAGACATGATGAATATACATTGATTCCCAAGAAAATCCATAGAGCTTAATCATGTACAACCATTCTCATGTCCTAATCCCAACCCCTTCATTCACATGCATACCCTCAATTCCCCTTTCATATTCTATTCTTCCTATCAACATCAAGGAGACATGAATGCAGAATTAAAAAGGAGGATTAAGGAGAAATACTTGATTAATGATTACTCTAATGAAGACTTAAGAAGGTTCACGCGATTGAGAGTCTTGAATTGTCCAAGAGAACAAAAAAAAAAAAAAAAAAACAGCCATGGTTGTTGATCAACCATTTCGGTTGAGAGAGAGAGAGAGAGAGAGAGAGAGAGAGAGAGAGAGAGAGAGAGAGAGAGTATTAGTATGGTGCATTGAAGGTTGAATGGAAGAAGATGAACAAAGGAGTTGTTCTTGGTTACCTGGATGATGTTTTTGAGACCTTCAAGAAAAAATTGGTTTTTAATCTGAATGCAATTTTTTGTTTGCGAGATTTTATGTTGTAAATACAAGAAATGAACACTAGGGAGTATGTAGGAGTAATCTGGAGTATTTGAGAGGGATTGGAGGTGATTAGGGTGGGTTTTAGCTTGAAGAAATGCAGTGTGTGTTCTTGGTGAAAATTGAGAGAGTTTGAGAAAAAGTGCGCACGAAATCTGGGAAGGTGTTGGCCGAATGGTTTGGGGAGTTTAGGAGTTTTGGTTTTCAGCTTAGAGAGGAAGGTAATACTCTGATTTTTTTGAAATTCAAATGGAGGGAATTGAGGAGTAGTTTAAGGTATAGGATATGTTAATGGTGTTTGATTGATGGAGGTTTCTTTGTGCTTCAATAGAGCCCACTGGACTGGTTTGTTTTGCTGAAATAGGTGAAGACTGATAAGGCTTTAAGGCTGGCCAAAATTTAGATCTTAATGGCAAAGGAGTTTCTAGTTGTGTAGCTTAATACAAGGGTGTTTTCATGGAGCAAAATTTTGGAAATTTTTGAAGTTCAAATGTAGTTTGAATGGAATGATCTTAGGAGATATTTGAGGTGTGGTTATGGAGTCCAAGTATTCAAGGTAAGTTGAGAGGTTAATGATGTTTAGTTCATGGCTGAACAAGGTTCATTTTACAGAGGTTTGAGGGTGGTTTCTTATGTCTAAGCCTAACGAGAAAAGATAGGATTTTTCTGGTTTCATGGTGTTCTAAGGTTCAAAGGTTTTGCTGAATTTCTAGTGTAGTATTTTTGCACTTCTTCAGCTCGGTTTGCAGAGAACTTTGAGGGTGTTTGAGGGTCTTTTAAGGCTGGTTTCCAGCCTTCTTTCTGGAGAAAATGTAGAGGAGTTTTGTTGGATTGAAGATAGGAAAAACAGCTCCATTTTCTGGTTGCTGTGTGATATGGCCTAAATTAGTCATATTTTTCTTAGTTATTTAAGGCTATTTTGTGATACATTCTATTCAATAACTAGTCATATTCCTTTATATTTGAGATTTTACCCTTGGAATTGTATTTTTTTCATTAACCGATTCAAACAGAACATAGGCAGTGCCGGCCTGAAGGAATGAAAAATGGAAAACACAGGACACGCAGCGGAAATGAGAACTAAAAAATTTGGAAAAAACTAAGAACAGGGAACTCCGAACAGAGTCGGCGCCGGCTTTGGCAACCCTAGTCGGCGCCGGTTGTGCTCTGTACGGATTTCGAGGTTTAAAAAAATACCTCTTTTCCTTGTTCTAAGAATCGACTAGATCGGAATGTGCGCAACCGAGGTAGGTGTGCTGGTGGAAACCTCTGACTCGATTCCTTCAAGCATCCTACACCGTCTTTACATGTAGATGAATGCCAAACTCTCGATCTTCCAACATATGACCTGCCTAAATCCGTTTGGCGAACAACTAAAGAATAAGGAACCTTTTCCTGGAGAGAGAGAGAGAGAGAGAGAGAGAGAGAGAGAGAGAGAGAGAGAGAGAGACGCCTGGCTTTTCTTTTTTAGAGAGGAAGCTGTCTCAGAGAATAACGTTGTTTTTTTTTTCATTCTCCTATTTAACCTAAATAAAAACCCTAGGTAAAATTGGACTGGGCCATTGGACTCTTTGTTTAACCTTTTTATGCTTAATTAATTATTTTAATTAGAACCAAATAATTGGCCAAACAAATAATTAATTTTCCAACCCAAATAAACTAGTCCAATTAATAGGCTCTATATTAGTTTAGTCCCAAGTTAATCTTTTAATTATTCAAACTAGGCCAAAACCCTGAATAATTAATTAACCCACAAAACTGATTTAATTAATTCTCTCTATCTCCATGGACCGTTATTTTATTATAGCCCAACAATTAAATAGGCTACTTAAATAAAATAAATTACATTTAATTTAAGATCAATTCCTTAACTTGTATTTAATTAGGACTCACGGTCTATAAAAGACACACCGCTTTGGCTACTAAAATGACCAAAATACCCTTGCCATATAAATAGCTGTATTTTGCATTTTAAATATTTCATAGTATCATCATAAGGAAATATTGACCCTAAGGACAATGCTGCGTTAGCAAAATTTCTGACCTACAGGTGTAATGACTAAAATACCCCTCTATACATTGCCGTACATTTAGAGAGGAAGAAGTGTACTAACACATCTCTAAATGACATCTATCATTCTTAGGCCTCTAGTTCAATGATCCACGACCTCTTGCATTATTTTCGCTTTCCAAGGGAGCTATCCTAAAGTAAAAATCCAAGTCATGTTTTCCAGGGCTTTGGATATTTAGATCATTCAGACAACCACAAGGGGCGATATAGTATAGAAACTATCTTGCACAAGCCTATCTTAACTAACTAGTCACACATACTCAACATGCAAGTATATTGGCCCTACTATAGAACCTCAACTATAGCATATCAAAGTATATGCTTCCAGCTTCATCAGACCACCAACTCATAGTCAAGTCGTAGAGTACTAGTCCACACTGTAGCGGTAGTAGTCTAGGTTTCTACCATATAGTACTTTTAGAAACAGCTGCTACAGGTCTTGTTCTACGTATTCGAAATACGCTTATGTCATGAAGTGAGTGGACTACTCATTGGCTAAAGGTAAGCCATTCCTATTTAGAATTCACAACATAATAACCTATACATGATGAGATTCCCATTCTCATCAATCGGTTAAGAACGAATGTTTATGTGTTAAGTAACTCGTGATCCATATCTTACTGTGAAAGACCTCCATTTACATGGACCACTTACTTAAACATAATGGGTCTTTTCCAAACATAATTATGCATAAATTAAAATGTAAATTCACAAACAATTTTTAAAAATAAATTCTTTTATTAAAATATTCGATTTTTACGTCAGAAACCTAATTTAAGAGGGCATATTTCCTAACAATCTTCCACTTGCACTCTAAGACTAAGTAAGTTTATAGGTGCCCACCCCTATGGTGTCTAAGTGTCTCTTGAAGACTCTCTCAACCAAAGGCTTGGTGAATAGATTAGCTAGATTGTTCTCGAAGGCAATCTATTCCACTACGACTTCTTGTCTTTGGAAGAAATCCTGGATCAGGTGGTACTTCCCCTCGATGTGCTTCCCCTTCTTGTGGTTCCTATGTTATTTGGATTATGATACTGCTTCAGTGTTGTCACAGTACATCATAATCGGCCTGTTCATGTGTGGCACGACTCCAAGTTTTGAAAGAAACTTCCGGAGCCAGACTACTTCCTTGGATGCCTTCGAAGCTGCCACATACTCAGCTTCCATGGCCGAGTTAGTAATGTAAGATTGCTTGATACTCCTCCATGAAATAGCTTCTCCAGACAAGGTAAAGACATATCCACTAGTGGATTTTCTCTCATCCTTATCTGCCTGGAAGTCTGAGTCTATGTATCCTGTAGGAACCAAGTCATCAGCCCTGTAAACTAACATATAATCTCTCGTTCCCTTGAGGTACTTGAGAATATGCTTTACAGCTTGCCAATGAACCTCTCCAGGGTTTGACTGATATCTGCTAACCAAGCCTACGACAAAGCAGATATCTGGCCTAGTACACAACATGGCGTACATGAGATTTCCCATAGCCGAAGCATAGGGAATCCTACTCATTCTGTCCTTTTCTTCCTAAGACCTAGGATAGTCCCTTGATGAAAATGACAACCCATGTCTGTAAGGAATTAGAGCTCTCTTGCATGAGTCCATGCTGTATCTGGCCAGCATCTTGTCAATGTATGCCGCTTAGGATAATCCTAACATTCTCCGCTTCCTATTTCTAAGAAGTCTAATTCCGAGAATGTTACTGGCTTCTCCTAAGTCCTTTATACTGCATTGACTAGACAGCCAAACCTTTGTATATGACAATGACCCTACATCATTTCCAATGAGTAGAATGTCATCCACATACAAGACAAGAAAAATCACATTAATGCCTTCAAGTTTTCTGTACACGCATGGTTCATCCTCATTTTGAACAAAACCATAAGACTTTACAGTCTTATCAAAATGAATGTTCCATACCCTTGATACCTGCTAAAGTCCATAAATGGACTTCTTAAGTTTGCAAACCATATACTCTTGGCCTTTAGCAACAAAACCTTCTGGTTGGGACATAAAGATGTCTTCATTAAGATGGCTATTTAAAAATGCCGTCTTGACATCCATTTGCCATATCTCATAGTCATAATGACATGAAATGGCAAGGAGGATATGGATAGACTTAAACATGGCTACCGGAGAAAAGGTTTCCGCATAATCGATACCCTTTATACCTTTTCGCCATAAGCCTAGCTTTGAAAATTTCCATATTCCCATCTATTCCCCTCTTTCTCTTGTATACGACTTACACCTTATGGGTTTTATCCTTTCAGGTGAAGCTATAAGATCCCAAACCTGATTAAGATACATAGACTCAATCTTGGCTTTCATTACTTCATGCCACAGATTTGCATCGGCATCAGCAATAGCCTCTTCGTATCTAGTGAGGTCTAGTTCCTAATGGTCAGAGACCAGCTCGAAAGCTTCTCCAGTCCACCTTTCTGGAATCCTAGACACTCTCTTACTACGATGAGGCTCTATATGTACAGGCTCTTGAGGTTGTGCTTCTTCTTGTTCTATAATCGGGTTAGAAGAAGTTGCTTCCGAAGATAAGTTCTCCTTCAATTCCAACCTAATTGAACCTTTCGTAGAAGTACTTTGATCATCCTCTAGGTATCTAGCATTGGTACTAACCAATACCTTCTGCTTCATAGGATGATAAAAGTAACTACCTTTTGTCCCTTTTGGATACCCAACAAAATACCATAATTTTGATCTTGGTCCCAACTTGTCTCCCTTAACTAGAACATAAGCTGGACAACCCATATCCTGAGATGATTGAGACTTGGCTTACGCCCAGTCCACATCTCATAGGGAGTCCTAGGTACCGACTTGGGAGGCACCAAGTTCAGAATATATGCCGCTGTTTCCAGGGCATAACCCCAAAAAGACACTGGAAGAGTAGCATGAGACATCATGCTTCAGACCATTTCCATCAATGTCCTGTTCCTTCTTTCAGCTACTCCGATCTGCTGGGGTGTCCCCAGTGCTGAGAGTTGGGATACTATCCCATGATGTACCATGTAGTCCTTAAATTCACCAAGGAGGTACTTTCCACCACGATCCGATCGTAAGGTCTTGATCAATTTACCTGTCCGACGCTCCACTTTAGCCTTAAACTCTTTGAACTTGCCAAAAGAGTCAGACTTGTGTCTCATCAGGTAAATATAATCAAACCTTGTACAATTATCCGTGAAAGTGATGAAGTACTCAAAACCCCCTCTAGCTGGTGTAGACAAGGGACTACACACATCAGTGTGAACAAGACTCAATACCTCTTTGGCTCTATTAGCCTTAGGGGCAAATGACATTTTGATCATCTTTCCCATCAGGTAAGACTCACATTGAGGCTAATTTTCCAATCTCAATGAGCCCATGGGCCCATCATGTGAAACCCCAGTCAAAACTGACCTTAGAGTAAGAGGGTTGGGATGCATATCATGCTTTACTTCATGATTAAGTACATTTTCATATGATTTTTATGTACTTTGGATTTGAGTTTTATTGTTTTGAAGTCTTGTTGGTGAGTATTGTGTGAAAGGGGCAAAATGGTAATTTTTTCCCGAGGTGAAAATAGGGAGATAGATTGTGGATTGAATAGAAAATAATATTTCTAGTGGAAATAGCAACAAGAGTTGTTGTGGTATAGTGGTTAGAGCTTTAGAATTAATTATTGAAGTCTAGAGTTCAAATTCCATCATAGAAGCTTTAGCTAGATTAAATTTTATTTTTGCTTGGGGGGGAGTTGGTTTCGGCCATGAGGGCCTAGATCAATGTGGTGATGAGGTGCTAGGAGAGACATGTTAGGAGAATTCTCATTTCACTCTTTTGTTCTTCTCGAAATGCCTAAAGGGAATTCATTCTCCTTTGATCTTTAGTTTTTCTTAATTTTTAACTCCTTAGTTTGATCAAGGTGTTCTATCCTTTTTCCTTTCCAGAAAATTCAGTAGAGGGCTGAGGTCTTTTAGGATCAAAATGTCCTAGCAAAAGGCTTCTTATAGTCTGAAATTTATGGTAGAGTTGTGGGAAATCCCAAGAGGAAAAATCCCTCTAGAAAGCTAGCTGAAATTTCACTCTATAGCTAGTCACCTTCCTCCTTGGATTGAGCTGAAATTTTCCAGCTTGTGTACCTTCAAAATGTCGAACTTCTTAGCTGAAATTTCCTTCCAAATGCTGCCAGAAAAATGGCCTTAAGATCAGCTCAAAACATGAATTATTTTTGCCATTTTCGGACTGCACAAAAGCTGTGCAAAACCAGTGAAAATTCTGGGCAAAATCGCAGCTTTGGAGGTCCAAAACCAAGCTGTTTTCTTCCAGATTTCGTGCAGCACCTTAGCCATGCTTTTTCCCCATGAAGAAGGCTAGAAACCAGCCTTGAATATCCCTGAAACCCCCCTCCCAGCTCGCTGCAAATCGGCTAGAAGTGGCAGACGAAATTCTGCCAGAAAAAAATTCCTGTACAGCGAAAATGGTTGTGCAGGAATTTTCCAGCTTGCTTTCCATTTCTCCTCCAGCCGAAAATGCCAACCTACTTCTGTCCAAACCTCCCTTAAACCAGAATTAACAGAGTTCCATTGTTTCCTTTGAGCTTCTGCACGAAATTCCATCAATGGATGTCCGAAAATCTCTCCAACAAATCCCTGCAATTTAGCTTGATCACCTTCCAAAATTCCAGCCATCTTGTTTAGCAACTTTCCATAATATCTTACTCAATTGACCAAACTTCTTCTCCACCATTTTGCACCTTAATTTTGGCCACCATAAGCCACCTTGAATCAGCTTTAATCCCTCAGAAAAATCACTCCAACAGTCGGCCATAGGAGACTTCAAAGCTGTCCAGAAAAATCAAGATATTCTTAGAATATCTAGTTTCCAAATTCTCTTCCTAAAAATATTCTTCAAGGATTGTAACAACTAACCTTTCCTTTCCCTTCCAAATCAAAGAAATCACTCCCTAAACCCTACAGAATTTCGGCAGCCCCAATTCCACAGAAAATTCGGCAGCTTTCTTTTCTCTCTCTCTTGATTTTCTCTAGCTACCAAGAACATACACACACTACACCAAGAACACCTACAACCTTCTTACACCTAATACACCTCCAAACCACTTCAAACCCTCACAAAAATCTCCAGATTTAACCTACTCCTTGCTGTGAATCCATCAACACCCTTATTAACATCAAACTCCACAAATCATCTTTCTACTTTGGATCAAAAACTAGAAAATTTTGTGAAGGACAAGAACATCTTCAAGGTAAACTTATTCTAACAACTTCATCTTCTCCAAACTTGATCTCTAATGAAAACCTATATGCATAAACATACTAAAGATCTCTTCTTCTTCTTCTTCTTCTTCTTCTTCTTCTTCTTCTTCTTCTTCTACTTTTTGTTCTTCTTGTTCTTCTTCTTCTTCTTCTTCTTCTTCTTCTTCTTCTTCTTCTTCTCTCTCTCTCTCTCTCTCGCTCATGGCCAAAATTCCCTCCCTTAGCCGAATGGTCTCTTTTCCCATGACCATGCTTTCGCCACCTCTCTTGGACAAGATTAGCCATCTAGGAGTGGAGATCTACTCTAAACTCTTTCAAAGCATTCATCAATCAAGTAAGTACTTTCAATCTTCTTGGTAAACTCTAGAATCATGTCTCTAGGATGATGTTGTTAGTAGGTGGATGGTGATAGGATTTGAGTATATATATATTTATTGTTGAGATTAAAGCATGAGCAATTGTATGATTGTGAAAGAGATGGGATTTATGCATGAAAGGTTCGTCTTGGATGATTGTATGTTGTTTTGAGGGTTGATGCATGTCATAGGTTGTATTTGTGTCAAAGCATGCTAGAGATTATGTCACCTTTGGTGAATAGGAGTTTATGCATGATTAGATTATTGAAGCCATGTTCATGTTTATGCTAGTAATGGTTAAATCATGTCTTAATAAATTTGGATCTATGCCTAGATGCAAGATTTAGATGATTTGATGAATCGAATGATTGTGTATGTTATTGATTGTAGTTGGCCATAGAATTTTGATCATGATCTAGTTGTTCCTAAGCTAATTTTAGTTCATGAATAAAGTATTCAATACTAATTTTGCTAGTAAATTTCGAAAAACCCTAGGAAGGGTAGATTTGGAATTATTATGCATATAAATGATATTTTAGCCAAATAAATAATGATTTTTGCCAGAAAGTAAAATAAATAAATATTATTAAAAATAAAGAAATCAATTTAAGCCATTATGAAAAAGATTTATGCTTAGTAAAATATTTACTAAATTAAAACCCCTAAGGATTTACTTATTATTTTCCAAGAAAGGCTTATTCAATTTAATCTCAACTAGTTTTAACTATCAATTATTTTCTAACAACTAGATTATCATTAAATCACTATTTTACCTAGTACCACCTATGACTCTTGATCCAATAAACTCTAAATTTTCCTTAACAAGATTTAAACTTTCAACTTATTAGAATTTATTTCCCAAACCATTAATTATTTTAAATAATAAATTAAAATTAGCTTATAAACCTGCTTATTTGTTATTTTGCCTTAAAGCTTGAGACACTAGGATCATGGTAGTGGTGAAATGAGTTGATTTAGAATTGAGGAAGTGGATTGTAGCTTGAATCTGATTAAGATTTGTATTTACCCATGTGGGGTTAGGTTAGCTGTTCCAGACCTTGTTGTTGTGAGCAAGAATCAGGTAAGCTCCTGCATAAAACCTGATTGATGTGAAATGTTTTCCTTATGGCAAGCCAAAATGGAGTGTATGGACACTCGTTTATTTGAAGGCAATTGAGGGTTGAATTCGTTCTTATTTCCAACACTTAAATTATTTAAAAGTTAATGAGCAGATTTTCCAAACTTAAAACTCTTTCTAAAACAGATTTCTCCCAAAAATTTGGAAACCCTCAAATTGCTATTTTCATGTAGAGTAATGCTTTGTTCATTTTATCCCAAGTGGGAAACGTCGTTGAGTACTCAATAAGGGTGGACTACTAGGACTAGTCTTTGAAGGATTAGGGTAAGTCTCTCAGCAGGTGGCCACCTCTGAGGGGTGAGTCCTTCTCGGATAAGATGTCAGTCCAGTGAGTCGTACCGGTCCGAGCTAGCAGTTTGTTTTCAGTCAAGTGACTGTGTTTTTGACGAAATGGACACCCGGTTGTTGTTTGGGTATAGAGAAGGAGGAGTATCTTGCCCAGTAGGCCGATCACCTACTTTTGTCAGTCTGCACAAAGTGTTGGCATTCTGACCGGTTATGGGGCCCAACGTGTGGTAACCCATATCCCTTTCTTTCGAGTGGTTGATTTCATTACTTGTGTATGGCTAGATAAGCCCAAAATACCACTCTTACTTTTGACTAATACTTGATGCTTGCCAATGTTTTCTCTTGTAAAAGTTTCACACTCTGCATCCATGAACTGATTTCACTAAACACCCAAAGCACACACGGACTTACTGAGATTTCTGTCTCATCACCTTTCTATCATGATTTCAGGATGATCCTACTGTGGAGTTGAGTGGCTAGTAATATCTTCTTGGGAAGAGAATGTGTCTTTTCATTTTATGTATTGCTTTGGGGAGGCGAGAGTGAATAATTTTATTTATGGTTTTGTTTTGGAATTCATGGATTTATTCTTGAAGTTTTCTCTGGGTTGTAATAACTTTTGAGTTAAATATTATTTTTATTCCGCAATTTGTTTGTGTGACCTAGTTATAAAGACCCCTTGTCTTTTGGACGAGGCGACAGGCTTCGGGGGGTGTTACACATCATGGATCAACCTCTGAATCCTGGTTGAGTTGATATGACCTAACCTTAGATGCCAAAGATAAGAGTCATTGATATTGGTCTTTCTCTTCATTATTAAAGGTCCAGATTGAGCGTTATTTAATTGATTGTTAATAGGGTTTAAGAAAAATAGATTCCTATACATGTGCCCAGTACATAAAATTTCTCCATCTCTTCTGATAGAAATACCAGAATGAAAAGATACAGAATATCCTTGATTTATTAGTTTCGCAACCGAAATCAATTCTGTTGAAATCCAGATACATATAAAATATCTTTCAAAACCACTATTCTATTACAATAAAAAATAAGATCCAGCTCTCCCACTGCAAGGGCCCAAACTTGTGCTCCATTTCCCACATGTAGTCTATGTTCATCCTTCTGGAGTTTTCTAATCTTTCTAAACCCCTGCATGGAGTTACAGATGTAATCAGTGGCCCCTGAATCAAAAATCCAAGTGGAAGTTGATCCAGCCATGGATATAGGCTCTAGGTAGAAAATACTACATGTGGGGTTTTTTTTAGCTTGAAGATCCTGACACTCCTTTTTCCAGTGTCCCTTCAGTCCAAATTTGAAGCACTTGCCCTTGGGTTGGGTCCTGGGCTAGTCCGCTACGTTTCCCTTATTCTTCTTGAACTTCCTGGGTTTGGGCCCAATTCTAGAAGATGAAGCCTTAGCAATCATAGCCTTAGATTGTGGCTTCATGACCTTCTCCGCCATCTGGAGCTCCTTCATCAACTCAGTTAAACCCATGTTCAACTTGTTCATGTTATAGTTTAACTTGGACTGAGTAAATGAACCCGGTAGAGATTCAAGAACCATGTCCACTTGGCTCTCGGGGTTAATAACAGCCCCTAAGATTTCTACCTCCTCGAAAGCAGCAATCATCTTGAGCATATGCTCTCTGACTGATGCTCTCTCTGCCATCTTAGTGTTAATGATGGTTTGAAGAGCCTCCTGCATTGTTGGCCGGCTCTTATCCACGAACATCGTGGCTAATGATTGGGTTATGTCATACGCAGTGGTCATGTGCTCATGTTTGGATTGGAGCACATTAGACATGGAGGCCAACATGCAACAACGAGCCATCTCGTCAACAACTCTTCCGCTATAAGTATTATGTCCAGGTTCCTTTTCCAGTCCATATAGTTTGGTCCTGATAGCTTATTCTCTCGAAGAATAATGGCCAATGGACTAAAAGAACCTCCCACCATTTCTGAAAAATCGAAAAATAAAAGAAAAAGATTCAGTTTGTGAAAACAAAATAAATATGTGCACTTTATCCTTATTATCAAAACTGATAATAGTCAATTTAGCTCTTAGGAAAACTGACATAGCTTCTTGGGAAGATTAACAGTTTCCTAAGCTAAGTGTGTTAACCACCACAAATTAATTTCCCTTCTAGGTAATGATCTAGAAGTTAACTCCATCGAGGGGATGGCCATTTTCTCTCATTTCCTATGGACATAACTCTATCGAGGGGAGGAAGCCATCTCAGAGAATAACATTATTTTTTTTCATCCTTCTGTTTAACCTAAATAAAAACCCTAGGTTAAACTGGATTGGGCCATTGGACTCTTAGTCTAAGCTTTTTGGGCTTAATTAATTATTCTATTTAGAACCAAATAATTGGCCCAACAAATAATTAATTTTCCAATCTAAATAAACTAGTCCAATTAACAGGCCCTATATTAGTTTAGTCCCAGATTAATCTTTAATTATTCAAACTGGGCCAAAACTCTGAATAATTAATTAACCCACCAAACTAATATAATTAATTCTTTCTATCTCCATGGACCTTTATTTCATTATAGCCTAACAATTAAATATGGTACTTAAATAAAATAAATTACATTTAATTTAAGATCAATTCCTTAGCCTGTATTTAATTAGGACTCATGGTCTATACTGGGGACTAAAAGACACACTGTCTTGGCTACTAAAATAACCAAAATACCATTGCCATATAAATAGTTATATTTTGTATTTTAAATAGTTCCTAGTATCACATAAGGAAATATTGATCCCAAGGATAATGCTGTGTTGGCAAAGTCTTCGACCTACAGGTGTAATGACTAAAATACCCCTATATACATTGCCGTACATTTAGAGAGGAAGAAGTGTACTAACACATCTCTAAATGACATCTACTATCCTTAGGCCTCTAGTCTAATAATCCACGACCTCCTGGATTGTTTCCGCTTTCTAAGAGAGTTATCCTAAAGCAAACATCCAAGTCATGTTTCCCAGGGCCTTGGATATTTAGATCATTCAGACAATCACAAGGGGCGATATAGTATAGAAACTATCTTGCACAAGCCTGTCTTAACTAACTAGTACACCTACCCAACATGCAAGTTTATTGGCCCTACTATAGAACCTCAACTATAGCTTATCAAAGTATATGCTTCCAGCTTCGTTAGACCACCAACTCATAGTCAAGTCGTAGAGTACTAGTCTACGTTGTAGCGATAGTAGTTTGGGTTTTTTCCATATAGTATTTTTAGAAACCACTATTACAGGTTCTGTTCTACGTATTCGAAATACGCTTATGTCATGAAGTGAGTGGACTACTCACTGGCTAAAGGTAAGTCATTCCCTATTTAGAATTCACAACATAATAACCTAGACAAGATGAGATTCCCATTCTCATTAATCGGTTAAGAACGAATGTTTATGTGTTAAGTAACCTGTAATCCATACCTTATTATGAAAGACCTTCATTCACATGGACCACTTACTGAAACACAATAGGTCTTTTCCAAATGTAATTGTGCACAAATAAAAATGTAAATTCACAAACAATTTTAGAAAATAAATTATTTTATTAAAACATTCGATTTTTACGTCAGAAACCTAGTTTAAGAGGGCATATTTCCTAACACGGCCAGGGCAGAGGAACCAGTGCCGGCCATACACTGTTGGCATGCACTTCGAGGTGACAAAAAATTATTGAAATAGGACCGGAACAGAACCAAACTAGCGCCGGCTCTAGCAGCTAAGGTGGTGCCGGCTATACTCTGGACTACGTTGCATGGAAATCAAGAAAAAATCAGCAAACTACGGAATAAATAGAACACTATCGGCGTCAGCTCCAGTAGCCAAAGTGGCGCCGGCTGTGCCCTGAAGATAAGACGGAATCTTGATTTTTCTACTTGATTTTTGGTAAAATGCAGAATTTTAGTATCTTCCTATTTCTACTCTGCCAAGAACCTTACACCAATGAATTTAGGCACTTCCTAAGCTTATAAATAGATGGAAAACACAAGAGAAGAGGGGGAATACATAGCCTATAACAGAAAATCACTCAAATCAAAGGATGAATTCTTCAAATCAATGAGGGTTGTACAAATGGTTTTCAAGGAAGAAGAAGGAGGCTTGTCTATAAGTTCTTTCTTTTACTTTATTTTCTTTTTCTTGAACAATGATGTGTTACTTGTTTTATTGTAATTTGACATTGTTTTAGGTATTCATGATTTTTAGAGTACTTAATCTTTTGATTAATTGATTGTTCTTCTTGGTACGTAATTACTTTAGCTTATTACGAGATTAATTGGTTAGTTCTTTCCATTAACTCACTAAGACCAAAGGGGTTGATGGTGGTTGCAATTTATTAATTTTATATTTGTTATCTGTTAACTCGCCAAGACCAAGGGGGTTAATTGATGAGAACTTGGTAATTAAAGGTTAATTGATGATTGTCGAGACCAAGGATTCATTAGTTAATTTTATGTTTTAAATTCATTGAGACCAAGGGAATTTAGTCAAGGATTGTGTTTAATGCATCTTTTAGGTGAATTAGTTGAGATGGGACCAAGTGATTCTGATTTATCTAGAAGGTAGTGATTGCATGGATTGAAAAAGAAGTGAATCTATCTTAATCCTTCATGATGCTAAGAGAATAGTTAATTATGATAATGATTAAGTCCTTTAAGATCATGTTTGTAGAATAATGGTTTAAGTTACATAATTCTCCATCATTGACATGTATATATATTCCTTTGTTTTCTTTTATTTTTTTGTTTTATTTTCATTTTTATTTGTTTTTCACTTTATTGAGTCGGTTAAACAATTAAAGAAAAGTGATTAATGCATACTTGTTCCTGGAGGATGGACACTCGTTTGAACCCTATGCTACGCTTAATGATGAGTACGCTTACTCATATGTATAATTTGGAGTTAACATTTTAATTTAAACTTAATTGGGAATGTGCTTATTTTTATATGATTTTTATACCCAAATAAATATGCATCAAGTTTTTAGCGCCGTTGTCGGGGAACAATATCATGAATGCTTGGATTTTGTTGATTTAACCATGTAAATAGGTAAATAGGTAGATTTAAAACTTGAAATTAACCAATGAATCCTTGGTCTCGATAAACATCAATTAACCTTTAATTGCCTAGTCCTCATCAATTAACCCCTTTGGTCTCAGCGAGTTAACAGACAACAAATATGAAATTAATAAATTGCAACCACCATCAACCCCTTTGGTCTTAGGGAGTTAATGGAAAGAACCAACCAATTAATCTCATAATAAGCTCAATTAATTAAATACCAAGAAGAACAATCAATTAATCAAAAGATCAAGTACTCTAAAAATCATGAATATCTAAAACAATGTCAAATTACAATAAAACAATTAAAACATCATTGTTCAAGAAAAATAAAACAAAGTAAAAGAAAGCACTTAGAGACAAGCCTCCTTCTTCTTCTTTTGAAAACCTTCTTGTACAACAACCCTCATTGATTTGAAGAATTCCTCCATTGATTTGAGTGATTTTCTATGATGATCTACGAATTCTGCACTTCTTCAGCTAGGTTTGCAGAGAACTTTGAGGGTTTGAGGGTATTTTAAGGCTGGTTTCTAGCCTTCTCTCTGGAGAAAAAGTAGAGGAGTTTTGCTGGATTAAAAACAGGAAAAACAGCTCCATTTTTTTGTTGCTGTGCAGTGAAACTGGCCATAATTTTTTTTCTGGTTTTGAGCAGTTTTGCGCAGTCCGAATTTGACACTGAAATTTCTGTCTTCAAGCTACATGAATTAGTCATTTTCTGGTAGCAAATAAGCAAGGAATTTGGCTGAGTTTTTTGGAAGCTTAACTGCTAAAAAATCTGGAAAAGGTTTCCTTCATCAAGAACATGGACACTATGAAGATGAGTTTGAAGGTTCAACCATGGTGATTGATTTCCCTTGGGAACCCTTCCTAACTTCTCTCCTATTTTTGGTCAACCCTCCATCTTCCAAGATCAATTTTTGAAATTCAAAGCCAAGAAATCCTCATAGATTTTTCTGGAATTAAAAGATGAATTTTGATGAATTTTGAACAAATTTAATTTGTGAAGATGTTAAGACAAGCTAGAGGTAATAAAAGGACAAGAATTCCTCTAGAATTCTTTTTAGGACATGATGATAGGATTAAGACATTCTCTTCATGTCTCCCTTTGGACAACATTCCTATCTTTAAGGAATGTAAGAAAACAAAAATTTCAAACTTAACTAAGATAATCATGAATAAAACTTAAGTGATGGGATTTGAACTCATGACCTTAGAGATTAATTCACAAAGCTCTAACCACTTAACCACACTAAGTCTTGTTCTTATTTTCTCACCCAATTATTCTTCTTAGTTAATCCTTAAGCTATCTTCCTATTTTTACCTTAATCAAAATTACCATTTTATCCTTCCTACTCAATAAGCATAACTAAGCCTTTTAACCTATAAATCATAATTCTAAAGCACATAAAATTATTCAAAAATATATATATTCATGCAAAATAATATGATATGCATTCTGACCCTCTTAATCTAGGGTTGGCTTTAGGTGAGGTTTCACACAATTGTTTCAATCTTTTTGCATACAATTATTACCTATGCATTGGAGATGATTATGGTATGAATTTTCTACACTCTCTGCCATTAAATTTTTTCTTATGAATTTTGGGTAGTTTTCTATGCATTTTTGGGTGAGAATTCTTGAAATATTTCTGATGAAGAATTTGATTGTTAAGATTGCTTTCTTGGAGTTGTTATTGGCATGAGAATATCATTGATACTACTTAATGATTAATTCCATTGATATTTTGCATTTTTTTGGAAGTGATTGAGCATGCATATTAATTCCATTGATATTTTGCATCTTTTTGGAAGTGATTGAGCATGCATTCTTTGTGAGTAATTTTTGGGATAAAGGATATTTTTTCATGTTCCACTTAGCCTTATGCTGATATGCTTTGCATTGTGATATAAATGGTATGGCTAATTGAGCATTATGATTCTGCGCTGAATGTGGCTTCATTGAGCACTACTGAACAATATGGAGTTCATGTAGCTTGTTGATATTGTGTTTGGATTAGCAGATGTCTATTTTTCTTATAGGTTTGTTGGAGGAAGTTGAGTGGTGTATTGATTATCTTGTGGTGTTTTGTGTTGAGTTGATGGTGGTACTGAACGATGTTGTAATTATGAGAAGGTTGAGAGTTGAGCATTTGTTGTAAAGAGTGAGTGGAGAGCATCATTTTTTTTTTCTGTTCTACCATCTTTCTTTATTATTCCATCATGTCTACACGACCTAGAGGGTCAGCACCGGGGGCTAAGAGAGCTCGAGATGTATCTTCCTCCACACCTTCTTTTGAGCCTCTATCTACCCAACCTATCCAATTTTTTGATCCTATGTGCCAAATTTAGTATGATAGGCATCAACACAATAAGATTATAGTAGAAAAGCGCTACAAGCCATCTTTTGACAATTCCCTAGAGCTTTCTACTATGTTTAGGTGTTAGTGTTATGCCATAAAGGCAATCATTTTATTTAAAGGCATTATTTATTTTATAGTTTCTTTTGTTTACTTTTATGTAATATAACTGCTAGATAAAGTCCCTAGTACAACACTGTATTAAAGAAATTATGATAGAGATTATGATATAAGATTTCTACTACCTGTACTAGGGACTTAAATAGTCCCTAGTCGTAGTATTAATAAGATAGGACATCATTAATGCGTTAAGATTAGCATGTGTTAGACTTCTTGATTTGATCAGGCAGTGGTTGTTATATTTATGAGTACTGAGATACTCAAAGTTAACACATGGATGCTTGTTAATGGTACAAATACATTGGATGACCTAGCTATAAGATAATAACATGGATAACTATTTAGTGCTAGTGATACAATCTTAATATAGCACACGTGCAAGTATTTTTAGACTTGAGATCTCCAAGGTACTTTGTTTGCTGAGCATTGTACCTTGATTCCAATCTCTAGAGCCAGATCGAGGGCTGCCTATGGGATGGATATTGGGTACATTGTGAGGTAAACGAAAGTAGTTGAGAGGGTCAATAAAGGATTCGCTACTCATAATAGTAGGGGCGAATATCTCACGGCCACTTTCAGGAATTATTACTCGAGAAGTCCTTGGCTAAGACGACTGTATATTGGAAACAGTTCCAATTGATACACATCTAGAGTAGTGGGTTTTTGGTACAAGTATTATTATATTTGTTCCAGAATTGATATATATTCTGGAGGGAGTTGGCACTAATTTCGTACACCAAACTGAATGAGATACTGTATGGCGAAAAGAGTTAATTGCACTGTAGTTTGTTATTGAAGGGTTTATGTCAAGCGACTTGACTTCTTGGACTCTTGGGTGGTCATGATGTGTTGCTAGATACCGCTCATGATCTGGGAATATAGGTTTATTAATTGATAAATTAATAAACTAATCCTTATTAGAATTAATAGGATTAGTTCTAAGTAATTATAAATTATTAATCTCAAAGACGTTTAGATTAATTCATATTCGCTTCCAATTGACTGGGAAACCTAGTAGGTCACACACAATAGAGGATTATATTCTCAAGATGTTATTCGATAACATAGTGGGGTTAATTGCGAGGGAGAGAAGTTTTTGTAGCCAAATTATAATTTGTTATAATTAATGGTCCAAATTGTAATTGTGAGAACTTGATGTTTCCAAGTATAATTAGGGAATTCTAACTGTTTTCGAATTTTGAGATGGAGCATATTTTGAGCATGATTTTATGTTATATAGGAGATATAAAACACGAAACCCTAGCCAAGTGTAAGACACGAAAACTCCAACCCCAACAACACAACCTTTTCTTCTTCTTCTTCTTTCTCTCGTTGCTCTTGAAGCGAACAACCCTCTCCGCCACTTAGTTTTTCTGCTAGCATAGAAAACTTTGTGCTTGAGTGTATCCTTTGTGTGTATTTCTGTTAGAGATAATCACACACTTTGATTATAGTGGTTGGACGTTCAACTCTCGTGGTGTTTGTTCAAGAGGTTTGCTGGATCAGGCCTCTACTTGAAGAAGGAAAATTTTGTTTTCCACATGATCGAAGTAAGGTAAAAAGCTGTTACTTTAGTTCTCTTTATGTCTTGTTTTTCACACATATGCGGTTCCTGGGATGGTATCTTATTTTATTTTTTTGCTGTGCCATATATGATATGCGAGAGATATCTAACATTAGGCGCATGGGGTAGGAACCCATTATTAGAATGGAAGGTCCTTATTATCCTGTGCGTGTGAGAGAATTTTATGCCAACATACAGGATAAAAAGAAAAATACTTTCCAAGTCATCTCCACCATGGTCAAAGGGATTCCAATAGAGTTTGATAGGGCAAGACTAGTTAGAATTTTGGGTGTCCCAGATGAGGGATAGTGGATAGCTGGGGACCATAATAACTAAAAGAACATCTCTGAGCCTACATGGAATGTGGGGGCTATAAGGGCTATTTTTCGTGTGTGGAGAAAAGGGAAAATTGGGCAAAACCAGCATTACTCAAATAATGACCTTGAGGCTTAGTGGCATGCCTTAGTCTATATATTTGCTCTCAACGTCTATCCCAAGGCTAGAGGCTTCAATGAATCTAGGGTCCTTGACTTTTATATTTTGGATAAGATGAGGAACTATGAGCCTATTCCCCTTGCTCCAATTATCATTAACTTTATGCGAGAGGTTGTTTCTTCTAACATTACAGCCAAAGTCCTCAAATTCCCTTTGGTTATTATGCGTATTTTGAGAGACTTTGAAGTACAGTTGGATAGAGAGTTGGGTGAGCCTACTACTGACCATGACCTAGTAACGGAGCATACTTTAGTTCAGTGTTGGTATCACTATGATGAAAGGCCCAAGAGGTGGAAGAGGCTATATAAGGTGCAGTACCCTGGAAGAGAGGAGCTTCCCCCTGATAAGGAGGAGGAAGAGGCACCACATACTAGATCGGCTTCTCGTGCCACTAGCTCTCATTCACGGACTGATTTTGAGGCATGCATGGAGGCTCAGATGGAGAGCCAAATAACTATCCTCCTCCAGCCTCGTGATTCCATTACTGATATTCATCACCACCAGGAGGTTCAAGATCAAAGGTTGGCCACTTTGTTCCAACAATTTATTGGTGCATATTCCAGTCACGTGGCTGACAATGCTACAATAATAATGATGAGGATGATTATTGACTTACTATCTTGTATATTATGTTATTTCTTTTTCTTTTGAATTTTAATGACCTTTACTAGCTTTTAGGGGTCTTTTCTTTTATTTTCTTTTTACTTTCTTTTTCTAGATTTATGTTTTCTTTGTTTTATTTCTTTTTTTTAGTAGGTACTCTTGTAATGACCCTTCCTTGTGGTGGATTCAAATAGGGTGGTACTACGATGTAATGGAATTATCTTCTTCACTATATTCTTATTCTTTATTCATCTTGGTCTTCTTGGTTGTATTTCTATTACTATATCTTTGACCATTAAGGACAATATCCAATTTAAGTATGGAGGGGGAGGGGGGGGAGAATAAGGTTGAAGAAATACTTTTCCATATCATTTTTTGTGAAAGTTTTTCAAAAATTTTAGTGATTTTTATTATTAAGCAAGGTTGTACTTCTTTTTCTTACTTGGATATGGGTTTTGTCATTTATTAGGTGGATTGTTTGTGAAATTGTTTTGTTGAACATGATATGTTTTAAGAGTTGAGAATTTTGATTAATCTTGTTTATGCATTTGTGTTTGAAAGTTATTTGACTTATCCAATTTGAATATGGAGGATATGATGAATATGGAAAGATTTTATTGTCTAACTCTTGTATTATAAGTTTAAATTTTGCTAGCTTTGAGTTATGATGAATAATGTGAGTTGATAAAAGATCTTTGAGAGGAAAGACTGTGGGGAATTATGGAAAAATAATTTAGTTAAGTTGAAAAAAAAAAAACAATGAATGAATCCATGCACTAAGGTTAGGTGAATTGAAAAAAAAAATGCTTTTATTGATGATCGTTGAACACTTTTAGCTGAAAATGGGGTCAATATGGGGGAGAAGTAGCAAGTGAATTTGGTGCACTGTCTTGAGGCTATCCTATAGGCAAAAAGGCAAGAAAGAGCAAATAAAGAAATAAAGAATTTGTGAGAAAAAAAATGATGAGTGATGATTGTAAAGGGGGCCAATACGGTGTGTGAAGAGAAATCCATGTATTTAAGGCTATCAATTCCCTAAGTCATTGAAAAAAAAAAATGAGAGAAAAAAAATTGGAGTGCTTTCCTTACATCATGACTTGAGTTATGTAATTTTTAGATTTATAATTCTTATGTTGGTAGATGGCTTAATTTATGTAATTCATATTATCTATATTTTTACTGGAAGGGTGAAATAATATTCTTAAACTAAGGTATGCACTTGATTAATTTAACTTCAAGAGTTTTGTGATGTCTTGTCCAATATTTCAAAGTTTGTATCGTTTTCAAATGGTATGAATGACAAGAGTTGTATATAAAGTTTGCATGGAAGATATGATATTTGTTATGGTGAATAAAC
This sequence comes from Voacanga thouarsii, assembly GCA_026120185.1. Taxonomy (NCBI): domain Eukaryota; kingdom Viridiplantae; phylum Streptophyta; class Magnoliopsida; order Gentianales; family Apocynaceae; genus Voacanga; species Voacanga thouarsii. Next base: position 1,215,096 of record JANUWF010000106.1, read on the forward strand.
TCTTGAATGAGAAAGAACTTGTGTTTTCTAGATAATTTTTCTTGGATTAAAATGTTTTACTTAAGGACAGGTAAATGTTCAAGTGTGGGGGAATTGAAAGGGGTTCAAATTACTATTATTTTTCTAGTTATTTGAGGTTGTTTTGTGATATATTTATTGTAATAACTAGGCATATTCCTTCCTATTTGACATTTTGCTTGCAAAAGGCATTTTTGACAAATATGTACAAATTTGAGCAAATTTCGAGCAGGAACAATTCCAGAATACACCTGGCGCTAGGCCCAGCCAAGGGACCAGGCGCCAGGTCCATTCTGGTCTAGCAGAAGAATTCGAGCGTCATTCAGCAAACAAGTAGAATAGACCTGGCGCAAAGTCTGGCAAGTGTACCTAGCGCCGGGTCCATTCTATCTGCTGATACAAAATAGAGCAACTCTAGGGAACGAACGGAATGCACCTAGTGCTAGGTGGGTTGAAAGTACCTGGCTCCAGGTACGCTCTGGAGGGGAATATTCTGTACACGAAATTAGGGATTTTTTAAATTGTTTTGGTATTTTCATACTCCTACTTGGCCACGACTTCCTAAGTCATGAATTCAATATCCAAGAGGCCTATAAAAGTACAAAAAAACACAAGGACTTCAGGAATATACTTAGAGATACATAGAGAGAGGTGGATTCGTAAGCAAAAATTCTCAATCTCTCATTGAAGGAAGAATTCACTCAATTAAGGAGGATTGTTCAAAGAGAGTCTTCAACGCTGAAGAAAGAGGCTTGTCTATAAGTGTTTTCTTTTATCTTTGTATTCCTTTTCTTTAACAATGATGTGTTCAATGTCTTTATTGTAATTTAACATTATTTTAGGATTCACAATTTTATGTTAATTCAGTTATTTGATCGATTCTTTATCATCTTTGGTGTTTGATTACTTGTTACCATTGGTTATTGATACGATTGTTGTGTATCTCATGCATATCATATATGGCACAACGGAAAAATAAAATTGTAGATACCATCTAAGGATCCGCATACGAGTGGAAAACAAGACTTGTAACAGCCCACTACCTAGGCCTAATAGGGCCGAGGAAGTCGCCGTATCCAAAGGACAGGGGGTCTTTATAACTAGGTCACACAAATGAGAATAAAACAATACTTTAAATTAAAACTTATTACAATCTAAGAATTCAAGACAAATCTATAAATACATTGATTACTCTCATCTCTCAAAGCAATACATAAAGAAAATAACACAAGCTCTTCCAAGCAAGCAACAAACTATCTACTCATCTCCACAGTAGGATCAACCTAAAAACATGGAAAATGAGTGATGAGATAAAAATCTCAGTAAGTTCGTGTGTGCTTTGAGTGTTCAGGTAAAACAGTTCATGAATGCAGGTTGTAAGACTTCATAAGAAATAATGCTGGTAAGCAATAAAGAAGGTTAAAATAAAGAGTGGCGTTTTCTTCTTTTCAAACCATACAAGTGCACAATAAACACAATCACTTAAATGGGCAGTCATGGGTTACCATACGTTGGGCCCCATGTCCATATAACAGTCAGAATGCCACACTTTGTGCAAACTGACAAAAGGTAGGTGTATGGCCTACCGGGTAAGATACTCCTTATCCACTATAACCAAACAAACCGGTTGTCCATTCTGGAAACACACAGTCCACATGATTGAAAGTTGCTAGCTCGGACCGGCATGGCCTACTGGACTGACATCTTATCCGAGAAGGACTTATCCCTCAGAGGTGGCCACCTACTGAGAGACTTACCCTAACCCTTCAAAGAATAATCCTAGTAGTCTACCCTTATTGAGTACTTAACGTTGTTTTTCCCACTTGGGAGAAAACTGATAAAACATTGCTTTATTTAGAAACAGTAATTAAGGGTTTCTGAAGTTCGTGTCAAAGTTGGTTTTAGAAAGAGTTTGTGTTTGAGTAAAACTACTTGTTGATTTTCAAATAATTTATTTGACTGAAACAAGAAAGGAAATAGTCCTTAATTGCCTTTACAAAAATGAGTATTTATACACTTCGCATTTGGCTTGCCTTAGTAACCTTTTTATATCAAACAAGTTTTATGCAGGAGCTTTCCTGATCATTGCTTGAGCAAAATCAAAGATCTTCCAAAGCTGGCCTAACCCCGCCTGGGGAAAACACAAGCCATAATTAAACTCAAGCCATATTTGCATCCATATATAATCCTAGCTCAACTTATTACAATCATAACCCTAATGTTCTAAGTTTTAAAGCTAGATGATATATGTTTTATAAATAGGTCTAGCTTGATAACAAGATAACTAAGGATTGCAAAGTAATTACTAATAAGTTATAGGTTTAAAATATAAACCTTTGATATTAATAAATAAATTGGAGTTTATTTGATGAAGAATCCTAAGTCCTAGATGTTATTATTAAAAATAATAACTTATTACTATTCTCTTAATTAATAATAATTAATAGTTAGAAAATAATTGATAAATTAATAAGTAATTATATATTTTGATTAAAGATAATAAATAAATTTTAATAGTATTTATGAATATAAGCCTTATAAGATTAATATTTTACCTATTATGACATAATATCTAGCATGCTTAACCATCCAACTCACTCAAGACATGAAAAACATGCATCGATCCACAAGAAATACTATAGCACTTAATCATGGCAAAACATCCTCATACTCCAATCTCAGCTCCTTCATTCACAAGCATATACTCAACCCCCAAACATATTCCATCCTTTTCCAACAACAACTAAAAGACATGGATCTAGAATTTAAAGAGAAGGTTGAAGAGGCTTACTTGAATGATGACTACCTTCAAGAAGTCCCAAGATAATCCTCACGCTTGCAAGGCTTGATCCGTCCAAGGAGGAAGAAGAAAAATGGCCATGGTTGGAACAACCATTTCGGCCGAGAGAGAGAGAGAGAGAGAGAGAGCATTAGTACTTTATTTTAAAGATTGAAAAGGAATGGAAGATGAACATAATCATTCATGGTTACCTTAAGAGAGTTCTTGAATCCCCAAGAAAAATTTTGGTTTTTGATCCGATAGAAGAATTTTGTTTTCAGTGTTTGATGTTATAAAATATAGAAATGGACTCTAGAGAGTGAGTAGATGTGATCTGAAGTTTTTGGGAGAGATTGGAGATGTTTAGGGTGGTCTTAGGCTTGAAGAGTGGTGGTGTGTGTTCTTTATGTTCTTGTTGAAATGGAGAAAATGGAGAGAAAGTTGGACGAATTTTGCTGAAGGGGTTGGCCAAATGGTTAGGGGATTCTTGTGATTAAATTTTCAGATTAGGGAGAAGAGGGAAAGCTGGTTGTTTGAAATTCAAAAGGAGTAATTTAGGGAATGAATTAAGGTAGAAGGTATGGTAAGAATGGTTTGGTTGATGGAGGTCTTTGGGAGCTTCAATGGCCAATTAGTTTGGCTGGGATTTTACTGAGATGAAAGATGTTTGAATGGGTTATAGGATGGCCAAAATTTAGAGTGTAATGGTGGAAGAGTTTTTGGTTGTTTGAAGCTTAATCCAAGGAGTTTTCATGGAGCAATTTGCTGGAATTTTGAATTTTAATTGGAGGCTTGATTGTAGTGATTGATGGAGTGATTTAAGGAGTAGCTATGGAGCTTCATTCGTGCAGATCAATGGAGGGGGTGAAGGAATTCAATTCATGGATGACTTATGTTAGTTTCACAGAAAGTTAGAGAGGTTCTTCAGACAAGGTTGGAGAAGGAACAAGGATGGAATTTCTGGTTGTCCATTCGAATGGTTTGCTGGAATTTTTGTACAGATTTTTCTGCAATGTTCCAGCCAACTTGTAGAAGGTTTGAAGGGGTATTGGAGGGTCTTTTAAGGCTAGTTTCTAGCCTTCTTTATGGAGGAAAGTCAGAGATGAATTACTGTTTGAAGGCTAGAAGAAACAGCTTGGTTTTTGGACTGCTATGCTGCGAATTTTGCCCAGAATTTTTTTCTGGTTTGCACAGCTTTGTGCAGTCTGAATTTTGGCCAAAGTTTTCAGTCTTCAAGCTAAGTAAATTGGCTATTTTTTTGGCAGTATTTGAGTGAGAAATGTGGCTGAAGATTTTAAAAGTTAGATTGACCAAGAGGCTGGAAAAATTTTCCAGATTACTACATGAAGAAGATGAACACTTATAGGGTAGAGTTTGAAGGTTCAACTATGGAGATTAATTCTCTTGGGAATATTCCTTAACTCTTTCCCTATTTTCAGCTAAAACACCATCCTCTAAAAATTATTTTCGAGATTCCAAGGTTAATAAACCTTGCTGAAATTTATGGAAATAAAAATGTCCTTGGGATAAATTGAACAACTTAATTGATAAAGAATTAAGGTAGGCTAGAGAGTAAAAGGACATGAGTTCTTCAAGAATTCTTGCAGGGCATAAGAATAGGATTAGGAAACTCTTTTCATGCCTACTCTAGGACAACACTCTTATTTCTATTCATGGAGCATAAGGCCGAAAATCCCAATCCTCAAGCAAAATAAAATTAATCATGCTAAAACTTAAATGATGGAATTTGAACTCAAAACCTTAAGAATTAATTCCAAAGCTCTAACCACTATACTACAACAACTCTTGTTTTTATTTTTTCTCCTAAATATTCTTCCTATTTGCTCCTCAAGCTATTTCTCTATTTTCACTTCAAGCAAAATGACTATTTTTCCCTTCTTACTCAGAAGCACAATTAAGCCTTCTAAACAACAAATCACAATTCCAAAGCACATAAAATCATTCAAAAATATATTTATGCATGCAAGAAAATATGATATGCATCCCGACCCCCTTACTCTAGGGTTGGTTTTAGCTGGGGTTTCACAAGACATATAGAGAACAAAGGTAAAGGCTCTACCTTTCTTTGAGCATGCGAAAAGTAAAATTTTTCCTTCTTCAAGTTATGATTGTGGTGCGATCCAGCAATCCTCTTGATCAAACACCACGAGAGTTGCATATCCAACCATTACAATCACAGTGTGTGATTATTTCTAACAGAAATCCACACTGAGGATCACACTCAAGCACTAAGATTTTCTGTGCTAGCAGAAAACAAAGTGGTGGCTAGGGTTCTTCTTGTTTTTCAGAAAAACGAGAAAGAGAGAAGAGAGGAGAATCGTGTGAGCCCTAGGGTTTTTGGAGTTATTTTTTCGTTAATCACCCCCAGTAGGAATCGTGCATATATCCTATATATCATGAACAAATCCTGCTGAAAATACTTTATCTGAGAATTCTAAAACAGTTAGAATTTCCTAATTGCAATTGAAAACATCAAGTTCTCACAATTATAATTTGTACCATAAAGTATAACTAATTATAATTTGGCCACAACAACTTCTCTATCTTGCAATAAACCCCACTATGTTATCAAATAACATCTTGAATATATAATTCTCTATTGTGTGTGACCTATTAGGTTTTCCAATAAATTGGTAAAGAACATGAATTAATCCAAGCGTCTTTGAGATTAATAATCCATAATTAATTAGAATTAATCATATTAATTATAATCAGGATTGATTTATTAATTCATCAATTAATAAACCCATATTCTCAGATCATGAGCAGTATCTAGCAACACATCATGAGCACCCAAGAGTCCAGGAAGTCAAGTGGCTTGACATGAACCCTTCAATAACAAATTACAATGCAATTAACTCTTTTCACTATACAGTATCTCATTTGGTTTGGAGTATAGAATTAGTGCCAACTCCCTCCAGAATATATTAATTCTGGCCCGAACATAATAGTACTTGTACTAGGAACCCACTACTTTAGATGTGTATCAATTGGAACTGTTTCCAATACAGAATTGCCTTGACCAAGGACTTCTCGAATAGTAATTTCTACAAGTGACCGTGAGATATTCGCCCATGCTATTAGGAGTGATGAATCCTTTATTGACCCTCTCAACTACTTTTATTTCCCTCACAATGTACCCAATATCCATCCCACAGGCGGCCCTCGATCTGGCTCCAGAGATTGGAATCAAAACACAATGCTCAACAAACAAAGTACTTTGGAGATCTCAAGTCTAAGGATACTTGCACGTTTGCTATATTGAGATTACATCACTGGTACTAAATAGTTATCCATGTGATTATCTCATAGCTAGGTCATCCAATGAACTTGTTCCATTAACAAGCATCCACATTTTAACTTTGAGTATCTCAATGCTCACGGATATGAGAACCACTACATGATCAAATCAGGTAGTCTAACACATGCTAGTCTTAACGCATTAATGATGTCCTATCTCATTAATACTACGACTAGGGACTATTTAAGTACTAACACTATACAGTGTAGTAGTAATTTCATATCATGATCTCTATCATGATTTCCTTAATACAGTGTTGTACTAGGGACTTTATCTAACAGTTATATTACACAAAAGTAAATAAAAGAAACTGTAAGATAAATTATGCATTTTATTAAAATAAAATATGTCATATACATCGTATAAGTGATTGCCTCTAGGGCATAACACTAACAACGAATTCTTCTAATTGACTTGAGATGACGATGTTAGGAGTTCGATTGCATTGATTTCATATTTGTCTAATCTTAATGGACTTGAGCAACGAAGTTAAGATTATAGGACTATGTAATCAAAGATTAGTTGATTTCACATTGAGCAAAGGGCTATTAGCTAGTTTCATACTTATAAGGAATTGAGAATAATGCATGTTTTGGTTATGTTAGCTTGATTGACAAATTATTAATTTAATCAAAATATAGGATTTCATGGATTGGGAAATGAAGTGGGATTTATTTAAGTATATACATGACTTGTGAAACGATTGTATTTTACTTTATATTCCTTCATGATGCCAAGATGATAATTAGTTGAGAGAATTGCTAGTTGGTTCATTGTCATGTTTTTTAGCATAATGTTTTAATTTGCATAAACCTACATCCTTGAATTGTGTATATATATATAATTTTTCTTGTTATTATTTTCTCTCTTTATTTGGTTGGTTAAACAATGAATAAAAAGTGATTAGTGTGTACTTATTCCCTTGAGGATTGATATTTGTTAATTCCCTATACTATGCTTGTGATGAGTATACTTGCTCGTATGTGTATTTTAGGATTAACGTTTTAATTAAAATTTGACTAAGGGATGGATTTAAAATTGATAATTTTTATACACCTAAAATTTTCACATCATTGCTCCTTTGCTTTTTTAGGGTTGTATCTATAAGCTGGTTTGTTTGGATTGACAGCCCCCAGGATGAAATCAATCTGATGTTCTATTTCTCGGATGGGTGGCAGTTCGTCAGATATTTCTTTTTGAAATACATCTTGACATTCTTCAACAAGTCCTACAATCTAACAAGATAAAGAAAGAGTAGTTTCATTAGTATTTACATAAATGCCTTTACAAATTAAGAGATACACTGGTTCCTTAGCTTTAACAGCTTCTACCACCTCTCTCTTTTGCAAAAAAATTACTCATTTCTTATCTTTTCTCTCTTATTTTCCCTCTCTCTTTTCCTTTTCTTCTTTCTCAGTGTTCTCCCTCTTGATTTTTTTTCTCATTTTCTTGAACACTCTTTTTCTTCTCCTTTTCTTTCATGATCTTTTGATCTTTGCTCACTTCACTCGGAGACATAGGCAGCAGAATGATTTTTTTCCCTCCTTATACACAGTTTAGGTGTTTTTCTTCCCGTCATGCATTTCTCCTCTATCATATTGCCATGGTCTCCCTAAAAGTAGGTGGCTTGCCTGCATAGGAACAACATCACACAAGATCTCATACTTATACTTTCCCATGTCAATTGCAATCAAGGCTTGTTTATTAACCTTCAATTCCCCACTTTTATTTAGCCATTGCAACTTGTAAGGTTGCGGATGCTTCCTTATTTCCAATCCTATTTCTTCCACTGCACCAGCACTTATAATATTGGTGCAACTCTTGCTATCAATGATTACGCTGCAAGGTACTTAGTTGATCAAGCAACTTGTATAAAAGATATTCTCCCTCTGTTGACTCATCCTCTTTCGTTTGCGTACTCAATGATCTTCTCGCTACACCAAGTAATGCACACACTTGCTCAACTTCTTCACCTTCTTCACTCGAAATTTTTTCTTCCTTTTGAATTTCCTCCAATTTCTCATATTTCTTTTCCTCGGATGAAATCTCACCATAGGCATTTATATACATCACTCTCTTATTTGGGCATTTATGTGCTGTGTGTCCAAATCCCAAACAACAAAAGCACATAATATCCCAGCTCCTCACCTTCTCAATAGCTTTTCCTTTATCTCTATTCCCTTCTTCCTTCAATTTTTTAAACTTCCTAGGTGGTGGGCTTGGAACTCCTTCCTTTTTAGGTATTGGCATAGGGAATTCCACTGGGGATGAAGTTGGTTGGCCTACTTTCCTCTCAAATGGCCTTTTCTTCAATTGCTTTTCTACCTTCATAGCCATGTGCACCATTTCTTTCAAGGTTTCATATGAATGCAACTCGACTACATTAGCTATCTCCCGGTTCAATGCACCTAGATATCTTACTTTAGTAGCACGTGGATCTTCATTAATAACCACCCTCATCATTAGCACTTCAAGTTCTTTGTGAAAATCTTCAACAGTTCTATTCCCCTATCATAGCACTTGAAGCCTTTGATATAGCTCATTGTAGTAGTGGTGCAGTACAAACCTCGCCCTCAAGAGATTTTTTTTATCAACTCCCATGTACCAATGGCATTTTCTCCTATTCTCCTTCTATTAGCCAAAACTTGCTCCCACCATATGAAATCCCAATCGGAACCAACCTTAGAGTAAGGGGGTTGGGATGCATATCATACTTTATTGCATGTTTAAATATATTTATATATGATTTTATGTGCTTTGGATTTGGGTTTTATAGTCTAGAGGGCTTGATTATGTTTATTAAGTAAGAAGGGCAAAATGGTAAATTCTGCCTGAGGTAAAAATAAGGAGATAACTTGAGGATTAAATAGGAAAAATATTTTAGAGAGAAAATAAGAACAAGAGTTGTTGTGGTGTAGTGGTTAGAGCTTTAGAATTAATTCTTGAGGTCTCGTGTTCAAATTCCATCATTGGGGCTTTAGCATGATTAAATTTTATTTTTGTTTGGGAAGTTGTATTTTCGGCCTTAGGTGCTTTAGAGTAGAGTAGAGGTGTTGTCCTAGGGGAGACATGGTAGGAGTATCCTAATCCTATTCTTGTGCCCTACAAAAATTCCTAAGGGAATTCATTCCTTCTTGATCTTTAATTTCTCCTAATTCTTAATTCGTTAGATTGGTCAACATTGTTCTAGCCAATTCCATTCCAGAAATTTCAGTAAAGTGTTGTGGCTTTGAAGGTTCAAAATGTCTAAGGGAAAGACATCTTATGGACCGAAAATGTGGAAGGGATAGGGAAGGTTCCAAGAGAATTAATTCCCCTAGTGAACCTTCTAAAACTTCACTCTAACTAGATTCATTTTCCTTCATGTCATGAACTGAAATTTTTACAGCTTCTTGTGCCTTCAAGGTGTCAAAATTCTCAGCCATTATTTCCTCGTAAATGCTGCCAGAAAATAGCTCTTTTGATCAGCTTGAAATCTGGAATTTTCTGGTTAATTTCGAGTTGTGCAAATGCAATGCAAAACCAGAAAAAATTTAGGTTGAAATCGCAGCTTTGGTGGTCTTTAACTAGGCTATTTTCTTCCAGTTTCCTCCCAACTCCTTATCCACATTTTTCCTACATGGAGAAGGCTGGAAACTAGCCATGAAAGGCCTCTAAAATCCCCTTCAAACTCTCTGCAATCTGGCTGGAAAATGGCAGCCGAAACTGCCTAGGGAAATTCCAGCAATAGCAAAAATTTTGTGCAGGATTTCTGTCCAGCTTTCTTTCCTAATTCAGCCCGGACCGAAACTCCATCCTCCTTTTGCACAAACCACTCTTAAACAGCCTTGAATTGAACTCCATTGTCCTTCCCAAGCTCCTGCACTAAAATCAGACATGGCTGCCCGAAAATGTCTCCAACAAATCACTGCAATCATGCCTTGATTGGATACCAAAATTTCAGCAAACTTAATTTAGCAACCTTCCATAAAATGTCCCTCAAACAACCAAACCTTCCCTTCACCATTACACTCCCTCTTTTCGGCCACCATTATCCTCCTTCAACCAGCTTTCGTCCAGCAGAAATCCTAGCAAGCAGTCGGCCATAGCAGCTTCCAAAAGGCTTCCATTGAACAAGATATTCTTACTATATTTTGTTTCCAAATTTAATTCCCAAAAATATTCTTTTAGAATTTCAACAACCAGTCTTTCCTTTTTCCTTTCAAACTAGAAAATCATCTACCTAAAACACTCTAGCAATTCGGTCACTCTCTCCCTCAGAATTTCGGGCAGCATTAACCAAAATCCCTCCGTTCTCTTCAACCTTCAAGCACACATAGAACACCAGAACACCTACTCCTTTCTTCACCTAATACCTCTCCAAACCACTTCAAACTTCTTCCAAAAATTCCAAATTTCATTTACTCACGGCGGTGAGTCCATCCATACCATTTTAACATCAAACTCCAAAATCCAACTTGCTCTTTTGGATAAAAAAAATCAGAAATTTTGTGAAGGCTCAAGAACACCTTCAAGGTGGGTTTGTTCAAACAACTTCATCTTCACTAATCTTTGATCTCTAATGAATATATATATGAATAAGCATGCTAATGGACTCTCTTCTTCTTCTTCTTCTTCTTCTTCTTCTTCTCTCTCTCTCTCTCTCTCTCGACCAAACACTCTCTTCTTCTTGGCCGAATGGTTCTTCACCAATGGCCATGCTTTCTTCATCTTCCTTGGATGGATTTAGACATCTAGGAGTTGAGATATATTAAAAAATCCTTCAAGGTACTCATCAATCAAGTAATATTTTTCAACCCTCCTTTTAAATTCTAGATTCATGTCTGTCGGATGATATTGGTAGGAGATGGATTATGAATAGGATTTAAGCATGTGTTGTTGTGATGAGTTGAGTTCGAAGCATGAATGGATGTGTGTATATGATGGAGTTGGGGTTGATGCATGTAATGATTTATCTTCGATGATATTATGATGTTTTTAGGGTTTAATGCATGTCTCCTTGTCTTTGCGATCAAGTATGCTAGAGATTATATCATCTATGATGAATAGGATTTATATTCATATATGAGTATGGAAGCCATGATTATGTTTATGCTAGTAAGGGTTGGATCATGCCTTGATAAATTTAGATCTATACTTTTATTCATGATTTGGTTGGTTTGATGAATTGAAATGGAGTATATGTTCATGATTGAGGTTAGCAAGTGAAATTGTGATCATGACCTAGTTGTCCCCAAGCTAAATTTTATTTCTTCAATAAAATGTTTAATATTATGAATTTTGCTAGTAATTTCGAAAAACCCTAGGAAGGATAGATTTGGATCATTATATATATAATAAGGATATTTTAGTCAAATAAATAATAGATTTTGCTAGAAAAAAATAAAACATATATATATATATATATTATATAAAATGATAATATCAAATAAAGCCTTTTAAGAAAATAATCACAATAAGTAAAATATTTATTTAATTATTATCTTTTAACCAAAACCTATTAAATTTTATTTATTATTTTTCAATCAAGACTCATTAAAATTTATTTTCAACTAATTTTAATTATCAATTATTTTCTAGCAATTAATTATTAATAAATTATTATTTTACCTAATACCACATAGGACCCTTTATCAAATAAACTCTAAATTATTCTTAGCAAGAGTTAAACCTTAAACTTATCAGTACATATTTCCCAAAACACTAATTATTTTAAATTTCAAATTAGACTTAGTTTATAAACCTTTTATTTATTATTTGGCCTTACAGCTTGGGACACTAGGATTATGGTAGTAGTAAGTTGAGTTAGTCTTATTTGTGAAAGTAGATTTTGGCTGGAGTTTGATTGTGATTTATATTTACCCCAGGCGGGGTTGGGTTAGCGATCGAAGATCTTTATTTTATCTCGAGCTACGGATCAGGTAAGCTCTTGCATAAAACCCGATTGATGTAAAATGTTTATTATGGCAAGCCAAATGTAGAGTGCATGGACACTCATTTCTGTAAAGGCAATTGAAGATTGACTTCTTTCTTATTTTGGTTAAATGAATTATTTGAAAACCAATAAGCAGATTTACTCAAACTTAAAACTCTTTCTAAAACTGATTTTGACAAAGACTTTGGAAACCCTTAATTGCCGTTTTCATGTGGAACTATGTTTTGTTCATTTTTCCCATGTGGGATACGTTACGTTGAGTACTCAATAAGGGTGGATTGCTAGGGCTAGTCTTTGAGGGGTTAGGGTAAGTCTCTCAGTAGGTGGCCACCTCTAAGGGGTTGTCCTGCTCGGATAAGATGTCAATTCAGTAGGTCGTGTCGGTCCAAGCTAGCAGTTTATTTTTCAGTCAAGTGACTGTGTTTTGCCGGAATGGACACACGGTTGTTGTTTGGGTGTAGAGAAGGAGGAGTATCTTGCCCGGTAGGCCGATCACTTACATTTTTTGTCAGTCTGCACAAGTGTCGGCATTCTGATCGGTTATAGGGCCCAACGTGTGCTAACCCATGATCATTTCTTTTGAGTGGTTGATTTTATTGATTATATATGATTGGAAAAGCCAAAACACCACTCTTGATTTTGACTAATGTTTATTGCTTGCCAGTATTTCTCTTATAAAGATTTATACTTGCATTCACGAACTGTTTTCACTGGACACTCAAAGCACACACAGACTTACTGAGATTTTTGTCTTATCACCCTTTTTACCATAATTTCAGGTCAATCCTGCTGTAGGGATGAGTAGCTAGATATTGCCTGCCTTGGAAGATTTTCTGATAATTTATATTATGTAGTGCTTTGGGGAGATGAGAGTGGATAAATTTTATTATGGATTTGTTTTTGGTATTCTTGGATTTAATCTTGGGTTGTAATAAATTTTAAGTTAATGCATTATTTTTATTCCGTTATTTTATTTGTGTGACTTAGTTATAAAGACCCATTGTCCTTTGGACGGGGTGACATCCCCGGCCTTGAAGGGCTTAGGTAGTGGGGTGTTACACGCCTTACCAATACGTAGTCTAAAAATCCCAACACTGCCAATTTCACCTTATTTCTCTCACTCTAATCTTGGCAATCAAATAGAATTTTCATTTTCTATTCCCATTCAAAATATGCCTCAGGATCACTTTTCCAAGGGAATTGTGGTTCCTTCATTTTGACATTTTTCAATTCCTGCTCTTCCTCATTTTCATCTCTCCTCCTACCTCTCATCACATGAACCCGATATTGTTCTCCATAGTCTTCCTCCGGGTAGCCCTCTTCCCACTCAAATTCTCTCTTAATGTTTCTTTCAACTTCCCTTATAGGCCTCTCACCAAATCTTTCTCAACCTCTTTCTCTACGTCCTCTCATAGGAACTTGTTGATATCCATCAACTAAATATTCATCCCATTCTTCTCCTGGTTGGGTATTCATGGGAGGCGTGTTATAGGCTTCCGGTTGCTCTTGTCCCCTCATTTGATCGGTAGTAGATGTTTAGCCTTGTTGAGCGCGGAGTTCGATCATCTTTCTCCTAATGTCCTTCATACTCCTTTGTAATGAAATGAGGGTTTCACAGAGTTCTCCTGGATCCTCTTGTCGTCTACTTGCTCCACCAAGATTCAGCCTAGTTGGTTTCTTTTCCTGAGTCATCATTGGAGTTTAGACAGATATTCTTATAAAAAGAGTTAAAAGAGAAAAAATAGAAATTGGTTTCCTTACTCACTCTCTAAGTGTTTGCACTCCACTCTCGTGTTTGTGCTCTGTGGCTTTTTTCAAATTAGAATCTTTCTCTCTTACCTTTTTCATCCACTTAACGTTTCACTTGTTCAACCAAATTTCTCCCCAACTTCAAGGGGTTTAGTTCACCTTAGTCTATTAGCTCTTAGGATGCTTCAATACAAGGGTCTTAGGATCACAATTTTAGTGAACACTTGAGGTCAAGAAACAAGTGGAAGACAAGGTGTTCACAACACATAACAAAGAAAAGATAATTTGAAGAATATAATGAAATAGTTATAGGAATAACACTATTATTCAAGTTACATTCTTTCTTTGGGATATTTCATCAAACACATGGTGTTCATAATGTATGGTCATTGAGACTTTTTATCAAACACCTTATGTGCAAGACTTTCTTATAGAACTTTGTAAGCATATTCCTTCCCAAGCAAGCCCAATATAATCACAACAACAAAAATCAATGTATTCCTAGGGATATTTCTTTAGCAAATCATTCTCATTCCTTTTTCTTTTTTTTAATCCAAGAAACTCAAGATCAAACAACACTCTAGATTTGATAGAACCAAGCTAAGATAGAGATCTAAGCTTATCCTTGCTATGATACCAAATTTGATATGAGCTTAAGGGAGGAAGTCTTTCTAGATCTAAAAGTGGCTTTTGTTTGGACTTGAACAAAGTCGAAGGATTTCATGACAAGCATAAGAAACAAGAAAAAGATTTAATGAGATCAAGAAAAGTAACAAAGAAATACTTTTTTCTAGGAGAAGAACTAGCTTTTAGAACCCCAAATTTAGTAGGAAAAGTCTACCATAATAATACCTTAGAACCCTTGAATTATTTAGAAATCAAGAACTAAAAGGATAGGGAATTGTGGGCATTCAGACAAGAAACAACAAGAACCCTAAATGACATACAAGAAGAACCCTTGTTGATTTCCTAGTTGAATTATCCTTGGAGTTTATGGACACTTACTTAAGGGTGGACTAAGCCCATCAGATGGTCTTGGATTGAAGTTGAATAAGGAATTTCTCCATACTTCAAGCCTTCAAGATGAATCTTCATTCAAGTTGAAATATGTAATAATGTTATTCTTGTTCTTACAATACAAAGCATTATATAATAGTGTTCTTTTCCTGAATTAAAATACTTTTAAATATTACAAAATGATCCCAAAAATAGCTAAAAATGTTAGGGATTCGGATCCAGAGTTAGGCCGGCGCTGCTAGGTCTCCTTGGGATGGTGCGGGTCCATTGTAGAGGAATAGTACCCGTTCACAAAAAAGTTAGAATCAAAATGAGGCTTTTTCCCGTACACAACCTGCGTCGAGTTAGGATAGTAGGGCTAGCGCTGGGTGGTTTTGTTGGAATAGTACATCCGTCAAATTTTGAAGAATTTTGGCAATTCACAGCTGGTGCTAGGTAGGGCTACTTTGGCTAGCACCGGGTCCATTATACTGAGCGATGTTTCTGTGCGAATAGCTTCAGGTTAATGTCCTTCGTACACCAGCAGCATGGTCCATTCTCGATCCTCTTCTGGAAATGTCCCTATGCTATCCCACTTGAAATGGGCTTGTAGATATACTTGAAGATTGTGTTCGAAATGTTTGAGACGGGCTCTCGTCAACAGACCAGGCAAGCTCGACTTTATTTCAGTTTCGTCCTCTTTCCCATTTTAAGCTTGATCCCCATGGCCGGATTGATTCCTATCACATAGTCTATATCTTTGCTTTCAATGTCTATCCTAAGGCTAGTGGCTTCAATGAGTCTAGGGTCCTTGATCTTTACATTCTGGTTAAAAATGAGGATGAGTAAGCCTATTCCCTTTACTCTAATAATTACAATCCATGCGAGAGGTTGTTTACTCTAGTATATCTGCCAAAACCTACAAATTCCTATTGGTTATTATGCGTATTTTGAGAGATTTTGGAGTACGGTTGGATGGAGAGTTGAGTGAGCCCACTACTGACCGAGACCTAGTGACGGAGCATAATTTGGTTCAGTGTGGGTATCGGTATGATGAGAGGACAAAGCGGTGGAAGAATCCTTTGAGGTACAACGCCTTAGGATAGAGGAGCTTCCCTCTGATCAGGAGGAGGAAAAGGAGCTACCTACTAGACCTACCCCTCGTGCCACTAGTTCTTACTCACGTACTGATTTTGAGGCACGAGTGGAGGCTCAGTTGGAGAGATAAATAACCATCCTGCTCCTACTTCGCAACTCCATTGTAGATATTCGTCACCGCCAGGATATTCAAGATCAAAAGTTGGCCACTTTGATCTAACAATCTACTGTGCATCTTCCAGTCGTGTAGCTAACGATGATGACGACGACGATGATGATGATGATGATGATGACTCTTGATTTACTCTCTTGTATCTTATTTTATTTTCTGTTATTTCTTTTCTTTTGACTTTTAATGACCTTTACTAGCTTTTAGGTATCCTTTTTTTTTCTTGTTCTTTTTCTAGATTTATGTTTTTTTCTTTGTTTTATTTCTTGTTAGTAGGTACTTTTATGACTTTTCTAAATGACTACTTCTTATGGTGGATTCAAATATGGTAGACCTATGATGTAATAGAAGTATTTTCTTCTCTTTATCCTTTCTCCTTATTTTGGTCTTCTTGGCTGTGTTTTATTGTTATTTCTTTGGTTATTGAGGACAATGTCCAGTTTAAGTGTGAGAGGGGGAGGGGGGGGGGGGGGGAGGGAAGAGCTATTTTCCATATCTTTTTTGTTTCCATATCATTTTTTGTGATTTTTTTTCAAAATTGCAATGGTTTTCATTGTTTAAGCAAGGATATAATTCTTTTTCTTTCTTGGATAGGATTTTTTTGTCATTCATTTAGATTAATCTTGTTTATGAACTGGTGTTTGAATGTTATTTGACTCATCTAGTTTGAATATGGAAAATATGAGGAATATGAGAAAAGTTTATTGGCTAGTTCTTGTATTATGAGTTTAAATTTTGTTTGGCTTTAAGTTATGATGAAGAATGTAAGTTGATAAAAAATATTTGAGAGAGGAAAGATTGTGGAAAATTGTGGAGAAGTTTTGTGTGTTGAGAAAAATTTTTGAGTTGAAAAAAAAAACAACATCATTGTTATGTGAGTTGAAAAAAAAATGCTTTTATTATTAATCTTTGAAAACTTTTTGCTAAAAAGGGGGTTAATATGAGAAGAAGTAGCAAGTGTATTTAGTGCATTTTCTTGAGGCAACCTCGAAGGCAAAAAGGTAAGAAAGAGCAAAGAAAGAAAGAAAGATTGTTGAGAAAAAAAATATAAAACCCTACTACCTAGGCCCAACAAGGTTGGGGATGTTGCCCCGTCCAAAGGATAATGAGTCTTTATAACTAGGCCACACAAATGGAAATAGAAACAATACTTTAAAATTGAACTTATTACAACCCAAAAATTTAGGAACAAATCCAAAATAAATTGATTACTATCATCTCTCAAAACAACACATAAAATAAAGTCTTCAAAACAGGCAACAAATTTAGCTACTCATCTCCACAGCAGGATCGACCTGAAAACATGGCCTAAAAGGTGATGAGATAAAAATCTCAGTAAGCCCGTGTGTGCTTTAAGTGTTTCAGGTAAAACAGTTCATGTATGCAAGCTGTAAAAATTGTATAAGAGAAAATGCTGGCAAGCAATAAATAAGGTTAAAAATAAAGAGTGACGTTTTACTTTTCAAACCATACATGTGCACAATAAATACAACCACTCAAATGGGTAGCCATGGGTTACCACATGTTAGGCCCTATGACCATATAATGGTCAAAATGCCACACTTTGTGCAGACTGACAAAAGGTAGGTGATCGGCCTACCTGGTGAGATACTTCTCCTTCTCTACACCCAAACTTACCGGTTGTCCACTCCGGAAACATGCAGTCCACATGACTGAAACTTGCTAGCTTGGACCGACATGACCTACTGGACTGGCATCCTATCTACGAAGGACTTACCCCTCAGAGGTGGCCACCTATTGAGATCCTTACCCTAGCCCTTCAAAGACTAGTCCCAGTAGTCTACCCTTATTGAGTACTCAACGATGATTGTCCTACTTGGGAAAAAACTGATAATACATTACTTTATTTGAAAATTGCAATTAAGGGTTTCTAAAATTCTTGTCAAAGTTAGTTTTTAGAAAGAGTTTAGTGTTTGTCCAAAACTACTTGTTTGATTTTCAAATGATTTGTTTGACTGAAACAAGAAATGAAACAGTCCTTTATTACCTTTACAAAATGAGTGTCCATACACATTGGGTTTGGCTTGCCATAGGAATATTTTGTCTTCAAATAAGTTTATGCAGAGGCTTACCTGATCCTTTACTTGAGCAAATTCAAAAATCTTCCAAAGTTGACCTAACCCCGACCTGGGGTAAACACAAGTCAGAAGGTTATACTCAAGCTATATTTACATACATAAATAATCCTAGTTCAATTTATTATAATCATGACCCTAATGTCCTAAGCTTTAAGGCGAGATGATAGAAGATTTTATAAAATAAGACTAGCTTGATAAGATAAAATCACTAGGGGTTGTAAAATAATTACTAATAAGTTATAGGTTCAAATAATTTGAGTGTTGTTATTAATAAATAAACTAGGGTTTAATTGTTGAAGAATCCTACGTTCTAGATGGTATAAATGGTCATTCTTAAATAGTATTTTTAAAATAAATATTAAATTATTACTAATATCTTAATTGATACATAGTGAATAATTAATAATAAATAAATTTTATCAAGTTTTGATTAATAGATAACAAATAAATATAAATAGTATTTATGAATATATGGTCTACAAGGTCATTAATATTTTACTTATTTGTATAAAAGGTTTCATATATATATATATATATATATATATATATTATTTTTAATAAAAGATATCATTTATTTGACTAGTAAAATATTACTATTTCATTTCATATTTCAATTTCAAAACTTTCTAAGAATTTCGAAATCTTAGGAGAAAAATATGGTAATAATTTTAATTGGGGTAATAAAATTTGCTAATGAAAATAGCCTAGGATCAACAAGGTCATGATCATAATTTTCCTATTTCTATCAAGATTCATGAGCATATATACTCCAACAATAATCAACAAACTATTCTATTCATGAATAAAGGCTTAAATCCATACCTACTATCACATGATCAAATCCCTACTAAGGATAATCATACTCACGGATTCGATGAAAATAAGAACATAATATCCTATTCACCAAAGGTGACATAACATCTAGCATGCTTAAACACTCATACTCACTTAAGACATGATGAACATAGATCGATTCTCAAAGAATTTTATAAAACTTAATCATGATCAATCATTCTCATGCTCCAATCTCAACTCCTTCATACATATGTATATACTCAATCCCCCATTCATATTCTATCCTTCCTATCAACAACCAAGAGACATGAATCCAGAATTTAAACAAAAGGTTAAAGAGAAATACTTAGTTGATGATTCTCTCGAAGAAGATTTAAGAAGATCATCGCGCTTGAGAGTCTTGAATTGTCTAAGAGAGGAGAAAGAAAATGGCCATAGTTGTAGCAACCATGTCGGCCGAAAGAGAAAGAGAGAGAGAGAGAGAGAGAGAGAGAGAGAGAGAGAGAGAGCATTAGTATGATATGTTAATGATTAAAAGGAAGAAGATGAACAAAAGTTATTCTTGGTTACCTTGATGATGTTCTTGAGACTTCAAGGAAAATTTGGTTTTGATCGATTGTCAATTTCTGTTTTCGAGATTTGATGTTATAAAATCCAAAAATGGACTCTAGGGAGTATGTAGGCATGTTCTGGAGTTTTTGGGAGGGATTGGAGGTGTTTAGAGTGGTCTTTGGCTTGAAGAAAGGTAGTGTGTGTTCTTGGTGAAAATAGAGAGGAGTAGAGAGAAATGGCTGGACAAATTTCTAAAGGGGCTGGCCGAATGATTAAGGGAGTTCTGGGATTTCAATTTTTAGATTAGAGAGGAGAGAAAAATATGGTTGTTTTAAATTCAAATGGAGAAATTTAAGGAGTGTTTTAAGGTAAAAGATATGGCAATGGTGTTTGATTGATGGAGGTTTCTTGGAGCTGCAAATGGCCGACTGGTTTGCTAAATTGAACGAGGGTTAAGGGAGCTATAAGGCTGGCCAAATTTCTGAGTTCAATGGTGGGATGATTTCTGGTTATGAAGTTTAATCTAAGGGTGTTTTCATGGAGTAAATGCTGGAAATTTTGGAATTCAAATGGAAGTTTGATTGGAGTGATTGTAGGAGAAATTTAAGGAGCGACTATGGAGTCTAGTTGTGTAAGGTCAGTGGAGGGGGTAATGGAGTTCAGTTCATGGCTGAACAAATGTTAACTTATAGAGGTTTTGAGGAGGTTTTTGGCCAAGGCATGAATGGAACAAGGCTGGAATTTTTTTCTGGTTATGTTTCGAATTCGTTGTTAGAATTTGCTGTGCAATTTTCTACAATGTTCCAGCCGATTTGCAGAGGTTTTTGGGAGGTGTTTGAGGGGCCTTTAAGGCTGGTTTCCAGCCTTCTATATGGAGGAAAAGTAGAGATAATTTACTGGTTTGAAGGCAGAAGAAACAGCTTTGATCTCGGCCTGCTATGCTGCAAAATTGCCTAGATTTTTTTTTTTTCTGATTTATGCAGTTTTGTGTAGTCCGGTTTTTGGACAAGAATTCCAGTCTTGAAGCTGAATAAATTGGCCATTTTCCTGGAAGCAATTGAGTAATAAAGATGGTTGAGATTTTCGAAGGTTAGGTTGCTCAAGAATCTGAAAAATTTTCAGATTTCTTTCATGGAGAAGATGAACACAATGGAGTGGAGTTTGAGGTTCAACCATAGAGATTAATTTTCCTTGGGAACCTTCCTTAACTGCTTCCCTATTTTCAGGCAAATCTCCAACCTCTAAGAGCCATTTTCGAAATTCAAAGACTAATAATTCTTGCTGAATTTTCTGAAATGAAAACATTGATTTGGATAATTTTGAACAAGCTTAGTTGGTGAAGAGGTTAGGATAAACTAGAGGTAATAGAAGGACAAGATTTCTTCTAGAATTCTTTTAG
The DNA here is from genome assembly GCA_026120185.1 of Voacanga thouarsii. Lineage (NCBI taxonomy): Eukaryota > Viridiplantae > Streptophyta > Magnoliopsida > Gentianales > Apocynaceae > Voacanga > Voacanga thouarsii. The sequence goes on from JANUWF010000106.1 coordinate 1,236,007, forward strand.
GACATAAGGATCGGATTAGGACATTCTCTTCTTGTCTTCCCTAGGACAACACTCCTTTTTTTTCCCCCTATGGAATGCAAGAGACGAAAATCCCACCTTAAATTAAAATAATCATGACAAAAACTTAAATGATGGGATTTGAACTCATCACCTTATAGATTAATTCCAAAGCTCTAACCACTAAACCACAACAACTCTTATTCTTATTTTCTCACCCAAATATTCTTCTTATTTAATTCTCAAGCTATCTTCCTATTTTGACCTCAAGTAAAATTACCGTCTTACTCTTCATACTCAATAAGTATAACCAAGCCTTCTAGACTATAAATTATAATTCTAAAGCACATAAAATCATTCAAATATATATATATATATATATATATATATATTCATACAAAGTAACATGATATGCATCCTGACCCCCTAACTCTTGGGTTGGCTTTAGGTGGGGTTTCACATCCTCCCATCTTTAGGAGAATTTCGTCAGAAATTCAAGCATACCTCTATCTTAGATCGGGATACTTCCGCTTTACCTACTCTTCTATTTCCCATGTGGCATCTCGCATGCCATGATGCTCCCACTGCACCATTACCATCGGAATCTGCTTGTTCTGGAGAGTCTTGATACTTTAGTCTAATATCCTCGCGGGTTTCTCCACATAGCTTAGGTCGGGTTGCAACACCAACGGCTCATCATTCAAAACATGTCCGGGATCGGCATTGTACTTATTCAACTGCAACACATGAAACACGTCGTGAATTCCTGTCAATCCATTCGGCAAATGCAATTGATACGCCATCGGCCCAATTCTTTCCTTTAATGGAAATGGTGCCAAATACCTCGGATTCAGTTTCCCACATTTCGGATGCTTCAGAATTCCTCTATTTGGTGTTAGTCTTAGGAATACCTTGTCTCCCACATAAAATTCTAACTTTCTCCGCCTATTATCTGCATAGCACTTTTGTCGGTTTTGGGCTGCTTTCAACCTTTCCCTGATTAACTTGACCTTGTCTAACATTTCCTGTACACAAACTTTTCCTGATTTGCTTATATGGCTATTCTCTGACCAACTCCAGTGTAGCGGTACCTGATACTTGCATCCATACAGGGCTTCATACGGAGCCATTCCAATCGAAGCTTGATAACTGTTATTGTACGAAAACTCCGCATACGGCACACGTTCGTTCCACTTATCCCCGAAATCCAGTACACAGGCTCGCAGCATATCCTCTAATATCTGTATAACCCTTTTTGACTGTCCATCAGTTTGCGGATGCGCCGTCGTATTAAACTTCAGACTTGACCCCATTGATTCTTGAAACTTGCCCCAAAATCGAGATGTAAATCTCGGATCTCGATCAGACACAGTATTTGAAGACATTCCATGCAGTCGAACTATTTCTCGCACATAGGTCTAAGCCAACTTCTCCATGGAATCCTTTACATTCACTGGTATGAAATGCGCTGATTTGGTTAGTCGATCCACCACTACCCATATGGCGTCCTTTTGGATCCTTGCTAAAGGGAGTCCGGTAATAAAGTCCATGGTCACTTCCTCCAACTTTCATTCAGGTACTAGCAATGGTTGCAACAGTTCTGTTGACTTCTTGTGCTCCGTTTTGACTTTCTAACAGGTGAGACACGTCGAGACATATTTAACCACGTTTTGCTTTATTTTGGGCCACCAATAGGCCTTTTTCAGATCTTGATACATTTTGACCTCTCCCGGATGAATGGCGTACCTGCTCTTATGCACCTTTTCCAAAATTCTGTCCTTCAATTGGTGCTTTTCGGGTACACACAACCGATCTCTGAAATATAAAACAACCGTTTTATCCTACTGGAATTCATTGCCTTGCCATTTGAGCTCTTTGTCCTTGAAAAGCTGAAATTCTGCATTACCTTGCTGAGCTTCAATAATTTGCTGCCTTAAGTTTGGTATCAACTTCAGGTTGCTAACAACAAGTTTCTCCCCTTGCACTTCCGCTCTTCTATCCAACACATCCTAAACCACTAGAACCTCCTGTACCCTTAGCTTGGACATGCTGACTTTTTTGCTCAGGGCATTAGCAACAACGTTGGCCTTCCTAGGATGATAGTTGATTGGACAACGGTACTCCTTTAAAAATTCTATCCATTTTTGCTGTCTCAGATTCAAGTCCTTCTGGGTGAAAATGTACTTCAGGCTCTTATGATCAGTGAACACTTCATATTCTGCTCCGTAAAGGTAGTGCTGCCATTTTTTTAAAGCGAACACAATGGCAGCCAGCTCTAGATCATGTGTGGGGTAATTGACTTCATAAGGCCTCAATTTCTGAGAAGCATAGGCAATCACCTTTCGGTCTTGCATAAAAACTGCTCCTAAACCTTCCTTCGAAGCATTGGTATACAGTGTGTAAGGCTTATCTCCCTCTGGCAAACTAAAAACTAGTGCTGTCATTAATCTCTGTTTTAGCTCTTGGAAACTCTTCTCACATTTTTCACTCCAAACAAATGGTACGTTCTTTCTCAGCAGTCGGGTTATAGGAGATGCGAGCATTGAAAATCCTTTGATAAACCTCCTATAATAGCCAGCCAATCCCAAGAAGCTTCAGATCTCGGTGATGTTCTCCGGCTGCTTCCAGTCTGAAACTGCTTCAACCTTTGCTGGGTCTACCTTGATCCCATCCTTGGTCACCACGTAGCCAAGAAATGCCATACTATCCAGCCAAAACTCACACTTGCTAAACTTGGCAAAAAGCTTGTGCTTTCTTAACTTTTCCAATACCAGTTTCAAATGTTCTGCATGATCCTCTGGGCTCTTGGAATAAATGAGTATGTCGTCGATAAAGACCACCATGAACTTGTCCAAGTAGGGTTGGAGCACTCGATGCATCGAATCTATAAATACCGCTTGTGTATTAGTTACCCCAAACGGCATCACTACGAACTCATAGTGACCATATCTTCTGTTGAAGGCCGTCTTAGGGATATCGTCATCTTTTATCCTCACTTGATAGTATTCTTGCCTCAAATCTAGTTGATAGTATCCTTGCTTTAGGTGGGGTTTCACAAAAAAAAAAAAAAAATGATGAGTGATGACTATAAGGGGGTCAATACGGTGTGTGAAGAGAAATCTATGCACTTGAGACTACCAATTCCCTAAGTCATTGAAAAAGAGAGAGAAAAAATTGGAGTGCTTTCCTTACATCATGACTTGAGTTGTGTAATTTTTGTATTTATAATGCTTGAGTTGGTAAATGGCTTGACTTATGTGATTCATGTTATTTATATTTTAACTTGAAGAGTGAAATAATTTTCTTAGACTAGGGTATGAACTTGATTAATTTGACTTCAAGAGTTTTGTGATATCTTGTCAAATGTTTCGAGGTTTGAATTATTTTCAAAGGATGTGAATGCTGGGTATCTCACACATATCATCTATGGCGCAGCGGAATAGTAAGAATGAGATACCAACCCAGGATCTGCATATGTGTGGAAAACAAGACATAAAGAGAACAAAGGTAACATCTTTTTACCTTTCTTCGATCGTGTGGAAAATAAAATTTTCCTTCTTCAAGTCAAGGCATAATCCAGCAATCCTCTAGATCAAACACCACGAGAGTTGAATGTCCAACCACTATAATCATAGTGTGTGATTATCTCTAATAGAAATCTGCATAGAGGATACACTTAAGCACTAAAATTTCCCGTGCTAGCAGAAAAACAATAGCGGCTAGGGTTTGTTCTTCTTCAAAAGAAGGACATGAGAGAGAGAGAGAGAAGAGTAGAGGTTTTAGAAGCCCTTGTTTTCGTGTGTATTAGGGTGTGTGAATCACCCTACATTAGGGTTTCGTGCATATATGTATTATATGTCTTGAAAATCCACTCACAAGATAGGTATAGTGTGTCTATCATTTAGAACACAAAAAACCCTACTACAAAACCTCCAACTGAGAATTCTATAAAATTAGAATTCTCTAATTGTAATTGGAAACATCAAGTTTTCACAATTACAATTTAGACCATAAATTATAACTAATTATAATGTGGCCACAACTCCTTCTCTTTCTCTCAATTAACCCTACTATGTTATCAAATAACATATTGAGTATATAATCCTCTATTGTGACCTGTTAGGTTTCCTGGTCAATTGGGAGCGAACATGAATTAATCCAAAAGTCTTTGAGATTAATAATCCATAATTAATTAAAATTAATCATATTAATTCTAATCAGGATATCAATTAATAAATCCATATTCTCAGACCATGGCGGTATCTAGCAACACATCATGACCACCCAAGAGTCCAGGAAGTCAAGTGGCTTGACATGAACCCTTCAATAATAAACTACAGTGCAATTAACTCATTTCATCATACAATATCTCATTCGGTTTGGAGTACGAAATTAGTGTCAACTCCCTCCAGAATATATATGAATTCTGGCTCAAATATAATAGTACTTGTACCAGGAACCTGTTGGATTGTGTGCCCCCTTAGACTAGGTTTCTGATGTAAAATCGAATATTTTAATGAAAGCATTTATTTTCAGAAATTGTTTGTGAATTTACTTTTTGTTTGTGCACGATTTTCATTTGGAACAGACCCATTGTGTTTAAATAAGTGATCCATGTGAATGGTGGTCTTTCACAGTAAGGTATGGATCACGGGTTATTTAACACATAAACATTTGTTCTTAACCTATTGATGAGACTGGGAACCTCATTATGTTTAGGTTATTATGTTATGAATTCCAAATGGGGAATGGCTTACCTTTAGCTAGTGGGTAGTCCACTCACTTCATGACATAAGTGTATTTCGAATACGTAGAACAGGACTTGTAGTAGTGGTTTATCAAAGTACTATATGGTAGAAACCTAGACTACTACCGCTACAGCGTGGACTAGTACTCTACGACTTGAGTATGAGTTGGTGGTCTAGCGAAGCTGGAAGCATACACTTTGATTTGCTGTAGTTGAGGTTCTATCGTAGGGCCAATATACTTGCATGTTGGGTATGTGTGACTAGTTAGTTAAGACAGACTTATACAAGATAGTTTCTGCACTATATCGCCCCTTGTGGTTGTCCGAATGGTTTAAATTATCCAGGGCCCTGGGAAACATGACTTGGATGTTTGCTTTAGGGTAGCTCCCTTAGAAAGCAGAAACACTCCAGGAAGTCGTGGACCATTGGACTAGAAGCCTAAGGATGGTAGATGTCATTTAGGGGGGGTGTTAGTACACTTCTTCCTCTCTAAATGTACGACGATGTGTAGAGGGGTATTTTAGTCATTTCACCTGTAGGTCGGAGACTTTGCGAATACAGCATTGTCCTTGGGGTTAATATTTCCTTATGGTGATATTAGGAAATATTTAAAATGCAAAATACAGTTATTTATATAGCAGGGGTATTTTGATCATTTTAGCAGCCAAGGCGATGTGTCTTTTTGGTCCTCGGGATAGCCCGTAAGTCATAACTATTTTTGGGTTGAGGAATTGGTCTCAGTTGAAGAGGATTTTATTTTATTTTATTTTATTCAGGAAGTCTAATTTATTATTGGACTGGAATAAAATAAATAAATAAATAAAATAGGAGTTGAGAGAAATTAATTATCTAGTTTATTTGGTTAATTAATTATTCAGGGCCTAGGTCCAGTATGAATAATTAAGAAATTAACTTGGGCTTAAACTAGGGGAAATAATTAATGTTTAATTATTTATTAGGTTATTTATATAGGCCCAATAAATAAATAATTAAAGATTAATTATTATGATTCATTTGGGCTCATTAATTATTTATTGGGTTACTTATGTAAGCCCAGGAAATAAATAATTAATATTTATTATTTTGGGCCTTTTGGGTCCAAGAAAAATAATAAATATTTATCTGACCCAATAGCTTGGACCTTGGGGTTTTTTTCCAAATACGGTTAAGAGGAGTTTAAGGTTTGGCCAAACTGTTTCTCAGGATAACATCCGGGTGTTTTGAAATCCCGGGGATATGTTTATCAGAGATTGAGAGACCTAGTTTAGGCAAATGATAAACAACTCTTTGAAAAGAAAAAACCCTAATTCTTTCCCTAGCCTCAAGCACTCACGTCTCTCTTGCTCTCTCACGTCACCTCCCTCTGTGTTCTCTTCTTGTCTTCTTTGCTAACTAATAGCAACTGAACCAAGGAGTTTTGGGTCCATTCTTCTTCTCCATTGTGTTCACCGACTAGAGGTTAGGTTGAGGAATATCCCGAGAGCTAGAGAGCTAAGCGTTAATGCAAACAAGGCGAAGTCGAAGGCTAGCGGGTGTTCAACCGAAAGCTCCTTCAAGTGTGCAAAGTGAGGCAATTCCAGCCGTTCAATCTGTTCCTACGCAACCTAGGAGGGTTAAGGAACGCAAATGTATGATCTTCACGCTTCCGCATGGCCTTTATGGCTCACGTTTTATTTTTCTCCAATTTTTTTTACTTACAGAGCATGCTCCCCTGTTTTTCATTTTCCATCAGAACCCACTACTCTAGATGTGTATCAATTGGAATTGTTTCCAATACACAGTCGCCTTGGCCAAGGACTTCTTGAGTTGTAATTCCTACAAGTGGTTGTGAGATATTTGTCCCAATTATTAGGAGTGGTGAATCATTTATTAACCCTCTCAACTACTTTCGTTTACCTTATAATGTACCCAATATTCATCCCATAGACAGCCCTCGATCTGGCTCCAGAGATTGGAATCAAAGCACAATGCTCAGCAAACAAAGTACCTTGGAGATCTCAAGTCTAAAAATACTTGCACGTGTACTATATTGAGATTATATCACTGGCACTAAATAGTTATCCATGTGATTATCTCATAGCTAGGTCATCCAATGAACTTGTTCCATTAACAAGCATCCATGTGTTAACTTTGAGTATCTCCACACTCATGGATATGAGAACCACCTCCTGATCAAATCAGGAAGTCTAACACATGTTAGTCTTAACGCATTAATGATGTCCTATCTCATTAATACTACGACTAGGGACTATTTAGGTACTAACACTATACAGTGTAGTAGGAATCTCATATCATGATTTCTTTAACACAGTGTTGTACTAAGAATGTTATCTAATAGTTATTTCATGAAAAAGTAAACAAAAGAAACTATAAGATAAATAATGCATTTTATTAAAATAAAATGTGTCATATACAATGTACAAGTGATTGCCTCTAGGTCAAAACTCTAACAGTGAATGACAGGAGTTTTGTCTAAAGGTTGAAGAGAAGTTATAATCCTTGCTATGTTAATTTTTTTTTTAATGATAAAGAACTTGTGTGTTCTTAATAATTTTCTTGGTTAAAGTGTTTTGCCTAAGGACAAACAAAAGTTCAAGTGTGGAGGTATGTGATAGGGGCTAAAATCAGCACTATTTTTCTAGTTATTTGAGGTTATTTTGAGATACATTTGTTGTAATTACTAGGTATATTTCTTCCTATTTGATATTTTACTTGTAGAAGTGTTTTTGGAAAATTTGTACAGATTTGAGTAAAATTCGAGAAATTCCAGAATGTACTTAGCGCCATGCCCAGCCAAAGGACTAGGTACCGGGTCCATTCTGGTCAAGTAGAGAAAACAAAGCAAAACTCAGGGGAAAAATAGAATAGACCTGATGCCAAGTTGGTTACTGGACTCGGCGCTGGTCCATGCTAGACGGCCAGAGGAAAACTAAGAAAAATTCTGAGGAAGAGCAGTTTGCACCTGGCGTTAGGTGGTTCGACTTGTTCTGGTGCCAGGCCTGTTCTGGAATGACAAAATCTTGTGCACGAATTTAGGAATTTTCTAATGATTTTGGTATTTTCTAAATCTTACTAAGCCAAGACTTCGCAAATTATGAATTTAGCAACCAAGAGGCCTATAAAAATAATAGAAAACACACGGAATTATGTGGTGGATCCAAGAGCTAAAATTCCAATCATTCATTGAAGGAGGAATTCACTAAATCAAGGAGGATTGTTCAAGAGAGTCTTTAAGGAAGAAGAAAGAGGCTTGTCTATGAGTGCTTTCTTTTATCTTTGTTTTTTTCTTCTTAAACAATTATGTATTTAATGCTTCCCTTGTAATTCGACATTGTTTTAGGGATTCATGATATATTGAGTTATTTAGTCTTTTGATCAATTGATGATTGTTCTTGGTATTTGATTACTTATTTTTCTAATGGAGTTGGTTGATTGATTTTTGTTATTAACTTGCTTGAAAAATAGGTTAGAAATGACATCAATTAATTAATTTCATATTTGTTATCTCTTAATTTACTTTAAAAAGAGGTTAATTGTCTAAAATATTAGTAATCAAAGGTTAGTTGATGATTGCTAGAATATGGATTTCTTGACTAAGGGGTTTATAAAAGGATTGATTTTAATGCATCTTTTGGATGAGTTAGTCAAGACAAAATATGTTCACTAATTTAACTAAAAGGTAGTGATTCCATGGATTGCAAATGAAATGGGTCTATATTATATCCTTCATGAAACTAAGATAATAGTTGATTGTGTTATTACCTAAGTGATTCATTATCATGTTTTTAAAAGCTTTTGTCTAAATTGCAGATTTTCACATCATTGAGTTGTATATATTTCTTTATAGTTTATTTTATTATTCTTTCATTTTATTTGGTTGGTTAAACAATGAATAAAAATTGATTAGTGTGCACTTGTACCTTTGAGGATCGATACTCGTTAATTCCTTATGCTATGCTTGCAATAAGTATACTTGCCTGTATGTGTATTTTAGGATTAATGTTTTAATTAAATCTTGACTAAGGGATGGATTTAAATTTGATGATTTTTATACACCCAAAATTTACGCATCACCTATAAAGCAAGGTTGGTTGCTAAAGGTAATACTCAGACAGAAGGGATTGATTATGAGGAAATCTTTTCACCAGTAGCCATGTTTATGGCTATCCAAATTCTTTTAGCCATCACATGTCATTATGACTACGAGATATGGCAGATGGATGTCAAGGCAGCCTTCTTAAATAGCTATCTTAGCGAAGATATCTCTATGTCCCAACTAGAAGGTTTTGTTGCTAGAGATCAAGAAAAAATGGTCTGTATGCTTAAGAAATCCATCTATGAACTTAAGCAAGCGTTACGAGCATGGAACATACGGTTTAATGAAACCGTAAAAGCTTATGGTTTCATTCAAAACGTGGATAAACCATGTGTATATAGGAAATCAGACAGTGGCAAAGTGATTTTCTTGGTACTTTATGTGGGTGACATTCTACTTATTGAAAATGATGTAAGGACATTATCATCTGTTAAGATTTGGCTATCAAGTCAATTTAGCATAAAGACATGGGAGAAGCTAGCTATATTCTAGGCATTAAGCTTCTTAGAGATAGGAAGTAAAGAATATTAGGCTTATCCCAGTCTGCTTACTTTGACAAGATATTGGTCAAGTACAACATGGATCATTATAAAAGGGCTATTATACCCATTAGACATGGATTATCCGTATCTTCTATGTAGTGTTCTTAGACACAGGAAGGCAAGTAGAAAATGAGCATGATCCCTTATGCTTCAACTGTGGGAAGTCTCATGTATACTATGCTTTGTATTATGCCAAATATCTGCTTTACAGTAGGCATGGTTAGTAGGCATCGGTCAATCGCAGAGGAAGCTCACTGGCAAGCCGTAAAGCATATACTCAAATATCTCAAGGAAACGAGGGATTATATGCTTGTATATCATGCTGATGATTTGGTTCCTATCGGTTACACAGACTCAGACTTTTAAGCAGATAAAGATGAAAGAAAATATACTAGTGGATATGTTTTCACTTTATCTGGAGGAGCTATTTCACGGAGAAGAATTAAGCAATCTGGCATTGTTGATTCTACCATGGAAGTTGAGTACGTTGTTGCTTCAGAAGCTTCTAAAGAAGCTATGTGGCTTCAAAAGTTTCTCATAGAACTTGGAGTAGTACTACACCTGGATAGGCCTACCACCATTTATTGTGACAACTCTGGAGCGGTGTCACAATGTAAGGAACCTCAAAACCATAGGAAAGGCAAGCATATAAAAAGGAAGCATCACCTCATCCGGGGGTTCATCTAGAAACGGGAGATAGTGGTTGATCATATTTCCTCTGTCAACAATCTGGCGGATCTCTTTACCAAGCCTTGAACAGAAAAGGTGTTTTGCAGACACTTAGATGTCATAGAGGTAGGAACTTATGGACTTTCTTAGTCTTTGTAGTGCAAGTGGGAGATTATTGGAAAGTATGCCCTCAAAGATTATATATTCTTTGTAAACATATTGCAATAAAATTTTTATTCATTCAATTTAGTTAGTTACTTATATTATTGCACATTTAAAGGTCCAAGTGTGATAAGTAATGGTCTATATGTTGGGTCATTCTTCACAGTAAGGTATAGATCATGGGTACTTGTTATACAAGTAAAATTGAGTTATTAGTCATTTGATGGAATTGGGCATTTCATTAAGGTAAGACTATTATGCTATGATTTCCAATGAGGAATAGTTTACCTTGAATCAGTGAGTAGTTCACTTATATCATAGGCAAAATTAGTATATTTTGAATACATAGAACGGGACCTGTAGTAGTGCTCTTTCTTAAAGTACTATAATTATAGAGACCAGACTATTACCGCTATAGCGTGGACGGATACATTCACACTTGAGTATGAATTTGTGGTTTGGCAAAGTTAGGGTTTTATACTTTGATGTATGTTGGGTGAGATTTCTTTTGTGAAACTAATATCATTGCATGTTGGGTGTATTACTCTAATTAGTTAAGATAGACTCATGTAACAGAGTTTCTATGCTTTACTTAGTGAGGTTGAATTACTCCCTTGTGATTGTCCAGGATAATCTAATGATCTAGGGCTCTGGGAACGTGACTCTAGAATGTGTGCTTTTGGGTGGTTTCCAATGACAAGCAAGTACATTCAAGTAAGTTATGGATTATCAGACTAAAAATCTAAGGATGGTAGATGTCTATGAGATGGGTGTTAGTACATTTATCCTGTCTCATTGATGGGTGTTACATAGAGGAGTATTTCCATCATTTCGTCTGTAGGTTGGAGACATTGCTTTAAGCAATATTATTCTTGGGGTCGATAAATGGAGATATTTAAAATGCTCAAATGAGGCTATTTAATAGTAATGGTATTTTGGTTATTTTAGTAGCCATGAATAATATGTCTCTTGATCCTCAGAGTAGCTCAAGTTACCTTGGTGTTGTTTAGACACAATCTAGGCTTAATAGATAATTATTTGGAAGAGAAATAGAATTTATTGTAAGAGTCCAATTAAAATTAATTAATTAGTCTTGGGTTTTAATGAGGCCCAGAAAAGATAATTAATTAAGAGAATTAGGTGGAATAAATTAATTATTTGGGTTGATATATGTTGACATATATTAAGAGTTTAATTAGAATTAATTAATTAGTCTTAGGTATTTAAAAAGGCCTAGAAAAGATAATTAATTAATTAAGAAGATTGAGCCAGTCTTGCACTATTTTTTTAGCACAACATTGGTGATTTTCGGCCATTAGGGCTTTGGAAGCCCTAAGGCTGGCCCAAAACATATATGAAAAAAAAAAAAAACGTTGTGCAAATTAATTTATCAGAGTGTGTCGCCTCCTCTTTCTTCTCTTTCACGTTTTTTCTCTTACTTCTCTCTGGTAGAGTGTTTTTGTCCAAAAAAGAGCTCTCACCAAGCTAACACAAAGAGCAAGGTAGAGTCATACTCCGAAAGGCAAAGAGAAGAAGCTTGGAAACGTTTGATGCGTAGGAGTAGAAGATTAGCGGGAATTCCTATTGAACAGCAAGTACCTCCTTCTCCCCTTCTAACACGAGAAGTTCCAGTGCAACCTATCCCTACGTTGGTTAATCTGCAACCAACAAAAAAAAGTAAGTATCCTCTCCTAGATGTGGCTTGGAAAACTCAAAAATTTTTTCCGTTGCGTTTTTCTCTAATGTTTTCCATGATCCTTCATTACCTACAAATGATTCTCAAGTGGTTGTTAAGTTTCTAAAAAAGCTACTTACTTGTTTTGGTGTGCCTAGAATGCTTATAAGTGATAGATGAACTCATTTTTGCAACAACCAATTAGAGAGAGTGCTACATAGAGTAGGTGTTCCCCACAAGCTAACTACTCCCTATCACCCCTAAACTAGTGGCCAAGTAGAGGTAGTCAAAAGAGAACTAAAAAGAATATTAGAAAATGTAATCATACAAGAAAAAATTGGAGTGTGAAATTAAATGATGTTCTTTGAACTTATCCAACATCATACAAGATACCTATAGGAAGAACTCCATATAGGTTGGTCTATGAGAGGTTGTGTTAACTACCTGTAGAAGTGGAGAATAAAGCTTTTGGGGCCATTAAATTGGTTAACTTTGATTTTGAATCCGTAAGGCCAAAAAGGATTCTCCAATGGAATGCGCTCTTAGAATGGAGGAATGTAGCTTATGAGAACTCAAGAATCTACAAGAAGCATATGAAGAAGTGGCATGACAAGCATATCATACCAAGTTGCGAATTCAAGGAGGGTGATCATGTGCTACTATTCAATTCAAGGCTGAGGCTATTTTTCGAGAAGTTACGATCTAGGTGGTTGGACCATTTTTGGTGACCAAGGTGTCTCCCTTTGGAGCAATTGAACTAATTCATCTAGAAAAGGGAGTTTTCAAAGTAAATAGGAACCGTTTAAAGCTCTATCATGGAGAAAACATTAAATATATGGAAAGAGTGGACTGCATCCTTCATGATGTAGAGCAGTCTTGATTTTTGGTTTTTGGGGACTTTTTTTTACATTTACTATTCTTTTATTTTTTTTTTGGACTTAGTTTTGTATATATTTATATTTACATTTTTATTATGTTATGTTATTATTTCTTCCAATTGATATTTACATTTCTTTTTGGCAGTCTAGTTTTTCTCTTCTTCTTCTAACAAAAATACTCTTCTTCATGGAGTTACAATTACTTGAGGAGTGTTGCTAACCCTCTTTTCCTTTTATTCATTTTAGTCTGATTTGGATATATTTATTGTTATATTTGTGGCTAATGACATTTTCTAGTTTAAGCGAAAGGGAATGATTATTTAATATTCTCTTCAAGTTTTTTTTTGTGATTGTGAAATTTTCTTTTGATTTCTGATGATCTGTGCACAGCTTTGAAAAATGGGCCAATTTTTTTTTTTAAATTTTTGGATATGTTGGGCCATGATGGTAATTTTATTATATTTCCTTTGGTATGAGAATTAGATTAAGAACCTTGTTGGATGAGTTTTTTTTTTGAGTAAACTTGTACATTATGAGTGAAATGGTTGAATTTGAATTAACCTTGTTTAGGCTTTAGTAAAAGTGACTCCATGTTGTTTCTTAGGGATTGAAGTAGTGTTTGTGATAAAATATATGTATAGAATTCTAAGTTAATATTTGTTCTATAGTTGCACATTTTTTCTTTATTTCAAGTGAGTAAAATGGACTGGGGTAAAGAAAAAAATGAAAAAAATGAAAAAAATAAAGAAAGGTAATACAAAAGCTAAAAAATCATTACTCATATCTTTACTAGGCATTTGTATTACCTTACCAATATAACTAAAAAAAAAAAGAAAATTTTTTGTAGTAAGGTAAGACAAAAACAAAAAAAAAAAAATCCTTATTACATATCTTTACTAGGCTTTTACATTACCGTACTACAAGAAAAAGAAAATGAAAATGAATTAAAAAAGAATTGAGGGAATAAAGTGAGCCTATAGACCAATCTTATATTTACTACTTGGGATTATGATGGTTGGGAGGTCATAGAACTTGAAATTAACTTATTAATCCTAACTTATATGAATCACATCATTTACATTCGAAACTTAAAGAATCAAGATGGAACACTTTGAATAAGCATGAACTTGATTAATTTAACTTTGATGGCTTCAATTATTTCCATTCTAATATTTTAGTTTAAACAACAGCTTGGCTTGGCTAATTGGGTTTTTGACTCAATTATCAAATCAAAAGAGAAATAATATCTTTACCATTTTGGGTAACTCATGTTCAAAAATCTCACCATATTTTATGAGAAACATTTTTTCTTGGGATGTTTTATTGTTTCCTTGAAGACAAACAAAGGTTTAAGTGCAGGGATATGTGATGAGGGCTCATTATATATTTATTTTCTAGTGTTTTTATGTTTTAATTGAAGTAAATTCTTACTCATTTCACTATTCACCACACCCTTTTCATCTTGTTTTTGTTAGCAATTAAAAAAGACCAATTGAAGATGACTAATGATGAAAAGGAAGAAAATGGCCCAAAAAAAAAATGAAGAAGCCAGTAAATAAAGATAGCGGCCTAGGAAAGTACAACTTCCCTAGGCCACCTATAATGCTCAAAATAGATGCTAAGAATAGGAAGTTGGTGGAATAGGGAAGTTTAACTTCCTTAGGCCGCCTAGTGTTTTCTTTTTGTGCAAGCATTCTTGAGAGATGGCAGCTAATGGAAGCTTTAGTTTCCAGTAACTAGGCAGCCTAGAGAAGCTTAATATCCCTAGGCCGCTTTGTTTCTGGAGTACTTGGTGGCCTAAGGATCAACTTCCCTAGGCCATCCACAAGTAAAAGTAGCGTATTCTATAGCGTATTTTCAAAGACCATAACTCAAATGCTTTATATATCATTCTTTTTTGCGCACGAAAAAGGGGAGTTTGAGGGGGAAGAGAGTTAGAAATGATTAGGGTTTTCCCTTAGGAACCCTAAGTCATGTGCGTTTGCACACAAAAAAGAGAGAAAGACCAAGATATTTAAGGAAGAGGAAGAGAGGGTTGCTTGAAGATCTCAAGAAGTGGAAGAAGGAGGCTTATCAATGAGTTTGCTTTTCTCTTCTTTTTGTAATCTTACTTTGCAATATTCATGCTAAGATTTGATTTTTAATTATAACGAAGGGTTGTATCCTATTTTTATACTTGATGATGATATATTTTCTTTAGATCTATACTTTTTGTTCTATGGTATTTGGTTATTTGTGTTCATTGTGTTATATTGGTTAAGTGGGTTTGGTTTGATTAACTTCAATTAAATGCAATTCCTTAATAATTTAAAGACATAGGGTTAGTAGCTAACTTAGTATTTTCCATTTTTAATTAACCTAAGAAGGAGGATTTAGATTATGGCTAATAACAAAGGGGTTTGGAAGTTGTCTAGAGATTGGGATTTTATGGCTCCTAGATAATTTGGGATTGTGAGTGGTGACTAATGCATCCTTAGGTTTTCGTTAGGTAGAGATATTGATTAATCAAATTTGGGAGTAGAAATATTATAACTCAAGAGAGAGTGAGATTGATAATTGACTCACTCTGGTGCCTAAGGTTAGAATTTATAGATTCAACAGTTACTCAACTTTTAGGTGTTGAATAAGAGAATTCCTCTTGTTACATGGGTTTATCTCTTTCTAATTCCTTGATGAACTTGTGATTCTCTCTTGTGTTAGAACTTGATTTTTCTCCTAGTGTAGTTAGTATTGTATACTCCATATTTTTATTTGACTAAACAATGAGAAGAGACGGAAGTAGGGGTAGTAGCCAAGTTCCTTAAGGTTCATCGATACTTGCTAATAATATCATTACTATATGATAGGTGTACTTGCCTACATGTATGTATTGTATAATTTTATTTGGCATTTTAATTGTAAAGCTTGCATGTATATGGGGCACATTGATGGGATTTCTATATCACAGAGACGATTACTGTGGCAGAAACTACAAAATCCAAGCCCCAAGATCACAAGCATGTGATTTAAAGCAAGTTTAACAAGGAACAAAAGGTAATGGTTTTACCTTTCTTTGTGCGTCTGAAAAACAAAGAATTTTCCTTCTTCTTGTTTGATGATTGTGGCATGATCCAGCAATTCTCTTGATCAAACACCACGAGAGTCGAATGTCTAGCCACTACAATCACAGTGTGTGGTTATCTCTAATAGAAATCTACATAGAGGTTGACACTCAAGCACTAAGTTTTTTCTATGCTAGTAGAAAACAACAAGGCGGCTAGGGTTTTTGTTCTTCTTGTTTGCTGAAAAACCACAAGAAAGAGAGAGAAGAAGAGAAGGATTTTAGGAGAGTTGTTTTTCGTGAATCCCTCAATTCTTAGGTTTCATGCATATCTCCTATATGTCACGAAAAATCACTGAAAAACTAAGAATTCTCAAACAATTAGAATTCTCTAATTGTAATTGGAGTCATCAAGTTCTCATAATTACAATTTGGCCTATAAATTATAACTAATTATAATTTGACCATAACAACTTCTCTTTCTCGCAATTAACCCCACTATGTTATCAAATAACATCTTGAGTATATAATCCTGTATTGAGTATGACTTATTAGGTTTCCCAATCAATTGGTAGCGAACATGAATTAATTCAAACGTCTTTGAGATTAATAATCCATAATTAATTAGAATTAATCATATCAATTCTAATCAAGATTGGTTTATTAATTCATCAATTAATAAACCCATATTCTCAGATCATGAGTGGTATCTAGCAACACATCATGACCACCCAAGAGTCTAGGAAGTCAAGTGTCTTGACATGAACCCTTCAATAACAAACTATAGTGCAATTAATTCCTTTCACCATACAATATTTCATTCGGTGTGGAGTACGGAAATAGTGCCAACTCTCTCCAGAGTATATTAATTATAGCCCGAATATAATAGTAGTTGTACCAAGAACCCACTACCCTAGATGTGTTTCAATTGGAACTGTTTCCAATACACAGTCGCTTTGGCTGAGGACTTCTAGAGTAGTAATTCCTACAAGTGGCTGTGAGATATTCGCCCCTATTATTAGGAGTGGTGAATCCTTTATTGACCCTCTCAACTACTTTCGTTTACCTCACAATGTACCCAAAATCCATCCTATAAGTAGCCCTCGACCTGGCTCCAGAGATTGGAATCAAAGCACAATACTCAACAAACAAAGTACCTTGGAGATCTCAAGTTTAAGGATACATGCACGTTTGCTATATTGAGATTATATCACTGGCACTAAATAGTTATCCATGTGATTATCTCATAGCTAGGTCATCCAATGTACTTGTTCTATTAACAAGCATCCATGTGTTAATTTTGAGTATCTCAATACTCACGGATATGAGAAACACCACTTGATCGAATCAGGAAGTTTAACACATGCTAGTCTTAACGCATTAATGATGTCCTATCTCATTAATACTACGACTAGGGACTATTTAAGTACTAACACTATACAGTGTAGTAGGAATTTCATATCATGATTTCTATCATGATTTCCTTAATACAGTGTTGTACTTCGGACTTTATCTAACAGTTATATTACACAAAAGTAAACAAAAGAACTGTAAGATAAATAACGCCTTTTAATAAATAAAATGTATCATATACAACATATAAGTGATTACCTCTATAGCATAACACTAACACAATTTTGATATGAATTTTCTATATGCGCAAATGCATGCATTAAGTTTTTATGAAGAACATGTAAAACTGCACCCTAAGCTTCCCTTAGAGATGAGGGAAGTGCATGCATTGTATTAATTTTTATGCATATGTGTTTTGTGTGCTTGAATATATACATCTTGAGTTTAGTTTAGTGCTCAACTTATTTGGTACTAAATTGCATTATTTGAGCAGCTTGTATACTTTACTAGTTTAGTGTTGAACTATGTAATTTATTTATTTAAGTTCACGGGAGGAACACTTATGTATAAGATTATAGTAATTAAAGATTTTAGTATAAATAGGGGTGGTCACAAGAACAAAGTTTTGTAATGGTAAGAGTGTTGAGATTTTAGTTAGACATATGGGGGTCAAATGCTACCTTGAACATGAGCATCACATTTTATTTCCTTTTTTTATTCCTTTTGGCTAGCCATCCCCACTCCATAGCCGCGATTTCTTTTTTGGGATAGGGGAATAGTTCCAATTGAAACACATCTAGAGTAGTGGGTTCCTGGTCCAAGTACTATTATATTCGGGCCATAATTAATATATTCTGGAGGGAGTTGGCACTAATTTCGTACTCCACACTGAATGAAATATTGTATGGTGAAAGGAATTAATTGCACTATAGTTTGTTATTGAATGGTTCATGTCAAGCCACTTGACTTCTTGGACTCTTGGGTGGTCGTGATGTGTTGCTAGATACTGCTCATGATATGGGAATATGGATTTATTAATTGATGAATTAATAAACTAATCCTGATTAGAATTAATGGGATTAATTCTAATTAATTATGGATTATTAATCTCAAAGATGTTTAGATTAATTCATGTTCGCTATCAATTGACAGGCGAACCTAATAGGTCACACACAATAGAGGATTATATACTGAAGATGTCATTTGATAACATAATGGGGTTGATTGAGAGAAAAAGAAGTTGTTGTGGATAAATTATAATTAGTTATAATTTGTGGTCCAAGTTGTAATTGTGAGAACATGATGTTTCCAATGACAATTAGAGAATTCTAATAGGATTAGAATTCTCAGTTTTGGGAGGGAAATTTTGTGTAACATATAGTAGAGTCACATGGAACCCTAGCTGAGGAATTGGACACACGAAACAACAACTTCTTCTTCCTTCTCCTTTTCTCATTTTGCTAAAAACAAAAATAACCCTAGCCGCCATTATTATTTCTGCTAGCACAGGAAATTTTTGTGCATGAGTATTCCTCTGTGTGGATTACTGTTAGAGATAATCACACACTGTGATTATAGTGGTTAGACGTTCCACTCTCGTGAAGTTAGATCTAGAGGATTGCTGGATCGCACCTCGACTTGAAGAAGATAGATTTTATTTTACGGACTTCACCCAAAGGTAAATACTATTACCTTTATTATCATTATGTCTTATTTTTCACACATAGACTGGTCCTGGGGGGGTATCTTGTTTTATTTTCTGCTGTGCCGTTTACGATACGACCCTGAGATACCCAACATTCTAAACAGTGGATTTGATGAAGAAAAGAGACACCCAAGTTAAATACTAGGATTCGAAGCCAAAATAAAGAACATAGAACTCTAGAATTGAGAATCAAGTCTACTAATTTACACCTAAGAACCCTTGATTCAACAAGGAACCAAGAACACTTGAAGAAGATGAACCTAGCAACCAAAGATAACCTTTACTCTAGACCCTTAGATTAACAAGAACCTAAGATTCTATTTTGATAGGTTAGTTTGATCTATCCTTAAAAGTTTATAGACTCAAATCTAAGGTAAGAAATGGAATCTTAAGATTGGTCTTGGCCTTCATGGAAGAGCCCTTAAAGAACTTTCTCAAGAGTGTTTTTTATTTCAATAAAATATCTAAGTTACATTTGAAATGTTATAATGCCATATATATAGGCATCTAAACCTAACTAAAGTGAGATGAAATCTCAACCATTCAAGCTTTTAAATGGTCCAAAATATCCCTATTACACAATAAAAATCATGGGAATTAATTTAGAGACCAAAATAAAATAAAATAAAAAAATTCAGCAAAATAGGGGAAGCCTTGGAGTGACTTGGTGCTAGGTACACTAGTGCACTTGGCACCAGGTGTGTTTTGGAATGAAATAGCTCCTCTATAGTGTACCTTGCACTAGGTGTACTAGTGTACCTGGCACCAGGTGTGTCCTGGTTCCACACACCGGCATTTTCTTGTCCTTTCAACCCCCTCTTGTGCTCCTTTGGCCCTCCACACGAATTTTAGTGCAAATGTAGCTTTCTTGGACCTTCTCTTTGGCATCCATCTCTTCACACTGTTCATGTTCCTTAGCCTGTTGAATGGTTTTGCTTGAATCCTCCCATGTAAGCCTCCATGTCTTGCATTCTTCTAAGGTGCCATGAAGTGCGGCTTAGAGTTCCATCCCCCTTCTTTAGCTTTAGCATAGTTCTATTCCCCTTCTTTAGCTTTAACATATTACTTGGATAGATTCCTATCACTTTTGTTAGTCATCAACACCATATCAACTTTTTGGTAGCTCTTTCTTCTCTGAGTCATCTAAGGATGGCTTGCTTAAATATGATAGTAGTGATATTGAGATTGAGTCTGTGAGTAGCTATGACCCAAGTGAGTTGGAAGTTAAAGAACCTAAGCCCAAGAAAGAATTTGAGGAGGATATAGGAAGACTGTAGAAGAAAACTACGGTGTTAGAACCCAAAGAAAAAGAAAAAGTTGAGGAAGACCTTAAAAAGCCAATTAGGAGGACTGGGACTATGGGGAAGTTAGGTGAGAAAGGATTTCTCAAGTAGGTGGTCAAAGAAACCTATAGGTCTTGCTAGTAGGGAAACTAAGGAGTTTTTTAGGCTTGTTGACCTAATGGGAGGGTTTGCGGAGAAATTACTTCCATCCAACCTTGAGGATTCTACCGATTAGTAGCTATAGCGAGTAGGAGGTTGGGAGGGAAAAGAATAGAGCACTCGTATGATTGAGTATTTATGTTGGTGTATTCCTTTAAAAGTTATGCTTTAAGAAATGAAAGAATTTGAATATGATAGCTATTTCTTTTAAGACTTATATAGTTATACTTGCAATAAATGCTATTGTATAATAGGATTACTTTTGAAAACCCCTTATTTGCTATTTAAGTTAGTATACAATCACTTTGTGTGGAAAATATTCATTCTTTTATGTTCTATTACTCAGTTTATCTGTGGCATTATGTACATAAGTTTTTCCTACATATATTCAAAATTAGAGTATTGAATTCGATATCTACTTCTATATGAATTATATGTTTAGTGTGGAATTATGAAATAGTTATTTTGTAAACTTTCGTATTCTTTTCTTTCCATTTAAACTAGTATACAATTACTCTATGTGTTGAATATTACACTTACATTAGGATATAATTATCTTATATACAGTATTATAAATGCCATATATTCTTGGTTGCATTCATAAAATAGTATAAACTTATGACTAGAGGATGCTACAAAGATGAAGAACAATGACTTGCAGCAAGGGAGCCTCTAACCTAGAATCGATCACCTCAGAACATGAACCTGAATAGAACTTTGCACAAGACGATGTAGTAGAGAATAGAGAGCAATAGGAAGTTAGACTTGAAGAACCAGAGGAAGTATCTATAGGCCACGCCTTCAACAAAATGATAGATCTTTTGTACTCCCTCCATCCCACTAAAACTGATGGTGGTTGACTTAGCATGAGATTTTATGTAAAAGATAGAATATAATAATAGAGTATAATATAGTATACTAAAAGTAAGAAATATGTAGGTCTCACAATATTTTATGCCAAATCTAAGTATATAAAAAATAATATATGTGGGACATATTAATTAGTTTATAATAAATCATATAGTAAAAACTTTGCTTTTAAGGAAAGTGTCAATTTTTTTGGGACAGCCCAAAATAGTAAGTAGGTCAATTTTATTGAGATAGAGAGAGTATACTTTATGGGAAAGGAGAACACACGTGGAAGGGGAAGAGGTCTTGGAGCAATTCTTGAAGTTTTAACCACCTGCTTCCTTTAGGGAAGTAGAATAGGATCAAAAGGTAGAACATTAGATGAAGCATATGGAAGATATATTCTCCACACTGCAATACCCAAAATGACGAATGGTAAAATTTGCAACTATCAAATTAAGGGGTTCATTACGTGACTAGTGACAATGAATTCAAGATGAGTGGCTGAGAGCATATTAGGAATGGACATGGAGTAAGTTTGTAGAAGCATTTAAGGCTGAATATATTCCCTGGTCGATTATGGAATAGTGGGAGGACGAATTTTGGAATCTGAACAAGGGAATATGTCAGCGGCTCAATATGTAGCATAATTCAATAAACTCTCTGATTAATATTGATGACTGATAGATATGGAGCAAAACCGAACTCAATAGTTCATGAAATGATTAAGACCAGAGTTAATGAGAGCTTTAGCGCCTTTTCCACCAACTGCATATGTTACAGCCGTAAGTGCTGCCACTTGAATAGAGAATGAGAAGAAGAGTGGGTTTGCGAGTAAAATAACAACCTCAACAAAGCATGTTCCAATTAAAAGATCGACAAAACAATAATGGACAGTAAAGGGAAACAAGCCAAGATCACTTCGGCGGAAGTTGTGATAAAGATGGTAACTTGCTACTCTTTTGGAAAGAAGGGGCATAAAGTGAATGACTATTAGTTTAAGAAAATGCATATAAGGTGTTTTAATTGTGGAGATACCACATATTTGGGATAAAACTGCTTGAGGCTGCCATAATACAATTAGGGAAGGTGGGGACCTTCAATACATATGAAAGTCTTTGTGCTGAATGGTGAAAAGTTAGATGTTAGATTGACAGGAATCCTATATATTACTATGATAAAGAGGATTATACATATCGTGTGGGATGGGATGGATCGAAATTATGATGATAACAGGCTTATTGCAGGCGAAAGATAGTCTGGACTTAGAGGAAGGAATCTGAATAATTATATACACAACAGTTAGCAAGAGCAAAGTAGTTCCATCAATTTACCTGATCAAGACACATTGGATTGTAGTGAAGGAGGATAAATAGTAGTTTAGAGGATGAATTGACTGAGTATTGTACAATACGATATACGAAAAATCTTTAGGAAGTAACAAGGGTTGACTAGGGGTGAAACCTCAAAATCACTCTAAATCAACGATAGACACTAAATTACATTATTTGAGCGGCTTGAGTCCTTCACTAGAGTATTGTTGAATTACTCAATTGATTTATTTAAGTTGAAGAGAGGAAGACTTAAGTATAAGATTATTGTAATTAAGGATTTTAGTATAGATATGGATCACAACAGCATAGTAGTGTAATGTTAAGAGTGTTGAGATTCTAGTTAGACATATGACGGTTGAATGCTACCTCCTACATGAGTATTAAATTTTATTTCTTCTCTTTCTATTCTTTTTGGCCGGCCTTCCCCACTTTATAGCTACCATTTCTTTTTAGGGATAGGGGAATACTTTTCCAAGGGAAAATTATTACTAGTCTCCTTCATTCGTTAATATATTCACCATTCCTTTTTATTCTATCTTCCATTTTTAATTTCATCCATTATAGCCGACGGTCCAATCAAGCCCTAATCTTCTCAATTATAAATCAAATTTGGCACTAGATTGATGGAGAATTATTCCTTACCAAAGCCAGTCATTCTTTCTATTTATTAGTAGAATTTAAATTTTGAATCCGCCTTAAAGTATTCCTTCAATCACTTATTAGATAGAGCTAGATTTTCTCTTATAATTCGGCCATCATTTCCCGCTAAAAAGGCTCCTTTTTCCCGTTATAGATCAACCGGATATAGTAGAAGTAGCTAAGAGGAAGGAAACTTCTATGTTACAATAAAGGAAGATATTCCTCTTTAATTCTTGAAACACCTTTGTATAGTATGTTCCTTCCTTAAACAAGGTAAATTCCTCTTCTATTTTCTTATTCAAATTTCAAACAATCCTATTCTTCTTTTCCCTCCTTCTTGCACGAAACAACTTCATCAATTTAGCAAGAGAAGTTTGGCCTTTTTCTCTCCCTATATAAACCAAGGCCATTCTCCTCCTTATTTTCTCTTTCCTCTCGGCCTTCCCCTTTTTTCCATAAACTGAGCACACCAAGGGAAGCTTCCTTTTTTTCTATCTTCTTCTCGTTTTTCACACTACTCAACCAAGCCAACATACACCTCATTTTAGTCTATTCTCCCTAAAATTGAGAAAGAGAACACACACCTATTGTGCTTTTGGTTGCCACTCTCTTCTTCACCCTTTTTTTCCAAGAGCTGACACACAATCTCTCTATCTTCTCAACATTATTTACAAAGACAAGGTAACTTCCCTTCCCTTTATTTGTTCTCCCTTCAAGTTCTTGCAAATTGGCATCCTAACTTAACTACTCATCTTTCTCCTCAATCACACAAGGGAACGAAGCAATTTATTGAGCAATCTTGCATCAGCCTCACCCTCTTAGTCAACGAAGACCACCTTTGCAAATGAGATTTAACCCTTTTCCTTTTGAGACATTGTATGATTAATTTAGTTATGATGTACGACTATAGTGTTATGTTTTAAGCATGCTAAACTGTGGCGTTAATTTTTTATTAGTATGGATTGCACTATGATATTGATTTTGTGCTATGTATGCTTACAAGATAGTATGACAGAGCGTATGTTGATGCATGAATCTATTTGGTTGCTTGGACTTTCTTCTAATACATTGTTTGCACTTATGAGTACTTGATGCGATAATCGATATCTTGAATGCATGTTTTGTAACACCCCACTACCTAGGCCCGCCAGGGCCCGGGATGTCGCCCCGTCCAAAGGACAATGAATCTTTATAATTAGGACACACAAATAAAATAGCAGAATAAAAATAATACTTTAACTTAAAATTTATTACAACCCAAGAATAAATCCAAGAATACCAAAAATAAATCCATAATAAAATTTATCCACTCTCATCTCCCCAAAGCACTACACAAAAATAAATTATCAGAAAGTCTTCCAAGGCAGGCAATATCTAGCTACTCATCCCCACAGCAGGATCGATCTAATATCATGGTAAAAATGGTGGTGAGATAAAAATCTCAATAAGTCCGTGTGTGCTTTGAGTGTCGAGTGAAAATAGTTCGTGAATGCAAAGTATAAAATCTTTATAAGAGAAATACTGGCGAGCAATAAACATGAGTTAAAATCAAGAGTGATGTTTTGGCTTTTCCAACCATACATAATCAATAAAATCAACCACTCAAAAGAAATGATCATGGGTTACCACACGTTGGGCCCCATAACCGGTCAGAATGCCGACACTTTGTGTAGACTGACAAAAAAGGTAGGTGATCGGCCTACCGGGCAAAATACTCCTCCTTCTCTATACTCAAACAACAATCGGGTGTCCATTCTGGCAAAACACAGTCACTTGACTAAAAAATAAATTGCTAGCTCGGATCGGCACGACCTACTGGATTGACATCTTATCCGGGCAGGACTTACCCCTCAGAGGTGGCTACCTACTGAGAGACTTACCCTAACCCCTCAAAGACTAGCCCTAGCAGTCCACCCTTATTGAGTACTCAATGTAATGCATCCCACATGGGAAAAATGAAAAAAACAGAGTTCCACTTGAAAATGGTAATTAAGGGTTTTCAAAGTCTTTGTCAAAATCAGTTTTAGAAAGAGTTTTAAGTTTGAGTAAATTTGCTTATTGGTTTTTAAATAATTCATTTGTTTGAATTAAGAAAGAAGTCAGTCCTCAATTGCCTTTACAGAAATAAGTGTCCATACACTCTACATTTAGCTTGTCATAATAAACATTTTACATCAATCGGGTTTTATGCAAGAGCTTACCTGATCCTTAGCTCGAGATAAAATAAAGATCTTCGATCGCTGACCTAACCCCGCCTGGGGTAAATATAAATCACAATCAAACTCCAGCTAAAATCTACTTTCACAAATAAGACTAACTCAACTCACTACTACCATGATCCTAGTGTCCCAAGCTTTAAGGCCAAATAATAAATAAAAGGTTTATAAACTAAGTCTATTTTGATATTTAAAATAATTAGTGTTTTGGGAAATAGGTACTAATAAGTTGAAGGTTTAATTCTTGCTAAGAATAATTTAGAGTTTATTTGATGAAAAGTCCTAGGTGGTATTAGGTAAAATAATGATTTACTAATCATTAATTGTTTGAAAATAATTGCTAACTAAAATTAGTTGAAAACAAATTTTAATGGGACTTGATTGGAAGCTAGTAAATAATTTTTAATAGGTTTTGATAAAAAGATAATAATTGAAAGATAATAAATTTTAATGATATTTATGAATATATGACTTACAAAATTAATATTTTTACTTATTATGATTATTTATATAAAAGCCTTTATTTGATATTATTATTATATATAATATCTATATATTTTATTTCGTTAATAAAAGTTATCATTTATTTGACTAAAATATAATAATCCAAATCTACCTTCCTAGGGACAACTAGTTCATGATCATAATTCCACTTGCTAACTACAATCATAAACATATACTCCATTTCAATTCATCAAATCATCCAAATCATGAATAAAAGCATAGATTCAAATTTATCAAGGCATGATCCAACCTCTACTAGCATAAACATAATCATGGCTTCAATAATCATACATGACTATAAATCCTATTCATCATAGCTGACATAATCTCTATCATACTTGATCACAAATACCACCTATGACATAGAGACATGCATTAAACTCTAAAAACACCATACAATCAACCAAGACAATCAACTCATGCATAAATCCCATCTCCATCATAAACACACATTTATTCATGCTTCAATCTCTACTCATCACAACAATACATGCTCAAATCCTATTCATAATCCATCTCCTACCAATATCATCCTAGAGACATGAACCTACAATTTAAAAGGAGGGTTGAAAATGCTTACTTGATTGATGAGTACCTTGAAGGAGTTTCAAATGGATCTCAACTCCTAGAGGTCTAAATCCGTCCAAGATGAAGAAAGCATGGCCATTGGTGAATAGCCATTCAGCTAAGAAGAAGAGAGTGTTCGGCCAAGAGAGAGAGAGAGAGAGAGAGAGAGAGAGAGAGAGAGAGAGAGAGAAGAAGAAGAGAGTCCATTAGCATGCTTATTCATATATATATATATATATATATATATATATATATTCATTAGAGATCAAAGATTAGTGAAGATGAAGTTGTTTGAACAAACCTACCTTGAAAGTGTTCTTGAGCCTTCACAAAATTTTTGATTTTTGATCTAAAAGAGCAAGTTGGATTTTGGAGTTTGATGTTAAAAATGGTATGGATGGACTTACGGTAGTGAGTAGATGAAATCTGAAATTTTTGGAAGAAGTTTGAAGTGGTTTGGAGAGGTATTAGGCGAAAGAAAGGAGTAGGTGTTATTGGTGTTCTATATGTGCTTGAAGGTTGAAGAGAATGGAGGAATTTTGGTTAATGCTGGCCAAAATTCTAAGGGAGAGAGTGACTGAATTGTTTTGAGAGGTTTTGGAAGATGATTTTTTTGGTTTGAAAGGAAAAGGAAAGGCTGGTTGTTGAAATCCTAAAAGAATATTTTTGGGAATCAAATTTGGAAACAAAATATAGCAAGAATATTTTGATCAATGGAGAGCTTTTTTTTAGAACTGCTATGGCCGACTGATTGCTTTGTGATTCGGCTGGATGAAAGTTGGTTGAAGAAGGTTAATGGTGGCCGAAAAGAAGGAGTGTAATGGTGAAGGGAATGTCTGGTTGTTTGAGGGACATTTTATGGAAGGTTGTTAAATTAAGTTTGTTGGAATTTTGGTATCCAATCAAGGCATGATTGCAGTGATTTGTTGGAGATATTTTTGGGTAGCCATGACTGATTTTAATGCAGAATGCTGGAGAAGACAATGGAGTTCAATTCATGGCTGTTCAAGAGGAGTTTGTGCAGAAAAATGGTGAAGGTTTCGGACAAGGCTGAAGGAGAACAAAGCTGGAAATTGTGTTCATTGATTTCGCAAGTTTGAAGGAAAATTCTGTGCAAAATTTTCTGCCATTGTTCAGTTAGTTTGTAGAAGATTTGAGGGGGTATTCAGAGGTCTTTCAAGGCTGGTTTCCAGCCTTGTTCATGGAGGAAAAATGTGGCTAAGGAGCTGGAGAAAAATTGGAAGGAAACAGCTTGGTTTGAACTCACCTATGCTGCGATTTTGCCTAGAAAATTTTCTGGTTTTGCACAACATTTGTGCAATCCGAAATTGGCCAGAAAATTCCAGGTTTCAAGCTGATCAAGAGGGCCTTTTTCTGGCAGCATTTGGAAGGGAATAATGGCTGAGAATTTCAACTCTTTACATGCACAAGAAGCTGGAAAAAAAATTCTTGAACACTTCATGAAGGAAATAAACCTAGCTAGAGTGGAGTTTTGAAGGTTCACTAGGGGACTTAATTCTCTTGGAACCTTCTCCAACTCTTCCACAATTTTAGACCATAAGATGTCTTTCCCTTGGACATTTTGAACCTTCAAAGTCATAGCACTTTACTGAATTTTCTGGAATGAAATTGGCTAGAACAAATTGACCAACCCAATGAATTGAGAAGTAGGAAAAATTAAGGATCAAGAATGGATGAATTCCCTTAGGAATTTTTGTAGGGCACAAGAATAGGATTTGGATACTCCTACCATGTCTCCCCTAGGACAACACCTCTACTCTACTCTAAAGCACCTAAGGCGAAAATACAACCTTCCCAAAAAAAAAAAAAAAAAAAAAAAAAATCATGCTAAAGCTCCAATGATGGAATTTGAACCCAAGACCTCAAGAATTAATTCCAAAGCTCTAACCACTACACCACAACAACTCTTGTTCTTATTTTCTATCTAAAATATTTTTCCTATTAAATCTTCAAGTTATCTCCCTATTTTTACCTCAGGCAAAAATTACCATTTTACCCTTCTTACTCAATAACCATAATCAAGCCCAGTAGACTATAAAACCCAAATCCAAAGCAAATAAAATCATCTAAAAATATATTTAATCATGTACTAAAGTATGATATGCATTCCAACCCCCTTACTCTAAGGTTGGTTCCGACTGGGGTTTCACATGTTTAGTTCAATACTGAGCATTGATGAG
Source organism: Voacanga thouarsii (assembly GCA_026120185.1). Classification (NCBI taxonomy): domain Eukaryota; kingdom Viridiplantae; phylum Streptophyta; class Magnoliopsida; order Gentianales; family Apocynaceae; genus Voacanga; species Voacanga thouarsii. The sequence continues at coordinate 1,264,624 of JANUWF010000106.1, forward strand.
AATATTGTTAATAGATGATATAGAGTTGTATGAGTATTGATGATGAGGTGTTGATGGCTTATGTGCTGTTAGGGCATAGTGTTTTGGGACTTTAACATGCAAGCATGTTTGATGATAGGATATAATTCTCAATTATGATGTTAGAAGGTTATTGCTGGATATATAACTACCACATGAATTTATGGTTCATAGTCATTTATTGAGTTAACCATTGTGATGTGGGTTTTACTATTTTTTTGCTGGGGATTGAGTGATATAATTTCTCTTATTGCATGATGTAATGGACTAGTTGAATAGAAGCTAAGAAGATGTTTCTTTTGTATAATTTCGATAGAGTTGGCATTCAGAGTCTATCTGCTCAATAGCTAGACTTATCAAGAAGACCTAAGCGAGTAAGTCCTTCCATATCGTGAAATTTATTTTGTTCCAAGGATTTTAAAGGCTTTGTAGTTCTTGCATTTTATCGAAATATCTTTTGTAAAGCTATTCAAAGACTTTAAGAGTCTTTACATTTATAAAATATTTTCTGCATAGACTACTTTTGGAAATCTTTAAAGCATATCCATGAAATAGAAAAGGAGCCGTGCATTGAGTTTTAAGGTTCTTTTATAACATTCAATTTACGAATTTCATAATCATGCATGAAAAAGTATTGCAAAAATCATTGCATGAACTGTGACATTTTGGCTCCTTAATGTTATCTGTCTTTGAAAGGCTTTGATATGGGTTATACTTTCAGTAATAATACAAAAATACTTATTTTGAGATTTATCCTTAAAGTGGGTTTTAAACCATTGAATACTTAATAAAGGTTAACTTCTAGTACTTACCCTTAATTGTTTAAGTACCTTTCCTGGTAGGGACCACCTCTAGGAGATGGACTCTTTCCTGAGAGGGCGTTAGTGCTTGTAAGTCGCGCCATCCTAATCTAGTATCACAGTTCCTTATGGAGTTAGATGTCCAATGTGAGACATCTATAATTGTTTAGAGAGAGGGAGGGCAGGGTATCTCTTTTTATGTTATGTCGGTAGGATGAATACCAACTTATTGGTTATGTTAGAAGGATGGATACCTTTCTGTTGGTTGGGTTTACCAAAATTCTTTGCCCATATACTATAATTATATTGTTTTACTCTATTTTCAAAAGTGCCTTATGAATTTGCTCAAGAGATTTATCATGAAAGTATTTTGATAGGATTATGTGAGACTTGTGATAGGGGTTAAAATCACCATTCTTTTCTTAGTTATTTAAGGGTGTTTTAAGATTCATTTGTTGTAATAACTAGACATATTCCTTCTTATTTGATATTTTACTTGTAAAAGGTGTTTTTGGAAAATATGTGCAAATTTAAGTAAGAATCGAGCAGAAAGAGCACAGAACCAGCATGTACTTGGTGCTAGGCCCAGCCAGTGGACCAGGAGCCGGGTACATTCTATCTAGCAGCAGAGATGAAATGAGCTTCAGGGATTTTTTCAGAACAGACCTGGCGCCAGGTCTGGCAAGTGTACCTGGCGCCAAGTCTATTCTACTTGCTAAAGAAAAGACGACAAAAAATAGAACAAAACAGAGGAAAAACAGAGTGTACCTGGCACCAGGTGGATCGAAGGTACCCAACACCAGGTATGTTCTGGAGGAGGAAATTCTATACGTGGAATTAGGGTTTATCCAAGGATTTTGGTATTTTCCTATTCCTACTTGGCCAATACTTCCTTAGCCACGAAATTAGCATCTAAGAGACCTATAAAAGCATAAGAGAACACAAAGGTTTGAGGACATACAACTAAGAGAGGTGAATTAAAGAGCTAAAATTTAGATTTTCTCATTCAAGAAGGAATTGACCAAAGCCAAGGAGGATTATTCAAAGGGAGTCTTTAAGGAAGAAAAAATAGGCTTGTCTATGAGTGCTTTCTTTTCTCTTTGTTTTCTTTTTCTTTAGCAATGATGTATTCAATATTTTTATTGTAATTTAACATTATTTTGGGATTCATAATTTTGGGTTAATTTAGTTATTTGATCAATTCTTTGTCATCTCTGGTGTTTGATTAATTGATTTCATTAGTTATTGATGCGAGTTCTTCTAGTTGACTTGAGATGATGATGTTAGGAGTTTTATTGCATTGATTTTGTATTTGTCTAATGTTAATGGACTTGAGCAATGAAGTTAAGGTTATAGGACTAAATGGTCAAAGATTAGTTGATTTCACCTCAAGTAAAGGGTTATTAGCTAATTTCATGTTTATAAGGAATTGAGTCTAATTTATGTTTTGGTTAGGATTAGCTTGATTGGCAAATCTGTTAATATAATCAAAATGTAGGATTCCATGGATTGGGACATGAAGTGGGATTTACCTAAGTAGAATCATGACTCATAAGATGATTGAATTTTACTTTATATTCCTTCATGATGCCATGATGATAATTAGTTGAGAGAATTGCTAATTGGTTCATTGTTATGTTTGCTTGGAGACTTGTCTAAATTGCATAAACTTACATCCTTGAGTTGTATATGTTTTTTTAGTTTTTCTTTTTATTCTTTTGTCAATTTATTTAGGTCGGTTAAACAATAAAAAAAGTGATTAATGTATACTTGTTCCTTTGAGGATCGATACTCGTTAATTCCCTATACTATGATTGTGATGAGTATACTTACTTATATATGTATTTTTGGATTAATGTTTTAATTAAAATTTGATTAAGGGATGGACTTAAAATAGATGATTTATATACCCAAAATTTACGCATCAACTTGTTTTGTACAGAAGTTGTTCATCATAAAATATTTTTAAAAGGTTCCATGAGCACACTACAGGGCTTACTAAGATTTATTTTCACACCAACTTTTTTTATCATCGTTTTTAGGAAGATCCAATCTAGACTTAGTTGCGAGTTCTTAGAGCTTAAAGATTTACATTAATTAATATTGTTCATTTCATATTAAGAATGTGGTATGTTCATTTTATCATGGGATTCTACATAAATATTGAGAAATTATATATTAAGTTTTCAAATCATTCACTTGAGTTTTATTTATACCTAGTTATAAAGACTTCTGGTCCACAGGACGGGGCGACATCCCTACCCCTTTTTGGGTCACATATTTGACAAAATATACTTGCTGTTCTTTAATGTTATTTTGATAAATGAAGGATATTGAGGTCATATGATGCACTTGATGTGTAATATGTGTTTGTATGTCTTTGAGTTAACCTAGGATGTAACACCTCTACTACCTTTGTACCCTAAAAAAGGCTAGAAATATTATTCATTCCAATGGATCAAGGGTCTTTATAATAAGATAAAGATAAAAATCCAATAAAATATTTAAAACCTATTATAAGAGAATCTTAATACTTCTACATAGTCTTAAAGATGAAGTAATAAATAAATAATCCCCAAATGAAAAATACATAAGTATAAACAAATCTTCAATCTTTTAAACATGCTCAATCTTGGCAAAGCAGGGGCTTCCTGAAAATCATAACATAAGAGTGCAAGAATTACTTCCCAGAAAGTCCTGTGTGTGCTTTTGAACACAAAATTCTTTTGTGTAATGTAAATTTTAATAATTGGAAAGAAATGTTTGCAAGCTATTACGAGATATTTTTGTTTTGAAATCATTGTGTGATTGTTTGCATACTTTGCTTAATAGATAATGAAATGCTTTTAGAAAATAAACCCACTCATAAATGGTAGGTTATGAAACCCTGCATCACAGTGTAGTGGGAGATTAGTTCATTGGGTGAGATACTCCTTCATCTCTCATCAAAACTTACCGGTTGTCCATCCCCAGGTAATAGTCTATTTGGACTGAGTTGCTAGCTTGGACTAGCCTAACTTATTAGTATTAGCATCTTATCTAGAGAGTTTTTATCTCCCAGAGGTGGCTTCCTACTAGAAGATTTACTATAACCTTAAAAAAACTATTACTAATAGCCTACCCTTATTGAATACTCAATGTTCATTTACCTTGCTTGGGAATGCTTTCAAACAAACGCTCTTCTATTACTTGAACATGTTGTCATGGTTTAGTGGAGTTTTATTTGAAGACTATATTAAGTAAAACTAATTCTTTTCTTTTTTGAATAATTTTGTTTGATCAAAATATCATTTGATATAAAAGAAAAAA